>BSBM01001334.1:0-740000 GCA_027924585.1 Larix kaempferi | reverse complement strand
CAGCAGAAAGTTATTTATGTACAATAATTTAAAATGCGATTTTCAGTTTAAGGATTGGCAAGGGCATAGAGAAATTCCTGCTCTAGTGCCAGCTGATAATCTGTATCGGCGACAATTTGTGAAATGAATGCATCTTTCGAAATAGGCTTACGATACAGTCGCAGTCTGTGGCCATTAGCAAGTAATGGTATACGATTTTCATTGATGGTCACCAGACGGACAGTGCCATTGTCAAATACCCTGTCGACCAAATATGGACCCAGCCATCTTGTACATAATTTACCTTTAAAATCCCTCTTGAACCTGGAGTCATATAGTAGCGCCCAGTCTCCCTCACAGAAGATTTTCTTTTTAATAAATCGATCATGCCAGTTGGATCTCTGTTGCTGAAGCAACACAATCTGGTCTACTGCAGCTAACCGTTTCTCATCCAATTAATTTAGTTGATTCAATCTTCTCTTTTGGGCTTCTGTTACATCCAGATTCATTTCGGTGGTTGTTTTCAGGGTTTTGATCTCAAACTTAATTGGAAAGATGGCACTCTTCCCATACACTAGATCATAGGGAGAGAACCCTGTGGTGTTGCGCCAAGTTGTGCGATATGCCCAGAGCGCTTCCGGAAGCCTGTCAGCCCAATCCTTTCGATGGCTCTTAACTGTTTTAGTAAGGATTGCTTCAATAACTTCATTAGTACTTTCCACCTGACCATTGGCCTGGGGGTGGTAAGGTGAAGCCACCCTATGCTGCACATGATACTTCCGGGGAAAGGATTCAAATTGGTGTGAGATGAATTGCAGTCCCCCATCGGTAACTACTTCCTTCGGTACCCCAAAGCGGGTAAATATTTCACTGTACAGAAAATCAATCACCGCTTGGTCATTAGCCTTCGCCAGAGCTACAGCTTCTACCCACTTGATCATCTAATCAGTAAAAACCGGAATGTAAACTTTTTGTCTGGAAGGAGGGCTGATAGGGCCCAAAAAATCCAATGCCCATCTATCAAATGGTTCAACTACTACTTGAGGTTGTAGAGGCATCTGATCTGTTTTATTAGCTGGGCCATCCTTTGGCAGCTGTCATAGGACTGAACGTACCTTTTAGCGTCCCTGAACAGATTCGGCCAATAGTATCCCATCCGCAGCGCTTTATGCCCTGTTCTTTTGTCTGCAAAGTGTCCCCCATAAGGTCCATCATGACAGGCCTTCAGTATGTGAAAGATCTCATCTTCCCTTACACATCTCCTAATCTCAAGATCGGGTCCTATGTAGAAGAGATGACCATTGAACCAACAATACCTGGCACTTTGCTGGATAATTTTTCTCTTTTCTCGTTTAGACATGTGTGGCGGGAACTTTCCTGCAACCAAATAATTAGCGACGTCTGCATACCAGGGGGAATGAGCTGAAAGTGCGAATAGATGTTCATCTAGAAAAGAGTCCTCAACATTCAAACTGTCATCACTGTTAGTAAAACGAGATAAAAAATCAGCAACAACATTTTCTTTTCCAGGTTTATCTATAATGGTAATATCAAATTCCTGCAATAATAAGAGCCACCTGGTCACTCTGGCATTGGTGACAGGTTTGTTCATTAAATATTTAATGGCAGAGTGATCAGTGTGCATAAACGTAGGATACCCAGTAATGTAATGCCGAAATTTATTAATAGAGTAAACAATAGCAAGGAATTCTTTTTCAGTAACAGTATAATTAAGTTCAGCAGGGGCTAAGTTTTTACTAACATAATAGATGACATAAGGTACTTGACCATCCTGCTGTCCTAATACTGCTCCAATGGCGGCATCAGAGGCATCTGAAGAAATGTGAAAGGGTAGGGTCCAATTAGGTCCCCTTAGGATAGGAGCTATGGACAACTTCTCCTTAAGCTTATCAAACGCTGTCTGGCATGCTTCACTCCACACAAACTGTGCATCCTTCATTAACAAATAAAACAAAGGAGAAGCAAGTTTGGAAAAGTTTTCTATAAACCTACGGTAATACCCAGCATGTCCCAGAAAACTTCGCACCTCTTTCTGAGTTGAAGGAGTCGGTATATTTTTTATCACCTTAATTTTTGAAGGATCCACCTGAATGCCATTGGTAGAGATGAAATGCCCTAATACCACCCCCTCACTCATCATCATATGGCACTTTTCAATGCTTAATGAGAGGCGAGTTTGTTCACAGTGAATTAAAACCTTCTTTAAATTTTCCAGTGCTTCCTCAAAATCCTTGCTATAGGGAGTAAAATCATCCATAAAGACTTCCATACTATCATTAACTAGTTTAGCGAATATGCCAAATACAGCTCTTTGGAACGTTGCTGGTGCATTACATAAACCAAAGGGAAGCACTCTGTAGGCAAACGTTCCCCAGGGGCAAGTGAAGGTGGTCTTATCCTGGTCCTCAGGAGCAATCTGAATTTGGTTGTACCCACTGAACCCATCTAGGAAGGAGAAGAACTTCTTCCCTGATAGGGTATCAAGTACTTGGTCAATAAAGGGTAAAGGGAAATGATCCTTTTGCATAGCTTTGTTCAGTTCCCTATAATCAACACAGACTCTCCATTTACCATTTTTCTTGGGCACAATTACGAGTGGGGAAACCCACTCACTATCTGAAATAGGATAGATAAATCCTGCTTCCAAAAGTTTTTGGATTTCCTCCTTCACTATATCCCTCAGATTGGGGTTCATGCATCATTGAGGTTGACACACAGGCCAGGAGTCACTTTTAATATAAATATGGTGGGTGCACAGATTAGAGGGAATACCCCTCATGTCTGTATATTCCCAGGCAAATGCCCCCTTATGTTCCTTCAAGAGACTGATTAGGCGCCTCTGTTCCTCTAAGGAGAGACCAGGATTGATATTCAATGTCCTGCTAGGCTCTACCTCAATAGGAATACTTTTTGAACTTTTCAAAAATGGGATTATGTTTGTGTCACCAACTAGTGCTTCTTCCGTAAGATTTTCTTGTTTTTCCTTACCAAGGGTAATGTTCAAGATTTGATAGACCTCTTTATCCACTGAAGCAGGTTCACTAATAAAATTACTAATAGCATCGTCTTTTGTTTCGTTTTTAAAAGTTAAGGCCTTCCCTATAGTTAATAGTGGCTGAACATCCTCCTCCTCCTCCTGTTCTATCCAAAGGGAAGTTTCAGCCTCTAGACTTGGCCGAGCTGGAGGATACAGGGTGAGGTTTTTAGTCTCCGTACCATCAGATATAGTCATGGACCTAGATCGACAGCTGATGCAATCATCAGCCGTGGCCAACCAAGGCCTCCCCAGGATCAATGGGTGTCCCCCCAGCTGTGATTTTGGTTGTAATATCAAAAAGTCAGCAGTGTACTCCCATGAATCTACTAAGATGACAAGGTCGTCCAGAATCCCTTCGGGTCTAATGGTGGATCTGTCTGCCAATTCTAAAATGGTAGGGGTCGGTCTAAAATTAGTGAGTCCAAGCTTCTTTACAGTCTCAATTGTTATGACATTGATCGCTGCTCCTAAGTCGACTAGCACGTTGGGTATCTGCGTCTGTCCTACATGTACAGTGACAGTAGGAATGCCAGGGTCGTCATACTTGGTCACAAGGGTTTTTGCTGTTATCAAAGCAGATACATTCCCTATGACGTGAACAGTGGGAGGATCTTTAGGTTTCCTCCCTGGTTTCTTAGTGCACAGGTCCCGAACGGTTTTAGCATAAATAGGCACGTCTTGAAGAGCTTGCAGAAGGGGGATTTTGACATAAAGATTCTTTAACTCTCCTAGGAGGTTAAACTGAGGTTGCCCCCTATTTTTGGTAGCATTAGTCTCTCAGGGTATAGTGGTTTCCTTATCAGCTGGGCAGGCTGCGTATTGTCCAATTTATTGTTTGATGTTTCACCCGTCCCATCCAAGGGATGCTCAACACCTTCAGTGATAGGAACTATATCGGATGGATGCTGTGAACTCTCTCCTTCTTCATGCACAGAAGGTGGAGTATCTTCTGTGATTACGGGTTCTATTATCTTCCCAGATCGTAGACGAATATCATTACAAGGTACAGGGGAAAGAGAGTAGGCCGGCATATTAATAGTTTCCAATTGATGGACTGTTTTATTATTCGGGTTAGGATTAGGTTGGGCAGGCAGCTGATCCCGTATTGGTATATTAGGGACAGAATTATTCTGCAGCTGCAGCTGCGACTGCTGAGGTGGGTATTGAGGATATTGAGGAAATTGAGGGTATGGAGGAGAATATGATGACTGTTGAGGTGGAGGTGGTTGACGAAATTGGTTCCCAAGATGGAAGTTCCTCCATCCAGGAGACCATGACGTAGGTTGATGTGGTGGTTGTGTCCAAGGACCCCATGAGTTATAATTTTGCATTACAGGTTGGGAAGGATTCCACTGAGCATAATTTGAAGGGAATTGTGTATTCACATTTTGCATTTTATTATTCCAATTGCTCATATTATTCAAAAATGGAAACAAGTCCAGAGGCATACCTTGATTTCGAGGCTGCCAAGGTTTCTTTTGTGCAATGAAATAGGCTGATTCCACTTCTGGAGTTGATGCCTACAGAACAGCCTTCACTTGAGGAAGTGAAGGGCATTCTTTCATGTCATGATTCATCTCACACAGCTGACATACTTCTACCTTGTCAAGTGGGAATTCTTTCAGCGGATGATTCTTTCTACATCGGGGACAGAACACACCTAGTGTGATATCCTCCACTGCCTGTTTTTGTTTTTCCTTCAGGACATCAATCTCCGAAGAGATGGAGCTCATCATTTCTGTTTTAAAATTTTCAAGGAGATTGCCTATCTCTGCACGGGTAGCTCCTCCATTGGATGACTTGTGAATCTTGTCGAAGACATCACGTTCCAGCTTATCCCATTTGTCCCGCTTATTGTTCCTGGAAGATCCCCTAGAGTATCTCTTACATAGTTCCACAATCTTCCGAAAAGGTTCTTTGGAGATGTCTCCCCTTCCTAGCAGATTTAACATGTCTAAACAATCATCCCTGATCCCACGAAGCAATATTATCTTGAGCACATCCAGCCCCATGTTCGTCTGCCCGGCTCTTTGCACATTGTACAGCAACCTTTCTACAAAATCTTCCAGGCTTTTGTCCTCCTTCTACACCATTTTGAATAATTCCTCTCTTTTGTCCTTGGTGTTGCAATATTCCTGATATTTCTCCACGAACACTTGTTTCATCTTATACCAATTAGCAACGGTTCCTCCCCCAAGGCTCATGAACCATCGTAATGCATTGTCCTTCAGGGTGGCGGGAAAAATTTTTAGCTTTTGGGCATCGGTGACATACTCATAGCAGCGACAGAGGATATCGAATTCAAAAAGGAATTCGTTTGGATCTTCTGCTGCCCTTCCATGGAAGCGAGGCAACACCGATGGTGAGATGTTCTTCATAGGGGCTGTCCCTTCTGGCTGCTGAATCAGAAATTGTAATGTAGCTGTCGTTCCTTCTGGCAGGGAGTAATTTTCATGATAGTTTTCCACCATTGCCTCTTCGTCGTCGGTCTCGTGTCTGTTACTCATCTTCTCTTCTGTTTCCTCTTCTTCATTCATTCCTGCGTTCTTTTCCTTGTTTGTAACAGCTGCGTCTTCCTCAGTTGTAACAGCTGCGTCTTCCTCAGTCGTAGTAGCAGGTCCAGTTGTAACAGCTGTGTCCTCCTCGGCAGGGATATACAAGGGAGTCATGGCTGCTCGTGTATTCTCCACCGTGGACGCTGGCGCCCCAGGATCAACACGGTTTCTTCTTATAGGAGTTTCTTGATGGCGAGCCCTGGTGGATGAATCAGTTCTGTCAACAAGATCATCGATGAATGTTCTTCTACCCAATGGTGGTCCTCGACCATGACCCGAGCCACCTACACTGTTAGTATTTTGTGGGGTTTTGGGAGTTGGGAGGTGATCGCGTTTTATCCTCCTCGTATTCATGCGAACCAAATCATTTCATCAAAGAAAAGACTGACTAGAAACAATTACCAGATGCAACTAATGATTAGTGTTTAATTTTTATCCTTCCCCGACAACGACACCAAAATGTCGAGCACCCTATATGCAGATAGATTATTCTAACATACAGAGTAGATGAGATTTATTGTCAACCCGAGAAAGTCTTTTATTTCAAAGGATAGATGCACAGTCTATGCTTAAACACCAAATCACTACAATTGAATACTTTTATCCTCTAACAACTATGTCCATCCCAGAGATCTGTGTAATCCCAGTTGCTTTCTAAATACTATAATTTCAATTCCTTTCTACCATGCATCAACAAGAAGTAAAATAAGATTCAAAGACAATTGCAGATAAGAAGAAATCCTATTCACATCCTAGAACAAGTAACTCACTTCTTCAATCTGATCACTCTTGAAAACCATAAGCATAAACTTAATATTAATCTAGAAATTCAATTGCAAAGGATTGAGTTCAGCTGCTCTAAGAAATTGAATTACAGGAATGAAAAGCAACAATCATAACAGGAAAGATAAATTGCAAGGGCTCATGGGATCACAACTTAACTACAAGATGAACAAGGCTGTGTACAACTGTCACACGAATTGCATAAATTTTCTTGCTCAGTCGACTGTCACTCTGTACTACTTGCCAATTTCAAAGAAATATAATCTTAATTATACTGGAAATCCACACCACACTTACTACTGCTGCGTACAAAGGAGATATAATCAACAAAACATCACACAACAATAAATTGAAGAATCCTAATTTAACTCAGCAATCTCTGTGGAAGACGGGCCCAGCCTTCACATAGAGATGCTGGCTGAACAACGTATTCCTTTAACTCAGAGGTAACTCCTTATATTAACAGAAGAATGATTACATAGTTTGCTTTCAGTGCTAATACAATAAATAAATTCTCCATTGTTCCACCCCCTGGGTCGAGGCAGCTCCCCATATTTATACATACAGATCATAACATCCTATCCTAATAACGGGCAGCCATGAAGATCTCTGATCTTCAGGCGCCCTAAATAACACTAGCTGTTACAATACGTGCCAAAGTAGAGACATAAAAGTGCGAGAAAGCTGTTGATTGGCCCAGGAGTGGCGATCTTTCCAAATCACAACTATACTCGAGTAGCGACATACTAAAGATCTCTAATTATAGCGCATTCTGTTACAGCTGCCCTGTCACGGCTCCACCTAGGATGTTATATTGGAACCATGTGCCTTAATTGATGATCCGAGCCCCGAGGATCCTTTTTAAGCAGCGAACAATCCCTCCTTTCAAGACTTGTTCAGCTCCACCTTCCTGCAGTCCACTTATCTCAAACTACCTTCATAAATCAATCATGTTAGCACAATTGAGAGATAAACAACCTTAATTATCACAATCATAAGCATTAATAAGATAGAGCAATGATCAGTCATACCTTAGCAGCTTGGGGGAATAAAGTGAGGAAAACAGGTCTGATTAACATGCTAAATGGTGTAGGACAGGGGAAGAAAAGGTGGTCGAGGATGATTAAAAGGGGCCAATTCTGGGCTCAACACAAGTTTATCGGTTTGAAGAGCGTAATACAATCCTAGCCTATTGTATAATGTGTTTATTATCAAGACAGCTCCTACGGCCTCCTTATGGAGAGCTCATACAGATTCTACAAGCGTTTTCCCTTCGAGTCATTACGTTTATAGTCCGGCTCTATATTAAATTATAGTTCATTTTGTTTATGGACTCTGTAATTTGTGAGGTCGATATTATTGTTTATGAGTTAACTGGAGTATCAGGGTTTCTACCCAATGATACTCCCATGAACTCTATGCTTATGCTTTAGCTCAACGTTGTGTTGTGAACCAGGTGGTTCCGTACCAAGGTTTCATATTTATATTTTCCAAGAAGCTTTGCAATCACTCCTTCCTCAAAGGTAAGGGTCACTCTCCCTTCCTTGATTCTTCTGTTGAATAATAGAAACGTGTTTTACTTTAGTTTTTCAGTTTTTATAGATGCATGAAGGTTCTAACTAACTTGTAAAACTTGTGCAGATGAGCTTCGACTTCATGTAGATTTCGAGGTGTTGCGACTGAAAAAGAATAATGCTTTGTTCTCAGCATTTCCAGTCGTCCTCCTATTCAAAGGGTAAGTTCCATCGTTTAGAATAGCCGAAGCTTTATTGCTTAAGTACCTAGCCGTCTTTGTATTATAAATACATCTTGGCACTCTTCTTTTCAACTTTGTAAATCAATGCATAGATATTTAATCTTGTTTTTAATGTGTTTGCAGGTACAACACAGGACCATGTTGAAGCATAGGAAGCTCGATGGCTTTCATAATCTTGCTCAGTTATCTTGACGGTTTCATTTAGAGATTCAATTATTGCATTATACTCGATACCCTAACTAACTCTTGTTTCATTATGTGTTATAGCTGGTCACAAGGACACACGGCAATGATGTGGAATAAAAATAAATGTTGGTTGTTTCCAAGGCGAGTTAACCAGTAGCACATCTTGGTCTTAACTTTTCCTAAGTACATGCCTTGCTCCCTTTTTCTGAGCTTCGTGTGTGCTGAGACAACCATGCGACTTCATTTATGAACTCTTATTAGAGATTATTTTTTGCTATGGATCCTATCGGCTATTACTCTTTGTTTTTTACTTAATAAAGACAAGAAGCCATTCAGTCCTTTTCTCTATTTCATTTTCCAGTTTGAATATATTTCTTGAGGATACGTTTTTTGTATTAAATGAACAGAGGCATTTTCTTGATTAACATTTACTTGTTAATAATTTAACCTAGCAAAGGAAAAAATAATGAGCCTCTCGGTTCTATGATAACATTTGTATGTTACATATTTTTAACCTAGCGAGCCTCACGACTATGTATACTTGTTTGACTTCATGCTTGCGAATCAGTACATAAACGTATTTTATGTGCATATGTTTATAACAAAGAATATTTTTGATTTTGTATAATATATCTATGTATAATTTGTTATAAATGTTTACATAATATCTATGTTATTTCTTTTGTTACTATGTATTTATACAATTATTTCAATGCTATGTAAAAATGAAATAATACCTCTCTTCTATAATTACAGTATTATACTATGTATTTCATATCCAGTTTATCTAACTTGTTTGTATGTGGTATAATATTACAACTAGTTGGCTCTATGTAAAATGCCTAAATAATTATTGAGAATTACTTTATTTGTAGAAATATGAATTATAAACCCTAGGCTTATGATTAGAAATATTACCCGGTAATTTATTATGAATGCTAATACAGTATAATAAAATAAATAAATTGAAACAAATCTATACGACATAGATAGATAATGCAGATTAATATAAACATCATTTTCTCATAATGAAATCATTAGCATGACATTATCAGTATAAAATACAGTTCATCATTTTCTAAAAAATACTACACAGTAAATATTCTAGAAGATAAGAATACTAAATACTAATAACCAGATAGTAAGAACCTGTAGAAAATAACAGACCGAATCCAATCTGAAGTTTGTCGTTCCTCCCAACCAATATTCTAGAACTGCCAAGCTTACTTGTTCTCAAACCCCCGAGCATGTTTGTTTGACCACAAGGACAAAGACTGCTGAAGCAACCCAAAACTATCACTCAGTTCCACTTCTCAACTCACTAACAATATTTCCCTCTTCCATCCAAGCCTCTTGCTTGTCTGATGGGAATGCTTATTAAAGCTTTGCCTGGGACTTAGGTCTATCATGAGCCTCCTTCTCTAGAACCTCCATGTGGATTTATGACCTTAAAAATAGGGATGATGCCTCCTAAACCTGTTGAGGTATTAATTAGCAGTTTTCACCACTATGGGAAGTCTTCCCAACACATGTCATTTTTCTTTGTGGGCTAGCAAACACTTTTTCAACAGCTAATTTAGATTAGATTCTCCTGTATTTATTTTATTAAATAATAAAAATAATACAATATCCTCAAACATGTTTATTTTACCACACTTGGTCAAATAATTGTTGAACGACAATTAAAAACATCATTACAAATTATTTAAACTTTAATCAAGGTTCTAGGGGTATTATAGTGTTGTGGGTAACAAAAAATGACACTATGGATGGGAAAGCCATATTTTGGACCTTATTAGGATGGCCTTACCTCTTTCATGGTCCATTGGATAGTTAGGAAGCTTATGAACAAGTTTGGAGACCAAAACTTCTCCTGAAAAGCCCCAGAAATGACTGCTTTGCACCATTTGTTAACAAAAACGCTAGTGGCACATGGTTTACTTGCATGTTTTATGCATTTATGTTGGTTGCACATGTTTAACCTGCATGTTAAATGCACTTTCTCCATTTTTAACAAGTGTGTACCTCAAAAAAACCAATATATATATATAAAATATCAAAAAAAGGGTGGTTTGGATACTGGTTTTGGAACCATCTCTTCAATTGCAACTACTTCTTCCTCAACCATATATTCTTTATTTTCTCTATAAGAGAGGGAGAGGGAACAAGAACAGGAGACACTTAGCCCATTGTAGTGTTATTATGGAGGATTTTGGACTCACATCCCCCTCACTTGTGCCCTAATTGCCATCTAACACTAATGCATTGCTTGGAGGTTGGGATTATTGCAAGAGAGAAGTAGGAGATTCAGAATTGAAGGTTTCATGAAGTGCCATGTTTGAAGAAAGGTATAATCATGTACTTGTTTCATTCATTAATAAATATTGGGAATTCTTCCCTTTCCAAATAACTTTGTTCATGCATGTTTCAGGTTTTATTACATTTTGATGTTTTATTCTCTTTCAAATGTTAATCTTCTATTTGTAGTCAAATCTATTCGAGGAAGGTTTTTTGGAATTTGTTTGCAAGTTTTTGCATTGAAGAGCAAGAGGAGGACTCACGCAGAGGATAAGATCAATCTTCTATTGTAAGGTACACATCCTCTTAAACCCTAAAATTTTGCTTAAATATGGTATTTGCAGGACTTTGAATGTCTATCTTTCACCCTAGCCATAGGGACACTTGCCCTAACAACATGGTGGAAGATGCTTTTGTCTAGGCAATTTGAAGAAGAGGGTGAAGAATCATCCTTACTAGTCCCAAGATGACACGACGAAGCTTGGAAAGAATGGTTGTTCCATGAAATAGTTAAACACCTCATCAAAAGGATACAAGAAGACATGAAGAAGGAAAATTTTAAGAACCACCCGGTTAAATTTCTATGTATAATAAATGGTTGAATCCTCATGATATATAGGAAAATATGAAGGCTATTTTATCAATGGTATATTATGTATATATAATGTTTTGGAGAATCTCTCATTGAACTATATAATCTTGTAAAATCTTGTTGAATCTTTCACTAAATTATAAAACCTTGTAAAATATTGGTGAATCTTCAACTAAATTATAAAACCTTGTGAAGTCTTGGAAAATATTTCGGTAAGTTTCTCCTAAGAAATTCATCACCCCCTACGTTCCCAAATACGCGGCTATAAATGAAATCCCATCCCTATAGCATGATGCCCCAAACACTCACAAAAATGTTATTGCCGCTTCATTGATCACAAGCTTTACAATCGCCATGTTTCTTGTGAAAAGTTTGGATTTGAGGTGATAGGATTTAGAACTCTCCTAGATGCAAATGGGTCGCTATAAGACCTGATATTAAATATCAACTACCCTTCTTATGTTGACATTAAGCAACTTGCAAAATGTGATTCAACCCATAACGTGTGGACAAATATAACTTCAACTTCAATTTCCATGATTGATAGAAGGCAAAAGATCCCCCAGCAACTGCCATTTCTAGAAATCCATGGAGAATGGGAGTTTCCTAGTGATTTTCATGGACGATCAAAGGTTTAAATTCATTTTTAGAGTGGAAAAATTGTTTTATCTTGGCTTCCCTTTCTAAATCCAATGGGGATAACCTCCTATTCATTAAAAATAAATAAATAAAATGTAGGCTAATTATACCTAATGGGTGTTTAATAAAAAATACCTCATTAAAAATTTAAAGCCCCTAAATTTAGCCCATTGGATAATATTAGCCCCTAAAATTTTCCATGGACATGAACCCTCTTCCTAGGTATACATCGAAGAAAAATATTTTGAGGTGTAAGAAGCACATATTTCTCACCTTAGATTTGGCCTTCAAACCACAAATAATAAGGGAATTACGTTCATCACCAACAATAGGCCACTTGGGATTTCATAAAACTTATGAAGGAATTAATCACTCTTTCTTTCGGGAAGGCATGAAAAAATATATCCACAACTTTGTTTTAACCTATGACATTTTCCAATGACATAAGGGAAAAACAATGAGGTCACTAGGTGCTTTGCAGCCACTTCCCATTCCCAACCATATATGGATGCACAACTCTATGGATTTCATTATGGGGATTCATAAGGAAGGAAATAAAACAATCACTATGGTGGTAGTAGATCACTTCACCAAATACACACACTTCTATGTATTACCACCACGTTTTACACCCTCATTGTTGGCACAAGTCTTCATGGATCAAATTTTGAACCTCCATAGGATGCCCACTTCTATAATCTATGATCATGACCCTAGTTTTACCAGCAAGTTTTTGTAGGAGTTCTTTAAAATTCATGGCACTAAATTGATTCTCAGCGCAACATATCACCCCCAAATGAATGGTCAAACATAAGTAGTCAATAAATGCTTGGAAACGTACTTGTGATGTTTTATGTCAAATAAACCATTCCACTGGGACCAATGGATCCCTTGGGCCAAATGTTGGTACAATACCACTTATCATGTCTCCATAATGATTACAACATATGAAGCAATGTATGGCCAAAAACCGCTATCAGTGATTTCCTTTCTTCCAAGTACCTTCTCAGCTCAGGAAGTGGATGAGACCCTCCACCAGAGAAAACATTCTTTGCCTCCTTAAAGATAATTTGGTTCTAGCTCAAAATAGAATGAAACAATAGGTTGATCAACGTCACTAAAATCACTCCTTTGGAGTTCAGGATCAGATGTTTCTTCGAATCCAACCTTATAAACAAACATCCCTCAAGGCCCATCTCCATTAGAATCTCACTCTGAAATTTTATGGATCCTACTCCATCCTCCAACTCATTGGAGAGGTAGACTACAAGCTCACTTTACTAGATCACCAAAATTCACCCTTGTAAAATTAGTCACAGCAGATCTAATGAACAAGTAAACCAATCACAACAGATGAACATAGAAAATATGGTGTAAAACTGTGCAAAACATGCAGCAGTGCTCAATATCCCAGAAAGGGTGAATGAATTACAATACAAACTGTCACAATGACTGAGCAATTCGAATTGCCTAAGGAGGTCATTCGAATCACTGAATGGAGTAGCTTGACTCCAACTAGGAGTCCTCATCATCAATCGGTGGTGGTCATCAATGCACAAGAACCAGTCATCCAGGTGTCAATCTGAGTCTAACTGAGTGTGTCATGTGTAATTGAAGTGTGTAGCACTGATTAAGGGAAGGAGGCTCAGTGGGGGTGAATGGGAGGCTAACTAAAGTCAGAACAGGTCATCTAGTCAATCTGGAGGTCCAACGGAAGTGAAACAGTCAGTCGGGAGTGAAACTAGCCTCAAATCAGGGAGAATCGGAGCTAACTGAGTGTAACTAAAGTGGAACTGCAGTGGTAGGTGAACAAGTGCACCCTTCTCTAGCAGTAGGTGAGAAGTGGGCGACTTTCAGCCTAGGAGGGATAAAACTCTGAAGTAAGTGGCTCCCGGGTGCTAGAATAAGGTGGCTAAGGTGCTGGAGGCATCAAACTGGTGACTGGGATGCATGCAAGTGCATGCAGGTGCATGCAAACCCTAGAATTTGCATGCAAACCCTAATTGCATGCAAGATCCTGAAAAAGATGATGTGGATATCCGAACACCCCCCCTCAAGCTAGACTATGATGTGCAAAAAATAATGTGGGGCCCTGGTAACTAAGACCAAAGGTCACCCCAATACAATAATCCAAAAATGCTGAAAATAAACTAAGTGAGGAAAGAGGGAAAACCCAGTGGGAAGGAAGCCCCCCCTCAAGCTAAAGCATAATAATGCATCAATCTGTCTCCACCATGATGGAACTCACCCCCAATAGTGAACGGAGGTAGCAGAACTTCTTCTCAGTGAATCTCTTGGTGAAGATGTCTGCAATTTGCTCATCAGTAGGGAAATATTGCAGAATGATGGTGCGATCATGCACCAACTGTCGAATGTAATGCATATGAATCTCAATTTGTTTGGTCCTCTGCCGCTGAACTGGATCTGTGGAGATCTTGATAGCACTTTGATTGTCACAAAATAGGACAGTCGAAGTAGTGCCACCAAAACCAAACTCGAAAAGAATACCCTGCAACCAAACTGCCTGAATGCAGGCATTGACTGCCCCTCGATACTCTGCCTCTGCTGAAGAAAGTGCAATGGCTGCTTGCTTTTTGCTGGACCAGAAAATAGCACCATTACCAATCATGAAAACATAACCGGAAGTAGACTTCCGATCAATGCTATCACCTGCCCAATCTGAATTAGTAAAACCAATGAAATCAAGCTCAGAATCTACAGCATAATGTATGCCAAACTGTCTCGTACCTTGCACATACTGCAATATCCGCTTGGCTGCTCGCCAATGAAGCTCATGTGGCTGCTGCATATATCTTGACACGGCACTCATGGCATATGAGATATCAGGCCGTGAGTGTGTCAAATAAAGTAGTGAACCAATCAACTGTCGATACATACTGCAATCTGCAAGCGGTGTAGAATCTCCCTCCTCAAGACTGATTCCTGAGAGGAATGGGAATCGGGCTGCCTTACATTCAGCCATATTAAACTTCAATAATAGGTCGGAAGCATATTTTTGCTGAGATATAGTGATCCCATCAAAATTTTGAGCTATCTCCAAGCCCTAAAAGTGACTCAGCAAGCCCAAATCGCTCATGTCAAAAGCTAGATTTAAGGCAGATTTTAGCTTGTTTATTGAAGTAAGTGTGCTACCAGTAATGAGAAGATCATCAACATAAAGTACAATAACCAAAAAATTACCTTTAACTCGCTGAAGATACACATTCGGATCAGATTTGCATCTTTGGAAATTCTGAGAAAGAAGGAAGGAGTCCATCTTTGCGTACCAAGCTCTTGGGGCCTGTTTTAACCCATACAAAGATTTCTTCAATCTGCAAACCAATGATGGATCTGATGTATAACCCTCTGGCTGCTTCATATATACCTCTTCAGCAAGGTCACCATGTAAAAATGCACTCTTCACATCCATGTGGTGCACTTCCCAGTGCTTGGATGCGGCAATAGCTAAAACAAGGCGGATGGAATCCATCTTTGCAACCGGTGCAAAAGTCTCAGTGTAGTCCACTCCTTGGACTTGGGAGAAACCTTTTGCCACCAACCTTGCTTTGTATTTGCTGATAGTTCCATCAGCAGCAACTTTAGTACGGTAGACCCATTTACACTTCACTAATTTTCTTCCAGGTGGAAGAGAAACTAGCTCCCATGTGTTTTTCTTTTGAAGAGAACTGTACTCTTCATCCATGGCACTTTTCCATCTCGGATCTCGGTGAGCAGAATAGTATGATGTAGGATCTGAACCAGCCATCAAATAACAAATCTCAGGAAGAAATGGATCAGCAATAGAAAGAGCCATACCTGCTCTTTGAAAGTCTCCTCTTGTTCGTCTCGGATCAGCAGGATTTCCAAGATTCGAACCAGCAGATTGTAGAGTGTTTTGGGCCCACTTTGGTAACTGAGGAGGATCATAATGGTCGGATTCCGAACCTGATATGTCATGATCATCATATGCTGCTACAATATCAGAAATATCAGAACTCATACCTTCATTATTGCTGCACGGATCTTCTTCTGGTGAAGGCGGTGAATCGGCAGTCTTCTCCTCGACTAGTTGCAATTCTTGAAGTGGTTCTTCAAATTGCACACTACGCTCTATGAATATATTTTTAGATCTGATATCCATGAGTTTATATGATTTTGATTCTTCCCCATATACTATCAGTATGCACTCGATACTTTGTGGATCCAAAGCTCATCTCTTCTCAGAAGGAATTCTAGCCCATGCAGTAGAGCCAAAAACTCTCAAATTTGACACATCCGGTTTGTGACCAAAGAATGCTTCGAAAGGAGTCATACCTTTCACGGATGAATGTGGAACACGGTTCTGTATATATGCAGCAACATTGATTGCTTCAGCCCAAATATTTGCAGCCAAACCTTTTGATTCAATCATGCATGTAGCCATCTCTTTCAGTGACCGATTTTTCCTTTCCGCTACACCGTTCTGCTAGGGTGTGTAGGGAACTGTATGTTGGATCTTAATTCCGCTTTGGGCACAAAGTTGCAGCAACTCGGATTTAATATATTCTCCACCATTATCAGATCTAAGAGCTTTGATCTTGCTCTCAGTGGCGGTCTCAACAAAAGCCTTAAAATCCTTGAATTTTCCAAGCACTTCTGACTTGTTTGTGAGAAAGAATACCCATGTAAAGCGGGAAAAATCGTCAATAAATGTCAGAACATACCTTGAACCATTTAATGACATATGGGGAAGCGGACCACTGATATCAGAATGGATCAATCCCAATATTGTAGAAGCTCTGCTAGCTTTGCTGCGGTCGAATCTGTGCTCGGGGTGCTTCCCAATGATGCAACCAGTGCATATTCTCTTCGAGGAACGGAGTTGTGGAAGCCCATCTACCATGGATTTATTTGATAGCAGCAGCAAATATTTATAATTTAGATGTCCAAATCTTTCATGCCAAATCCTACTAACCTCATTACCATGTGTGCGAAGAGCAGTGGGCTTTGCAAGCGAAATAAAGTGCGAAAACTCATAGCATTTTGCAGTGCGGTTTTCCTTTCCTACTGCAACAAGTCTTCCACTTTTGATATCAGAAATTTCAACTGTATTAGGGCTGAATGTAACTTGCTTCGGTTCACCAGTGTGTGTCATTTGATACACAGAAAGAAGATTTGAAGCCAAGGAAGGCACATAGAGAACATTCTGAAAGCTTCCATGATCTACATGAATGGTACCTTTGCCCTTTGAAGAAATTTTTGAGTCATCTCCCAAATGGATGGGGATGGATCTGTTTGGATCAAATGAGGAAAAAGAATCAATATTTGCAACCATATGATTTGATGCACCCGAATCTATCAAGAGAGTAGTGGGCTTCGAAACCATTGCCATGAGTGCTTGTCCTCTTTCATGATCATCATTCCTATCCTTCTTCCTTGCACCGTCAGGAAGGGTTATGTTGTTCTTTTCCAAAAGGAGGGCCATTTGATCTATAGTCTTCTTCATACATGAACTTTCAGGATGAAAGCCACGGTTACAATAAGTACATTTAGATTTTTGGTTACCTTCTTTGCCCTTTTGCTTGGATTTCAAACTGGATGGTGCATCCGTTTGTTTGCCTTTCTCCTTTTGCTTGTTAGGCTCGAATTTGGGCTTCTCCTTCTTCTGCTTTCCTTTACCATTCGTGATCTTGGGTCCTTGAACATATAGGGCTGAATCTTTGGAGCTTATGGACCCCATTTGAACCAACTTGTCATGCTCTTTTGTGACGGACTCAATGAAGGCATTCAAGGTAGGCATCTTCCAATTCGGGGTAGTTAGCCGACCGGAATTGAAAGTAGAGACAAATACCGAATAATCTTTACCAAGATTGCTGAGAATGGAGAGGATCAATTGTTTATCCTCTTTGATAACTCCACTGTTCTTCGATTGCATGTTCAAGTTCTTGAATTTTGTGAAGAATCCATTAATGGTCTCGAAATTCTCAGGACTAAGGCCAATCAAATCATTCTCTAATTGAAAAGCCCTAAGCTCGTCCTGCTTGCCAAATAGTGTTTCAAGTTGCTCCCATATAGCTTTTGGGGTCTTCAATCCGCTGAGATGGAAGTCAAGATCTTTGGAGATGGAGAGACAAAGAAGACCATAAGCTTCATCAAGCTTGTTGTAGTGTTTGGTTCGATCTGACACATTGTTTGGCTCCAATTCAAGACCAAGAGTGACTCGGTAGTAACCTTTTGAACGTAATATGATATCCATATCATCTTTCTAATCAAAATAATTGAATGGGGTGAGGATAGGCTTTGAAGAAGAGTATTCCATTGATAGGAGCGAGTCAAATTGAGGTAGAAGGAGCTTGCATGCACAGTGTAGCGAATGCAATTGCTGTAGAGGAGCTTGCATGCACAATGTAGCGAATGCAATTGATGGAGACAATAAACCTGCAAATCACAATAAACCAAGAACCGTAAGGTCGAACAATCCACCCTTTTAGAGTTGCATCACACCTGGGATTGGAGATCAAACAATGTTGAATGGGTCCAATGTATCAGATCCAGGAATTATGTGGAAACTCAAGCTTCTGGAGTGGTATTGGAATTATTTTCAAGCTTTGCATGCACAGGAGCGAATGCCCTTGAGATATCTCATGCCAAAACTTTTTGCAATTTGAGCAATTCAGTCAAATCTTCTTGTAAAAGCACCTGTAGAAAAGAGATCTTGTCCCTGTAATGGCTCTGATACCATGTAAAATTAGTCACAGCAGATCTAATGAACAAGTAAATCAATCACAACAGATGAACATAGAAAATATGGTGTAAAACTGTGCAAAACATGCAGCAGTGCTCAATATCCCAGAAAGGGTGAATGAATTACAATACAAACTGTCACAATGACTGAGCAATTCGAATTGCCTAAGGAGGTCATTCGAATCACTGAATGGAGTAGCTTGACTCCAACTAGGAGTCCTCATCATCAATCGGTGGTGGTCATCAATGCACAAGAACCAGTCATCCAGGTGTCAATCTGAGTCTAACTGAGTGTGTCATGTGTAACTGAAGTGTGTAGCACTGATTAAGGGAAGGAGGCTCAGTGGGGGCGTATGGGAGGCTAACTGAAGTCAGAACAGGTCATCTAGTCAATCTGGAGGTCCAACGGAAGTGAAACAGTCAGTCGGGAGTGAAACTAGCCTCAAATCAGGGAGAATCGGAGCTAACTGAGTGTAACTGAAGTGGAACTGCAGTGGTAGGTGAACAAGTGCGCCCTTCTGTGGCAGTAGGTGAGAAGTGGGTTCCTTTCATCCTAGGAGAGATAAAACTCTGAAGTAAGTGGCTCCTGGGTGCTAGAATAAGGTGGCTAAGGTGTTGGAGGCATCAAACTGGTGACTGGGATGCATGCAAGTGCATGCAGGTGCATGCAAACCCTAGAATTTGCATGCAAACCCTAATTGCATGCAAGATCCTGAAAAAAATGATGTGGATATCCGAACAACCCTGTCTTCCACATCTCTTGCCTCAAAAAATTGGTGGGGTCTTTTGTTCAAGTCAAACCAACTTACCATATTTAGTTAATGAAGTATCCATTTGGCTTCAACTGAATTTAGTATTGGATTCTAGGCAATAATAATTATGAAGGTGCACAATCAAAATTTTTTTGATCTAGTGGAAAAATATGATGCTAAAGATGCCACTTGGGGACCAACCCACATTTTGCATCAATTTCCTACCGTCATTGTTGAGGGTAACATTGCTTTTGAAGGGGGGAGGCATGTTAGGGTCCTACCATAACATGCCTTATTGTAAGAGTTAGTCACACATTGTATAAGGCCATATCTTTGAAATAACTCTTTAGTAAGTTAGTGTTCATTTGTCAATCTAAAAAAGGGTTTCTTTATTAATTAAGACCCACTAGGAAGTTGTATTTGTTAATTATTTGGCCATGTTAATTGGATATGGATTTGGATTTGAGAAGCCTATTTAAAGAGAAACAAGGCTATGAAGAGTTTTGTCAAGTATTATTGTAATTGATCCCTGCTCAATTTAGAAGTTTCCCTACCTAAAGTGGTCTGTGAACATTTCTCCCTCATGCTTTTCTCATAATACAAATCTCATTTACTACCATATTTATCTTTCTATTGTCTAATGTATCTTGTTTTTCTCTTTAATTTTTGATTTATTGCATCTTAACTCCCGTATCTTGTGTTGTCTTAAGTACACTTCTAAAGAACACCACAAAATTTCCAAATTTCTTTTAGACGCAAAGATGTAAGAATTTCATTGGCTCGCTATCCAGACTAGGGCTTGCATGGTCTTAAGGACAAGGGAGTGTTAAGTGCTATAACTCTCAAATACATAAAAAGGTTTCCAGCAATAGTACTCTATTGGGTTTCCAACAATAGTACTCGATCGGGTTTCCAACAATATATTCACTCAAATATTTCATGAAACTAAATAAGGGCACTTTAAACTATGGCCATAGTTGTACTACGTGATTCGTGGAATGTGAGGGTGATCTCCCTAAGTGTAGGCTTATGTAAGGATGGTTTTAAGTGCTCTAGAGGGATTTTGATATACTTGAAGATATGTGGAAGACAATTTTGTATACAAGTGTTCTCAAATGCATTACTACTCTAAGGTGCACCAACAAAGATTACAAGGATGTCCAACCAAGTGACACAACTTGTATTTTCTATGTGTATTATTCCCCAATGCAATTTGTACCATCACATGATAAACGTCTATGTTATTTAAAGACATTAGAACACATCTCGAACCTTAAAAGCTAAAATATGGAGGCATGTTGGTTCAAAAAAGTGCTTTATACAACTTATAGTTTTCATTAACCTAAAACTTAGAAGAAAACCACTTAAAGATAGACAATTACAATGAAATAATGTGAAATATACTCTTATATTATGATAATAAGATAAAAAAACAATACTCACTTATCTCTTAAAATGGGATAACCATTCACAACTTCCTAACTCTTTAAATAGTACTAAAATAAAAGAACCCTTACGAGTGATTACATTTTTTTATAAACTTCAAATACCTAATTAACATTAATAATGAGAAGAAACCTTTTACGTTAAAAAAATATACACTCTTCTCTAGCATGCCTTATTAAGTAACTAATTTGCAGCTAACATAATTCCGTCCTTATCCTTTCCAATTCCGGACAATCCATATTATCTTTTTGCTCTTCTTTTGTCTCATGAATCATGATGCTCCTCTCTACTTTGCAAGACAAGACTTCCCGAAAGCCAGTGACGTTTGATTTGTATATGGTATTAAACATTGAATCTGACGTTTGATTTGTCATATGGTATTAAGTATTGAATCTATAATCATTGGCAAACAGCTCACAGCGGTGACCTAACAGGTTGATGTAATGGAAATCTTGTCGAGAGTTTTGAAAAGATGTTCGAATCATATAACTTAGCGATTTTAACCTACCACCTTAGGAAACCCTAGGGTTTGAAGTTACATAATTTTCATTAAAATTTATTTACACGCTGAAATCCTCGAAGTTTCATTCTCGGAAAGAATTTGTCACAAATACATAATGCCTGTCATTTAAACCTGCCCAGTCTGTGAAATCAAAGCAGGGGGAGGATTTCGGAAGAGGGGAGAATTTTAGTCGTGACGAAGGGTGGTCCGTAAAAAGAAGATCCAACTATCAACAGGTCCATTAAAGTTACAGTCGCATTAAATGGACTGCAACAAACTGAATGGTGTTCCCCATGTTGATTGCTCTTTCTTTTTTATTTCCAAGATGACAGTACATTCTCAGTTTCAGGGCCATCTCCTGCATGACATGAAAGCTTCAGGTAACATCTTCGTAATAAGACAATAATGGAGGTGGCCACTTGCGCATATAAATTGCCAATTTGCCATGCCCTTGCAAAATGATTTGATCGCTATGAGATATGGCAGACATGAAATATTGAACGCCAGTATAATACTGCCGGCCATGTTGGTTGCTCAGCTCTGTGCATTGTCCTTTCTTTCTTATTAATTTCAAAGATTGACTGTACATTGTCAACTCTCGCTGCTCAGTACAGTGAAAGTTAAGGAATATTTGGTATACGATTTTAGATCTTTCTCTTTTCTTCATGAGAATCAATTGATTTGCGTTTTTTTATTAGTGGTTATGGTCGAGGAATCAACTATTGAAATGAAGGACGGGAATATATGTGTTGTTTTTTTATGTATGAACTGTGAGTGATGTCATCCCGTCCCTACGTTTTATAAAAGCAAAGAAAGAAAAATGTGGTCAAAAGGCATTCCACAACATCGCAAAGTGGACGACCGGCCTTTTGTTGGCCACGCCAGCAAACTTTGCTTTCTGTAATGGAACTGCGTGATCTACAGCGCTTCTCATTTTGTTGGCTACGCCAGCCAACACTCCTTTCAGTAATGGAACTGCGTAACCTACAGTACTTCTCATTATCATTTGAACAGTGTGCATTCGGTTGGCTACGCCAGCAAACTTTGTTTTCTCTAAGGGACCTGCGTCATCGACAACACTTATCATTATCATTTGAACAATATGTAAACTGCTCTTAATTACTTATCATTATCATTTGAACAATATGTAAACTGCTCTTAGTTACTTCTATAGGCATTTATATTTTACAATTTGAAGCCTAAATGTTTCTTATGTAAACCGCTCTTAATTACTTTTATAGGCATTTATATTTACAATTTGAGGTTGAAATGTTTCTTACTTAAATTGCAGTTGGACGGCAAAATTGCAGTAAGAAGGCAAAAGTGTATTGTCACCAATTTTTTAATGGACTTCGTTTCAAATTCAAAATTATACTAGCACAGTTACAAGATGAAAAAAGTGTATTGTTACCATTTATTTAATGGGGGTCTTTCCAAATTCAAAATTATGTTAGCCAGCAAACATTGCTTTAAAGAATGAAATTGTATAACCTACACTACTTCTCATTATCATTTGAAAAATAAGTCAAAATTATACTAGCACAACTACTTAATTTCAAATTCAAAATTATACTAGCACAGCTACAAGATGAAAAAAGTGTATTGTTATCATTTATTTAATGGGGTCCTTCCAAATTCAAAATTATATTGGTCCAACAAACATAGTTTTAAGGAATGAAATTGTATAACCTACACTACTTCCCATTATCATTTGAACAATAAGTCAAAATTATACTAGCACAACTACTTAATTTGCTGGTAAACACCTATATAAATAAGAAATTAAATGCTAGTAACTACTACTAATTATTACATGTAAAGAGAGATACTTTTAACAATGACATTTAACTTATAAACTATCAAGGAAAAGTGGCTAGCTTAATTCAATTTCATAATATAGTTTATAAGTAATCATAGAACAGTTAAGATACAGTGGCATGTTGCCTTTATTATAATAATTATGTTTGATTCGATGCTACATTATATTTCCTATGGATTGTAAGATCTGTTTACTAGCACAACAGCTATCCCCCAGTGGTGAAAGCCAATAATAATAAAATAATTTTTCCATTTTTTTACAGCATTTACATTTAAAATAAAAAAGATTCAAAAAAATAAAAAAAAGTAAGCACATGACAAAACTGGAGTAACTTATGGTTCTCCACTATCAGTTTGATAAAAAAGACTATAAATATTCCTCATTATCAACATAATAAATTAAAAAAAAAAAACTAATTAAATTATGACACTTAAAAAAATACCCATAAGAGTTAACTTGTAGACTATCATGGGAGAAGTGGTTAGCTTAAGAGCATAGTATAATTTCCAAGTAATCATATTGCTGTTAAAGTACACTTGGCATGTTACTTAATACCCATGAGAGTTAACTTGTAGACTATCATGGGAGAAGTGGTTAGCTTAAGAGCATAGTATAATTTCCAAGTAATCGTAGAACTGTTAAAGTACACTTGGCATGTTGCTTTTATTACAGTAATAATGTTTGATTTGATGCTGCATTATGTTTCCTCTGAATTGTAAGATCTTTATCGAAGTTTACAAAAACATAATAATTGATATGCCATATATTAAAATAGCATATACAGGTGACATATCTTGCTTGGACTTTAATATAGAAGCCTTAAAAGCATCTATGCCTTCACTCGAGATAAAGACAGGGTAGGTATTATATATACCTGCATATCATGATAAAGACAAAGGCTAATGAGACAAACTATATCATATTCTTTTAATATTATTTCAAATAAGATATTATAGGTGGAATTATAGAGTGTTCATTCAAAAATGATGAGATGATTTCAAAATATATAAAGTGATTTTTATTGTTTATAGTTTGTCTCTTCATGTAACTCGGTTGAAAAAATGGCATAGCTCATCTACAGGTAAAAAGCAGTTTCAAGCATTTTCATTGTACGCTTTGCGGTGTCCTTTCTAGCATCATCAATTACAGCAAAATAGTTTAGTTTCTTCTTTTGCCACTGATTGCTGTGCATAATAGTAGTTGCACAGTGCTTAGTTTCTTCTTTTGGCACTGATTGCTGTGCATAATAGTAGTTGCAGAGTGCTTTGGTTATATGTATTCACTAAACTTGACTCAAGCATTTTTAATTTAAAAGCTAAACTTGTAAAATTCACTACCACATTACACTGAGATTAAAGATGACTAAAGTACTTTCACCATTTTGAAGTATTTTATCTTCTCTTTCTATCAAAGGAAAGATGAGATTTTAATGAAGAAATTCCTAACATATCTTCAAAGAACTTATGTTTTGAGTTAGATTTACAAACAAAATCCCAAAGGAAGATAACTTAGTTAAACAACAACATGTCCAACTTCCACCATGGTATTCATTAATGCTATCCATCAACATAAATGAATGAGGTTGGATTTTCTATCTATATCAATCCTTAAGGTTATGAAATGCTATATTAGATATTTTTATTTATATGCCATTATTATATATATATATCCTAATTTATATTTATTTTTAGTCATTTTAATTGAATAAATTATGAAATATGTTTTATTCATTACATTTTTAGTTATGGATCAAAAGATTTTTTTCAAAAATATCGTAAATTCTATAAACATCAAATTGTAAGAAAAAAATTTGAAAATGAAAAAAGTATACACAAACCTATTAAAATAGGAAAAAGGAAGTATGACCATAGTTTAAACGTGAATCTTTTCTAAAAGAAAGACAAGGTTGTGTTGGACTCTTCTCTTTATGAATAGTATTTATAGTACATAAACTTTTATGATGACCAAATACCAAAACAAAGGATGACCATCCAATGTCTTATGTCTCATTTAAACTTATCAAAAACAATGTCTTATGTCCCATTTGACCTTATAAAAAACCGGATCACTTATAAGCATGCTCTCAAACATATTCCATCATTTGTTAACACGAATAAGTTCCATCTCAAGCTTCAATACTGTATAATAATATATGTTTCCAAGAGGACCTGGTACCCGGAATATGTTGTCACATTAAGTGAAGTTACCAAAAAACAATTTAAAACATAATAAATATATGTCATTCCCATTACACAATAAATATAAGAGGCGAGATGAACACTCTTAAATATATGCCATTCCCATTACTTAGTGGTAATTCATATTAATAAACATGTTATATTGTGTTATTTGTTGAAGTTGTCGTGGATTTTGGAGGATTAATACTGAGATAGCAGATTAAAAACCCCTATAATTTTGTGCTATGCCATGTCAAGATGTGGTTGCCTATTGTGATGATATTTTGGAGATATACACACAGATACAAATAGATAAGATAAGGTAATTTTATTAATGTCCATCATTGTCTAAGGTGTATCTATTATATTTTCCTTGTTTTTTTTGTAGGAAGGAAGCTCTGTCATAACCTTGTTACCCCATTTTGCATAGGTGTTCACTTGTGATTTTTATCACAATTTTCAGCTGGAGATGACATGTTGATGGAGACTTGATGCCTTGGGTTAGTGATGAAATGGATTTGCTTCATGTTTACGATGCCTTATATGATACATGGATGGCATAATGTGATGATGTTCTAAAGTTGATTATGCCTTAGCGTATGGATTCTCATGACATATTTGAGTTAATGGCTATGAGGTGCTTCTTCTCATGATTATTTTTTCTAGGTATGCTCTTATGTTGCACTTGATCATCCTCTTGTGCACTCTTGGGTCCTTATTGAGGATCTTAACATGGCTTGCGAACACTTTCCTATTGAGCACTCTTATTTATGGTCATGTGAATGGAAACTTGATTTTGTTGGACATATTGTGGGGTTGAATTCTCTCATAATCCCTTATCATTGGCACATGTGGAGGCATGCCATTATCTTCTTGTGGTTTATTTCATGTTTATCAAGGATTGGTTTTGGTCAATGTTTGAGGACTTTTTTCTTTCCTAAAACCTATCACATTTACACAGTTGCAAACAACAGTATAATAATTCATTTTCCGATATGTATGAGGTGAAATTAAAGCTTGTCAAGGGTATTTTCCAAAATAGTTTGTATGCAGAAGTTACCATCCCTGTAACTTAGTGTTTAACTGGAACTAGAGTAGGCTTCATCAGCTCATCATTGTTAACCTGGATCAATTTCACATATCTGTTGTTTATTTCCAGTTTTAGGGCAGCATAAACAATTTTCTTTTGAGGACAAAACACACTCCCTCACCACTGAATGAGAATAAGGGTTATCAGGACTAATATATATATCCTTGTTTTCAAATTCCTGTGGCAAACTGTCATTCAAATCAGCCATCTTAGTGTGCAAATCAAATTTCCTGTAACAACAACATGTGGAGAGATAAGAGTCCATTGTTTTGTTAGATCATATTTCAGTATGGAGGACAGTAAATCCTTTCATTTCAGCATGTTGTGGGCAAGTTTTGAAGATCCGTGCTTGGCACATTTGGAATATTTGATGACATGTGGAGGGTTTCAATTGGAGTGCTCTCCTTCTAGCATATGTTGGATGGCATACACTCTTATTTCCTTGGAGAGCTCTAGCTTTTTTGAGGTTTTTTTCACTTGTGCATGTCATTGGATGGTATAAACTTTTATTTCCTTGGAGAGCTCTAGCTATTTTGAGGTTTTTTTCACTTGTGGATGATGTATGTGTGCTTGATTTTCCTTGGAGGGATCTTGCTTCCCAGAGTTTGGTTCACTTTTTGGCTTGTATTTGGAAGATCCACCTATTTTTTGGACTGTTCTACCCATTTTCACTTGTTCGAGGTCATGACACCTTTGTTTATTGGAGAATCCTTGTTCTTGGACTTGTGAATGAGACATTAACACTATTGACTATCATTTAGTGTGGAACTCTCCACTTGTTTCCCCTCTTGGAACATGTGAAGGTGTTTGTATCGGTAGGAGAATGGGGTATCCCCGACATCATGATATTATTCATCAATGATAGACACACGACTCCTGGGATTGGTGCACTCCTTGGTTCATAGATCTTTCTTGCATGTATTGATGAGATAGTTGTGGAGGTTTTTATGTGGACGACAATTGGTTGAGGGAGTTCATTGCACATGTTTTATGGTTGTACACTTGACATGGTAAAAGAAGATAGTGTTCACTTATGGAAGGTTAGTTGCACACTTGTCAATGGCTTGCCAACACTTTCTTGTTGAGCGCTCGTATTTCTGAGCAAGTGAATGGAAACTTGATTTTGTTAGACATATTGTGGGGTTGAATGCTCTTATAATCCCTCAACATTGGCACATGTGGAGGCGTGCCATTATCTTCTTGTGGTTTATTTCATGCTAATCATGGGGTTGGTTCTGGTAAACGTTTGAGGACTGTCTTCTTCCCTAAAACCTGTCACATTTACATAGTTTAAAAGAGCAATATAATAATTCATTTTCAGATCTGTCTAAGGTGAAATTAAAGCTCGCCAAAGGTATTTTCCAAAATCAATTGTATGCAGAACTTACCATCCCTGTAACTTAGTGTTTACCTGGCATTAGAGTAGTATTCATCAGCTTATCATTGTTAACGCAGATCAGTTTCACAAATCTGTTGTTCATTTGCAGTTTTAAATTGAAATCGTAACATTTTTTATAGTATTGCCAATTGTGCTTTTGTGACATCTCAAATTATGTTCTTGTGCCATATAAAATAATGTTTCTGTAACATTTATAAAATCACAGTATTTTTGTTAGGAGATTAAACTATGATGTGGATTATAAATCCCTGAGACCCCTTGTCGTGGGTCACACAACAAACAAATAATTAATCATTCATCCAAATCCATCCAGGAGTTCATGTGTGCCTATCCAACTTGCATCATCACATACTTGCTCAAAAACATTAACAACCGTTCACATGGATTCTTCATCACAATATCATCATATGTTCATAACACAATGTCAAAGCATATAAGCCACATCATGATCCATATCCTCACATCATCATATGTCATTGATCATCACACATGCAAAATGGATGATTACCATTCTATGCATGCCAAGTCATTGTCTAATCAAGAGAAACAAACAAGATTATTAGAAGAAGAAAAGCCACATATCCATGTATACATATAGCAGTATGTACAAAGTAAAAAAGAAAAGAAAGAAAAAAACATTAGTCTCCAATTATGGAATACAAAATGGCCCCCTGTCCACCCAGTACAAACCTTCAGTCATGCAAAAATCACAGTCAAACGAGGTAGGGAATTACATTAGATTATTCGAGGTGAAAATTTCCCTGTTGTTTACTCGTTGATTAATTTGCTTCCTGCTAAGCGAACAGTGAATCTGATTTGAAATTTTTATATATATATAATTAGTTGGAGGATGATATGTAGTATACATATATTCAGCGTGACCCCTATCTAATTCACTATACATGTTGAGGAATTCACTACTTGAAAAATAATTAAAAAATATTGGAAATTGTAAACTAATGTGCATACTTAGTTAAGTGATCAACTCTCACAAATACATATTTAGTCATCCTTGGTTGCTTATCCACTTGTTTTCACTACTTACTTCTATATATATTGTTGCAAATAGTAACAACAAGCAGAGATTCAACAAAGAATGACTGAATATGTATATTTGTAATAGTTAATCACTTTTATGTATATATATATATATATAAGTGATACCCCATTCTTTCCTATTGTAAACTCTATTGGACTTAACCGAGCCACAAAATGTTAAGAATAAAATGGCATACCTTTGTCCATCCACACTTTGATATAATTATCCCACCTCGAGTCTTGAAAGTGTCCATATGGCACCACATATATGGCGTCCTATCATTTCGATATATTGTTGGTATGACCTTTCAAAGTCATGTTTGAAATGCTCACGGTATACATTTCAATGTTTTCATTCCAAATTTACAAAGGCTTCCTTTGATTTATTATATGAATTAACAATTGTTTTTTCACTCAACTTTAAACCTCTGGTCACTAAGTGGAAATCCAATGTTCCAAGCATAAATTAGAAAATATTTCAACTTCATATTAGGATGAAACTATATTTGGTATATATTGCAATTAATTAGTGTTTTCTCTCATCATCAAGGATCTCCTTTATAATCTATTTATCTATTGGTTCTTAGAAAATTATTGTTGGGATATGTTTCATATGTGTCAATGATTATGGAGATAAAAAAGAGCACATGATTCAAAATTTTAATGGTGTATGCACAATTTTTATTATGTGAGGCATTAAGATGTACTTTATTGGATTTAGTAGTATGGGTTAGTAGAGATTTAGCATAATAATGGTCAATGTTTGAGGATTATTTTTTTTCCTAAAACTTATCACATTTACATAGTTGCAAACAACAGTATATAATAATTCTTTTGAGGACAGAATGCACTCCCTCACCAGTGAATGAGGATAAGGGTTATAAGGATTGATCTACATAGACTTGTTGTTAAATTCATGTGGTAAATTGTCATTCAAATAAGCCAACTCAATGTGCAGATCAAATTTCCTATAACAACAGCCTATGGAGAGATAATAGTGAGTTTTTTTTTTTTTTTTAAGATCATATTTTAGTATGGAGGACAATAAATCCTTTAATTTCATCATGGTATGGCTAGGTTTTGAAGACCAATGCTTGGAACATTTGGGATATTTGATGATATGTGTAGGGTTTCAATTGGAATCCTCCCCTTCTAGCATATGTTGGATGACATACTCTATCATTTCCTTGGAGAGCTCTATCTTTTCGAAGATTGTTTTCATTTGTGGATGATCTATGCTTGATTTTCCTTAGAGGGCTCTTGCTTCCAAGACTTTGGTTCACTTCTTGGCATGGTAGTCTATCATTTGTGGATGAACACTCGACTTGATTGGCATGTATTTTGGAAGATCCACATATTTTTTGGAGCGTTCTAACCGTTTTCACTTGTTGGAGGTCATGGAACCCTTGTTTATTGGAGCGCTCTTGTTATTAGACTTGTGAATGACACATTGGAACTATTGACTATCATTTAGTGTGGAAATCTATACTGGTTTCCCCCTCTTGGCTCATGTGGAGGTGTTTGTATTGGTTGGAGAAGGGGTTTTCATCTTCCTCGTGAGATTAGTCATCAATCATTAACCATAACCCCATTGGACCTCATTTTTCACATTAAAAATTGTTTTTCCCGTAATGCCATTGATGTTTTTTTACCATAATTGTACACATCAATATGAATTATTTAATTTTTTTTAGTGGAAAAAAAGTAATTTCATCCTAATTGAAATGTATATGTTTTGTTATCAAATACTCCAAAACATATAAATTAATATTTCCAACCAATATGAACAAATATAGTTCAAACAATCATGTTATATGACACTTACAAGGGAAGTGTTTCCAACAAGAGGAAGACTCAACAAAATAAGGTTTCCTGATATGACAATGATACTACATATGTGAAATTTTACAATTCTAAAAAGTTGAGTTGTAGTGATTGTGGGCATGCTTTGCAGTTAGAGACAATTAAATCCCTTTATACTAACAACTAGACTGCAAATAAATTTGATTCAATGTGAAATTATTATGCTTCAACCAACGTCAAACATTATAGAGAACTCTATAAGTTAGGTTACCAAATTATTAAAGGGTGCTAGCTCAATGGAAGAGCGCATGCTTTACAAGCAAGAAGTTGGTGGTTTGATTCTTCTGTTCCCTGATGATATTGCAATATCGGTTAAAAATGACTAAATTAGTGACCAAAAAATGAGAGATAAGTGACCAAACAACGAGAGATAAGTGACCAAACAAAATGACCAATATTTGCATATAAAATGACTAAATTAGTGACCAAAAATTGGAGATCAATGACCAAAAAATGAGAGATAAGTGACCAAAAAAGCGACCAAAATTCACATATAAATGACCAAATGGAAGTTTTTGTGGCTAATTTTCGGTCTCTTAACATGTGACAAAAAATGTGGTCATATTTAGTTTGGTCATTTATAGCTTGTCTTGTGGTCATTTATTTGGTCGTATATTTGGTCATTAATTTGGTCATTAATTGTCACAATTAGTGACCAAATTAATGACCACAAGACAAGTTATAAATGACCAAACTAAATATGACCACATTGTTTCTCATGTGATAAGAGACCAAAAATTAGCCACACGTGATCACCAAATCAAAAGTGTTCATTTATATGTGGATTTTCGTCATTTTTTTGCCACTTATCTCTCATTTTGCACTAGTGGCCACTAGTCCCATCACCCCTCACACCTCCACACATCATGTCTGTTAGGCCGAAAGTGGTTTCAAGCTCCGAGGAAGGTGGTTTCCTGGACCCTCTTTTGCGAACCTGAATGCACGAGAGAGAGACACTTCATAGGGTGCTTTACCGCTTTAGGGTCGTATTGATTTATTAACCTTCCTGCACCTTCATGGACCTAAACCACACTCAATCATCGATCTTGATATGCATGATCTCCCACACCTGAGATGACTAATGAGGGTCCCATATTTTCTGACATTCCTTCCCATCACATCACTTCTTGTTAGACCTAAAAGGTGGTTTCAGGCTCTGTGAGAAGTGGTTTCACAAGACCACTTTTGCGAGCCTGAATGCACCAAAGGATGAAATGTGGATGGGTCGATTTTCATTCAGGTTCATGAAAATAAATTAACTCTCGCACACCTTCACAAGCCTGAAACACTATCAATCATCGATCTATACCCCTTCTCGATGGTCATATCTTCTCTACCTCTAGGCTCCATCACTTATGTCACTTGTGCACATGGATTTGATGCAGTTGGTCCACACCACTCCTTATTCCCATGTAGCTCCTCTACATCAAACCTCTTTCCCCCGTTGCTCGTCCACGTCACCTGTCCACGTGGCATGGGTGGGGACCAACTAAAAATATCCATTTTTTGTAGAGTTTCGAAATTACACAAAATTTTAATTCTACAATAACAGGGATTAATCCAAAATTATTTTCATCCCCTTATCTATCAGTTAACAAAAATGGATTTCTACGGCACCATTTCTGATTCTATTTCTTGTAAATCATGATTTCTAGCCCATATAGCTTTGGTAATGCAACCAAAAACCCTGATACCACTCTGTAGCATCCCCCTCCATCCAATTTGACCATCATGAGGGGACACTAGCTGATTTCAGGATCTCAAATTTCACCCCAACTCCATAATACGAGTTTCAAAAATGTGTGCAGAAACATAAATAAACATGCATAGCATAATTAAAATCTATCCACACACATCTAGCATGCAAATAAAATCATAAACCTTACAAGCATCAAATAAAAACATTGCAAATTCAAATGCATGAGAATACTTATCTTTATCCAATGTAGATCTAAGCGTAACTGGCTATCTAAGAGGGATTTTCCATGCAAACATAGGCACTCTATCCAACAAATACTCTTTCTCCTAAGAGGCCACTGCCAAGTTGGGCTACGAGGCCACCAGGGCGAAGGAAAAACCTACATGATTCTCTCTCTAATCCCATAAACCATTATGATCTCTATGCTTATCCAAATGCACGTATAGATCTCTACAGGGGTCTCACTCAGCCCTCACAGCCTTGGCTTCAACAATAAATTCTCCACAAAACACCCTTCTATCTTAGGCATCGCCTTCACTGATCCACGGTTCTATTGGGTGATCCATCTTTCATGGTGCTTCTCGTGTGTGCATAACGGAAGTCCAATATGATATATGATGTTAGAACCACCTATAGCTTCAATTTGTGGCTTCTCAAGCACCTACGAGTAGCATAACTCAATGGGTAAGGGTTCCTAGATTGCTCAACCTCTCTGCTCACCTACAACCATCAATTTTCACTTCCAAATCTACAGCGTGGTCTCCAAATTCGAATTTCTAGGTTGAAAACAACATGGTAAGTTCATGGACAACAATGGAGAGCTCTGCCTAGTGTAGATCAACATGCAAGAATGAGAGAATGACGGTTGAGTCCAAGGGATATGAAAAAATGGTGGAAAGACAACTGACATAACGTCTAACGGTACAAGAAAGGACTCCTGGAAGCTATAGAATAACTTCTGTTATGACAGAACTATCACAAAAGTATAGTCATTCCCATGCTTCAATAGCTACATGAGGTGACTTTACCCACCAACCTCACACATGCATTAATTGTTGGAAAATAGTCAAAAAATGAGATAATTGGCTTATTCAAAGCACATGACAGAATTTGGGTGAGTTCTAAAGTTGACACTGTTATATAAAAAATATATAACATAATAATATAAATTACAAATAATCATAATAATATTAATATCATTAATATTATTATTAATAAATAATAATTAATAGTTAATTAAATAGGAAAAAGACGTGCCCCTTACATTTAAAAAGGCACAAAGGGCTTATATAAGTCCAATTCATTCTAAATGTAAATATCTCATTATTCATATTCAATATTTTATTCATTTCTTATTTTGTGGCGTATTTAATCTTCCTAGTGTTTTGGTGATTGTTGCGTGAGCGAACATTTGTTCGGCTCAATTAGAATCAGAGCCCTTCTTGGGAATATTTCTGGTTCAGGCCTTTGGCTTCATTTCAGAGAATCTCTGACATAGAGCTTTTTAACCTCACCTTGGATTTTTAGCCATTAATTCAAGGATTTCCCTAAAAAATCAATCCCAGCACTCTAACCATAGTCACCTACTCACTCCCGCACCCATGCATCATGTTCTCTACACTGCACCGCATTCAAGCATAGCTCATTCCTCCCTCCTTTTCCACTGCCACCTTCCAACTCACTCCATGCCAGGACCCACTCTACCACTCATGCCCTAATCCACCATTCTCGTTGCAGCCTCCATTCCAGTGCCCACATGTACTCGCTCCTTCCTGCTAGCTCCTTCATCCCTGCACCTCCCCTCACATCACCTCCTACTTGCTTGTCCTTTTCCCACTACACATTCCCCATCCCTCCCACTCTTCCTTTCCCACCCCCCTATACTACCTTCCCTTCATGATTCACCAGTCGATGTCGTTCACTTCTATGCTCCAGCCTCATCACCAAACTCACTGCTCCTGCATCCTACGCCTTAATCCCTTCCATGTTACTTTTTTTCCCTCCTCCAACACTCTTAATCACATCCCTCCTCCCGTCTCTCTCACCATTTATTTGGCCTTCCTTCCACCGTCTCCCCTCAGCCACCTCTTGCACCTCCACCCTCAGCTGCCTCCTATCCACCACCTCTGCCACCATGACCTCTCCTCCCTTCCATCGTCGCCCTCCACCAACCTTATTCAAACAAAAAAAATAAAATTATAATAATATTATTATTTAAAATAATAATAATTATTATAATAATATAATAAAAAAACCTTTATTTCTCCATTTTCACCATTTATCCAAAAAATATATATTATTATAATTATTATGATATAATAATTATTAATAATCATATTAAAAATATTATTATAACTTAATAATAATTATTCTATTTAATAATTGTAAAACTTATTTATTACAAAAATTGAAGAAGACCACCTATCGCCAAAAAAAGGGGAAGATCATATTTTCATCGAAAAACTCAAAGTCAAAGGAATACTCCTTCGTCAAAATAAGACGAGACTATATATCAAAGAAATCAAAGTCAAGGAAGATTCTTCAAAGAAATTGAAATCCATGTATCGTCGAAAAGTCAGAGACTATGGAAGCTAGTTTGCGACTACAAATAGAAAAATTAGAAACAAAGTTAATGCGTTATCAAAGAGACAATGAAGAATTGTGAGACATGAATAAAAATTTGGAAGTAAGGATTAAAATACATGAGCTTCAAATGAAGTTTGAAGAACAACAAATTTCAGACCAAAAAAATCATATAGAAAAATTGTCTACACAAATTGAGGAATTAAAAGATGAAAAGGATTTCAATTAGAGATTAAAAAACCAGGATATAAAGAAAGAACTAAATTATTATAAATCATAAGTAACACGCTTGAACAAAGTCGTTAATGATAAGGATGAAGAACTGACGTAGATACGAAAGAAATTAGAAGATTAAGAATCAGAGGTCTGCCATCGTTGACAACAAGTAAAAGTTCTTCAACAACAAAATGACGAATCTAAAAAGGCACACAAGTTGGAGATTGAAAAAATTAATAAAAAATTATCCAACAATTCCAAAGAAATTTTCCAGGTTAAGAAATCATAACAAGACATTAGTTACAAAAATCAAGAAATTGAAAAATAGTCGAAAGGCAGAGCACTCTATTGAAGACATTGAAGGAAAAATTCTAAATAAGAAGGAAGAAAATAGCTACATCAGAAATCATAACGAATATCTTAAGGAACAACTTCAGAAGTCCAAAGATGATAGAAAGTCACAATGAGAATTGATTACGATGTTTCAAAATGATCACATGCTATTAGAAAACAAGTTGGAAAATATACATAATGAAACATTAAAACCTCAAGAGACGAAAATACAACTCCCATCTCATATCAATGCTCAAAAGACCACATTCGTAAAAGAAAATGGCTTTGTGAGAATTCCCTATAGATACCCCAACCATAAAAACCGATATCGTAAAAATTATGAAATGACGAAAAATCATGGTACTAATGCAATCAAAGCTCATGACGACAGTTTACAATGGAATCACAATGCTCAACAACGAATCAATTTAGGATGGATAAATCCTGCTACATTTAAAAAGTTATGTTTTGTACTCAACCAGTCATATCAACATGTTTTGTCAACTGTGACACCACAAAAAATGATGCGACAACATTATAAGGCTTTGAGGACAAAGCCTTTCTAAGAGGAAGGCAATGCTATATAAAAAATATAGAACATAATAATATAAATTATAAATAATCATAATAATATTAATATCATTGATATTATTATTAATAAATAATAATTAATAGGTAATTAATTAAATAGGAAAAAGACGTGCCCCTTACCTTTGAAAAGGCATAAAGGGCTTATATAAGTCCAATTCATTGTAAATGTAAATATATCATTATTCATATTCAATATTTTATTCATTTCTTATTTTATGGCGTATTTAATCTTCCAAGTGTTTTGGTGATTATTGCGTGAGTGAACATTTGCTTGGCTTAGACACTTGACAGTAAGGATTTAGTCTCCCATAGACCATGTTTCCTCTTCCCCTCTGGTGGAATCATATCCCCTTTGGTGCTCTTTACACAACCATTCTTGGACCATTTTATTATTTGTGCACATAATATTTACATATTTTCTAAATCAACATAACAAGCAAACCAAATAGTCCAAATAATATATATACATCATACATGCCTAAGCTTTAACTAGTCGGGCCTTGGTCTTGATCTCAGCACTAGGAATTCACACTAGCATATTTACATCATTTACATAATTTTGGGTAAATACATTCCAATTCAAAACTAGGGGTATTATAGGAGGCCAATGCCACCATACCAAACCCTCTTCTACTCTTTGAGTTAATTCTTCCCCAACTCAAGGGAGGCTTCTCTGGTATAGGATTACTAAATCGTGCAGTGAGGTTCAAGGTGAAATGAAGAGATAGCTTTACCAAAATGGTTTATGATAGTCAATAGGTAATAAGGATGAATGGATTGGAGAATAGTGATTTATCCATTGGGTGAATGGGGTTTAAAGGTCAATATGAAGGATTTTAAAAGGAAATATTAGGAGGATTAGGGAAGGAGAGTACATACCCTAATCACTTATAGTAGTTTTACTAATTTCAATAATCTTTCAAAGGGAAAATACTAGAGAGGATACGTTCAAATGATTTTAGAAGGATAATTGTGATTTGATGGTAACATAGCATATAGGTTCCTCAAGGCTATTGGAATGGCATTCCAAGGAAAAATACCATGCCTTTATCCATAAATAAACCATTGAGGCATATGGATCCATGAGTAATGCCTTGAAGTATGATGCACAACTTCAAAGGGGTATCCATGATGTGCCTATGTATCCAAGTCTAAGGTCCTTGGGGTCTGTGACATGGTTAGTGGAGGAGACTTGAACCTTGGTCCGTAAAGGAATCTTCTAGCCATCCAAGGATAATAAATTTTCCTCCACCAAACACGCATGGACTCTTGAGCGTATCATTGGCCTATTATTGAGGATTCTAGTGCCATTAGGTGGTTTTATGTAATATGTAGGTGCCCTAGGGGCTTGGGAACGATGTTCCAAGGAAGAATACCATGTCTTTCTCCATGAAAAAACCAATAAGGCATCTTAATATGTGAACAATATCTCGAAGCATCACACATGATTTATGAGGGGTATCCATGGTGCCATGTATCAAGTTATTGTGTCCTTTTAGTCTAAAGAGCGCCAATATTACTAATGGAAGTTGAATATACCCATTAGAGAGACTATGTGGTGGCTTGAGGTATTGATCATCGCCCATACATCAAGTTTATATTGTTTTGAAAATAAGACATGTAGAAACACACAATTATCATAGCATAATGATGGGTGAAAACGCGAAGTTGGGAAACACTTTTATGAAAACAGAGTGAAAAAAAACGAGTGCGCGTGGATGATCATGCGAAAAAAAGTCAACCTCAAACTCTAGGTCGAGAGTTTGTGAGAGTTCAAAGTCTCGGCCGAGAGTTTAATAAAACTCTAGACCGAGAGTTTGAACCATTCATTGTGTTGTATTTTTAAAAAAGCTCTCGGATGAGAGTTTCCACTAAACTCTCGGCCGATAGTTTGGAAGATATTTTTTCGGCCGAGAGTTCATGGTCAACAAAACCTTCGAAAATATCTGGCATCTTTCTGGAACCTACAACTTCAGCAAGCCCAAACCCCTACAAATTTTAAATATTATTTGTCGGACTTGGTAGCAATAGATTCATCTCTGAATCTAGTTTTGAATGATATAGTAATTGTTTCATTTTGATTTGAATTTCTATTTATTAATACTTTTTTTCTAAACCTTATCCCTTAAGAATTTTTTTACTCTGAAAATCACCCGAAATGAAAATTCAATATCATAGAAAAGACAACGCCAAAAAATTTGGAATCTTCATAGAGATCTTCCTTGCCCCACCCTCTTCAAATGTGTACTTTTAGTTTTTTCAATAAGAGTGACACTAAAAAGAAAATTGAAGCTTACCAACATGTGTCGATAAGGCACCATTTTCTGAACATATGCTATTTTGATAAATAATAAAAAATAGTCCTCAAGTCCGAAAAACCTCAAAATATAGTCCATGCACAAGTGCAGTGTGTGTATATTATGATCATATATTGTTTTACCTAAAATGAATAACCATTTCTCAAAAAACTAGTGCTCACACTGGTCACTCATTATCCACAACTAAAATTTTCAAGTATATGCCATTGGTGAGCACCAAATTTGTCCCACGATATGTCCATTAAAATTTTTTTAAAAATACGAGTAGAAATTTAATTCAATTTTCTAAAACATTTGTGTTTACTTCAAGTTGAAATTCCTAAGGGAGATATGGGTTTGAAGAGGTCGAAGTTGAAAAACATAAAATTTAGCAGTTTTGTTTGTAAAAAACAAGCCAAAAGTGTTTCCTAACTTCGCATTTTCACCTTGATGTACATTTCCAACGAACTAAAGAAATCCAAAAACTAATGCTTGGATAGAAAGTTGTGGACAAAATAGTAGAGCAGATTTTTATATTAAAAATAAAAGCACTCATGCACTTTTAGAGTGCACACACCATTTTATAGTGTGTGTCTATGTTATTTTAAATTCAGTTTTTTGGTGGGAAAAATTCTACTCACCCACAGATTTGCTGGCATGGTTGCTTCAAATTTAGGTTTGGTATGACAATCCTATGGTTCGAACTATAAAATCAACAAAACCACCTTTTTTCCAAATGTTTCTAAATATATTTGTTTTTTCATGTTATGTTTTGAATAGGCTACACAAAATTATCCTAGATGAAATTACACTAGCATATAGGGTTGAGAATGTAGATTCCAAATATTTAATTTAAAAAAAAATTAATGTTTAGTATTTTTTTATATTTTTGTCTGGCATATATATCGAAATATTAAAATACATAGATCTTTTATTTCTACTCAATAATTTTTTTTCCTACCATTTAAGAAAAAAAATACACAATGCCCTAGTGTAAACTGAGACCTACAATCTAAAATATAAAATTATGTCTGGCAATGTTGAGACCCTTTTTATATAGCACTAACGGAAAGCCTTGTAATTTTAAGGATATATAATTCCTTTCATAATTCAAAAAACTATATAAAATTAAGATTATAAATTTTGAAAATATAGTTGTGCACAAGAACAATGTCTTCTCTATGATTGTACAAATTTTTGTATTCAAATTCCATCATTTAGGTACTCAAAGGTATCACTAACGGAAACACATGCATTATATTTTGCATTAATAAAACATATCAATGATAGGAAAACTTGAATTTGACCTATTTCGATACAATTTATATAAATGAAAAATATATATTCTGAAAGTTGATTCATTTTCCTACATTCCATCTTTTTACACCATAATCAAATTCATTGTGGAAGTACCTTGAATTATCCCTCCAAGTTGACATATTGTTGTTTTTGCGGGATTGCATTGCCACTAACTTGTCACGAGAGACCATCATTAACTTGCACCCACCCTTTTATTACAAGTAATCAAAACATAGATACCAAAATAAAAATGGCCTTAGACTACATGACATAAAAGGACATGAATAAATAGTCGAAGCTTCAAGGGTGGAATAATTTAGGATAAATCTCTAAAAGTGCATGATAATTGCTATTACTAGATATTTTCAATCCAACCATATTTGTATAAATGTTGACGTAAACCTATAAAAATAGTTGATTGAAAGTGGTATAAGGTGTTTTACTCATATCTAAATCACTTCAAGATTATAGGTTAGATTTATGTTTGTCGCATTTAATTTTAAAATATATTATTTAAGAGTGAAAGATTGGTTTAAAAGATTCAGAAAGAAATATACAATGTGTTACCCAATCTCTAAGAATACCATTATCTTCTATGAATCTTTATACTACAAAAGACTAATATTTATTCATACCACTATAATATGCACTGAAATAGTTTTTACAATTATATTATAATATTAAAAAATATCAATCTATATCAATGGTGATACTTATCAACCTCAATGAAGATGCATGTGAAGGTGCATCGTTAAATCTCTCATATAGTGGCTCATCCTTGTGTTCCTTGAGGTGCACAAGAATTGTTTCCGGCACATAAGGTTTTCCCTATTTCAACAATATGTCTTTTTACAATGGTCATAGCTTGTACACTTGCAACTTTGAAACTTTAATGTGAAAATTCATAAAATTTTAATCACTACACCAACTTTTTTTCATACAAATTATCAATTATTTTAAAATTTCTGGTAAAATGATCATAGAAATTGAAATATAACTATATCCTTCAAATTTGATTTCACCTAATTATTTAAACCAGCTTTTTTCATTAGTTCCACTAATCATTCTCACACTATTATGATTTTATTAAACAAGAGAGATTACTCTTTTTTTGCACTAATGTCGTTCTCTCATTTGCAATACAAGGACCACCCATGAATCTATAAAGTCACTTTGTTGATCTTAACATGCCATTACGTTTAATTTCAAGTTAAAGGGTATATATTCATCCAAATTTTCCATGATAAAAAGTTGAAAAAGTAGTTGAATTTCAATTGATATTCAAATAATTTAATAGTAAATAAGATACACACTTCTAAAAAAAAATATTGCTCTTCCCATTTTTATAATGTTAAAAGTTAACTAATCATTAAATCTATAAATAATGTTAAAAGTTAACTAATCATTAAATCTATAAATTACGATTTCAACATAAAGTAATAATACACATACTTTGTTATTTCAAATGTAACATTTTGATGGATGATATGTACATTGATAATAATATAATTCATAAATATCAAGTCACATTTTCTTCATAAAAATTTAGAAGTGTGATCAATGAAATTATAAAATTTTAGGCACAATGACAAATCAAACATTTTTGTCCACACCCATATAAGTCTTTAAATCCATACGCTGCATGAGGAATCCATCTTAGATTCATATCTTAAGCACATCTTATTATTGCTTAACCATGTGAGTTATGTTCATCATATATCTTACCAAAACAGAAGAAATTTTAGTACATCTTAAGGCCTTTGTTCAAGGGTGATACTTCTATCAAAGCATTATAAGTGCAATGAGAGACACTACTTGTTTTATAGTTATGAAAGGACATGAAAATATAATATGACTACTTCCAATGCTTATTATTTAGACTATGATGTCTATTATTTAAATATTTCAAGATCCATACACACACAAAACTGAAGGAAATTACTCATCAAGGCTACTAAGTATGTTATTCTTAATGTGGATATTGGCTATTCGCATCTCTCAAACCATGAAAATGAATGCCACATTTGGATTTTAGAGAATAATACCTAATGCATAAGTTTGATGAATCATAACAAAAATTAAGTTGCCTTCTTCTTAGATTTCTTAAGAATCCCGCCCGGGCATTAAAAATGTTGCTCCAAGCATTTATGATACAAATGATATGTCTCCTTGACCTTGGGCTTGGGATGAGATAGAAGGAAAGAGAGCTATGTGTTATTCTAAAAATATTTGGCATTCAAAGTAACATCACATTAATGTCAATATTATTAGAATCAACTAGAAGAAAGTGAAAAGTTTGATAGATAAAAATACATAGAATCAAGAAAAGGGGAATGATCATTCTAGAGAGCAAAGTGAGGATTTGATGATGTAGAAAATTAAATAAATGACAACACAATTATTATTAAGCTATAATCTCAATTTTAGGTTTTTTTTTGATGTTGACAAAGTCTATTTTTTCTAAGTTCATCTCTAAATTTAATTAGAAACATTTATATTAGAAAATTTCATTAAACTTAGTAGGTTTTAAATTCCAAAAGAAATCATTAAATAATTTTAGTGGGAAACAAACAAAAACTGTTTATTATTTAATAAAATATTACTTCAATCTAATAAAATATTATTTAATAACCAAATACATAGAATTGTCAATGCAATAAAATAAAGTATAAATCAACATGTTGGAGACTTTTAGAGAGCATAAATATGTGAATTTGAAAAAGGAAGGATAGCCTCATTTCTTTAGGTTCTTGCAATGTATATTGTTTGTTCTTAAAAATTGCCATTAAGCCACACATTTTCACTTAATTTTATTAATAAGTTTTTAATGCTATTACAATTTACACCCCGTAATTTATAACTAATTGTTATGTGTAAGAAATAACGAGCAATTCTCATAATCCAAAAACTCAAGTTAAAATTAATAAAAACAATATGTCCAATTCTTCATGCACTAATTTAAATAACACTTAAAATTATGCTTAAACCAATAAAGTAGAAAGATAATGTAAACATGAACTATGTGATGAATTATATATATATAAAATTTATCCTATGTCAAAGAGTGGATGTGAGTCAACAATAACTTACATAATTTTAAACTTCATATACTAGTATAGATCTATCTTAAATTCCTAGCTATCAAGCATCAAGAGGGATCTAATTTCTTGAGGTGTATTTCTTTTTTTAAATTTAAACTCAAGAAATTTGATCTCTCTTGATTGATAGATCCGGTTTAAGTTTTAAGTTTTTATTTTATAAATGAACATCTATTTTTTAATTACTTTTCATAATATTTTATTTTATGAACCAACATGGATTTTTTTAAATACTTTCCATAAATTTTTATTTTATGAATCAATATGAATTTTTTAAATTATTTTGTTAGTAACAAAAGTTACATCACAAAAGTTACAACATCTCCCCCATTCTGGGATATAGAGCATCTGGTTTCTCTCGATACAATCAAGAGCAAATATTGGATCTTGTTGATGATTCATCCCCATGTAGAAGGTAGAATGCTCATTTAGCAACCAAAATATTCACCCTTAAATCCCAACTGAAATCATTAATGGATTGTTTTATTTTATAAGTTACATGATGGATTGCTTTTTGAAGTTAGGGTTTGAGCCCTTCAGAAGCTGAAAATGATCTAATTTTGATCATCGGGTAGATGTGATTTCTATTTCGCCCTTTCCTTCTTATTAATTTTCAAGATAAAAATACACGTTTTTTGTGTTAAATTTGGACGGCGGGCCATGTTGGTTGCTGTTATCTGTGGGGTCAATTCCTTTATACGGAATTGCTAAATAGGAAGCCACTGCAGAGAGCTTCGAGTGTGCTAAAAAAAATTCATACAACAAAGTTCTCGGCGATCACTCCGCACCCTGCTGCTGCCCGACGGTGGCCGTGCATACCCGAAGCTACAGAGCATTAAATGCTCTGCAGCAGGGTCCGGAGTGATCGCCGAAAACTTTGGCGTGTGATTTTTAATTTGTTTTGTTGGGAAAAATCAATTTAACTGTGCCGGTATATATCCACCATGTACACAGTTGATGTATCAGCTGTGTATTATATATACGTTCATGGTGTTCACATTGATACACCGTTGAGGTATTAGCTGTATATTATATATATACATAAGTTCATGTGTATTATATATATACATAAGTTCATGGTGTACACATTGATACACCACACCGTTGATGTATTACTTGTGTATTGTATATACTTTTATGGTGTATACATTGATGCATTTATGTTGTTATGGGGATATGAACTGTTGAATCTGATCAATAATTCAAAATCTAGCCACCCACATATTGTATGTATGTTCAGTGCTGTTATTGTTGACGTACACATAGTGATTGATGAGGAGGGAGTGATGTAATCTTGTCGCTGTGCCATATAACGAAAACATGGTAAAAAAGTATGCCACAACATTGCAAGATTAGGAGGGAGTGATGTAATCTCGTAGCTGCGCAAAACAATAATAATGTGGTCAAAAAGTATTCCACAACATTGCAAAAGTAGACGACCTTCTACTTTTTGTAATGAGACGATTTTTCAGAGAAGAATGCGTACACATGATATTTCGGAGAATCAAAGTATTACTAAAAATTCAGTCAAAAAATATATAATCAAAGTTGATTCCCAAGGACCAAGTGTCACAAAGCAAAATTTGAATATGGGTAGGAAAGATAACAACATTTTTCCCAACTACCAAATCTGCATTCTTCCCATTACTTTCTGTAACGAGATTATGTATAAACTAAAATGCTTTACTTATCATTTGAATAAAATTGAATTTATTGTATAATTGGTCTTCAATTAAAAGGCCAACATCGGGCTTTGGCGAGGTATTAGTGTTCTAGGTATTATAGTAGAGGCGCATTCTACACCCTAGTAGGGAGATGCTTAACTCCTTCCATGCTCATCCTAGAGTTGACATGTGTCATTTAAAAAAATAATATTATAAAAAATAATATGTATGTTAAAGTTAGATTTAAGACATTTTATGGCACACACACACACACATATATATATATTCAATGGAACACATCATGAGAAATCCTTAGGTACTTTCACTCATTTCAAGGATGGTAGCCACCTCGGGGCTTCAACTTGAGACCTTCTACTTGTGATTACAACACTCAACCACTTGAGCTAACCCACTGGGATGGCGTCACCTGAAAGATATGAACTCGGCATATATTCAACAACACAATTGAGATAAATTAAAACCCTTCCTCAAGATTTGTACTCTAAAAAAGGGTTTGCAGTTTGAGTGATTTTATCCCTCTCGACACTTGGTATATCCCCTTTTAAAATGGATCTATCCTGATTAGACACAAAATCAATAAAACCAAACTGTAACAATATGTAAATTGCTCTGAATCATAAATCATAAGAATGGTGTTTAAAGACACATCGCAACTGCACCATGTTTATAAATAATCTTGAATAATTATATTTGATTGCAGTTTAATTATTCATCCTTTTGGAATCTAGTTTTCATTCGAGATCTTCATTTAAAAAGGATATGCCAAATGCTTGGAGTTTGTGAAAGTATACCATTTTTCCAAATCACCACAATCAATCATCACCTCTTTATAGATAAAGCTGTGAATGATATGACTATAGGTAGTCTTCTTGATAGTTCATTAAGAAATAATGTGCTAATTTTATAATATATAAAGTAACCATCCTTCTTTATGGTTTGTCTCTTCATTAATCACCCGGTTTAGGAAAGAAGCATTTCATTATACACACAAATATATAGGTAGTCTTCTTGATAGTTCGTTAAAAAGTAATGTGCTGATTTTATAATATATAAAGTAACCATCCTCTTTATGGTTTGTCTCTTCATTAATCACTCGGTTTAGGAAAGAAGCATTGTCCCGGTACCTTTTGGTAAGTAGATAATCATATTCTGTCTACCATTTGTTAGGGAAAATAAATATAGTTTATATAATATGTGCTTTCATGGTAGGGATTTCACAACTGTTCTGAGTCACTCGGTTGAGAAATTAAGTATTATGTTGATAATTTTTGGTAAGCGAGATTTTATTAATACAGATAAGCAAAGTAGTCAATTTAGAATTTTAATATTCACAATTTAAAAGATAAAGTTGTATACAAATTATATTATATTGATATTAAATAATTAAATTGTTTTTATTTGATTTGATTTTATAAAAGTATGAAAAATTGAAAAACTTTTTGATATATTGTAAAAAATTCAAAATTTTAATAATTATTTTAAAAATGAATAAAAAAGAAATTTAATTTTAGTCAACATTGTAATAGGATTAAATTTGTTTAAATTGTTATTTCATTTTTTTTTTAAAAATTAGATATTTTAGTGTCTCTTTATAACTATAGTAGCATAATTCAGCCCTATTGGTAGTTTATGTATGGAAATTAGAAACAAATTCGAATTCTCAAATATTCGTTTTAGGTGTAATACGGATATAGATTATTACTAATAGATAATTAAATTTGGAAAATCAATTAACAAAAACCAAACTTTAATTATTTAAACACTATAAAATAGAAATACCATTCAATTTCATACTTTCTTATTGAAATAATTATTAATAATTAGTTGTGTGCTCCGAGGCTCCATATTCGAAGTTATTTAGATTTTAGATTTTTGCTTTTTAATTATAAGTTTGATTTTATTGTATAAATGTCTATGTAAATTTATACTATATTTGTGAATATTTCTTAAAGGTATTATATATAAGGAGTCTACTTTAGTATTTTATTAGTAATACATTTTTTTATTATGTAATGTTTCTTATTTGTATCCATATTCGTACCCGAATTATGCTACTATGCTTCCAACTAAGTTACCTCTTAAAAACCTACACCTTAACCTAGATGAATTAGCAGAAATTAACTAACTAATTCTAATTTTAAATTAAAAAATTCCATAATATTTTAAGAATAAATAAAATAAATATTTCTTTAAAATATAAATAATAGATTTCTAAAATATTATTTAAACCATAAAAAATGATTATTTTAAAAATAAAAAATAAACATAGCATGACTTTGAGAAACACAAACATCTTATTAAATAAAATATTTTAATTATTCTCTCTTTTTAATAGTAATAATGATACATGTTCCACATAGAAAAACCCACTTTAAAAAATAGAATGTCTTATCGGTAAAATTACATCAATTTTTTTTAGTTTGTAAGTTTATATATGCATTGTTATCCTCCAACTATTTTTAGATGGAGATCCTCCCATGTATTTTTTTTTTTAAAGTTTGTAAGTTTAGGTATACATTCTTACCCTCCAACTATTTTTAGATGGAGATCCTCCCATCTATTTTTAATCATATGTAGACATTCTTATCCTCCAATTATTTTTAGCAAATGACCCAACGTTCTCTATTTCTATAAACGAAAACCCTCTCACAATTTATATATACATATAAATTAAGTTAATAAAAATTATAAATTTACATATTTTAGTTTTTTTTTATAAGAGATTAATAATTATAGTTTAAAAAGAAAAGGATAATAAAAAAGCATTTTCACTTTAAATATAATTAAACATATAAAACAATATAAAAATAAATTAAATGATCAAAACAAAATTAATATAAAAATAGTATTTAATTAAATAAAATTACACTCAAATAATTATTAACCAAATTTATTGAAATTATAATGATAAATGCTTGAATCGTTAGGTATAGTTCAGCTGCATTGATACCTAAAATTCAAATGCAGTTTATTATTATTTAAAATATTTTTATTTAGTTTAGTTCGTGAACAAATTTATTGCTCGAGATAAATATCAGTTGTTATACAGACATCATATGTAGCAATTCGAAAAGGCCTGCGGCATGTGCCACTTCCAAATAATGTGAATGCTGTGTCATGAAATTCGTGCACCTCATGCATTAATAGTTGCAACCCCTGCATTTCATGGCATTGAAGGGAGCTTCTGTCCACCCCCTCACATTGGTTGGTTAGTGCTTCTGAATCATGATGTGAATAAAGCTTCTCATTCTTCTAAAGCTTTCCCTCTTGTTTATGTTTTCATTGGTTCATCTAATGTCTTCTCAATATCTCTTTGATTTCTTCCATCTTTAATCAATTTGCATGGTTTTTTAATAAATATCAATGTTGATATCTCTTTGATTTCTTCCATCTTTAATCAATTTGCATGGCTTTTTAATAAATAATTAAAAATTTATTATTTTAATGTAAATATGCAATATTTAATATTCATTTATGTTTAAAAATTTTAATCACATTTTTATTTACAGTCTATATTTAAATTTTGGGGTTTAAAGTTGGGATATGGATGTAATCTATGGTATTTTTTTTTAGGGATTTAGTGATCATAATTTTAAATTTGTTGTTTGTGCATTAATTTTTATATTATATTTAGTGATCATAATTTTAAATTTGTTGTTTGTGCATTAATTTTTATATTATATTTAAAAGTAATAAGTTTAATAAATTTTATTGGAATATTATATTAATATTTTAGTGAATATAGTCAATTTTCGTTACTTTTTCTATTTAAGGTGTGGGTTTTGTTAAGAGAGTGACTTGGGTTTAATTATTTTTTGGGTTGAGTTAGTTGGGAGGAGACACCCAAAATCCAACTTGTTGAGGGTTGGTCTGGCCTAGGTAGAATGCCATCTCCCTAGTGATTTTGAGAGCTTAAATTACCCTGAATCATAATTTCTTAACCAAAATTCACTTCACAAATCAAAAAGATTTTAGCAAACAAAAAATATATATTACTACATAATTATTTTGCAAAGATTATATAATAAATTTATAAAAAGTTAAATTTAATATTTTAAAAAATATAAATATAAATATGTGTTGTTGAAAATTCATATGCCCAAAAAATTAAGACCTATTTGTCAATTGTCATAATGACCTTACCGTGGATTATATATATATATATTTGAAAAACTTGTAAATATTTATGTTTAAATTAGTTTTCTAACAAACTTAATTATATTGTAATAACATATAAAATAAAATTTAAATTGTAAATATATAGTTTAACTATACAAAGTTAAGATCCCTTTTCTATTTTCTCCTTTCTTTAATTTCTCTCGGTTATATGCTTTAATATCTCATCATGATTAATTAATCCTAATTCCTACATATATATATGAATTAGACTTAATTAGTCTAATGTTCATAAGAGATAATGTTCATAAAAGATTTTCACCTTTCTTTAATTTCTCTCGATTATATGCTTTAATATCTCATCATGATTAATTAATCCTAATTCCTACATATATATATATATGAATTAGACTTAATTAGTCTGATGTTCATAAGAGATAATGTTCATAAAAGATTAAAGCATGTAACCACTTAGTATTTTTACATTTTATTTATTATATACATTTATCTTTACCTTTTTTTTCCACCAGAATACCTATTTATTCGATTTGCATTTACTTAATTTCCTTTTATATTTTAATGCATTGTATATGTGTGAGAGAATACTTCCGATCATCACCAAAGTAACCCCATGTAAGGGAAATATGACACAAAGGAACTACTTTGTTCTACAGATAACCAATTAGACCATTAGATCGTATATATAGGAGTAGAATGATATCATATATATTGTTGATGATGATCAAGTATGTTTTTTGTATTCAAACCATGAACTATATTTTTCAATAACGATTGGAAGTGGTTATGTTTGTTTGAGATCATTAGGATGATAATCATTGTGGAAATGTAAGGGGTTTTGCAATAGATTGTATGAGATAAATATTATTATTATAAAAAATGAAATGTTATTTCTCAATCTCTCATTGTAAATTATGTCATTCTTGATTGGGGTGCATTCTCTTATGTGTTAGTAAAATATTTTTACTATTGAGATGATGTGTTTATAATACTTTATGAATAATTGAATTCATTTCATGTAGGTTAAGCTCATTTTTCAATTAATTGGAACTATGACTACAAGTACAACCAACATTTGGAGAGGAATTCCAACTTGCGACTCTACATCATAGTTTAAGGAATTATATGACTGAAGACATTAGAATAGAGAATCTTGATAGGAGAACTTTGATAATATTTACAAGGTGGAAGCTCAACATAAAGGAAGCATAAAAAACAAAAGGAGCAATGAAGATGTCATGAAGAAGAATCTCAACCGATTGAAAGGAAAAATGCACACTAGAATTGAACAAGGGCACATAATGTTAAGAACAACACATAAACTTAAGAACACTTAACACAATAGTAAAGAGGGATGGAAAAAGAGAAACCCTTAGAGGAACTAATGGGACCCTCGCATTATATAAATAAGGATCATGAATAGCAAAAAACACATAATAACGACACTTCCAGAGGAAATGAAACAACAACCATAGTTCAAAATAACATGTCATAAATATTATTGTTAGATGGATCTACAAAAGGAATAAATCACCATTTTCTTGTTGAATCACTTTGGGAAATAGTAGATGAAGAAAATCCAACAAACAAATGGGCAATTTTGAAAGGATCATTGAGAGGACAAGTATTTGCATGCTATTACAGGTGTGAAAATAATGAAGTTTTCATCACATGGAAGGAAGTCATTGAAAATTTTGTAGAAATATTTGCATATCTAGACAGAAAGACACCAATATTCACATAGCTCAAAGAGATCAAATAGATGAAATGATAAATAAAGGTTCACTATGAACCCAAAATTATAAACCTAATTGAGCAACTTGAGTACAACATGTCATAAGTAACTAAAAATGAATGGTTTATTATAGTGTTGCTTGATACAATTTGTGCGAATACGAAAGGAAAATAAGTATGAGGGCATACTACACATAGCCATTCAAATGGAGGGAGAAATAGTGAATGACAATAGTTAGAAAAGGAAATAGAAGGAAAAACATAATTAATACCTAAAAAACTAGAGCCAGAACAAAAGACGTGAGAAATAAAGTGGCATTAGTCCAAGATAGCACAAGATACCCATGGATAATTAGAAGGAGAATATAGATCAACGAATATTCGTATATTTAATTTATTCCAAACCCATAACACATTTAATCACTCCTAGTGTAGTTTCCCTAAAATTCCAAGGAATTAATAAGGACCCTACAAAGCTAGTTAGCTAAAAGAAAAGAGTATAGGAACATTCAAAATTCATGGACTTGACCAACTAAAGGACCTCAACATCTACACGCTACAAACATAGCTATGGGTGAAAAAACTAAGTTGGAAAACAATTTTTTTAGTGAGGAGTGGAGGGGAAAAGTAGTGCACACGAGATAACATGCAAAAATAAGTGGTGGTGCAAGCCGATGAGGGTCTCTTTTAACACGTTAGATGCAATAGAAAACTGAACAAAAAAAAAACATGCATTTTCCAACTTACATGGATATTTTGAGATACATACACAATGAATCTTGTTGTGAGTAAAAAAGATGAAATATACGAAATTGAATCACATTTCCAAATATATAAATTTTATCTATTGATAATTTTCATAACTATCTAAAGTTTGATATTTTCTAACAAGAACTTTTTTTGACAAATTATAACGTATATGTTTTTGTGGGTGCAGCCTTTGAGTTCCTAAATGATGGAATCAACTTACGAAAACTAGTTGCACCGAGTGTAAACAAGGTGCTTACAACCCAGTATGGGGGAGATCCTGTAATGGATGTCACATGTCACATGTCACACCTAATGTTTTCAAAAGTAATAAAATGTAAAAACTAATAGTATGGGGGAGATCCTGTAATGAATGTCACATGTCACATTTGTCACGTTTGTAGTATGGGGGAGATCCTATAATGGATGTCACATGTCACATATGTCACATTTGTCACGTTTGTCACATTACGTTACAACCCAGTATGGGGCAGATATTGTAACATTTGTCACATTTTTCATGTTTGTCACGTTACGTTACAACCTAGTATGGGGGAGATGTTGCAACGTTTGTCACATTTGTCACATTTGTCACGTTACGTTTCCATGTCGGCTCACAACTTATAAAAAATCAAAAGTAATTAAAAATTTCATGTTCGCTCATAACTTATCAAAAATGAAAAAAAATAATTAAAAAATTAAAAGAGAGGGATCCAATTTCTTGAGGGTAATTTTTTTCTTAATGTGTAAAAAATTTAAGATAAAATAAAAACAATTTAAACCTCAAGAAATTGGATCCCTCTCGGTGCTTGATAGATCCGGGTTTGAGATGGATCTACGCTGGTATACATATAGAGAACAATTAGTACTAGTGCGATGCTATTTTTCCAAAATAAATTTAATAATTTATAATTTTTTCTTTAATTATCTAAGTGATCGAACCTTGAAAATGGTACACCAAGTGTGGGTGCATCCTTTGAATATCTTAATGCAACGATCATGAAATGTTTTTTTTATAGCATGTAGAGGTCAGTGTCTAGTAGTGCAACATACAATTTTTTTAAAATGCTTGAGAAACTAAAAAGTTATGGACGAAACACTAACAATATTGTGTTTTTTGAGTTAAGGAGTCATGACATGCAAAAAAAAAGAGAAAAAAAATATTTCGAATCTGTAGAAAAAAATGTTATTTGGGTCTAGATTTTCATAAAAAAATTATGTTGTGTAGCATATTGTAATTAGCTGTAAAACACGAGCATACTAAGAAAATGGATGAAATGCTCAATTAGCCATGGTTTACCACATTCCACGACACAAGTCTGGTTAATTGAAAGAAAAATACAAAGAAGACACATATGAAAATAAATGACATGCAAGCACATGTGGAGGGTTGGTCCTAGTGATACAACATGCGTATGTGTTTCTTTTGAATTCAAATTGATGAGTCCACCAAAAAATGATTCATGGTAAACAAAGTGCATACGCTATATGCATTACAAAACGCGCATAAAATATGTAAAACCACAATTACATTATATGGTTTGGTGAAGATAACATTAAAAAGAATTGGATGGCTAGATAAATAAAATGAACATCTTTTGACATGGATTTGGATGGTTAGGTATATAAAATGAACATGTTTTGGATGTGTTTCACTTGGCGACTTGGTGCATTAGACTTGCCTTGGTGATGATACCATTAAAAATATTCAAGGTGCATTAAACCTGGCTTGGCAATGATAACATTAAAAAGAGTTGGATGGATAGGTATATAGAATGATCATCTTTCATGAAGAAAGCGAATATGACTTGGTGCATTAGACTTGGCTTGGTGATTGTTAGGAACCCATGTCAACCCTTCTATTTACTTTGTTAGTATATTGTTGTTGGATGCATATGCTTTGTAAGTCATCCCGTAGTATTGTTGATCCATAGTTTGTATTATTGTTGTTGGATGCATATGATTTGTAAGTCGTCCCATAGTAATTGTTGATCCATATTTTTTATTGGCCCATGGTTTGTATTGACACATGGTATTGACCCATGGTATTGGTGCCTAGACTTAGTATATAAGTTTGTGTTGAGACCAATGAAGGTATCGTGAAGTTAATTGTATTGAGCTTGCTCAAAGGAGGTTGCCCCCTCGAAGTGGCCTATGATCAATATAAAAGTGATTCTGAGTTCTGTTATTTCTGTTATCTCATGTGTTTTCATTAATTAATTATTATAGGTTTTTCACATATGGTATCATAGCACTTTCTTGGGCTCGTTGGGTAAAATTTTTGTCAAATTTTTTTTTTCATATCTATTGCAGCTTCGGATCTGGAATAATCCCTATCCGCTTAACTGTGGGAAGTACTTAGGAATAATCCCTAAAAATCATTGTGAGGAGTACCACAGAAACCCCGAAGTAGCTGACCCATTGAGAGGACCTGCCAGCGAAAAGGGCAACAACCCCTACCTGATTGGCTAGTTCCCACCCGTGAGGTAAACCAAGAGTTCTCGTTTGTGGCAAAGCGGTTATCAGTTTTACCTAAGCCGTGGAGTGAGGGGTACTGCTTCAATACGGAAGTCATTAGACAACATTGGTGGCTGAGTGAAACCCTTGAACTGTTAGGAAGCCGCACATACCTGGGGTCCATATCTATTTTTAGCTAAACTGTTGCCGATCATTTCCGTGCCATTCCAGATCCAGGCGTTTTAGATCCATTATGAAAGTCGTTCCAGATCCAGCTGTTTCAGATCTATTCTGAAAGTCGTTTTAGATCCAGCCATTTTTGATCCATTCAGCATCATTTCATATCCATTTGTTGCCGATCATTTTCGCATCATTGCAGATCCATCTGTTTCCCTCCCTTCTGTGTTGCAATAGATCCATTTCTAAAAATAAATAAAAAACTCCTGGTTGTGGTTATCACTCGCGCAGGAGCAAAAACCATGGAGGAAGCACTTGCAGCCATCCAAACCAAACTCCACGATTTGGATGAAAAATTTCTCATCCTCCATCTTCAACATTCAACCATGAATAATAATCGACAGCAAGAATCTTCTACAGCTAATGGGTTCTCTTCTTCTAGCACTTTCCGTGGTCCGAAGCTTGAATTTTCTCGCTTCAATGGTACTGATCCGACTGGATGGATCTATCGTGAAAAACAGTATTTCAGTGTGCATGATACTTTTGATGTCCAAAAAGTTCCACTTGCATCCTTTCATTTGGAACAGGAAGCCCTTCAATGGTACCGTTGGTACATCAAGGCTCATGACAAGCCAAAATGGACAGATTTTTGCCAACTCCTTTTGCAACGATTTGGTCCTAGTGCTTTTGATGACTTCACCAAAGCACTCACTAAATTTCATCAAATTCGCACTGTGAGAGAGTATCAAACAGAATTTGACAAACTAGCCAACCACACAGAAGGATTGTCTGATGACTTCTACAAGAGTTGTTTTATCAGTGGTCTTAAGGATGAAATCCGCTCAGAGGTCAAAATGTTCTGTCCCAACACAATGATGGAAGCCCTAGGGTTGGCTAAGTTGGAAGAAGACAAGATTGCCGCCCAACAGCGCTCCAAACCCACTTTTGTTCCCTTCCAAAATTTGGGTTCTCAATGACCTCTAATCCCTCCAGCACCTCGACCAACTCATAGGAAGCATTTGGCCGAAACAGAGATGCAGGCACGCAGAGAAAAATGGCTTTGTTATAACTATGATGAAAAATTCACTCCGGGACATAGATGTGTTCAACAAAATCTCTATCTCTTGGATGTGAATTCTCCGCCCACCTCTGAAGTTGGTGAAGAAGCTCTAGATACACCGGATGATCAGGTCGACATTCAGGGGCCGCCTATTGACCTTCCATCTCAGGAATACCACCCAGAGATATCTCTCCATGCTTTATCCGGTGTCACCACCCCCCAAACAATGTGGGTTAGGGGTTACTTCAAGAAGCTTCCTCTTACAATACTCATTGATTCTGGTAGCACTCATAACTTCATTGACCCCCGAATCGCCAAACATGCTGATTGTTTTGTCCATCCTTGCTCCAACTTTGAATTCATGGTTGCCAATGGGGGCACCTTACCTTACAAGGGAAAGTGTCACAATGTGCGTATCTCTTTGGAATATTATAACCTGCGCTCTGACATGTTTTCCTTCTCCTTAAGTAGATGTGATGTGGTTTTGGGTGTTCAATGGTTACGCACACTTGGCCCCATATTATGGGATTTTGCTGAACTTTGGATGCAATTTTCAATCAATGGGACACAACACAAATTTATGGGCTTACAACCAGGGTCTCTCTGCATCATCAGTTCACAACGCCTGGAAAAGATCCTTAAGAAAAATTCACATGGTGTCATCGCTCAGCTCCATTCCATTTAGATGCACCCACCAACAGTCTCCACTACTTCCTTGGATAGATATGCAGGTGTCTTTGTTGCACCAGTGGGCTTGCCGCCTTCAAGAGACCTTTTCGGTAAGCATTTAGATGCATCTACATCTCAGCGGGAAATGATGGCTATTTTGCATGCAGTATAGAAGTGGCAGCCATCTCTATTAGGAAATTATTTTTGCATCAAGACTGATCTCCAAAGTCTGGAACATTGGGACAACGGGTCTCCTCACTAGCACACCGGAAATGGGTTATCCAACTCATGGGTTATGACTATGCAATCACTTACAAGAAGGGTAAGGATAATACGGTGGCAGATGTTCCTTCTCGCCAATTTGATGACTCAGTTTCTCTTACAGCTATTTCTCTGCTTGTTCCAAATTGGTTGCCATCTGTTCAATAGGGCTATCTCTTCGATGAATTCTCTGTTTCTTCATCGACAGGGCACTCTGGGTTCCTCAAAACCTATGACCGAGAACACTGTAACTTCTTTTGGCAGGGACTGAAAATGAAAATTCACCAAATGGTGGTTGAGTGTGATACTTTCCAAGTCAACAAGGGTGAAACGACACTCCTTTCGGGACTGCTCGAACCCTTTCCCATCCCTACACAGATATGGACATCTCTTTCTATGGATTTCCTAGAAGCGATCCAGTGCTACAATACAACATATAAAAGGACACCATATGAAGCAGTTTATGGAAAGGCATCGCCAGTTATTCTTCCATACACGCTCAAGATCTCCCCAGTTCAGGAAATTGACTCGGTTCTTCGAAACCGTGATCAGATTCTTATCATTCTACAGGACAATCTTCACATGGCAAGAATTCGACTGAAACAACAAGCCGATCAGCACCGTTCTGAGCGCACTTTTCACGCGACTGATATGGTCCTTCTTCGTCTATAGCCTTCCAAGAAATCCTCCCTGAAACTCAAAAGGCATCAGTGGGATGGAATGTAACCCGATGATGCTACAGGGGAACCACTCCTTCAGATTCTGCATCAATTTCCACATCTAAATCTTTGAGGACAAAGATTTTTCTAAGGGAGAGGGGATGTTAAGAACCCATGTCAACCCTTCTATTTACTTTGTTAGTATATTTTTGTTGGACACATATGCTTTGTAAGTCATCCCGTAGTATTGTTGATCCATAGTTTGTATTATTATTGTTGGATGCATATGCTTTGTAAGTCGTCCCGTACTAATTGTTGATCCATATTTTGTATTAGCCCATGGTTTGTATTGACCCATGGTATTGGCGTTTAGACTTAGTATATAAGTTTGTGTTGAGACCAATGAAGGTACCATAAAGTTATTTGTATTGAGCTTGCTCAAAGGAGGTTTCCCCCTCGAAGTGGCCTATGATCAATATAAAAGTGATTTTGAGTTCTGTTATTTATGTTATCTCATGTGTTTTCATTAATTAATTATTGCAGGTTCTTCACAGTGATGATAACATGAAAAATGTTTGGATGGCTAGGTATATAGAATGACAGTAGAGCTTAGTAAGGGTTAGGAGGAAGGGGGGAGATAGAGAAAGAGAGGAGTAGGGAGGGGATACACGCACACACATAGATCAAGGGGGTTAGGGGTTTGTGGAGGAGTAGGGTGATTAGAGAGAAAGGGGGGCATAGGTGAGGAGTGGGGTTGTTGGGGTTAGAGAGAGAGAGAGAGAGAGAGAGAGAGATGGGGTGGTGGTTAGTGACAAAGGGACGGGGTATAGGAGACAAAGATACCGGGGGGTTAAGGGTAGGGAGAGTAGCAGAGACATAGATAGGGGGGGCTAGCGATAGGGGAGTATGAGAGAGATAGAGAGTGGGGTTTGTCAAGGGGTTAGGCATAGAGAGAGTGGGGGTGTTAAGGGGTTATAGGTAGAGATAGAAGGGGGTGTTAGGATATTGGGGGTAAGTGGAGCAAGGGGGAAAGAGGGTGAGAGAAGGGGTTAATAAGGGTTAGGCAGAGTAGGGTAGAGAGGAAGAGAGAGAGGAGGGTGGTTAATGGTAGGGAGAGGCATGGGGATGTGTGTGTGTGTGAGTGAGAGAACCAATGGGGCGGTGGTGTGTTAGGGGATTGGGGGGGAGAGACAGGGGTGGGAGTTAGGTGTAGGTGGAGGAGTAGGGGAGTGAGAGAGAGTGTCAGATTGGGTTAGTAATAGTTTTAGAGAGAGGGATAGGAGTGGGGGTTAGAGGTAGGGAGAGGAGTAGGGGGTCAGAGACATAGAGAGAAGTGGGGTGTTAGGGTACTGGGGGAGATATAGAAAGGGTTAGGATTTATGGGTAACAGAGAGAGAGAGAGAGAGAGAGAGAGAGAGAGAGAGAGAGAGAGAGAGAGAGAGAGAGAGAGAGAGATGGGGGTGGTTAGTGGCAAGGGGAGAGGGATTAGGATAGATAAAAATAGAGAGGGGCTTAATGGTAAGGGGAGTAGGAGAGACATAGATATTGGGCCATTAGGGGTGGAGGGAGTATGAGAGGGAGAGATGGGGGGGGTTTAGGGAGTTATAGGTAGAGAGAGATGGGGGGGTTTAGGGGGCAGTTGAAAATGGAAATGGAATGGCATGCTTTTAGTGCAACCAGGAACACCAACCAACTGCTTGTAAAATTTTGACCTAGGAACACCACCCAAAACTAGTTGAGCCTTTAGTTTAGTTTTATTAAAATATAATCTGAGTTAAGTTAGAGTTAAAATAAACCTAGTGCCACACTGAGAGCGTTCTATCCATTTGAATATGCAATGGAAGTAGCCAATAGATGGTAAAAGAAATTTGGAGCAACTATAATAAATATGACTTTGTTTGCATTTAAATAGACTCTGTTGCTTTAGCGGTAACAAAATTAATGAACTAATCAAGTTTGAAGAAGTCTAAGATAAAATTCTTAGCAATGTTAGCTCAATTGACATTGCAAACCAGTATTTTGTAAATTGCACTTGTCATCATTTGCTGGAGAAAAATTAAGTTTTCACCTACATGCTTAGAGAATTTGTAAGAAAATTCTCAAGGAATATAATTTTTGTAGTTATTTATGGTGTTGATTCTCCAAGCATGAGTAGAGAAAGAATGATAGGCTATGAATTACAGATCCTGAAATATGTAGGCAATGCAAATTTTTATGTTGTATAAAACAAAGTAACAAGAGATGTGAATAAGTGGAAAGTTCTCTTATGCGTTAGCTTGGGGGGACCTGAAGGGAGCAAGGGTTATCTAAAAACATGTTTCAGGGAGTAAAATAAATGCTGAAATTTGATATGCTTGGAATAATGTCAAATGTCCTCTGAAAATGTGATATGACAAGTTTTATAAGAGACGACATTTAGCTTCCAATGGAGTTGTATGAGTATCCATATTCTTGTGGACCTTTGGACACTGATTCACATATATAGGGGCACAATGATTTGCATTATGATTTTTTTCTTTGTAGTGATTCCCATAATAATTGGATTTTTTCTATTTCAGTTCCTTTCTGCAATTCGAGGTCTTTATTTACTTTTGAATGTATCATATATTACTTCATGGAATAAATAGTTAGTTACATCACGGAACAAATAGAGTTACAAATAGTTAGTTACCTCATCCTCACATGCATGAGGTGAATTGTAATAAACCTAAAGGAATGGATTGGAGCGTCGAAGGTGTGATTTCTTTATTGGCTCTCATTCTTGTTCTAGGATTCTACAAATGCTTTCAGAATGTCAACGAGGTTGGGATTAGAGTCAACTCAACCTTGATCCCTTTGGTTTAGTGGTTTGGGGACTTACTGAAGCAAATTGAACTAAGCAGTTGAAAAGGGTGATTGAAGTATGAAACTATACTAAAACTTCATAAAATAGATTTGGAACTTGGAAGTAAAGGTCATCACTAAGATCAGGTTGTCTACACATGGAATTGGATGCAAGGTGTCATATTAATCAATGCAACCTATAAAGAAAAAGTAGCACCAAAATCCATATAGTAGGCCTTTATTTAGATGTAATTGTACAAGAATTTTGAATTCCTCCCATTGATGCACGCTGTAACTTGTTTTGCTTTATTCCTTTGTGCCTGCATGTCACTATTTTGGTTTGGTACATTGACAACATGTTATTAAAGCTACAAATCCTATAATGTGGAATGATTCTATTTGTGGTGTTTGTTTCTCTCTAAAATTTTAGAATCTGGGCATTGATATGTCAAATTTTAAACAATCTTGATCTTTGTTTATTACTGAGCATTCAATTCGCAAGGAGTAAAATATTTTTTTAAGCGGTTGCTTTAACTTATGATGGATGTTTGGAGTACGATTTGTCACAAGAATATTCAAAACCCATTCCAGTATTATATGAGTTGTTTGAAGGAATTTGAGGGTTTTTAGAGGCCAACTTTCATGCAAAGCGTTTTGATGCTTCAACTAAGGAGATTTTTCATAGTAGTGATATGTTGAGTGTTGTTTGTTGTTTTGTGAGATTTTACTGGCCATGACTCATGTTCCACTCTTGAGGCAAAGATTTTCTTGGTCTTATTATAGAGATTAATCACGTGATCTATCTCCTTCACCTATAGTGGCATGAAACTGATGCTCTCCGCACTTAAGACAGATCAATCTCAGCATTTTGTGGATTCATGAAGTCTGTAGCTTCATCAGTTCATATTATTTTCAAGTTACAAGCTACATGAAATTAATTGTAGAGATTTGATAGTAGAGCGTATTTCGTATGGTTTGGTTTCAATCCATTCCTTACGCACATTCGATCAAGTGGTGATGTGAAGGACTTGTTAATTCATTCTGACAACAATCCATTTCCTTGGTCTAACATAGCCTGATTCAGGAGCCCATGAGTTGATTTGCACTCCCTGTAGAAGAACAATTCACTGAGTAGTATTTCACAATTATTTTTAAAAGTCCTAAAGTTGATGAAAACAAATTGTATTGCACTTTTATTTCAAGTTTGTCTGTTATTTATGTTACACATGTTTGACATTATTTTTTCAAATGGAGCTATATGTTTAAGGTCTATATCTATATAATAGCCATTTCATGTTTATGAAGTGGAGTTTTTTGGACATATGGAAGTGTTTTTGAAACATCATTATTGCAGTTTATTCTTAATCTCACCTCCTTTCATAGTCAGCACTTGGTCACATGATCTGAAACGGCGCTAATGGCTTGTTTTAAAGGGTGTTATATTTGTGTGGGAATGTGCATGAGGAACTTCAAATTTACTATGGATTATATGGTATTGTTTGAGGGAACTTATCAACATTTTTAAGGACTAAACATTGTAATTTTGGGCCCTATTTTTTTTAACCACCAGAGAGAGCATATCACCATTGAAGTTTATCATAAAATTGTTGCACACACATTTATTGCAGTATATGAGGATGTTTATTGACAATTGTTGGATGGTTAGGTTGGTAGGATTTTGTTGGGTTGCCTTGTAGTGAATTTGGACTCCATACTTTTCAAATTGGGGCTATAAACAGAAGTCTATTTGCTAAATTATTGCAGAAAAGATGGCATTGGGGTTATTTATTGGTTTGCATAAATTAAATGTGTGAGTTAGATAGCATTAGGAAACAAATTATATGCATTATGAAAAGGAACCTATGTATTGGTTAGTAAGCTAGTTTGTATATAAATAGAACTCTAAGAAAAAAATGACTGAAGACACACAACAAACATGGGAGCATTTGCAGAATTTGATGACCTCACATTGGAGATAATGATGGGAAACAATGTTGTGCCTCGCTTCTGAGGTTCATGAAGAAGAACTGAGGATAAAGTGAAGGTGTCAAGATGATAAGGATAAAACTTATATGATGATATATACATAACAAGAGGAACATTCATTGTTCATTCCACTAGAGGATATATTGAATTCTGTCCAATTCATGATTGATTGTCTTATAGAGAAAAGTGCTAATGTACAATGGCTGGTATGAGGCATGGATATTCTTGTGGGGTACACTAAGAAATGTGCAACCTTGTAGGGTATTGTGGACAATACAAGGCATGGGAATCATGTACAAAATACAAATGCAGAAAAAAGGTGTAGGGTGTTGAGGATAATTACAGGTACAGGCAACATGTATGGGGCACGGGTGCATGGTACAAGTAGTTTGTCTAGGCACAACAGGACCAGCTTGGTAGAAGAACCACCATGTTTTGTTTGGTCTTTGGTGAGGATATTTTGTATGATTGTGTTTGTGACAATAAAGCAGGGGTGTTGGAACTTGGAAGTATGGTCATTTACTTAAATTAGGTAGTGTGCTAGTCCTACACTATTATGTAGTATTTCCATACCCTTCAAGAAAACCACTTTATTCCCTATTGATAGGGACATGTGAATGTGGCTCGCAAAAAAAACTGTTATGTCCCACTTCAATTTCATGCTGAAATGGTTTTAAAAAAAATCAATATCAATCATGTCTACAACTCATCAAATTATCAGTTATGGTACATGAACTCTCTGTTTTGGCAATAAATTATAGTTCTATCCTTGTGTTTCCTGAATAGTTTCGTTTCTTCACTCTATTTTTTATTTCTTATAAAAATATTTCTATATTTTTTTGTACTTGTCGTTTCCCCACCATATATGGATCCTAGGTTTTAAAAAATATGGCGAATCTCTATCTGGATCCAGATCCGGATCCGAATCCATATCCATATCTTGGTAACTTAGACTAACACCCCTCACTCTAGCATAAGACTAGACATACGTTGTCTTATTTTTTCCTACCATATTATGGTTGTGAAGGTGGAGATGTATCAAATTAATCATCCATGGATAATCAACTGCTTCCTATATCTTTCCTTCATGGTAAATCCTTCTGATGAAATCATCAAACGAGACATCAGGCTTTGGCTCAACAAACAATTGATCAATTTCCAAAGAATTCAATCTTCCAAAATATTTAGAATGTAATCTATTGTCAGTATTGATGCAAAGAAGTCAATCCCTCTTAAGCATATCTTCTACAAGTTTACTTGCTTCTTCTCTCCTATCTTTATTGCAAAGCTAATTAATAAGGTTGTTTTAGCAAAAGAGAGTTGTTGCAATTCCTCTCCTCTTCATTTCATGAAACAATGTCAGATCTGCCTCCACATTGTATATTTTGCAATTCCCTTTTATCAGTGACTTAAACATAAAAACATCTAGCAAAATATTCCACTTCTTCATTTCAAAGAGAAGAGTGGAGGCCTCAATTTTTCCTTTCTTGTAGTATCTAGAAATCAATAGATCATTGTAAATATTAATGTTTTTTGAAAAGGCCCATGGCTAACAATTTATTCAATAGCTCCTATGAATTCTCTAAATAGCCTTCATTATAGAGACCACGTATGAGTTTTGAGTAAGTTGTAAGACTGGGAGTAACACATGTTCTCTCCATAACATCAAATAACCTGAAAGCTTCTACAATTAGGCCTTTAATGCAAAGTACATCGATTATTGAATTATATGTGACCTCATTAAGCATAGTACCTTTCAATTCCAATTCCTTGCACAGTTCTAAAGCTTCATTCAATAAATTAGTTTTTCACAAACAACTTCATCTGCCAAAGTAATGCTACCCTTAAAAGCTTGTATGATACTTACACCTTCCCTTCTTTGCATAATAGGTTGAGGACAACTGAACATCTAGAGACAATTGGTAATATATATTTGGCCTACATTTCATTATAAATTCTTAGATATACATATGTATCCCTCTCTTTGCAAATTCTATAGATAACCAAGTGATATGTTTCCAACATTGATAATAACCCCTTATCTTGCATTTCATAATGCAATTTTAAGGATCCCTTTATGCAACTCCTTTCATAGTTTGAAATTATCATCTTACTGTAAATATGGACATCAGGAAGTAAACCTTTATCTTTTATTATTATTATCCTCTTCCAATTTGAACTTCCTGCAAAGAGCATTCATAAGGTGCTGAAGCTTTCAGTAACAGGCAGGAAACCCATTTTATGCATTCTCAAATACATCTTTACAAATTAAATATTAATTTTTCAGAAATTTCAATCTGATCTAGGATCTTAACTGAGAGAATAACATGTACATCATATCTACAGCATATCTACAACATATCAATCATGGACACAATAATGCAAGCACACAAGAGACACAGAGTTTCACCAGGGAAAACCAAGAAGGTGAAAAACCCCATAACTTCCTCAAATATAGAAAGAGAAATGATACAACCAAAGTACAAGAGATAGTCTTCTCCTAGAAGCTAATCCTCCTCCTCACAAGTGCGCCACTTTCTGAGAGAGATAGAAGTGAGTAATGAGTGATCAAATAGAGATCTCTCGATCTCTATTTATACTTGTCCTGTCCTGCCCATTAAACTAATGGGACCAACTTGTCTAGCTTAGACTAATAATGCATGGTTAAGTTAATCTGGGCCAACCCCACACTTGGTGGTCTAATAACCCATTTACCCACATGACTCATACAGGGCCGACCCCATCAAGGTGGTCTAATAACCCATCAAGTATAAGTTACGACACTTACAATATAAATGACGACACTTTTGTATAGAGGAATAATAACATCTCTATAGGAATACAAACACTTCCGTATGGAGGAATAATAACATCTCTATAGGAATACAAACACTTCCATATGGAGGAATAATAACATCTCTATAGGAATACAAACACTTCCGTATGGAGGAATAATAACATCTCTATAGGAATACAATACACATGGGTAAAATACATTCTGAAGTTACATATACATCAACACTCCCTCTTAACTAGGAAGGTATTTCTCGACATAGAGATGCTAGCACAAGTCTTCTTCTCTGGATCATCATCAATGAATCATTGTCGTCGAATCATCATCATTGTCACTGCTACTGCTATCTCAATCAATCTCTGAATCTACTCATCATAGGAAGTTCTATAGAGCCAGTCCTTTTTCATACTGGATGTAGGCCCACCACCTGCAGGTCTTCATCATCACTGGCCATACTGTGGAATTCTCAGGACTTATTACGTGTGTCACAAAACCTCGCAAGAGCATCCCAGGATGTTACGGGCACACAGCTCTGACCCATACGATCTCCCAAGGATAAATTACATGTGAACCCACCACAAAACCTTGCAAGAGCATCCTAGGCTGTTACATGCACACAGCTCCGACCTATAGGATATCCCAGGGCGCTATTATATGTGGTCACCACAAAACCTCGAAAGAGCATCCCAGGCTGTTACGGGCACACAGCTCCAACCTATAGGATCTCCCAGGGTGCTATTATATGTGGTCATGGAAAAACCTCGAAAGAGCATCCCAGGCTATTACGGGTACACAACTCCGACCTATAGGATCTCCTAGGGCGCTATTATATGCCATAGGACAAAACCTCGAAAGAGCATCCTAGGCTGTTACGGGAACACAACTCCGACCTATAGGATCTCCCAGGGAGCTATTATATGTCCCCCTAGAGCAATGCCTTGAAAGAGCATCCCAAGATGTTATGGGTACACAACTCCAACCTGTAGGATCTCCCAAGTCAACTTACATGCTCATCTGCACAACCTGTTCCACGGCCACAGAGTATCATCCTAATACTCACCATACATCATCCTGATGTACACATGATCATCCTGATCATCATCACTGCATCGTCTTGATGCATGTCATCTGAACCAACATCCTGAAGCTCATCATCTATGATCATCCTGATCATACAATGCATCCATCTGATGCATACATAGTATCTTCCTAATACATATCATCATACATGATCTACCTGATCATACAATGTATCCAACAGATACATATACAAACATATGATCCACTTGATCATACCTGATACATATTGACATACATGATCTACCTAATCATACAATGTATCCTCCTGATACATCTACAGATACATACACATGATCCAATTGATCATATCCAACATCCATACATATAAATGATCCAACTGATCATATCCAACATCCAACATGATGCATACATACATACATATAAATGATCCAACTGATCATATCCAGCATCCAACATGATGCATACATACATATATAAATGATCCAACTGATCATACAGAGCAGAAACTAGAACATCGTCCTGATGCTCATCATCCAACGCTTATATCCACATCCATGGGAAGGATCCTCCTCTCACCATGATTGGAATGGCTCCAGCAAATGTGTCCATCACTTCTTCCTCGAAGTGTTGTCAATCTGAAGAACACCAAGCCTCTCTCTGAAGTACTTGAAATTCACCTTGGCTAGTGGTTTCATCATCACATCCGCAACCTGCTCATCCGTCACAACATACAGGAGCTTCACTGCTCCTCTCTGCACCATATCCTTGATATAGTGATATTTGATCTCGATGTGCTTCGACCTATCATGGAACACCAGGTTCTCAGACAGCTTCACACAACTTTGGTTGTCACAAAAGATACCAGTAGCCTCCAACGGGAGATCAAATAACTTAGACAGTAGCTTCTAGAGCCATACTGCTACACAACTAGCCAAACAAGCTACAACATACTCTATTTCGGCTGTACTCAGTGCTACGTAGGACTACTTCCTACTAAACCAAGAGATCACACCTGATCCAATACTGAAGTAGCACCTAGAAGTTCTCTTCCTATCTGCAGCACTACCTTCCCAATCTGAATCAACATAACCCTATAGGTTAAACTTTTGATTTGCATCATACTTGAGCCCATAATAAATTGTACCCTTCAGGTACCTCAGAATATGCTTTACAGCAACCAAGTGAACACCTCTGGGATCCATCAGGAACTGACTCAATGTGTTCACTGCAAAGCAAATATCTGGTCTCGTGTTCATCAGCTACATCAAGGACCCAATCATCTGACGATACATAGTGACATCAACTGGATCAGATGAAGCATCACACAGAAGCTTCAGGTTCAATGCCATAAATGTGGCCATGTCCTTGAAGTCCATCATCCCGAACCTCTTCAGGATCTCTACTGCATACTTCCCTTATCCAAGGAAGATTCCATTTGCACTCTGCCACACCTCCATGCGTAGAGCTTAGTGCATCATCTGCAAGTATCCATGCCTAGAAAGTAGTGCATCATCTCCAAGTTCTTCATCTCGAACTCGATAGCAAGCTTCCGCCACGTGTCGGCAATCAATCTATCCTCACTTGTAACAAACAGGTCATCCACATACAAAAGTAGTCTCACTGGATTGCCTTCCTCAACCTTGTAGTAAAGGTTGGAATCCGCTTTACTCTTGGTAAAGCCCAAACTGGATAGAAAGATGTCTATCCTACCATACCAAGTTCTACACATATATGAATTCCCGTCATGTGTCTCAAAACCAAGTGGCTACTCCACATACACTTCCTCTTCGACTACACCATTCAAGAAAGCTGTCTTGACATCCATCTGGTGTATCTTCCATTTCATCACTACAGCCAGAGCAAGTACTGATCTGATGGAAGTGTATCTGGCTATAGGAGCAAAAGTCTCTTCATAATCAATTCCTCTTTCTGGGAGAAGCCACGAGCTACAAATCTCACTTTGTATTTCTCTATGCTACCATCTACAACATACTTGATCTTGTAGATCCATTTGGAAGTCACAACAGACTTCCCTTTAGGTCTTGGGACTACATCCCAAACATCATTCTTCATGATCAACGATTCATGGCATTCTTCCATTACTTCATCCCAGATCCTGGGAACTTCAATATCTTCAATATCTTCAATAGATATCTTTGTTGCTAGAACAAATGTTGTAGTGCTTCTTTTGTAGGTGATGGCATACGATCTTTCCTACAAAACAAGTTAAATTGGATGATTAGAAACATCTCATAGTTTTCAGAACAAATTCTTACACATAAAGAAATATGTCATATAGTCATGCAATTATTTTAGCCAATGCTTCAATACAACATTCATCCATATCCTGTAACTTTCTAGATGCCTTCCAATCTCTACCAGAACATTGTTAAGAGTTTGCACTACTCCCAAAATGTCAGAAAAGAGGTTTCATTCTAGATAAGTAGCAATGGAATGTTGTACAGTGCCATAGGCCACTTACCCATTACACGCATATTAGTAGTATGTTGTTCATTAATGCAATTATTCTAATATGCCAAAATACACAGCCTAATTCTAGGAACTTCAGTATATACATCATTGAACAATATTATTTAAACAATCAAATATGCAAGAAATGATAATTCAAATACGTATCTTTATTTGTTTGTTGGTTTGACTCCCTCTCAGTCTTTACTTCCTTTCTACAACTCCATTCTGATGTGGATTGTGAGAAGTGGTCGACTCCCTCTGAATATCTGCATCCTTGCAGAAACTGCTAGAGTGTGCTCCCTCTTGATCTTTGCTTCTTGGATTACCTGTCCTTGAACTTATATCCATCCTCGATCATTATGCATGCTTACAAGTATCAAAATTGTGATATCCTCGAGATCTCATACATAATCATACATTTATTAGTATAATCTCACTACTATCAGAAACACAATAATCTTAAACATGTATAGTAATGATCATTTTAAACACAGATAATAAACATTAGTATTCAAGGTTTATATAGGACTCTTCTGGTTAGTCATATCATCAATTAAAGTAAGAAACATAATATGCTTAAACCCATGATTACTCAAACCTATAACTTCATGAATAATCATAATCAATCATGCCAAGTATACTTATATAAGATATCCTAACACAAGTTAGGATTTTAACTTGATATAGGAAAAACATACCTGGATTAGCATGTTAGCTAGCTATGTCTAACATACCCACATGATGTCTTCTTGTTCTTCAATGACTTGTGCTAGTAACCTGCATATCTCATAAATTAACCATTATAGAACCAGGTTATACATACCTCGTAAGTAGATCTTCTATGTGATCCATGATAATGAATGAATCTTTGTCTTCATGTCTCCATGGACATATGTTCTTGAACTAGAACATGATTTGTCTTTCTTTGATGTACCTTTCATGTTAGCGGACAACATCAACCTCATACAGCACCACAAGGCATTAGTACAATCATAAGTGTCAAAACTCTAATCAATGAATATCTGCATTCATAATTTTATTAAGGTGATACAACAAGTCTAAAGTTAATCAAGATTGTACTAACCTTAGTGAAAACAAACATACCATAAAATTAATCATGAACAGATCTCGAGACATACCTGGATAAGTCATACCTATCGAGATTGCTTGTAATCTTCTTATGTAATCTCTTAGCCTCATCTCCCTCTGAAACAGGAACTTCTTCACTTATGCAGGTGACCAAACAATTCTCTTCTAGGATTAACCCAATCCACTTGATTTGCAGAAACTGGATCTAGAACTGGATTAGGGTTTGTTAGAGAAACCCTAAAAATTCAAACTTTGAATTTCGAACTTCTGAAAGGATAGAAGGATGCGCCTTGATGAGCTGATCAAGTTGGTATACTCAGAATTTGAAAACTGCAAAGTTTCACCCCTCAAAATTGCCTTTGAAACTTTTAGATCTTCTAGACAGGATCCCGAAATAGGGTTTGATAAATCCCACCCTTCTACCCAACTAAAAGGTTCGATCCAAATCTCTAAACTTCTATTTTTCTGAGTAGCTTCCAACCGTGGTCATAGACTTAAAAAATTCCAACTTTTGCAAAAGCCCTAATTTTCCACTTTTTTTATCAAAGTCCCGAACTAGGGTTTGATCAAGCCTAGCCTTATGCCCAACCAAAAAATTTGATATTGATCTCTAAATTTCGATTTTGATGAGTAGCATTCAGCCATGGTCTCTGATTACAAAAATTCCAACTTTCTCCGAAACCCTAATTCCCGAAGCCATGAATGGAGGTGCTCAAAATCCAATTCGGTTTTGACAGAAATATGCACCTGATTGTTTCTGGTGTAACTCCAAAACTATGAATCCATAGGGTTTGAACATTCTACTTGTGGTATCCCGACCTGTCATATTTCCAACCCCATAGGTCTGACCTCAATTGGATTCTCTAAGAGAGAGTTATGCCAAGTGTCGTAACGTGACCTGTTTATATGATAAAACAGGAGAGCGAACTTGTACGGAGTTCCATGTGTCACTGGTTCACTTTCGGCCTCTGAACCTTCGGCTTGTGAAAGTAAAGTCCGTGTCCTACCTATCACTTCTTACAAAATTGCATTTGGAGCTTCCTAGCCCAATTCATGACCTTTTTTCCTAGACAACCTATTTATGACTCAGATCTGGAAGAGGCAAAAATCCCTAGATTGTACAGATCATAAAACACAAAGTACAATGAATTAGAAGTTGTGCTTCGGGCACAAGGTACGTGGGGATCTTATATTCAACCTGTAAGAGTTTCAGATCCTGAAACCTTTCCAAAAATGGATTTATAGTGAAATTTCTACGATGACTATTTTTTGCTATATCAAGCCCTAACATTGCAAGTGCAACAAGTGTCATACATGCCATACCGTGCCTTCTTCCAGGCTAGCTTTGATACCATGTTAATTTTTCAGAAATTTCAATCTGATCTAGGATCTTAACTGAGAGAATAACATGTATAGCATATCTATAGCATATCTACAACATATCAATCATGGACACAATAATGCAAGCACACAAGAGACACAAAGTTTCACCGGGGAAAACCAAGAAGGTGAAAAATCCCACAACTTCCTCAGAGATAGAAAGAGCAATGATACAACCAAAGTACAAGAGATAGTCTTCTCCTAGTAGCTAATCCTCCTCCTCACAAGTGCACCACTTTCTGAGAGAGATAGAAGTGAGTAATGAGTGATCAAATAGAGATCTCCCAATCTCTATTTATACTTGTCCTGTCCTGCCCAATAAACTAATGGGGCCGACTTGTCTAGATTAGCCTAATAACCCATGGTTAACCTAATCTGGGCCGACCGACCCCACACTTGGTGGTCTAATAACCCATTTACCCACATGACTCATACAGGGCCGACCCCATCAAGGTGGTCTAATAACCTATCAAGTATAAGTTACGACACTTACAATATAAATGACAACACTTTTGTATAGAGGAATAATAACATCTCTATAGGAATACAAACACTTCCATATAGAGGAATAATAACATCTCTATAGGAATACAATACACATGGGTAAAATACATTCCGAAGTTACATTTACATCAACATTAAAACCGTACAACATAGAAAACCTAAAATCTTAAAATCAAAACTAAATTAAGAAATCTCAAAAATGCTCAGCAAGGAGGAGGAGCAGATTAAAACTGGAGAGAAAAATACTTTTTTTTTTCAAAAAAATGAATACTTTTCTTTCAAAAAAATATATTCAACATTGATTTGGTGTCCTGAACCATTTGGCATTGCATTGGGGTACCATTGGCCTCTTATAGCCTCAAACCTACCAACCCTTGCTATATTTTTCTATATCCTCAATGTTAAACATGTGCTTAGGCCTCCCTAAAGCTTTAGATACCCTTGAAACTCCAAATCTTGGATGTCACAAAGTTCAAATGTATGTTGATCTCACTAGGAGATTCAAAAACATTATCTTGTCTCAGAGCTATTGAACATAATGTCTTAACTAGTTGTGGAAAATCTTTAGGCACAAGCGTTGAGAAGCCTATACATATCGTGCACAAGCAACTGATGCCTATAGATATCATACCTTTGGATTCTAATCAAACCTACAATAGGTGCTAGCACAGTAGCCTCTCAAAAAAAAGAAAAACTAGCAGGACTAAGATAGTTTCATAGTCCCACATGCTTGATGAAATGCTAGCAATAGCAATGAAGAATGTTATTTTATATTTTTAACTAGTTGCTTCAGACCCTAACATGCCACCAACTTCCATTCAAATAAACACTGAAATGTGTTGTGAGCACAAGATTTCTAGAATTATATTCCAGGAAAAGGGAATTTTTTATCTGGTGCCTATAAATCTTGAGCCTTTGGTTTCTAATCAAGCATACCATTGGTGTGAGCATTGTAGCAGCACAAAAAACCAAAAACCTAATAGGACTAAAATAGTTTCACAGTGCTACATCCTAGAAGGAAAATTGAAATATCAACAATAGCTATGAAGAAATATGCAGTCCCAAGGGATAACTGAATCATTTGAACCATCCACCCAAGGCATGTTTACAACAAGAACGATATAGGTTACAAGTTAGATCTTGAGGCTTTGGATTTTAATCAAGCCCGCCAGTGGTGTGAGCATTGTAGCCCCACAAAAAACCAAAAACCTAACAGGACTAAAATAGTTTCACAGTGCTACATCCTAGAAGGAAAAATGAAATGTCAACAATATCTATGAAGAAATATATATAGTCCCATGGGATAACTCAATCATTTGAACCATCCACGCAAGGGATGCCAACAAGAAGGCTATAGGTTACAAGTTTAATTCTGGTTTAGTTCTTTGGGGTTACCAGCTACTATTGTGGCTAGTTGTTGAGCCACCCTCCATCCATATATTCTAAGACAGAAGGGGATCCATGAGGTTTTCCTTGGTGTGTGTGTACAGTAATTGCTTCATACCATTAGCATGTCACCAAAGTCCATTCAACTAAAAGAAAAAATGCTATGTGAGTGGAATACACCAATAACATATATCATGACTAAATTCTTTTACCTAAAACATAATTATAGGAAGCTTGAGCTTGAACAATGTGCAACTTTATTTTTATTCACATACATCAAAGTTGCAAGAGCCGTGTGATCATTTAAGTAGTGAATAGACTGCTATCATGAGGGATTCACCAATTTAATTAAATTGGTAATGCAAATGGAATTCCAAATCAACTACCATTGATTTGGAGAGCATATTTCTGAACAAAAATTGGTTAATCAAAAGTTGGTTCCATTCAAACCAATAGTGTGTGTATCCTACACTGGCTCTTGATGCAATACCTATTATGTGCAATGTTGATTGAACTAGGCATGGATTTTGGAGGGAGGTTGACAAGTGCATACTTGTTTGAGTTCCATGACATTACCGATCTTAATGAACCAATTGAGAAGCAGATGAAATTCTTGCACATGTAGGTTGTGTTGCATATGGAGAGGCTGAGATTCTTATGCTTGTGGGTTAGAAGGATATGCTGAGAAACCAATTGTTAGCGGTGTAGAATCTAGCACCTCTGGGCCTAGCTTTTGATACAAGGTCCCGGCTGTATGTATATGTGGAACTGGATACACTTGCAGAGATGCTATAGGTTGTGATGATGGATTTTCCTCTTGACCATCAAGTTGTGAATCTATGTGTGTTCATTACAGGGTTTCATATCAGCACCATCACTTCCTTAAATGTACAATATTTCATGCTAAGACTTGATGGTAATGAGGATAAAGAAGAAGGAAATAGTAATGGTACGATGGTCTATTGTCCATTTTTTCCCCAAAGGTGCATGATTTCTTATTTAAATATTCTAAATCATTCCATTATCTTGTAAAATAGATGATGTTCATGTGTTTTGAATTCTCATAACCCTGTCTGTTTTTTGGTTTCTGCGGGGCATTCCTTCATTTGACTCTTTCTTCTGCTTAAATAACTCGCATGATTTTTCTTCTTACTCCATTAACTTTGATTCTTCTATTTAAGGGTGCTAGCTCAATGGAAGAACACTCTCCTTAAAGGAAAGAGGTTGGTGGTTTGATTCCTCCGTGCCTTATATACAAAAATCAATGACTAATTAAATGACCACTTAACAACAATCAATGACTACAAAAATGACCAATTAAATAGAGTTAATGACTAGCTAACCACAATAAATTACTAAATAAATGACCAATTAACAACAATAAATTACTACTACAAATGATAAATTTCTGACTAAAAAAATGACTAAAATTTTCATATAAATGACTATTAGTAGCTAATTTCCACTATCTTATAGCTCAACTAACTTAGTCGAATTTATTTTATTCATTAATAGTTTCCTTAGTTAGTAGTATATTTGGTCATTGATATAGTCATTCATTGTGGCAATTAATGACTAAATCAATAACCAAATATACGACTAAATAAGGCAACTATTAATGACTAAAATAAATACGACTAAGTTAGTTGAGCTATAAGATAGTGGAAATAACTACTATTAGTCGTCGAATTAAACATAGTCATTTATATGTGAATTTTAGTAATTTTTTAGTCACTAATTTCTCATTTTGTACTAGTGTATGTATATGTTGTGGTGTCTACACTCTTTCGTCTGATGCATTTTCCTCAGAACATAAGCATTGTCGCTATTGATCAACTTTTATTTGTTGATCCTTCTCATTACTCAACTTTAGACCAAGTATACCCTTTGTCTATTCCTAATGTTTCAGTAGACACTACCCCACCACGGGTGAATTATGTGGATTTATATCCATCATGTCTAATTGCCACTAAGAAGAAGCCTATGCATTCATGATTACCTTCTTGGGACTTGGTCCCAGTAGTTGACCAAGTGATCCATCCAATGAGGGAATTGGAGCCTGCTATCAACCATACTGGTCCAAGTGAATGTTTTGACATATGTTCTCTCTGCAATGCCATAGTTATTTTAGATGAATCTTTCTTAGAGGATATTAACAACTCTGAAATTTTCTTTTGGATACTAATGTCCTTTCCAAATATAATCTTCATAGATTGGACCCAGTTGAAATTTAATCCATCATCATTTTTCCTTTTGAGTATGATCTTGCTATTTGTAGATCTTCGAACATTGGCATTTTTTAGCCTTTTGACTCTACAATTGAGCTGCAAGTTGGTCTTCCTAATGAATTTGATTCTATTTTTAGATTATTCAACTCTTGTGATGATGAGTGTATTTCTATAGACTCCATTATTTCTTTCATTGTAATGTCCCCATTCAAATAAATTCATAACATGGAGATTCCATCAATCCTACTAGTTCCCTAGGTTGGATGGAGACATGAGGATTTGCAATAAGGGAATTAATAAATGGTGTTCGGACATTAGAATGGAATAAATATTTAATAAAGGAGATAAATAAATAAATACAATGAGTAATCAAAGTGGCAATGGTTCATGAATACACATGGAGGTTGTGGGACCCACACAAGCTAGAAATTTTATGCCACATGGGATCCTCCTCTTGTAATTTCAAATCCATGGGAATCCTAAGGTTCTTGGGAGGAGTTGGAAGGCTCATACACTTGGGAATATCCATCATAGGTCAAATTGGGATGGAAGTGTAACTCCCATAGAAGAGGAAGAGTCAAATGAGGAGTTATTGGACACTTGGACTAGATTCCCTAACCTATATGACAACAATGATGAAGATCCTATGACACTTATGACAAATTGCACACCTGATTGCTGACATATGACCATTATGACATGTCATTCCTTAAAATAGAATCCAAGAGAGCGCTCATGGGAGTTAGAGAATCTCAAAGGGTTCCTACTCGAACTGGTGGAAGGTGGAAGACTAGGAAGTGGAGGACACATGGCAAATCATGAACCACTCCCTAATTCGAATTGGCTTGGAGTATTTGGATGGAATTGAAACCTTAGAAGGATAAGGATGTTTATAAAATACAGAGATCAAGTAAGAGAGGTTCTTTTGATCATTTTGATCATTTTCATTTGTGAAGAGAACTAGTGGAGTGCTTCTCTACTTGCCTTAGCCAATTTCGAGGGTGAAAGATTCCCATCATATTTGGTATGTGTAAAGGCCATTTAGACCTTTCATGGGTGCTTCAATGGAGTTATAATTTGTATATGTAATCTACAGGATAGCTCATGGTCACTTCTGGTTCATCTCATTCCTCCAACCATTTCCAGTTTGCTTGGCATATTCATGATCCTTGAGGGAAGGCACACTTGGTGAGCTATTGTAATCTTTGGGGGAGCTTATAATGCCCCATTTATTTTTTAATATGATGTATATTCTCTGTTACTCACCTTCGGAAAGTTTCAGGTTGATATTCCAAGTGGAAATGTATAAATCTGACCATTAATGAGAAAATGGTGCCTTTTCCCCACTATGTTGATGTTTTCTAATGCTGTGATGGTAATTTCGAATGAATAAGTGAACCACTGATGGAATAATGATATATGGAATTTCAATAATGTTTGTTACAAGTTTCATTTTTAGTGCCTAAGATTTAGGATTCATTTGGTTTAGTTTCATAGCATTTGGAAGAGTTTGCCTATCATTTCCCCCAAGGTCAAAACTAGGATTTTATACTTGATTTGAAGAGAGTTGTAATAGAATTAATAACCTGAATAGTGATGCATATTATACATTAATAATGTACCCTGAATATCCCATGCTCCTGTACTGAAATTCAAAAGGATCCAACAGAACTTGGAGAGCCATTTTCAACATCTACCTAGGGGGGATTCGAACCCCAAATTGCTAGTTAAGTTGCCTACATTGGACAGAATTAAAAGAGGATTTGAAGAAGTATTTTAAAGGTAAAAAATCATCCCTGAACCTCATATTTATGTTCTAACCTCATCCATACACCTTCTCGGAATATTTGGGAGCAATTGGAGCAATTCGGATACCAAGACATCATAACTAGTCAAAGGTCGAACTAGAGGAAAAAATTGAAATTTTCACTATTTTCATAAAAATAAAAAAGGGACATTACAAGTGGTGTAATAGCATGGTATTGTCACTTTATGTGGTTAACCATCCATGAATACAAGGATTCAAACAAATAATCCATCGCCCATAGAACCTGAAATTGAAGGTGTTGTTGTTGAAGAGGAATAAGTAGGAGAAGAAGAGTATCTTGTTGGAACTATTACTAAGGTAACTTTAGATGATGGTGACAAATATATTAAACTCATAAAAACCCTCTTTGAAGACATGACCAATTCCATCACCCAACAACTTATGAAAGGATTTGAGTTGATGGATAGCCAATTTGGAAACTAAGGACTAATGGGAAGTAGCAATAGTTCACATTCAGAAGAAAGGAAGACAATGGGTTGGCATATTTTTTCAAGCACAGGACCCCATAATAGACCTAATCAATTTTAGAGCACACCAAGGCCTACTGGACCTAAATTTATCGTGGCCAAAGAAGAGCCTAACACCCAATTTGATATGAATGAAGTGGTAAAAGAATGGGAAAAGTTGAGTGAAGATTATAAAAGGACTCTAACATTTGACCAATACTTTACTGTCTCAAACAATCTCAAGAAGAGGGAGGATAATAGGGCTCTATTCCAAAAAAAAGAATTAAATTGTGCTATTGGTAAAATGTCACTTCCTACTTTTGATGTTTCCTCTCAAAGTTCTGCTAACACTTGGGTGCAAAAACTAGATGTGTATTTTTAGTTGAATCCAATGGTGGAAGAGGATGCCTTAAAAATGGCAATTTTGCATCTAGAAGAAGATGCTAATGAATGGTGGTTCCATGGTCTAAAAAATTTGGGACATGATCAGGTTACTACCTATGGAGAATTTGTTGACAAGGTATTAGAGATATTTGAGCAAAAGGACCCAGAATTACCTTTAAAAGAACTAGCCCAATTGAAGCAAGTGGGAACCCCTGCTGATTATATATTGTAATTTCAAAAATTATTAGTCAAGGTGGCTGATGTATATACGGGAAGGTTAGTATTGATGTCCACTAAAGTTTTGGGTGAACCATTAAAATTTTTAGTTAAATCCCACAAACCTACTACATTAAAGGATGCTATGAGCTTGACTAGAGATCTCCAAAATGTGCTTCCTAGAACAAGGTTTGCTCCCAAGCCTAACTTCAAATTTGAAAAGAAGCCTTAGAAAAGAGAAACATTTGAAAAGATGCCTTCGAAAAATGATTCATTTGAAACGAATAAAAAAGCGGGACTAAACAGGGAAGAACTTAGAAGAAAAAAATTGTGCTACACATGCTTTCAACCATGGGCACCGGGGCATAAATGTACTAAGGGAAAATCACAATACATTGAAGTATTTTCTGATAATGATGAGTATCAAGGGGGTATGTAGGAAGAAGGACATATTTCATATCAAGAATAGGGATATGATACAGAAGAAGGAAATCAACCCTCACTTGACAAAGTAAGAATGGCAATACTTTCAGCAGTGCGTCGTTATCACACTATTCGATGCAAGGGTGTGGTACTAGGACAAAGGACCTCAATTTTGGTAGATGCAGGAGCCACGCATAACTTCATTGATGCAGACATGGTGGAGAGAAGGAATATACCTACTGAACCATTCGATGGCTTTACAGTTTTCATTCCAGGTCACAACACTATAGAGTGCAAAACATGGGTCCCAAAGCTGCAAATCACCATAAGTAACTATACTTTTTTTGATAGCTTTTATGTGGTTGATGTTGATGATACTAATCTGGTTTTGGGAGTGCAATTGATGTACTCTATAGGGGAGCATACAGTGAACTATCAAATTCCTGAAATGAAATTCCAATATTCGAAAGGAATACTAAGGGTTTTGAGAGGGAAGCACAACTATCTGAATCAAGTGGTGACTTCACATAGTATGAAGTCTATATTGAGGCATGGAGATATTGAATGGGCTGTTGAATGCCACATCACCTCTCCCAATCCAAACATAAAGGTTTTTGAACACCCAAAGGAGATAGAGCAACTCCTACAAAAGTATGAAAAAGCTTTTAGAGATCTGCCACATGGTAGACCACCTGATAGGGGGGTTGAGCACAACATTGTTTTGGAGGAGGGTACTTCACCCATCCAAATACCACCCTATAGACATCCAAAGAAATTCATAGATGAAATTGGAAATTCCATCCAAGAAATCCTATATTTGGGACTCATTAGACCAAGCTTGAGCCCTTATGCTTCTTTAGTAGTGTTGGTGAAGAAAAAAGATGGAACCTTGAGGATGTGCATAGACCTTAAAGCTTTGAACAAGAAGACAATCAAGAATAGGTATCTTATTCCTAGAATTGATGAGATCATGGATGATCTATTTGGGGAAAAATATTTCTCTAAAATTTATCTTAGATCAGGTTACCATCAAATTCGAATGAAGGAAGAAGATGCGCAAAAGACTGCTTTTAGATGCCACTATGGCCACTTTGAGTTTCTTGTTATGCCTTTTGGATTAACTAATGCTCCAACCACATTCCAAGTATGCATGAATAAGATTTTTTGCAAGCAACTCAGAAATTTTGTTTTGGTTTTCTTTGATGACATTCTCATTTACAACAAAAGTTGGGAAGAGCATTTGCATCATTTAGAGGTTGTGCTGAAAATTTTGCATGAACAGTCCTTGTTTGCTAAGTTGTCTAAATGTAAATTTGGGATAAAATAAATCTTATATATTGGGTACATTATTGGACAAGAAGTAGTGAAAGTGAACATGGAAAAGATAAGGGCTATCCTTGAATGGTCATCACCAAAAAACATCATACATTGGATTATGCACCTATTATAGGAAGTTTGTGAAAGGGTTCTCGAAATTGACTTCTCCACTCGCTGATTTGACAAAGAAAGATGCTTTCAAGTGGGATGATTAGGCTGAAAAGGTATTCCAAAAAATGAAAGAGGTAAAATGAGTAGTTGTCCAATACTTGCATTACCTGATTTTACTAAACCTTTTGTTTTGGAATGTGATGCTTCAGGTGAAGGGATAGGGGTTGTCCTAAAGCAAGGCCAACACCCTATATCCTTTGAGAGTAGAAATTTGAAGCCACATGAAAAGATTTACTCCATATATGACAAATAAATGTTGGACATCATGCATGCATTGGCCAAGTTTAGAAAATACTTGGTGGGAAACAAGTTTGTGGTGAAAACTGATCACAACAGTTTAAGGCACTTCCTCACCCAAAAAGATCTTAATTAGAGGGAAAAAAGTGGGTAAGCAAGATACAAGATTTTTATTTTGATATTGAATATGTGAAAGGGAAGAATAAAATTGTAGCTGATGCATTATCTAGAAGACCTTTTTTTTCTCTCCTGGACATTGCAAAAGATTGGAAAAACATGCTAATGGTCGAATATGCAAAATATGGATTTGTTTGTGATGTATTAGATGGGGTCAAAGGGGATGATAAATACAATATTTTGAATGGGATGATATATTATAAGGGCATAATTTATTTGGTTCAAAATTCAGAACTCAAGTACAAGATTTTGCAAAAAGCACATGCTTCCCCACTAACTGGCCATCCGAGGATCTTCAAAACTTATAGGAAATTAAGGAAAATGTTTTTTTGGAAGGGGATGAAGGAAGATGCTCTGAAATATGTGAATGAATGTAAGGTATGTCAGAAAAACAAGTCTGAACTTACATGCCCAGCTGGTTTATTGCAATGATTGCCCATTTCAGAACAAAAATGGGAGAGTATTTCAATGGATTTCATCACAAGTTTGCCCAAATATTTGGGAAAGGATTGCATATATGCGGTAGTGGATAGGTTGACCAAAATTTCTCATTTATTCATTGTTACATCATCTTTTAGTGCTGCACAAGTGGATGACATTTTATTTAAAGAAATCTTCAGATTGCATGGGCTCCCCAAGAGCATTGTAAGTGATTGAGATCGTAGATTCATGGGTTCTTTTTGGAAAGAACTTTTTCAGATTGGTGGGCACTCAATTGACTCCAAGAACAAGCTATCATCCACAAACTGATGGCCAAATAGAGAGGGTGAATCAATGGTTGGAAGGGTACCTAAGGAACTATGTGGGAAAGCAGCAAAAAGCATGGGAAAAATGGCTACACTTGGGTGAGTTTTGTTACAACACCACCTTTCATATGTCAATAGGAATGTCTCCTTTCAAAGCATTATATGGTTATGATGCACTTAATTTTTTTGAGCTTATCTTTGGTGATAATAGATCCCCAAAAGCTAAAGATTGGGTGGAAGAGAGCCAAGAAATTTTGAAGCTTTTGAAAGACAATTTGCAGGTAGCCCAAGATCAACAAAAACAATATGCAGATCAACATAGGGAATAAAGGACCTTTCAGGTCAATGATTTGGTATATTTGAGGTTGCAGACATATAAACAAACATCCTTGAAAAGGAAGGGATCATAAAATCTAAAACCAAGATACTATGGCCCATACAAGGTAGTTCAGAAGGTTGGAGAGGTAGCATTTGAGTTAGAACTTCCGGAAGGAAGTAAAATCCATAATGTATTTCATGTTTCATGTCTCAAAAAATCCATTGGTAAGAAAATTGTCATTTCAGAAAAAATTCCTCCTTTGAATGATGAAGGTCAGCTCACACTTGTTCCAGAAAAAATTTTGAAGACTAGGGAAAGAAGGTTTATAAGGAACAGAACTATTAAAGAATACTTGGTACAATGGAAGGATCTCCCAAGTGAAGATGCCACATGGGAGGAGGAACAAATTTTGTGGAATCCAAAACTGAAATCACTTGAGGACAAGCAATATTTGGTGGGGAGGACTGTAATGTCCCCATTCAAATAAATTCATAACAAGGAAATTCCATCAATCCTACTAGTTCCCTAGGTTGGATGGAGACACGAGGATTTGCAATAAGGGAGCTAATAAATGGTGTTTGGAAATTAGAATGGAATAAATATTTAATAAATGAGATAAATAAATAAATACAAGGGAAAATCAAAGTGGCAATGGTTCATGAAGACACATGGAGGTTGTGGGACCCACACAAGCTAGAAATTATTTGCCACTGGGCATCCTCCTCTTGTGATTTTGAATCCATGGGAATCCTAAGGTTCTTGGGAGGATTTGGAAGGCTCACACACTTGGAAATATGCATCATAGGTTGAATTGGGATGGAGGTGTAACTCACATAGAAGAGGGAGAGTCAAACGAGGAGTTATTGGACACTTGGACTAGATTCCCTAACCTATATGAAAACAATGATGAAGATGCTATGTCACTTATGACAAATTGTAGACCTGATTGCTGACATCTGATCATTATGAAATGTCAGGCCTAAAAATATCATCCAAGAGAGAGCTCATGTGAGTTAGATAAGCTCAAAGGGTTCTTACTCGAATTGGTGGAAGGTGAAAGACTATGAAGTGGAGGGCACATGGAAAATCATGAACCACTCCGTAATTCGAATTGGCTTGGATTATTTGGATGGAATTGGAACCCTAGAAGGATAAGGATGTTTATAAAATATAGGTATCAAGTAATATAGTGGATTTTGATCATTTTGAGAATTTACATTTGTGAAGAGAACTAGTGGAGTGCTTCTCTACTTGCCTTAGCCAATTTCGAGGGTGAAAGATTCCCATCCTAGTTGGCATGTGGAAAGGCCATCCAGACCTTTCATGGGAGCTTCAATGGAGTCATAAGTTGTAGACTTCACCTATAGGATAGATCATGGCCACTTCTGTTTCATCTCATTCCTCCAACCATTTCCAGTTTGCTTGGCATATTCATGATCCTTAAGGGAAGTTGCACTTGATGAGCTATTGTACTCTTTGGGGGAGCTTCTAATGCCCCATTTATTTTGTAATATGATGTAGATTCTTTTTTATTCACCTTAAGAAAGTTTCAGGTCGATATTCTAAGTGGAAATGTATAAATCTGATTGTTAATGAGAAAATGGTGCCTTTTCCCCACTATGTTGATGTTTGCCAATGTTGTGATGATAATTTCGAATGAATAAGTGAAAAAATGATGGAATAATGATATATGGACTGTTAGTAATGCATATTTAAATATTCATGTTCAGTTCCTAAGCTTTTGGACTCATTTGGTTAAGTTTCATAGCATTTGGAAGAGTTTGCCTATCATCTCCCCCAAGGCCAAAACTAGGATTTTATAACTGATTTGAAGATAGTTGTAACAGACTTAATAACCTGAATAGTGAAGCATATGAGTCCTTAATAATGTCCCCTGAACATCACCTAATACTATACTTAAATTGGAAAGGATCCAACAGAACTTGGAGAGCCATTTTTAGCATCTACCCAGGGGGGATTTGAACCCCAAATTACTAGTTAAGTTCCCTACATTGGCCAGAATTAAAAGAGCATTTGCAGAAGTATTGTAAAGGTCCAAAAGCATACTTGAACCTCATATTTATGTTCTAACCTCACCTATACACCTGCTCTAAATATTTGGGAGCAATTGGAGCAATTTGGAAACAAGACATCATAACTAGTCAAAGGTCGAACTAGGGAAAAAAAACTGAAATTTTCACTATTTTCATAAAAATAAAAAAAGGGACATTACATTCATCTTTGATATTCCTCATGAGTTTGATATTATTGATTGTAGGTCCTCAAGCCTTGTTGATCTTGAGTCTTCACTGGTAAAGTCTACCTTAGTAATAAATATTGTTGAGGATATCTAATTTGGAAATACTTATACCAAAGTGACTTGTATAAGATCTTTATTCATAGATTTTTTATATATGATCATCATATTGTTGTTTCTTGGAGACAAGAATATTATCTAGCTTCATGGTTGCATAGGAATCATTCTTTGCACATTTCTTGATCTGATCAAGTATTTTTTTAAATGTGCATATAGGTTTAGTTCTCCCCTCTGCCATGATACATTTGAACCATTTGTTATCCAAATTTTCCATAGGGATGAACCTATTGGATATTGTTGTACAAACCATATTTATCTACATTTTGCACTAGTCCAACAGTAGAGCCTAGCTAACATGGGACAACGTAGAAAGCACCCTCTTGCCATTTTCGTGCCCATGCTAAGTTTTTCTCATATCGTCAGGAGCCATTATAGTTTTACCATGAATTTGAGAAGAAGCCACATATATATCATTGTCATATATTTCTGGCCATTTCGTATAAGGGTCCCAATTTTGTTCATTATGCATTTGTCTTTGCTCATTGCTACTTGCACAACTATGCCTAATTATTTGTTACATCTTTCATACTACCATTGCATTCATCGTGTTTCTTATCACTTGCATCCATTGCATTTTCATTCTAGACTATATCCTTACAAGAAACATATTGATGAGTGTCCACATCTTTCCCTGTACCCTTTTTTCATTTTTTTTTGCATAGGTATGTTCTGTGCGCTTGGAACATAGTTGCATTCCCTACGATACTCATTTTTTCCACTGTATTATCAAATTATTTTATTCCTTTCCAAGCTTTAATAACATGAAAATGACAAAAAAATAAAATATTCCAAAAATATGGATGAGAAAGAGTAAGTTCTTATATATGTATACCATCAGTCGTGTTGTTCCTAAACAAAGCACATTGTTTTGAGTTATTACCTTTGCAATCTGGGATTTTAGTATGGTTTTAGGAAATTGAACTCATTTTTGTAATATCTCCCCAAGTTGGTTATTCTTCTACTCACTATGGAGAAGTTTGTTGATGTCCCATATATCACAGACTCATTTTGTTGTTCATTCTTGAGTCTATTTTTTCTTAGTCACTTATTGTGTCATGCCTTTTATTCAAGGGACATTCTTAACTTGTGTTAGCCATTCCTCAAGAATCCTGACTTTTGCATGTTGTCCTTCCCATATGTGAAGTACGTTTCAGAATGAATAAATTTTTCCTTCCAAATATTTTACCTTTTGCTATACCTTGTCTGATGAGGGGTTTCTTAATTCCCTCCTTCCAGCAGTTCACTTCCCATCGATCTTCATCTCAATTATTCTTGGATAATGATCTAGAGTCTTTTAGTACCTTGGGACTTTAGTCATCGTTAGAAGGTTTCCTCACTAAATATCGACAATGGAAATACATTAATGTCCAATTATCATTAGAGTCTACAAGTGTTTGATGTCAACTCATCTATTCACACTTGTTAGATTGTACTAGGTACCTTTCCTATAATTATAATTATAGATTACGTTGATCATGTTTGTTAATGGTATAGATCAATGGTTAGAAATAAAATGGTTCCTTACTATGTTTGACTTCATTACACTTATTCACATGCTTTAGACTGATACATGTGATGGTTTAGTTTAAAGCTATTGAGGCCTTGAGGGTGCAGGGTGATTGCAAGGTGCTGGAATGGGTCCAAGGATCCCAACAGAGGGTGAAAACCCAGACTGAAAGGCTTCAAAAGACCCCACACAAGGGTAGTTCTATCACCAGCTTGTTTGGTATGGAAATCTCCCATGGATATTCGGCCTCTGCTGGCACTCTATGAGTTGGTGTTTCGATCAATAGGTCAGTTCTCCACTTAAGGAAAACAAGAGTAGGAAAACTTAAAACGTTCTGACTTGACCTATGTGAGAAAAGGATCTACTCTAGGTTAGATCTAATCTAAAGGAAAAGCTTGTTGTTTTGAAGATCAATCTTGATCTGAAAGGAATAAGTGTGTTTTCCAACTTCAACAGAAATGTAAAAGATGCATTCACTCTTTCACTTAGATCATAATTAATTAATTAAAATTAAATGAGAACAATTTAAGCATGTAAACTATTCAAGATAAATCTATAATCACCTTGTTGATTGAAAAATTAACAATGATTAGATTAAATGTTGATCATTTGCAGAAATCGATAAACAAAACATCTGAATTGACAGAAATTCAATTAAACATTTTCGCACACAGATCATCCATAAAGAGAAATCCGTATAATAGATCCTTATGTAAATTAATTCCTGGAAAAGATCACACACTATAGATGAACATTTGAAGCAAGAAACCAAGTACTGTCAAAGAAGTTTGAACAATAAACAAGATATGATTCAAAGGGATTACTTTACTGTATAAATGAAGTCTGTAAACAAAATTACAAAGCTCTGCTATGACAAAGTATCTCCAAGTATTATCCTGCCGATTTCTAACCCAAAAATTATCAACCCCTAGCATCGAGAAGCATTCCTCATTAAACAGGAAATTACCACAAAGTACAAAAAATGAAAATTTCCAAAAGATAGGGATTACAAAATCGAATCAAGCTATCAATCCAGAAAATCCTGTCACAATAATCTGAACAGTTTTAACTCAAACGACTCCCTCAAAGCCTGAGATAGAATTTGAAATATCGATAATCTTTCTAATTTTGGGAAAATCCCATAACAAAATTGTGGAATAGAACAACAACCCACTAGCTGTCAAAAACGGGAAAGAGTCGATCCCGTAAATCTTCCTGTTGAATCACCACGAGATCCTCCGGCCGATCCATAACATTTTCGAAAACAGAAAAATTAGACAACATGTCTTGCTTCTCAGGAGCTGGTGGAATATTAGGTTCCTCATTGATTATAAAATCACAGATAATGGAGTCATCTCGCTCACCCTGCTGTTTTGAGGGAGCAGTATGCAAAGGGAAAGAATTTCAGAATTTTCCTTTTCGCCATCATTGCTGGTATCAGGAACACCCGCGTCAAAGGGTGGCCAAATAGGTTCTGGAAATAGCAAAGCGTGAAGTTCCTCTTGCATATAACATTCATCAAAGGATTCATGACCTGTCTGCATGTTACTCATCAGATCGTCAGACATAAAGCTTCCAAAATAAATAGGAAACTTTTATAACAAATACAAACGATGAACTAAGTGCTTCATACTTGTGACCATGTTTAAGAAGGGTTGAAGAGAATCAAAATGATTGGATATGATGAGCTGCTATGATTAAAATCATACGAATTCAAGACTACAATCATTTGAATTGAAACGAAACGATGTCGAAGCATGTGTTAGCCCAGATTGCATCACGACGAAGTAGAAATTTAACAAAATCATGCATGATTCAAAGTTGCATCTGAAAACTTATCATTACAAATCAATCTAATCCAGCAATCACATCTATAGAAGTGATCATAAGGTAAGAATTTGCCGCAAAAACCTGGTCGTAAGAACAACGTAAACAAGGCATTAAAACTTCAGTTTGAATGATGGAACTGCACCCACTAGATCAAATGAATCGATGGTTAAGATTAACCGATGTAGGACGCAGGATGAGGTCTTGGATATTTATTCACAAAATTATTCATAATTTCTGAAATCCGCAACCCAAAAATTGTTGGTTTCGGGTCTACGAACTAACATCAAAACATAAACGAGTTTCCGAAAGCCGCAATCTGAAAATTGTGGGTTGTGGGTTCCGTAAACACGTAACGCAACTATAAGGAGAAACGAAAAATCAGAAATCCAAAATCCGCAACTGCGGCTTTCGGGTTTTGTGTTTTGGGAAGAATATTTCCCAAAATTATTAACAAGGGGTTCCCGCAACCCAAACCCTTCGGGTTGCGGGTTTCAGGTTGACCCAAAACCAAAAGACTTAAAAAGCTAAAATCCACAACCCGCACCTTTTAGGTTCGGGGTGTCGGAAAGTAGGGTTTCGGACTGGCACAAAGTAGATGATAAAATGCTTAAAATTTGAATCTTTCTGTGACCAAAACACCTAGACATTTCTGAGGAAAATAGTGACAATGACTCCAATCAAAGGTGTAGGTACAAAATCATAAAAACCATGCTCAAAACTCACGTCTATAGGAACACTTACAAAAATGCCCTTGTGTTTATTTTAAAATTGGGGATCTCATGCTCACTTGAAGAATGGGATCTATTGTGGCCACAACAAATGGCGACTATCTAGGAAGATCCAGTTATCTCTGTGAATGCAACTTTAACCAGAGAAAATAAGTCAGTCAACTGCTTTTGTAACCTAAAAATGTTAGGAAATATTTGTAAAGGAAACAACCAATAAGTAGAAAACATAAGATTGATATTTTCCCAACCATGATCATATTAAAAATAATGCAAACCTAATAAGGAGAGTTAGGAAACAACAGGGATCCTTTACCATTATGCAATCATTGAACATCAGCTTGTGTTGAACCCATAACTAATCTTAAAACTGCTCATGGATATCCAATTTACATATCACATTGATTTATTAATTGGTTTTATATACAACAATTCTTTTGAGCATATACACACATTTTTTTTTATTTAAAAAAAAAAATTAAATGGTTGTACATAAGACCTTGTTGATACAAGACCACTCCCTGACTTGGTAATTAGATATCAGCAGTGTCATTCACAAACCTAATCCAGAAACTAATCAAGCTGGCTCGATAAGGAGACCTCTTGTCCTTTAGTTGTGACACTGAAGGCAACTATTGTAGCTTGGTGACCATATGATGATAGCTTCAGTCTGAATCAAACCCATGATCATGGCAGGGATGGCTTATAATAAAGCCCCCTTGTCCTTATACACAACAAGTATCTTATTAAAAAATGAGATTTTATTCAAATCATAGACTACAAGGCATTGCCAAGGCTTGGTAACCTCATGATAGCAACATTGCTCACAAGTGTTTTGTAGATAATGAATGGATCGACTTGTGATAGGATCTTCCACCTCTCAGCAAAATTGAGAATCGTCTCCCAAGTGTGGTGGCTTGATGTGAATATGTCATTCCACTAAACACCTATGAACCTAAAGGGTTGGCTTAAGATAAGACCCCCCTCCTTGTAATCTACAATTATTTAAGGAAATTATTATCAAGGTGATTGTAAAAGGATCCAGAGAAGATAAAGCTTATCAAGTTGTTATGATATGTTGTGACAATGAGACATAAGATAAGGACATTTCAACCATTCCCTGTATCTCAATTAACAAAATAAACATGTAAAAGATGATGACCAAGGTGAAAAGGTATCAATAAAGGTCCTGCATCGATTGGCCGTGCGCCCTTTACAAAACAAATTCTAATATTAGTCGAAAGAAACTAAGAATAATATACTATTCTGCAACTTCAGTTTGAATCATCTTCTAGCAAAACTGGTTTTAAACCATTACCAAATATGTGGAGTTTATTATCAATAAAACAAAAGAAACGGATCAAAACAAATAAAGCAAAAAACACACACCAAACCTATATACAAAAGGACCAATTGTTCAGATGAAGTACTTTTTGAGTAGTGAAACATTCACTACGTAGGTGTCCATGACTCCCTCCAGTGTTTGTATTCGGACAATAATGGGACCTATATTTTCTATAATAATGAAAGGCCCCATCCAAAGGCATTGGAATTTGGTATATTGATTTTTATCTTTATGCTGTTTGTCCAATCTTAATACCAAATCCCCAACTGAGAATTCCCTATCAGCTGAAGATTCCTCATCAACTGAGAATTCCCTATATAACTTATTCTTAGCCACTTCTTTGTCTTCCTCCAGCTTAAGCAAAGTGTCAATCCTCTACTGAAGAGGAGAAGAATCATCTTCTTCAATAGATTGGGCTAATTGTAGTGATGGAATGGTGAGGTTCGAAGGAAGAATGGTCTCTTTTCCATAAACCAAACAATAAGGGGAATTCCCAATGGCTACTTTTGGAGTGATCTGATCTACCCAAAGAGCATTATAGAGTTGTCTGTGCCAATCCCGGTGATGAGTGGCTACTGTCTTCTTGAGAATATTTATCAGGTTCTTATTTGAAGATTCAGCGAGCCCATTACCCTGTGGGCAATAATTGGAAGAGAATTTTAATTTAATCCTTATTTCAATGGCATATTGTGTCAAGTCGATCGAAGAAAAGTAGGATGCATTATCAAAAACAAGATACTCAGGGGCACCAAACCTTGTAACTATCTGACTGTCTAGGAAAGATATTACCTGGTTTTCATTCCACTATTTCAGGGGAACTGCATTTGTCCATCTAGTAAAGTAATCAGTGGCAGTAAGGATATAGCTGTGTTGAAGGGAAGAAGTAGGATTAATGGGACCAACAAAGTCTAATCCCCACTACTGAAATGGGAACCGAACTGTCACTGGTTGCAGAGGAAAAACAAGTTTCTTAAACTTCCCTCCACATTTCTGACATGGTTCACACTTCCTTACATAGGAATATGCATCTTTAAACAATGTAGGCCAATAAAACCCCTCCCTGAGGATCTTGTGTGCCGTGGTTTCGCCTGAGAAATGGCCTCCAATAGGTCCTGCATGAAATTGAAAAAGTATATCCTCAGTTTCAGGCTTCTCCAAACACCTAAGAAATACTCCATCATAATTTTTTCTAAACAAGATTCCATTAATGAATTGATAAGGAGCAAACTTTAATCTTAAAGCTCTACATTCTTTGAAATCTAAAGATTCGGGAGAAAACCCATTGTTTAGAAAAAACCTGATATGGTCATACCATTTAGAAGTCGAAGTATCTATTGTATTGACAAAACCTGTAGGTAGTTCTTCCTCCTGCTCCCATTCCATCTGGTGCTATACAAGGTCATTCGACTGAGTAGTCAGCAAACACAAACCTTGCCCTTTCACAAGTTTAGCTGGCTTGATTTCGAGATCATGTTCTTGTAAAGCAGTCATCCAATGGGCACGTTTTTTGCCCAGTTTCTTTTGGACCAGTACATTCCTTATGGCTGTATATAACACAATTACCTTAGTTTTATATTTCAACAAATAAGGCCTGTAATGATTAACAAACTTGTAAACCGCATAATCCTGTTTATCAATTTGAGAGTAATTCAATTTAGCTCTCTTCAATGTTGAAATCATAAAGGAAATTGGAATTTCTGCGTTGTTGTCATGCTTCTGTGTTAAAACAAGTGCATAAGAGAAATCAGTGGAAAAGGTATAGAGAATCAAATCTTTGTCAAAGTTAGGGGACATGAGAGCAGGAGCCTCAACAGTAGCCCTTCTAATTTCGACAAATGCATCTTTCTGTTCCTGTGACCAAGTAAACTGTACATCTTTCTTGACTAACTGCTGCGAAGGTTTAACTATCTATGCGAAATTAGGTACAAACCTACAGACAAAATTTATCTTACCTAGGAAGGACTGCATGACCTTGCGCAAACCAGGAAAGCCAATTTTTGAAATGGCATCGATACATTCTCGATCAATAATCATACCTTCTTTGGACATAATGAAACCAAGAAGCTTTCCTTCTGTGAATACAAAAATAGACTTTTTTTAGATTGAGTGAGATGCCATACTTCCTGCAATGTTCAAAAACCTATTTCAGGGAAAAAAGATGTTCATGTCGTTTCTCTGAATATATGGTAATATCATCTAAATAAACTACAACAGAGTTATGCATTAAACCTTTGAAAGCTATATCCATAGCTCTCTGAAATATAGCCAGAGCATTTATCAACCCGAAAGGCATCCACCTATAGGCGAAAGTGCCCCAAGGGGTTCTAAAAGCATTTTTGAGTTGGTCGTCGGGAGCAACCATGACCTGGTTATATCCCAAAAAACCATCCAGGAGTGAGAACATTTATGATACTGCTACCTTTTGCAGAATTTGTTCCATGGGGGAACAAGATAATTGTCTTTTTCAGAGGCCCGATTCAGATTTCGAAAATCGACACACAGTCTGATTTTGACATTCTTCTTACGCACGGAAACCAGTTTGGCGATCCATTGGGTGTGTCTGAGAGGAAAAATTATTCGTGCCGTGAGCAATTTTTCTAGTTCTTTTTTCACAAAAGGTTCTAAGCTAGGGTTCATTTTGTGCAATTTCTGTTGATAAGGCTTTACCTCTAGCTTCATAGGTATGTTGTGGTGCATGATGCTTGTATCAAAGGTTTTCAATTCGTCATAGGTCCATGCAAAAACCTCCTTGTATTCTTTCCATAATTTAATGATAGCCCTTCTTTCCTCGGGAGAACAGTCAAATCCTATATTGATAAAACATGGCTCTTGCTCAGTACCTAAGTTGACTAGTTCATAATTAAGTGAGGAGCTCTAGGTTTTGCAATTTGTTTTGCGTCTGAAATTATCCTGTAAATCGTAGAACTTATCTAGATTGATTACAGATTTCAGGATAACATTTGAAGTGCCAGAGAATGATTTTTCATGTTCTTCTTTATCTATAGCCATGTTTTGAAACGTATCCTGAGCTGTGAGGAAATCAAGTATCTGTTGGTCATCGTCAAACACTTTCCAATTGGTCACATTGTCAAGTATGGACGGCCTGTACATGAGTTCAATTGAAAAGGTTCAAGGAGACAAACTCTTTGGTGGTATCAATTTGGATGTCATGTTTGCTAAGAGGTCAGCATCGAAGTTCTGTGACCTAGGGATTGAATTAATATTAAATGCAAAAAAGGAATTGGTAAGGTCTCTTACCAGCTTCTGATAGTTCATCAGGCATGGGGACAAGCAGTGTATCTTATTCCTTACCTGTTTGACAATGATTTCAGAGTCTCCAAAGCAATGAATTACCTGTACACCCATATCAACAGCTTTTTTAAGTCCTTGAACAAGGGCTTCGTATTTAGCTATGTTGTTGGTACAGTCAAATTCCAGTCTGCATGCTATCATAGTTTAATCCCCTTTGGGTTAATGAGGACACAACCTGCACCGGCTCCTTCCTTAGACCTGGAGCCATAAAAAAATAAAGTCCAAGCAGTTGGATCTATTCTAAAATTTGTATTTACATTAAAAACGTTATGTACAACATCTCCAGTGAAAGGTACAGAGGTAACCTGAGTGATCTGGGATTCTTTCTGTAAATTTTTATCTGGGGAACAGTTAACAAGAAAATCTCCAAATAAAGTATCAAATGTAAAATGTTCAATATGTGCATTGTAGTAATTGGCAAGTTCGCTAGAATCGTTAAGGTTTGTGATTGTCTGTTTCATGAAAGGCTCCCTACTGATTTTGATTTTGTTGGTCTGTCCATTATAGGGTAACCATAGATGAGACCAGTCAATAGAAAAGTAGCCCTTAAGCTTCTCTGACTAGTCCCTACTCAGCCACATCCCATAGGATTCAGGAATGTTAGCCACTACAATGTCTATAGTTTGGTGGATATGAGGATCTACAGACAATGTAAGAAACACATTTCTCAACCTTCCTACTACTCTGCCTTTTGATCTGTCGAGTTGGACAATCGGAGTAGGGCAGGGTTACCAAGCGACATTCAATTTCCTACCAACAGATAAGGGCATTACGTTTGATGAGGCACCTGAATCTATCATGTAGTTATGTACGTTTCTGTTGAAGATTTCAAAAGTAAGAAGAAAAGGGGGTGTCCTTTTGCTTCCAGGTTTTTGATCATCTAGCTTAGTGAAAGATTCTAGGTTGTTATTCTGTGATTCTCTAGGCTATTTGATTATCATGCTTTTAGGTAAAGTATCCCTCATAGAAGGGATCTTTAAAAGTTCAAATAGAGATATATTTGCCTTAACTATTTTCAAATCTTCAGCTAGATTGTACTCCATTTCTGGAATAACTGTATCCTTTTGGGGAACAGTCTTGCCTTTGTTGGGAACTATTATTGAAGAAGAAGGTTCCTGAGGAGGTTGTGGCCTTGATCTTGTATTATAGGGGTGTTGAAAATTAAACACAATTTCAAGTTCTTCTTCCTCTTCATTCATAGGAAGTTCCGAGAAATAACTAATAGTGTTCACCTGTAAGTCCTCTTGTTCTTCATTCTCTTCGGGTGACTGTGAATCTCGGTTGGTGTGATCATTGGAGGTTTCAGGAGTATTTTGGGATTCTATTGCCAAGGCTCTAAATATGGAATAGAGTTCTTCATTTGAAAGTCCTTTAGTGGGATTAGGAGGTGGTTGATTCTGAGGAGGATGATAAGGTCTCCTAAAAGGCGGTCTTGCAAAACCTTTGTTTTCATTTTGATTCTCTTTGTTATTTCTTTTCAAATCGACCATCCCATTTAACATTTTCTGAAGGAATTTCTTCACATCAGTCATGTCGAAAGGATCCTTGTTTTGGGTAGTATCCTTGGGCAAGATGTCAGTTTTCTTCTGAGATGTGGAAGTAGAAGGTTGTTCTTATGCTACATCTATACTATCCTTCAAACAATAGATATCATTTTCAACATGGATAGCTTCAGCATATGCTTCATATAAGTTGTTTTTATGTGCCCTTTTTACCCACATTGCAATAGGGGCAGAGAGACCTTTTTCATAATAGGCAACCAGAAGCTCTTCTACTGGGAGAACAGGAGTAGGGATTATATTCTTTAGGTAAGAGAATGTTTGATTGTAATCTTTAATCCTTTCTTTACCTTTCATCTTTATAGAAGATAATTCCAAAACTAAATCCTGTGGTGTTTTGTCATCTCTGAAATTTTGGATAAACAACTTCTCAAAATCATCCCAAGATGTTATAGACCTGGCTTCCAAGGAAAAATACCATGTGGAATATTTTCCTTCAAATGTGTAAGGGAAGAGTCTACAAACCACATCCTCATGTATCACACTCCTAATTCTTATAGCTTGCATAAAAGTTTTGATATGATCCAATGCGGGTGACTTGTCATCTGGGTTGAATTTGGGAAGCCATTTCTCAGGGTTCTTAGGTAACCTATGTTGGTCTCCAGTATCCACGGAGCATCTTGGTCAAGCCAAGGTCTGTTCTAGCCTTCTCCAACCATAGGTTTTTCTTCTTCTTCTTCAGATGAAGAGTTAGAAGAATTCTCACTCTTTGATGAGGAGGATGAAGATGGAGGAGAGGGTGGTGGTCCACCTGAAGGAATTACTTGTGAAGCTGGTTTTGTTTCAGTGAATAATAGATCAAGATCAAATTCAGGGAGCTACTGCTGGTTTGATGAACTATTTTGTTCAGTTGTTTGTTCAGTACTTTGCTCAATAGAATTTTGATTATCTTGAATGTTTTCCTGAGGGTTGGCGTTTTCTTGGTGAATTGCTGCTAACCCTTGATTTATCTCTATAGAGAGTCTTTGTTGCAGCCTAGCAATACTATCATTAGACCTTTTGAGTATTTCTTTGAGTGATATAGGTCCTCTAGTAGGTGATATAATAATAATATCCCTTGTTCTAGGATCTCGGTGAGCTGTTGGGGTAATAGGGATAATATTAGGTTGTTGTACCGGTTGCTCAACAGGAGTAGATGCTTAAGTGTGACTACGGGTGACAATCGGTATTCTTGCTGGAGGAGGTTTCTGAGTATTCTGTTTAGGCATAATTCACTACTTGCCCTCCTTCTAGCACCACTTTTTGAGGCCTCGGGGTAGCAGGGTGATTGCAAGGTGTTGGAATGGGTCCAAGGCTCCCAACAGAGCGTGAAAACCCTGACCGAAAGGCTTCAAAATACTCTATGCAAGGGAAGTTCTATCCCCATCCTGCTTGGTATGGAAATCTCCCATGGATATTCGGCCTCCACTGGAATTCTATGAGTTGGTGGAAATCTCCCATATATTTTCTCAAGAAAAGTGAAATGAATTTCATGGGTTCTAACCTACTTTTTCTCATGAATAACTACCCCTAACTTCCTTAACTTCCTTAATTGCCTCTTCAAATATATAAAAGAGGATAAAGAGAAGTTTATAAGGAGGACATAATACCTATAGCATCATTATGTTTCCATTTTATGCATAGAATCCATAACCTAATCCAAAGTCTAAAAGTTTTTCCCTTTTCCAAAAATATGCATTTCTACTAGTCTTCACCTTTGATCTAGCCAGAAAGATATCATTATGATTTCTTGGCTTGACTTGAGTGGAGTGCGGAGAAGTATTGTAGGTGTGTGACCCATGTGTAGGAATTTAGACTCCATTTCTAGAATAATGTTGCAACGAAGAACATGGAAATTATTCCTATGTATTGTTTTTATTAATATAAAGAAAATTCCTTTTCATCCAATTTATGTGTTAAATTCAGGTTAATAATATATTGATTATCTAAAACATTTAATTGCAGTCAAATATTTTTATATTTGCAGACACTCTATGCTATGTTTTCTTTCCTCTTTGATGGAAAGGATTCAAGAGTGCTACGAGACTAAAGATTCAGGAAGGGGATATACTTCAAATGTTGGACTACAGGTAGGAAAATTATTTTCTTGTTTCAGTTTAGTATTGGTTATAAATATTTATTTTTCATTAGGGAAGTTTTGAGGTCTTAAATGGGCCTTCTTAGGGAAATAATAAAATAAGAGTTAAAACAATAAAATAAGAATTTTGAATTCCGGAGAGAAAAAATAGAAACTACTTTTTCTTATCATATTTTTGTCATGTACATGTAATTAAATTTCAATCTAAGGAAACCATCGAAAGGAATGGAAATTTAAGTCATCTTTGGACTTTATAACTCAAAGGAGTCTAGCAACCTGGGGAATAGTCATTTTAAAGGGGGAACCCACTAGTAATTCAAGTTAAATATGTAAAAACATTTCATACTCTTCATGTCTCCCAAAACCTATGTATTGCTCAAAACATAGTCTGTTCAAATTATAATATAATACAGTCATTTAAATTTCACCTATATATCATCAATTGATATGTCTTCACATAGACCTACATTAAAATAAAAATATGTTCAAATGTGTTTCAACCCTGTGCAAATTAAACCTTAACAAAATTGTGTTGCAAATCCTGTTCATCAAAATTTTATGATTTCATCAAGTCTATAGTATCAAAATCACAATCATTGTAACATCAGTACTAAGACCTCTTCCCAAATAACTTAGCTATAAAATGACTGAATGGAAGACATAACCATGTAAACCTTGAAGATGATGTTGTGACTTCATTCACTTCCCCACTCTATGCATTGAGAAGAACTTTAGATTGTTCTTCTTTTGGATGTTCAGGAGGAGGAACTGAAGAAGGAAGAGGGATATTATCAACTATATGCTCTAATTCAACAGGCTGCTCGGTAGACTTTGGTGGATTTTCAGCAGTACAAGGAGTTTTTTTCATGACGACCAAAGGATGCAGAGCTAGCTATTGATGGCATAGGTCGATTAGACTGAAGGTTTCCCCAACTTGTAGTATTATCTCGTGGAGAAGGAGGAAGGACATCCCAACACGACTTATGGACTAAGCAGTGATTAGGAAATTTTGTTGAATTGGGTAGGGGTAAAGGAGCTCATGACACATGTGGAGGGATTGAAATTTGTGAAGGGGGAGCATGTTGAGGTCCAAGGTAAATATGACCAGTCCTTTCCAAATGAGTGAATAAATTTGAACTAGCATCAAAATGTACTGAAAATATTATTTTCATGTCTCCTCCATGCCTCCATAAGTACTGACCTCTGCCACCTCTTCCTCTTAGAAACCTTCTAGAACCCCTGCTGTGAAAACTCATAGCTAGAAACACATAATTAGTGAACAAGTATTGTATATGCAGGAATTTTGTGAACAAAATATTTTGTAAAAGTGACAATCAATCACTCAATCCTCTTTTATCTCTATCAGTGGAAAATCAATATCATTTCATGCAAGTACTGTAATTACATTTGCGTAGGTAAGGTCTCAAAATGATGGCAAATGAGGTGGTAGGAAATGGTATAACATGCAAAACCTTTCATGAAAAATGTAATGTTGCCACTTTAAAGAAGATTCTCGTCCTCAATAATCTCTATAATATGACAACCTCCATTTAATTCTTAACCAAAATCAACATTCACCTGTGAATAAACCATTATTATTCAACTGTAAGTTTGAGATATCATGAGATCGAATTCACTAAATTATCACCTAATACCCAAGCTGCAGATTAAAATCAATTATTGCAAGTGATAATTTATCCATGGAAAACTAAGATCTCTTCGCTGTGACATTGAACATGTTTTATCCTTTATTTTCCTTCATTATAATAACCGAACACAACTATTCTTATGCATTCCTCACGCCGAGCTAATGTCAAATTGAAAGTTGTTTAGGTGAGCAAATATTTTAAATTATGCCATAAATATCCATGTAATGAATTGAATTAGACAAAGAGACATCATCAAAGTGTTCTGAAATAACAAATTCAAAACGATAACGCATTTGCTAAATCACACTTCACCAGAATCGTTTCAACTAAATTGTAGATTCTTTACTAAAATATTTTCTTGGGAATAATTTCGACATGGAGGATCCTCGAACAGAGAAAAGGAAGTAGGGAAAATTAGGATCGTGGATAGAATCTCGTCTTCAAAATATTGATATCAATTAGTCATTAAAAAAATGGTGAGAGGGATTGATATCAAAATGATGGGAAGGGAATCGATTAAACATGGGAAAGGGAATCGTTGAAATAACGATGGATGGTGACATTGAATTCAAAAATAGAAAGGCAATAGAGTGTGTATGACATCGCTAATAGAAATGTTCCTTTTGAATTATGTGTTAATTTAAATGTAACTTCGAAAGATATTCACTTGTATATTTTATATTGTATTTGTATTTTATTATTTTACCTCGGACGAATATGTTTATTCCTCCGGTTGAAGAAGTCATTATTGTATTTGGGTCATGTAAAGTCATTGAGGTAAACCCTCCCATGTAATTTGGGGCATTAGTTCCCCTAGAATCATTTGTATTGGGGTTTTTAAGTCCCCTAGAGGAGTCGGCCCAGTCAGATTTAGTTGAGGCTGACTTGTTAAGTGGAAAAGGTAAAGTATAAATAGAGAGCTAGGATCTCTATTTATATATTCACTCACACTCACTCAATTCGCATAGTGAGAGAAAGAAGAAGTTTGCACAAGTGGAGAAGAGAGAAGCTATTGAAGACCATCTCTATTTTGGGTTTTACTTTTGTGACATTGTTTTGGTGGTCATTCTATCTCTGAGGAAGTTGCGGGGTTTTATCCTTTATGGTTTACCAGAGGAAAATCTTTGTGTATCTTGTCTCTAATGTGTTTATGCTGTGCTTGTTATTGTCTCAGTAGGATCCTTGATAAAATTGTGAAAAAGTAACATGGTATCAAAGATAACTTGAGAAGAAGACATTGTCCAGCTGTGGAAGCTTGTTGATGTATATGTAACTTCGGAATGTATTTCACCTATGTATTTCATCTATGTCTATTGTACTCCTATAGAGATGTGTTATTCCTCTATAAGGAAGTGTTGTCATTTGTATTGACAAGTATCGCAAGTGTTGTAACTGGACGATGGGTTATTAGACCACCATGTGTGGGGTCGGCCCTGATTAAGTTAACCATGGGTTATTAGGCTAAGCTAGACAAGTCGGCCTTATTAGTTTATTGGGCAGGACAGGATAAGTATAAATAGAGATCAGGAGATCTCTATTTGGACATCTCATTATTCACTTGTATATCACTCATAAAGTGGCGCACTAGTTGAGGAGGAGGAGGAGATGCTAGTAGAAGACTATCTCTTGTAATTTGGTTGTACCTTGGTTGTATCTTTTCTCTTTCTATCTCTGAGGAAGTTGTGGGGTTTTTCATCTTTATGGTTTTCCCCAGTGAAACTCTATGTGTCTATTGTCTCATGTGATTGCTTGGTATGATTGATATGCATTGTTATACTTGATATGATGTACATGTTATTCTCTCAGTAAATATCCTAGAGTATATGTGAATTTATGCTCAAAATTAACATGGTATCAGAGCTTCCCTGAGAAGAAGATATTGTGCAGTTCTGAAAACTAGGGTTTCTTGTTTATTGGGTTTCTCTCCATAGGTTTGGAAACTGAGTAAGGTAGATTGAATCTACTCATCAAGGAGAATCTATCTGTACAATCAGATTCAATTCTGAGCACTTTCAATTTTGGCCCTAAAAATTAGGGTTTCCACAAAAATAGTAATTTCTGAAATCTAAAGACATAGCTAGAAGCTCCTTGGAAAAATAGAAGTTTAGAGCTTTGGATCGAGATTTTTGGTTGGGTGAAGCTTTGGTAAACTCAAACGCTAATTTAGGGTCCTCCCCAGTGAATCCGAGAAGACTAAAAGGAATTTCTGAAGGGTGAAACTTTGCAGATCTCAAATTCTGAATATACCAGGCTGATCAGCTCATCAAGGCACATCTTTCTATCCTTTCAAAAAGTTGAAATTCACATTTTGAATTTGTAGGGTTTCTCTGAGAAACCCTAATCCGAGACTAGATCCAGTTTTCAACAAATCAAGTGGTAAGACCTATATCTTTTCTATTTTCATTTGAAGTACTCTTTAAGATGTCTCACCACACCAAGCTTGAGGATAAGCTTGAAGTGGATGATAGATTCCGAGCATGGAAGTATAGGATTGGGTTAATTGTGGAAGAAAATGAGTTGGACACTTATATAAGTGAAGAGGTCCCTGCCCAGAGGGAGAAGAGGCTAAGGCTCTTCACAAGAAGAACTTGGTCAAGGAAAAGAGAATCATTGTTGATTCTATCAAGGACCATCTCATCCCACTTGGGTCATATCTGAAGACATGCAAAGAAATGTGTGATTCCCTGACCAAGCTATTTGAAGGGAAGAACATATATCAAAAGATGACCCTATGGAACCAATTGAAAGGGGTAAAGCTTTAGAATGGAGAGATCATTCAATCTTATTTTTCTAAGATCTCTCAGATCGAGGAACAACTTGATGCTGTGGATGAAATTGTGGACAATGGTGAAGTTTTCATGACCACACTAAATGGCCTACCTAGGTCATGGGATTCCTTTATCCAAGGAATCTGTGCAAGAAAGAAGTTGGTCTCCTTCAATAGACTATGGGAGGAATGTTCACAAGAAGAGGCTAGGCTTGTATCCCGGGAAGAGAAGATGGGTAATGAAGATCAAGCTCTCACAACACACACTAAGAAAGGAAATCCCAAGAGGGAGCCATCTCATAACAAGATATCTTCACACCACCATTATCATAAGGATAAGAAAGATCTCAGATGCTTCACATGTAATGAGAAGGGACACTTTGTTGCAGATTGTCCTAAGAAGAAGAAAGACAACAACAACAACTTCAACAAAAAGAAGAAGAACAACAAAAGAAGATATCATGTTCATGCTGCTGAGGATGATGAACCTCCCAGGAAGAAAGCTAGAGCAGAAAGTGATGACTCATCTAGTGAAGATGAATATGTTCTAATATCAGCCCTCACAAGTACTATTACTCATGGTTGTAATGATTGGTTAATTGATAGTGGGGCTTCTAAACACATGACTGAGTTTAAAGAATCTTTTGTAAATTTATCTGAACATGAATCACCCCATAAGATAAAACTTGGGGATGATTATCAATATCCTATCAAAGGAAGAGGAGAAGCCTCCTACAACCTGGACTCTGGGAAGTCCTTGAAGATGAAAGATGTGTTATTTGTACCTGGGCTCAAGAAGAACCTTCTATCCATCTCTGCATTAGATGAAAAAGGCATGAGGGTTGCATTTGTAGATAGCCAAGTCCTAATGTGGCCAAAGGGTAAAACTATTGATGATGCATTGGTGATTGGAGAACAAGAGGGAGGATTGTACAAATTGAAGGGACAACCTGAACATGCAATGGTACATGAATCCATGGAGCCAAGTGAACTTTGGCATAGAAGGCTTGCACATGTGGACTATAGAGCACTACCAATTGAAAGCAAAGCTATAGAGAGTCTTCCTGAAATCAAGACAAAGCATGAAGGTGTTTGCAAAGGATGTGCAAAAGGAAAGAACATAAAGAAAGCATTTCCAAGCAGTGAAAGCAAGGAAAAAGGAATCTTGGAAATCATCCACTTTGATGTATGAGGTCCGATGTCATCCAGTTCTCTGAGTGGGTATGTTTACTATGTCTCTTTCATTGATGACTTCTCTAGGAAGACTTGGGTCTACTTCTTGAAGAACAAAGATGAAGTATTTGACAAGTTCAAGGAATTCAAAACCTTGATGGAGAATCAAACTGACAAGAATATCAAGACATTCAGATCCGACAATGGCGGAGAATTCACTTCAGGTGATTTCAAGAAACTATGCAGTGATTTAGGGATTAAGAGGGAGTTGACTGCTCCCTACAATCCACAATAGAATGGAGTTGCAGAAATAAAGAATAGAACAATCATGGAAGCAGCACAGTCAATGTTGCATGACCATGATCTGCCTATGCATCTATGGGAAGAAGCAGCTAGGACAGCTGTATATGTGCAGAACAGAACACCTCACAAGATACTGGACCACAAGATACCAAAAGAGGTCTTCTATGGTAAGAAACCTGAAGTCAACCATCTCAGAATATTTGGTGGTCCAGTATATACACATGTTCCAAAGGAAAAGAGGACAAAGCTAGATCCTTCAAGAAAGAAGGGTATCTTTGTGGGGTACAGTGAAAGCTCGAAAGCTTACAGAATATACTTTCCATGATTCAAGAAGATTGATGTCAGCAAGGATGTAACATTTGATGAAGACTTGGCCTTCATCAAGTCAAGGAAGGCACATGTTGAAGATCATGAAGAACCAAAGAAAACCAAATTTCAAGATACTACCATGACTGAAGCAATTCCAGAAGCAGATCAAGAAATTGAAGATCCACAAGAACCTGTAGATCCACCCGTGAGAAGGAATCTCACAAGAGAAACCTTGCATGGGATAGAGAGCTCATTTAAGATGCAGAAAGGTATGGTATTCCAGAAGAACACAGAGTAAGGAAGAGAACTAGATCCCACTCCAGTTATGTTGCCTTACTCTGTGACATTATGAACAAAGAACCTCCTAGTTATGAAGAAGTAGCGGAAAATAAAGAATGGAAGGATGCCATGGTCAAGGAGTATCAGTTGATCATGAAGAATGATGTTTGGGATGTAGTCCCAAGACCTGAAGGGAAGTCAGTTGTAACTTCCAAGTGGATTTGCAAAATCAAGCATGCTGCAGATGGAAGCATAGAGAAATACAAAGCGAGATTTGTAGCTCGTGGCTTCTCCCAAAAAGAGGGGATAGAATATGAAGAAACTTTTGCTCTTGTGGCCAGATACACTTCCATTAGAACAGTACTTGCTCTAGCTACAGTGATGAAATGGAAGATACACCAGATGGATGTCAAGATAGCTTTCTTGAATGGTGTAGTCGAAGAGGAAGTGTATGTGGAGTAGCCACTCGGTTTTGAGACACATGACAGAGAGTCATACGTGTGCAGGTTGAAGAAAGCTTTGTATGGCTTGAAGCAAGCTCCTAGGACTTGGTATGGTAGGATAGATAGCTTTCTATCTAGTTTGGGCTTTACCAAGAGCAAAGCAGATTCCAACCTTTACTACAAGGTTGAGGAAGGCAATCCTGTGATACTACTGTTGTATGTAGATTATCTGTTTGTAACAGGTAATGATAGTTTGATTGCCAATACCAAGAGGAAGCTTGCAGCCGAGTTCGAGATGAAAGACTTGGGGATGATGCACTATTTTCTAGGCATGGAGGTATGGAAGAGTACAGATGGAATCTTCCTTGGACAAGGGAAGTATGCAATGGAGATCTTGAAGAGTTTTGGGATGATGGACTACAAGGCCATGGCCACACCTATGGCATTGAACCTAAAGCTTCTATGTGATGCTTCATCTAATCCGGTTGATGTCATAGTGTATCGTCAGATGATTGGTTCCTTGATGTACCTGACAAACACGAGACCAGATATTTTCTTTGTGGTGAACACATTGAGCCAGTTCCTGATGGATCCCAGAGGTGTTCACCTCGTTGCTGTAAAGCATATTCTGAGGTACCTGAAGGGTACAGTTGATTATGGGCTCAAGTATGATGCGAATCAAAAGTTTAACATGGAAGGTTATGTTGATTCGGACTGGGAGGGCAGTGCTACAGATAGGAAGAGCACATCTGGGTGCTACTTTAGTATGGGATTAGGTGTGATCTCTTTGTTTAGCAGGAAGCAATCCTGCGTAGCACTGAGTATAGCCAAAGCAGAGTATGTTGCAGCTTGTTTGGCTAGTTGTGAGGCAGTATGGCTCCGGAAGCTACTTTCTGAGTTATTTGATCTCCCGTTGGATGCTACTAGTATCTTTTGTGACAACCAGAGTTATGTGAATCTATCTGAGAACCCGGTGTTCAACAATAGGTCGAAGCACATTGAGATCAAATATCACTATATCAGGGATATGGTGCAGAGAGGAGCAGTGAAGCTCCTATATGTTGTGACGGATGAGCAGGTTGCGGATGTGATGACGAAACCACTAGCCAGAGTGAAGTTTGAGTACTTCAGAGAGAGGCTTGGTGTTCTTCAGATTGACGAAACTTCAAGGAAGAAGTGATGGACACATTTGTTGGAGCCATTCCAAGCATGGTGAGAGGAGGATCCTTCCCATGGCTGTGGATATAAGCATTGGATGATGAGCATCATGATGATGTTCTAGTTTCTGCTCTGTATGATCAGGTGGATCATTTATATATGTATGTATGCATCATGTTGGATGCTGGATATGATCAATGGGATCATTTATATGTATGTATGTATGCATCATGTTGGATGTTGGATATGATCAGTTGGATCATTTATATGTATGTATGTATGTATCAGGAGGATACATTGTATGATCAGGTAGATCATGTATGTTGATATGTATCAGGTATGATCAAGTGGATCATGTGTTTGTATATGTATTAGGAGGATACATGGTATGATCAGGTAGATCATGTATGATGATATGTATCAGGCAAATACTGTGTATGCATCAGATGGATGCATTGTATGATCAGGATGATCATAGATGATGAGCTTCAGGATGTTGATCCAGATGACATGCATCAAGATGATGTAGTGATGATGATCAGGATGATCATGTGTACATCAGGATGATGTATGGTGAGTATCAGGATGATACTCTGTGGCCATGGACAGGTTGTGCAGATAAGCATATAATAACACCCTGGGAGATTTGCAAATACTCTTTTGAGGTTTTTCCTATGGAATATAATAGCGCCCTGGGATATCTGGCAAATGCTCTTTCGAGGTTTTTCTTGGGAGGACATATAATAGCGCCCTGGGAGGTTTGCAGATACTCTTTCGAGGTTTTGTCTATGGCATATAATAGTGCCCTGGGATATCTAGAAAATGCTCTTTTGAGGTTTTGTCCTATGGCATATAATAGTGCCCTGGGAGATCCGATAGGTTGAGCTGCGTGCTCGTAATCAGTCCTGGGATGCTCTTTCAAGGTTTTTCCATGACTACATATAATAGTGCCCTAGGAGATCTGATAGGTTGAGCTGCGTGCTCGTAATCAGTCCTGGGATTATCTTTCGAGGTTTTGTTGTGGGGTCACATGTAATAGCTCCCTAGGAGATCCGATAGGTTGGGCTGTGTGCTCGTAATCAGTCTTGGGATGGTCTTGCGAGGTTTTGTGACACACGTAATAAGTCCTGAGAATTCCACAGTATGGCCAGTGATGATAAATACCTGCAGGTGGTGGGCCTACATCCAGTATGAAAAAGGACTGGCTCTGTAGAACTTCCTATGACAAGTAGATTCAGAGATTGATTGAGATAGCAACAGTAGTGGCAACGACGATGATTCGAGGACGATGATTCGCTGATGATGATCCAAAGAAGAAGACTTGTGCTAGAAGATCTGTGTCAAGAAATACCTTCCTAGTTAAGAGGGAGTGTTGATGTATATGTAACTTCGGAATGTATTTCACCTATGTATTTCATCTATGTATATTGTACTCCTATAGAGATGTGTTATTCCTCTATAAGGAAGTGTCGTCATTTGTATTGACAAGTGTCGCAAGTTTCATAACTTGCCCATGGATTATTAGACCACCATGTGTGGGGTCAGCCCTGATTAAGTCAACCATGGGTTATTAGGCTAAGCTAGACAAGTCGGCCCCATTAGTTTATTGGGCAGGACAGGACAACTATAAATAGAGATCGAGAGATCTCTATTTGGACATCTCATTATTCACTTGTACATCACTCGGAAAGTGGCGCACTAGTTGATGAGGAGGAGGAGCTGCTAGTAGAAGACTATCTCTTGTACTTTGGTTGTATCTTTGCTCTTTCTATCTCTGAGGAAGTTGTGGGGTTTTTCACCTTTATGGTTTTCCCTAGTGAAACTCTGTGTGTCTATTGTCTCATGTGATTGCTTGGTATGATTGATATGCATTGTTATACTTGATATGCTGTACATGTTAATCTCTCAGCAAAGATCCTAGAGTATATGTGAATTTATCCTCAAAAATTAAAAAAGCTAGGGCTTCTTAATTTTTGGGTTTTTCTCCACAGATCATAAAAAAAAGGCTAGGATAACTTGCCTTAGGAAGGCACATATTTTTGTCTAAGAAAAAGTTGATTCTGAGCATTTTCACTTTTTGGCCTGTGACTACTACTGGAAATTAGGGATTTTCACACAAGTGTAATTTTGGGGTGTAATCAACATAGGGAAGTGCACCTCCTCAAAATCAAAATTTAGAGACCAATATCGAATTTTTTGAGTGGGTGAAACTCCAGGAAAGTCAAACCCTAGTTTGACTTTGGAATAGAAAAAGAAGAAAACCAGAAAAAGCTAGAAACTACAGATCTAAAATTCACAAGTCAATTTTCAAGGGTGAATTTTTGAAATCTTCAGAAACCAAGTGTACCAGCATACTTGCCTCATCCAGGCGCATATTCTTATGAAAACATAATTCAATTTCGATAATTTTCATTTTTCGGCCCGTCACTACTGCTGGAGGAAAACTAGGGCATCTTATATTTTGGGTTTCTGTTCACTGATTTAGGGAAGTGAGTACATTGGAAAACTCTCCTTGAGGAGGCACATTTATCTGTCCAATCAGAAGTTCCAAATTCCAACTTTGAAAAATCAGGGTTTCTCTAACAAACCCTAGGTCAACTAGCTCTAGATCCAGCCCGAGAATCTCAAATTGGTAAGATCTAAATATTTTGTATTTCCATTTGAGGTTCTCATTAAAGATGTCTCACCACACCAAGCTTGAGGATAATATTGAAGGGGCTGATAACTTCCGAGCATGGAAGTATAGCATTACATCAGTTCTTGAAGAGAATGAACTGGACACATATGTAAATTAAGAGGTTTCAGTTCCAAGGGGAGATGAGGCCAAAGCTCTACACAAGAAGAGCTTGGTCAAGGCCAAGAGGATCATTGCTGATTCTATCAAGGATCACCTTATCCCACATGTGTCATCCTTGAAGACACCTGAAGAGATGTTTGATTCTTTGACCAATATATTTGAAGGCAAGAACATAAATCAGAAGATGACCTTACAGAACTAGTTGAAGAATGTGAAGATACAAAATAGAGAAACCATCCAGTCTTACTTTACAAGGGTCTCTCAAATCAAGGAGCAACTTGAAGTAGCGGAGGAAAACGTAGAGAATGGATAAATTATGATGAACACCTTGAATGGTCTCCCTAGATCATGGGATTCCTTCATTCAAGGGATTTGTGCGAGGAATGCTCACAAGAACAAGCTCAACTTGTAGCTCAGGAAGAGAAAATGGGAGCAAACGATGATCAAGCTCTCACAACACACTCTAGAAGGAATAACAACAAGAAGGAGCACCACCACAATAAGAGGGAGAGACACCACCATAATCAAAGGAACCACCCTAGAAACTTCAAGAAAGATCTATCCAGCATTAGATGCTATACATGTGATGAGAAGGAACACTATTCCATAGATTGTCCTAGAAATAGAAGTGGCTCAGACAAGAAGAAGAACAACAAGAAAAGGAACCATGCTCACATTGCAGAAGATGATGAACCTGGAAGAAATAGAACTAGAGAAGAAAGTGAAGATTCTTCAAGTGATGAATAATATGTATTGTAATCAAAGTAACTAGTTAGATGGGCTCATTCAGAAGGTTCCACCTCATAAGGTGAAGCTAGAGATGACTTTTAGTATTAGATGAAAGGAGTAGAAGAAGCTACTGCAGAGTTGGACTCCGAAAAAAAAATAAAGATCAATAATATATGGAAGAACCTATCATCCATTTTCAAAATTGTTTAAGGAAGCGAAGATCAAGATGGAGCACACTCTAGTAGTTCTGCAAGGAAGAAAGATCAAGAGGGAGCACACCCCAATAGTTCCTGCAAGGAAGCAAATATTAAGAGGGAGTCTACCTATTATAGGTCAAATATGCACTTCTCCATCCGTGATCACATTTAGCTATTGATCACAAAAAAGGACAACTTGGATTGAAGAGCATGATGACCCTAGATGATGAATGGCCTAGACTTACCCCTCTGCAGCTGACAAAACCCTCTTTTTACCTACTTTTAAGGACAAACGCTATCCTACAAGCATGATTGTAGCATTTTCCTCCAAAAATAATCTACTCCACTTCATTAAAGTAGCGTTTTCCCTCAGAAATACTCTACTTTACTTCAATAGAGTAGCGTATAGCCTCAGAAATCTTGCAAACACTGGTTGTAAAGTAGGGAAGTTGCATGTTGAATGCTACTCCACTTAATAAAAGTAGCATACACCTTAAAAAGTAATCAAAAATATATTAATTTGACGAATTGGGATTAGTTGAAGTTGGTTTAGCAACTTCTCCAACTTCCCAATCAAGCTACCTCTCGATCCAAACTGCCTACCTTGTCCCATAAATACAAGGGGGATAGATGAGAGAGAGGAGGAGAAACTATGCATTAAGGGTTGTTACGCTGGAGGAATTCCAAAGTTAGTGTGAGGAGCAGGATCCCAAGATCCAATTGCACAAGCACTTTGAATGATCAGGTATAAATTGTATTGATTATTTGCTTTTGACAATAAAGGTTGAAATGCCCTTCCCATCCCAATCAAATGTCTAATGGATTGCATGTTTGTTTGGATTAAATTCTTGATTGTATTTGATGTCTAAATTGCATTTCAATTTCATCATTGTTATATCAGTCAAGATACGCTAAGCAAGGTATCTTTGTATTGCAGGTTCGTCAAATGAAAGATCAAGTGGGGGATCAATCGAAGGAGCAAGTGAAAGCTAGGATCAAACTTTGTTAATAAGGTATGACTTCAAGGACCTTGATCTCTTTCTTTTTGTAGAAGCCTATGTGATATGATCAATGCATTTACCTGTAACCCCAGAAGTTGGTAGTGTCCCTCTCCTCGCTATACGGTAGAATTCCCGAACAACAAATTGGCGAATCCACTGGGGACCGGTTGTTTTCTGTTCTAGGAGACTGGGGAATCCTTACAGTACGTTTTGATCTTTTTGATCCTATGAGAGGATTTGTATGCTATTGTAGCTCGTTTCCATTGCTTGACTTACCTCAGTTTGAAGTTTTGAAGCCTGTTTTAAACCTTCTCTGGCAAAAATGTTGGTTTTCTGTGCATACACTAGCGTTCATCTCCTGAAAAACGATTGTTTGCCTTTACACAGTAGGGTACACCTCTTGAAAAACGCTGGTTTGCATTTACATAGTAGAGTACACCTCCAGAAAAATGCAGGTTTCTCTACTGCACAGTAGAGTATTTTCCTGTAAGTCTCTGTTTGTTTTTGGGATTTGATTTTTGCCTGTTGGCTTGATTTCCAGCCTCTGTTTTTGCTTTCTCAACTGATCCTTGAGGTCTTTATGCCTTTTTTGAGCCTTGTTTGCCTCTCCTAAGTCCCTTAGGTCATATTTTGCTTACTTGAGTACTTTTGAGGTGTCTTGTTTGTTTGTGGCTCTTTTTGGAAACCGTGCCTTGTTCCTTGTTGAGCATAGCTGCATGTTGGTACCCTAGTTGCTTGTTGCAAGTATACAAACCTTTGTTTACCACATTTGTTGTTTGTTACAACACTAAGCATACTTTGACATTGTCTTGGCCTTTGATTTAGGGTTTGACCCCAAGTTGGAGTCTTTAGGGTGTTTTCAAAAGTTTTTGAGTCTAGACACTTCCTCATTGCTTTATCAGTTTTAGTTTCAAGTAAGTTGAAGTCTTTTAGTTTGCTTCCATTTGAGTCTTTGTGATTGTAAGACCATCTTTGGTTTGCTTTCCTACCGTTAGCTTGGCTTAGTGTTTTTAGGGTTCTTGATGCTTTGGAGCAACCTTTGAAGTTTTCCTTTCCATTTTAAAGCGTCTCTTATCCTTCTTTTCTTTCCGCTTTGTGTTCCAAGCCCAAGGTTTTTTTCCTTTAAAATTTTTGTAGGACCAGTCTTTGTCAAGACATCAAGTTGATTATTGTAAGCCTTAGAGTTGCTTTTCCTTACTTACATTTCTCTTTTAGGTCTTACTGTTAACACCTAAAAAGTGCTCACTAGCTCATTCCCTTATTCACACGACCCATTTGTCCACTTTTCCACCATCTGAGCCTCTGAAACCAACAAAAGGTCACCAAAAGACCTTAGTACACCCCTTTTTCCATTAAAAAATATTATTTTTCCAAGAAAATCATAAAAAACCCTCAAAAAGGGTCCAAATTCCCAAAAATATTAAAAAGGGAATTAAAATATCATTTTTATTCAAAAAAGGAAAAAGGAGGGAAAAGTACCTAAACCATGTTGGTCAATACCATTTGGTTTCCACAAAACCACAAATGGTATTCCTCACCACCAAAACCTATAAAAAGGTGGTAGGGGCTCCTCATTTCACATCCATCCATTATCTCATCCTTATGCTGCTGAAATCTCCCCTGAGCATTTTAGCCATTGCAAACCACATTGGAAGAAGAGACCATTGGAGATTGGAGTTGCTCATCCTTGGAGCCATTCAACCTCACCATTAGAGGTATTGATTCCGCAAGCACTTGCTTGCCCATTCTTTCAATACAAATTCTTTATTTTATATGTTCTTGTTCTTGATTTTAAATTATTTTTTTTATTTGCTTAATATCTTTGCTTAGATCCATGAATAGTCTTGTTTAATTAGTTTATTGTTATTTATTTTCATTGAAACTGCTGCTACTAGTTAGCAGGTGCCCATAGCACTAAGCCTGGTTGCAAAACCGGGCCAACAGTTTTTGGCGACTCCACTGGGGATTGAACTATAGATCTCTAGTCTTGCCCTTAATCTTAGTTTTTTATGAGTTTTTAACCTTTAGATCCATAGATCTGCCATCTTAGATAGCAGATCCATTGCTGCTCTGAGTTTTGGCCCCATAAACAGCCCGAAATTTTCAATTTTCGGGTTCGTTTCTTGGTTTCCGTGCACGACTTCTGCCTCGCGGATTTTTGCCAGACAGTCGCGCGGTCCATCGCAACTTTTCTGCGTTTTTCCGCGCGGTCCATCGCGGGTTTTTTCCAGAAAGTCGCGCGGTCCATCGCGACTTTTCTGCATTTTTCCGCGCTGCACACCGCGGCTTCGCGGCCTATTTCCGCGCTGCCCATCGCGACTGTGCGGCTAAAACCCGCGCGGTCCATCGCGACTATGCGCCCAAAACCCGCGCGGTCCATCGCGACTGTGCGTCCAAAACCCGCGCGGCCCATCGCGGCTGTGCGTCCAAAACCCGCGCGGCTGAATTTTTCATTCGGCCATCCCGATTTTGAAAAAAAAATTTACTGTACTTTTTTCCCATAGCATATTTTTTACAGTATTAAATTCTGCATATTCTACAGCTTTGAAAAATTTTTTACTATTTAAAAGTGCATATTTAGAAATCTTTTTAAAAAAAATTTCAAGAAAGTGAAAGAAAGACTCATTTTGCATTTTCATCTAGATTCAAATTTTTTCTTGTTTACTTCTTTAAAATCTTGCCCTTAGCAATTTTTCTTGAAACGAAGAAATCCATTTATTTCTTTTAAAAAGAAGTCTATTATTTGCTTTCATACATCCAAAAAATCCATTGTTTTTTGAGTTATTTTTTGAAAAGCATTTAAATTCCTTTTAGTGAAAAGTCATAAATATTTGCTTTTTATTTTCGAAAAATCCTTTATTTTTTGAAAATTTCCTGTAAAGCATTTAATTTTTTCAAGTTCAGTTTCCAACACCTCACGTGCACTCACACGATCACTTAATTGAACTAAGCCTTAAAACATACCCTAATTTGAACACACTTTTAACCCCACTTGGGGAACACTAAAAGAATTCTTGTAGCTAGGTAGTATTGGGGGGATAGGTGTTCCAATAACACCCCTCAGTTCTTACATCTGAGACATAGAAGTTGTCCAATTAGGGAGCTAAAATCTCTTAGTACTTTTTGGCGCGGTCACAACTGGTTTGTGGGAAGGCCTCTCCCTTAGGAGGGTTGAAGTCGCGAGGATGGTTCCGGAAGCCTGAGTGGAATACCGAAATCCATTCAGTAACCGAAGGGCTACCATTCGCAGTTCTCGGGATATCCCTGTATTGGGATATTGCGATCAAAGGACCAAACGGCAGATTTACCTTTTCTCGACGCGTCATGAACGGAGTATCCTAGTAGCCTGTCTTTAGGATTGATTACCTGGTGTCCCTCCCGGTAGGGGGATATCTAGCCGTTATCTCAACATTCATATTGTCTGACTTGGATTTCATCACCTTGCAGAGGATATCGTCTGTTTGAGTCACAATACTTTTAGATTAGGTGTCTACATGATTTCAACCTACCTATGGTCTAGTTACACCTATTTTTTCTAGGAGCCGCTTGCGTGTTGGTATTCTGACCAGTTGTTGCATTCCTACACTTATTGTAGCACAGCTGCTAGGATAAGTGCCTTTTCTGAGGATTGATTTTTTGGCCTGAGAGCCTTCTTTTTTCACTCCCCTTCTTGCACCCTTGGTTGCATAAGGGTTTTGAGTCTTTTATATCACCACCTGATACTTAAACAAATTTTTTATACAACAACATATTCTCACCATTGAGAATTTTAGACGCTCTCGCCATCTACAGGGCGAACTCCCAGAGTTTAGTCCACTTGGCTCTCCACGTCACGGACGCAGAGCCTTATCCCTTGATTCGACACATCGTCAATCAATTAGACAGTCATCCGATTCTGACATACCCCAATTCACCTTTGATTTGGAGGTAGAATCCGAAAACCCCACAGAGTTACCACCAACCACAATTATGTCTGGAACACCATTTGATCCACTATTTACAACTACCATAGGTCAGACATCTGCAGACCCTTCTGCAGTCGTACCATCCACGGCAACAACCACCCCCCTGGGCATGCCCAATATGGGTAACACTCCGCATTTAGGAATTCCTAACACAGGGCCACCACCTGTCATGGGTATACCCAACACGGGGGTCATACCCCCTTTGGTTTCCACAAACCCCATCCCAGGAATCCCTAGTGCGATTCCAAACCCAAGTGCAACCCATGTTGCACTTGGGAGTACTATCCCAGGAATCCCTAGTGCGATTCCTAACCCAAGTGTAACCCACGTTGCACTTGGAAGCGCCAACCCATACCAGTCTACACCTATTGGAGGGCACATACCCTCCATACCTAGCATACCTTTAGGCGCCACTGGACCCCTACACCATACCACAATGGCTAGGCATATCCCAGTTCCAGTCACCACATCTGTTAGTCTACCATACATGGCGAGTCTGAACTTGCCAGACTTAGCTAGGCTCACAAATGACCCCATTAGACATGATCCGGCGTGGCCTCAAATGCCCACCAAACTCCCCTCTGACATCCCTAAGTTCGAGGGTAAGGCAGGAGAAGACCCACAAAACCATATCATGTCCTTCCATCTATGGTGTTCCTCCAACTCCATAGTGGACGACTCTGTCCGCCTCCGTTTATTACAGCGCACTTTCACTGGATCTGTAGCCAAATGGTATATCGAGCAACCCCATGGGACGCATTGCACATTTACCTCCCTTGCCTCGACCTTCCTGCAGTTCTTTCAGCTACCTGTCTGCTATGATGCGGGCGTCGAAATCCTACTGTCTTGCAGACAGAACACGGCCACGCATATCACTGACCATATTCATGATTGGCGCTGGCGCCGAAGCCTATGCAAAATCAAATTAGACGACCGAATCTTTTTAGACTGGTTCCTTAAATCCCTCCTTCCTCTCATTGCGAAGGATGTAGCGTCTGAAAGACCCCAGTCCGAGGAAGAGGCCATCCTCAAGGCCCAACAGTTTGATCTCATCTACGCCCAGTCGGGTTACTTATACACGATCATACCGGACGCCCCACGAGGCGACTCTGCACGCGGTGACACACCGGGGGCATCACATGCCGCTGATGGCATTATTGGCCAAATTACACCGCAAGCAAAACCTTTCAGTATGGTGAGCACCATGCCCGCCCCAGACCTTTCTAGGGCTACATCTAGTTCCGGAGCGACAACTTCTTATGCTCCAACAAACCAGACCCATCACGTTCATGGATCGACTTGTCCACAACATTGTTATGGCCAGGCGCCATCAGCATATGTACCTCCTACATACTATGCTCAACCTACGGTACAGACCCCCATGCAGTTCCCACAACAGCCCATGCATTACCCACAACCGGTTGCACCAGCTAACCTCACACCTCCACCAGCTCAGGGGTACCAACAACCCCAACAGGCCACTGGACCACCTCCAGCTCCACCTGCATACTATCCACCGCAACCTGCTCCCGCACCTGCGGCTCCTCAGAATCCCCCCAATGCTCAAGGGCATGTGTACGCACAACAACATCAGCCCCAATACAAAAATAACCAACGCAACCAGGGTGGGCAACCAAACCGCGGAAGAGGACACAACCGTGGAAACAATCAAAACCGTAACCAAGCTCCACAACCTACCCATCCTCCGCAAAACAATAACGCGGCACCTGCTCATCAGAATCCTGATCGACCACCTAAGCAAGCCAAAAATGCTAATTTACGAACAAACCATCCTTGTTCCATTTGCGGTGTCTATGGCCACTATACCCACACTTTCCCACATCTGGAGCGAGCTCGACAACTATGGACAAATGACGCCCATCGTCAAGGGCAGGCAGCTCCTCAGCCGCCACCCAACCCTCCACCACCTCCACAACAACCATTGGTACTACAAAACCCCTTTCCAACACAAGGAGTGGTGAACACTCAGCCGTTAGCCCCCCCACAGGGCAACGTGCAACCACAAAAAATTACTTACGCCGCTCCTGATCAACCCATGTTTGATTCAGGCACTCACCACTTATTGATGATGTCCACAGCCGACGTCAATATCCAAACCCGACGGAACCAGTATGGTCCTACCTCCGAGGCTACTCCCACCGAAAATGATACTAATGCTCATCCCACTGATCATACATTGCGTATACCTCAGGTTCCACTCGATGGTGCCTCTAAAGCACCTCGTTTCCCTCTCCGTCGTATAAACAACAACCCCAATGCACGGGCTGCGTCAAATTACAACATCGTAGATGACCTAGCTCAATCTCCCGCAGCCATGTCTGCGTTAGAAGTCTTGAAAAACTGTCCTACGCAGCGCAAGACTCTACTTTCCGCCGTTGGAGCGATCGACCCAAATGATTCGAAATTGATGACCTTTGATTTGGACCAGTCCGAACCACGTCTGCCTTCCACCATAGCAGTCCAAGTTTCTGTTTCTATTCGGAATCTTGTCATCCATCGATGTATCATCGACGAGGGTGCTTCCACATGCGTCATGTCCACATTTGTTTGGCAGAAGTTGGGATCCCCTACTCTCCAGCAATCCACCACTGCATTGCGGGCCTATGACGGCCGGTCAGCTCAGCCTCAAGGTCTACTACCCAAGGTCCCCGTCCAATTGGGTGGGAAAACTGTGCTCATCGACATAGAGGTCATTAACGCCCAGCTTGATTATAACCTTCTACTGGGTCGTAGTTACATGTACGCCATGAAAGCGGTCGCCTCCTCCGTTTTTCGTACCATGATGTTCCCCCATGAGGGACGCGTGGTCAAAATAGACCAACTCACCTACTATGATCCCAATGCCCCTGCAGCCCCCGAAAATGTTCTTCCCATGATTGAACAACCCGCTTCTAGTGCAGTTACCTCCTTTGTGTCTTCTGTGGGACCCAGACTCTACTCAGACACACCAATGACCTCTACATTCCAGGCCATTCCACCACCGTCAGCAGAGACCCATGTCGCAAACCTCTGTACTCTTTCACAGAATACACAGACACCCGGTAGTCAACCACCATTGGTACTGAGTCATATCGGTGTTACACCCATCCATACCATCCCCTTTCTATTTCCTCCTTCGGGGGTAGTAAGCGCCCCGGTTATGGCCACCCTTAGTCTACCCGGGTTAATATTGGGATTACCCATGTGGTATATTTCGCCTCCCGTTCCACCGCCGACACCAAACGTCATCCTCCAACCGGTACAACCTATTGTTACCACAAATAAACCTCCTCCTGGTGTCGTAATCCCTTCGTCGTCAATGAAACCTTCTCCTGGTCTCACGATTACGTCGACGTCAACGAATCCCCCTCTTCTTGCTAAGCCCACTCGGGGCAGGGGTCCACAACCGTACACTGCTATACCACCTCCTAAGCCAGTTAAACCCCCACCAGTGTTTCGAGCTCCCCCTAAATGTTCATTATGCGATGAGATTGGCCATCCAACTCATCAATGCCCACACTTACCGGCACTCCAAGAGCATATGAATATGTTGGACGATGACATCAGCATCCCAGTAGTCAAATTAGAGCCACCTCTACAGCCTCGTGACAAATCACTGCGCACTAACCATCCTTGTGCTATATGCAGTGTTTACGGCCACTACTCTCACCATTGTCCTGATCTACCTGACTACAGAGCAGCGTTGTACGAGTTAAACAACGTCGACTTAGAGATATCTCCTCCCCTCATCGAGGAGATCTACCCCCCGCCATCATCCTCGTCGGAAGAAGTCAATACAATATATATGATTTCAACAACTTTCAAACCAGAACCCCTTGATTTATGGTCTGACTACTTCAATACTGATGAGTAAATTCTGGAGACACTCACTGCACCCGACTACCCTTGGGATGATATGCATCATCGCTCGTACTTTCTCCCAGAAGCATCCACATCCACCGCATCCAACCAGCTATCAGTCGAATCGAAAGATTTCATACCCACTAAGGTCGATTGGTTAAAGGACCCCATCCCCGCACCGGATGCCTTTGAAGATGGGAACATGTCCAACATTTCCCCCACGATACAGATAGACATTTCCACAACACCAGGGAAACCTGAGCTCATCTCACTGGGCGCATCTTGCACTCAAGCAGAAACTCAGGCATACAAAAAGATCTTTCAAGAGTTCCGAGACGTCTTTGCCTGGTTCTACACCGAGATGCCTGGTCTCGACCCCACCATTATAGAGCACTACATTGATACATGGCCCGAGGTACCCCCTGTTCGTCAAAAACAGCGACCCATTCACCCTTCCAAGCTATCCGCTGTTAAAGCTGAGGTCGAGAAACTCCGCAAAGCAGGATTCATTTATCCTATTCCGTACACCACCTGGGTGTCGAACCCCGTTCCTGTCAACAAAAAGCAAGGCACCCTTAGAGTATGTACTGACTTCCGCGATTTAAACCACGCTTGTCCAAAAGACAATTTCCCTACACCATTCATTGACCAACTCATTGACGAGTGTGCGGGCCATGAAGTCCTATCCTTCATGGACGGGTTTTCCGGATATAACCAGATTCACATCCGCAAGGAGGATTAGTACAAGACTGCCTTCACCACCCCATGGGGCACCTTTGCCTATCGCGTCATGCCATTTCGCCTTAAAAATGCTGGTGCCACTTTCCAGTGAGCCATGACCTATTGCTTTCATGACTTGGTCCATATCCTGCGAGTCTATCTTGACGACCTCACAGCTCGTTCCCGAAAACGATCAGACCACCTTAACGACCTCCGGCAAGTTTTCCTGCGTTGTCGCAAATATAAAATCCGCTTGAACCCACACAAGTGTGTCTTTTGCGTCCCGGCGGGCCGGTTGTTGGGTTTCATTGTTTCCCAAGACGGAATCACTATCGATCCCCTGAAAGTCAAAGCCATCTTAGAACTTCCCCCTCCTCGCACGCTTCGGCAGCTTCAGATCTTGCAAGGGCGGTCCAATTTTCTTAGGCGCTTTGTTCCTGATTACGCCACCAAAGTCCATGGATTCTTACGCTTACTTCGTACCCACATACCCTTTGTTTGGGATGAACAAGCAGACACGACATTCGAAGCCCTCAAGAAATCTCTCACACAAGCCCCCTTGATATCCCCACCGGATTTCTCTCAAGACTTCACCCTTTACGTCTCGGCATCTGAACATGCCGTGTCCAGAGTTTTGGTCCAAGAAGATGCCTCCCACAAAGAGCATGTGATTTATTACGTCAGCCAGACCTTGTCTGGCCCACCTCTACGTTACCCTTACGAGGAAAGATTAGCCCTAGCTGTAGTCTTTTCCGTACAAAAACTGCGACACTACATTTTGCTTAGTCATACCACGGTTGTCGCCGACTCCAACCCCATGGTCTATCTCCTCACCCGGCGGCTCCTACAAGGTCGTGTTGCTAAATGGGTCATCATCCTCCAGGAATATGACCTCACTTTCAGAACTCCCAAAAGCACTAAAGCCCTCACGCTTGCTCACCTCATCACTGACCTCCCATCCTCTTCGACATCACCCGTTATCCAAACGGACCTGATTGACGAGCAGATCTTCATCATTTCGTCTGACGACCCTTGGTATGGAGACATTTTGACTTACCTTCGTACGCAAAAATTCCGACCACACATCGATCGTGATGGACGCCGTCGCATACGACACCACGCCCCCCGATACCTCCTGATTGGGGATGTACTTTACCGACGCGGCGTTGATACAATCTTACGCCGCTGCCTATCCCATAGTGAGGCAGAACAAGTCCTCAATGATTGTCATAACGGTGCCTGTGGAGGCCATTTCTCCGGCATGGCCACCGCCCAGAAAATCATTCGGGCCGATTATTTTTGGCCATCGTTGTTTACTAATTGCATCACAGCAGTCAAGCATTGCCAGAACTGCCAACTATTTGCTCCCAAAGCAAGAAACCCCCCTGCCCCCCTTCATCCAGTCATCACTGTTGGACCATTCTGCAAATGGGCCATTGACTTCCTCGACTGCAACCCCCCGTCAGCCGGCGGTCACAAACACATCGTCGTGGCAGTAGATTATTTCACCAAGTGGGCAGAAGCCATGCCGACCTATAATTGCAAAGCTGACACTGCAGCACGGTTTTTCTTCAACCATGTTATCGCTCGTTTCGGAGTACCACAGCAACTAGTCTCTGACCACGGCTCTCACTTCGAAGATGTTGTCTGGAAGGAGTTATCAACCATGTTGAAATTTGAACACCATTTCTCTTCCGCTTACTATCCCCAAGGAAACGGCCAAGTCGAAGCGATCAATAAAATTTTGAAGACCATTCTTCAACGTACTGTAGACAAGCACAAATCCAATTGGCACCACATGCTTTTCCCGGCACTATGGGCCTACCGCACCTCAACCAAAACCGCCACCGGTTTTACCCCTTTCCATTTAGTTCACGGTGTCGAATCCGTCCTCCCTATTGAGTGCCAGATCCCAGCTTTGCATATCGCCATTGAACTCCTACCAGACACTTCCCCGATCGAGGAACGTTTACTACTCCTAGAGCAGGCCGATGAAGATCGGCGCACCACCATTCAAAACATGGAAGCAGCTAAACAACGATCGAAACTAAGTTATGACAAACACGTCCACCCAAGAACCTTTTCTGAGGGAGACCTTGTCCTCGCTTACGATCAAGCTCATGATAAAACCGGGGAAGGGAAAGTTCGTGTCCATGTGGCAAGGCCCCTACATTATACACACCTGCCTCCAGGGGGCATACATTCTGACCGATTCAGAAGGCAACACCCTACGCAACCCGCGCAACGGGTTGTACCTTAAACGATTTTACCCATAGAAAATATCATGGACACCATCGTCCATTTTAGTATAGGCATACATTTTTCGTTCACAAAAAATTTCAAAAAAACCTAAATATTTGTTTTTCTCTGCATGACCACAGATGGAGCCTCTTCCACTCTGCCATGTCGGTTTCGCTGATGGTGCAAGCCGTTGGTCTCCCAATCTCGCCTCCGCAGCTTGGGTAATATACTCCCCTTCACATGAATTAATTCACATTGACGGAGTATGTTTAGGTGCCGCCACCAATAATCAAGCTGAATATGATGCCGTGACCGGTCTCCTGGCCGCTGCTGTCCAGATGAGCATACGTCACCTCAACGTTTTCTTGGACTCACAGCTCCTAGTTTCCCAGCTCAACAATGATTACCAGGTACGCGATCCCTGTCTTTTCAGAAAATTCCTGTGCACTAAACAAATGGTTAGACAGTTTGAATCCATTACATTCACACATGTCCCAAGACACCTCAATAGTGTAGCAGATAATATGGCCAACAGTGTCCTCGACTGGCACACCAATCACATCATGTCATATCCATAAACAAAAAATGCATCCATGTGTAAAACAGGTGCCTCCACGGGCATATACAAAAACCAATAGTGCATCCACGTGCATAACACGTGCCTCCACGGGCATAACACAAACAAAACAAATATACTGCATCCACATGCATAACATGTGCCTCCACGGGCATACATAGATCAACAAATATCATGCATCCACGTGCATAACATGTGCCTCCACGGGCATATACAAAGGACAAATGTGCATCCACGTGCATACACGACAACATATCTAAAAAATATATCCACATATATATATAAATCAAATAGTGAGCATGTCATAAAGTGCCCTCAGCACCCGATATACAAAAAATACGTCTGTCATACAAAAATGATTCCCCATATGCTCATCATCATTTGGGGGCAGATACATATATCTACTCATCTGGATCCCTAGGATCCTCGGGCTCCTCCTCCGGCTCCTCCTCCGACTCCTCCTCCGCCGGCCCCGCCGGGTCATGACGACCCCGAACTCGCCGCTCTGCTGGCCCCGCCGGATCGTCCCTCAGACGTATCCTCCCCTGAGCCGGCCCTGCCGGAGCACCTCGTCTACCATCCCCGTGCCTCGCCACGAACACCGCTGCCCTCAACAGGAGCGACTGCCACTCAGGCGGCGCACCAAGACATCCCTGCAAAATGTCCCGATCAAGGTCCCTCCAACCATCCTCGGGGAGCCCAGCTACGATCCGGGCTAAGGTCCGTCGGACACCGTCTATGGCGTCGTCATGAGGGCCAACCCCTCGCCCACGGGCTGCATATCCTCCACCACGTGGAGGAGGTACAGGTACAGGTGGACGGGCAACCACCATCGCCCGCCCCTGCCGAGCCACATAGTCAGGTGGTGGCACTCGACCCACATCTGCACAAAGCAAGCAAGCCATCAGATACTATACAAAGAAATCATCAATGATAAATCAAACAACACATGATATAATATCAAATAAAACACAAAACATACCGTCCAAACTCCAAGCCTGTCCTAGGGCACGAGGCATCTCTGGGTCACCCCGGTAGTCCATGCCGGCGTAGGGATAGTCCTCGATCACCAGAGGCATCTGCTCCCACTGCTGATAAAAATCCTCTGTGAAGTATCCGCGGATACCACCGCCGGCACGGGGCATCATCTGCCCACACCTCATCATACGAGGCTCACTCGGAAGACCAGCACGAACGGGCACCCATGGCCGCAGGGTCGGCACCCGCTCGAAGAAAAAGCAGCATAAAAACGAGGCATAACAAAACTCGCCTCCCTCTCTAATGGCCTTGTCCAGATCTCTCCGGACACCAGCCAGGAACATCTGCGCCCAGGCGTAATAAGTACCCCGTAGAACGGAATCCACCATCATCGTCTGCCCCCCAGACATACGATGTGGTGCAGCAGTACCCAATATCCTCAGAGCGCAAGCACCTACAGCTCGCATATCCCACTCACGTAGGAATCTCAGACTAATAGAGCTGTTTACCAAAACAGCATCATCTACACAGAAAGTATGTAAGAGGTCCTCCATATCTACACCCGGAGGCAACCTCGGCGAGATATCACCCACCTCACCCAAGCGAGGCAACCTAGTCAAAAAATATACATCGGTGAGAGTGATCTCTAACCTCTCACCAACAATAATGAAGGCACCCTCTGCCGACACCCACCACTGCACGAGCTTGTTTAGGAGTCGCCTCACTGAACGTATAGGAGGAATCTGAGCGAACTTCAGGATTCCACTCATGGCCAGGGTCTGTCTCACCCCTGCATCAGTCTCAATCCTCAACATGAGATCACCATCGATCTCCCTCTCCCGCCACACGGACCGAGGTCTCCGCAACATCCTGCCAGGAAAACACAAGAAATTTTTAGCCCCAGCATAAAATTTAAAAAAAAAAATCCCATCGCGGCTTTTACACAAAAAGCCGTGATGCCCATCGCGGCTTTTCCACAAAAAGCCGCGATGACCATCGCGGCTTTTCCACAAAAAGCCGCGATGACCATCGCGGGATCCATGAGAAAACCCGCGATGAACATCGCGGGTTTTGGCCGAACAGTCGCGATGAACATCGCGACTATCCACCATGAAATCGCGATGAACATCGCGGATTCCGACTTCACAGTCGTGATGAACATCGCGACTGTGAGCCTAAAACCCGCGCGGTTCATCGCGGGTTCAGCCCCGAAACCCGCGCGGTTCCACGTTGAAGAGTCAACGTGGAGTTTCGCGGCCTTCGGGGGCCCGCCGCCAAGCAAAAAAGACATAATTGAAAAGGTTAAGGCAAATAGAGTTACCTGCAACTCGCTAAATCGAAAACCAACGGTGAAATCTCCCGGAAATCGAGAAATAGCTCTGACAGCTCTATCAAACTCGCACGTAACAATGACAAGTCATATTGGGCCCCACGTCCTATTTATAGAAATTCTACCAATTTTCCAACAACCATTGCGGTATCATACGATGTCCATTTCTAAAACCGTTGGTACCGTTGGGATCAGCACAGCGAGAACTGCATAGAGGTTCCTTCCGTTTTCCGTTTTCACGAGGTCCATTTTTTGACCATTTTTTAGCCTCCCTCGTCGCCTCGGTTTGCGTGCCACATCGGCCGTTCTCCGTTTTCGACGTGCCTTATATAGCCGGACTCAGTTTTCCGCACTCGTGATGATGCTTGAGATCATTTCTCGCTCTCACCTCTAGATTTTTCGGGCATTTTTCCCTGTGCCCCCCTTGTCGCCTCGGTTTGCGTGCCAAATCGGCCGTTCTCCGTTTTCGACGTGCCTTATATAGCCGGATTCAGTTTTCTGCGCTCGTGATGATGCTTGAGATCATTTCTCGCTCCCACCTCTAGATTTTTCGGGCATTTTTCCTTGTGCCCCCCTCGTCGCCTCGATTTGCGTGCCACATCGGCCGTTCTCCATTTTCGACGTGCCTTATATAGCCGGATTCAGTTTTCTGCGCTCGTGATGATGCTTGAGATCATTTCTCGCTCTCACCTTTACATTTTCCGGGCATTTTTTTCCATGCCCCTCTCGTCGCCTCGGTTTGCGTGCCACATCGACCGTTCTCCGTTTTCGACGTGCCTTATATGGCCGGATTCAGTTTTCCGCGCTCGTGATGATGCTTGAGATCATTTCTCGCTCTCACCTTTATATTTTTCAGGCATTTTTTCCCATGCCCCCCCTCGTCGCCTCGGTTTGCGTGCCACATCGGTCGTTCTCTGTTTTCGACGTGCCTTATATGGCCGGATTCAGTTTTCCGCGCTCGTGATGATGCTCGAGATCATTTCTCGCTCTCACCTTTAGATATTTCGGGCATTTTTTCCATGCCCCCCTCGTTGCCTCGGTTTGCGTGCCACATCGACCGTTCTCCGTTTTCGACGTGCCTTATATCGCCGGATTCAGTTTTCCGCACTAATGACGATGCTTGAGACCTTTTTTCGCCCTCATCAGTCCATTTTTGTTCGGTATAATTTTATCCCTTTTTCGGGCCGAGCAACCCCTTTTACGAAAAAGGCACTTAGGGAGTTTCTGTTAAGCTCTTTTCTGACTCCTAAAACAATGAAAAGATCGCCGAGCAATCTTGCTTCCTTTCATGCTCGCTAAACGTATCTGAAAGGGCGTCTACCTGGTATAAGTTTACCCCTTTTCCGGACCTTGTAGACTAATTACGAAAAAGGTATACTCTAGTCACATCGGCTAGAAGAGTTCTCCATCCGCATCATTTTATCCTTTTTCGGGCCTTGGAGACTAAACTTACGAAAAAGAAACACCAACAGAGTCCACTTACCGTTTTCAGACTCTCTAAACATGAAAGCAACCATGAGCACGAGCCGTCCTGGGCTCGCAAAATCCACAGGACCGTACCATTTTAGAGCACACTTTTATCCCTTCTTGGAGCTCATTAAAACTACGAAGAAGGAATCAATGGTGCCTCTTGGCGCCACGATAGATCACATCTACTCATATGGCAGCTTCCCCATTTTGGTTGCCTTTGTTCAGAGTATTCTACAGTATGTCACCTTGATAATTCCTCGACGACACCTATCAGCTTGTCCACCCCCCCAGAGTCAGTATATACCATTCAGTCAAAGCAATGATCCCCACACCTACAAGTCAGTTCCCTACGCTGCCAGGTCAACCATGTCATCATGCTCTGAACAAAGGAAGTTTGAGTCTACCCATGTTTGACCCAGTTATTTCCCATCCCCACAAGTATGTCAGTCCTACCGGCAGTACTACATCACTTCAGTTATACACCTCGTGCTCCTATCAAGGAAACATCATTGCCTTGTTAGTTGCTGGTCTCCCTCTGTCGACGACAACCACATTGATTCCAGAGGATAGACCTAGAGGTCCCTGTGTCTTGGACTCATTACCATTTATGATGAGTGCCTATGAATCATTTCGAGAGGAATCCTCAGTGCCTCTCCGAATGGTTGTTTCTCACATGCTCGACTTCAACACCTTCATCGCATCGTTGAGACTCGCACAGGGTATTGGTCCGTTCAGTTATTAGTCCAAGACCCCGGATACCACCTGACTCCTCCACATTTGAGAGTCTACCTATGGATACAACCAGTTACATTTTTTCTATAGATATCCGGGTTGCGTATGGCGACAGTATCCCAGATGGTTCACAGTCATTGAGTCCATACAGATGTTGGACACCTTCAGTTTCAGCAGTTCAACAGTTATTCCAGTGTATCAGTTATTGAGATCACCCATGATCATGAGTATATCCCACAATAATGTCCCCTCTGGACCATTATGATGTACCAGTATATTTCTTTACGTATTAGATCCCCCTTCTTGGGACTAATTGTTTTGTATATGTCTTGATACGAGCATGGGAATGCCCGCCTCGTCCTTTATCAGAGATCACACCTCATTCATATTGAGGCCATGTAACATTTTTTGTTTTTGCAGCTCCCATGGGCCGTGGCTCCAGTCTCCAACCGGTCTCTTCTCTCCCCTAAAACCCCAGAAAAAGACAAATGAACTATGATGTCTATCGGCCATACGATGAGCTCCTGCCCTCACACATCAGGGGGCAATCTGTTAACACCTAAAAAGTGCTCACTAGCTCATTCCCTTATTCACACGACCCATTTGTCCACTTTTCCACCATCTGAGCCTCTGAAACCAACAAAAGGTCACCAAAAGACCTTAGTACACCCCTTTTTCCATTAAAAAAGATTATTTTTCCAAGAAAATCATAAAAAACCCTCAAAAAGGGTCCAAATTCCCAAAAATATTAAAAAGGGAATTAAAATATTATTTTTATTCAAAAAAGGAAAAAGGAGGGAAAAGTACCTAAACCATGTTGGTCAATACCATTTGGTTTCCACAAAACCACAAATGGTATTCCTCACCACCAAAACCTATAAAAAGGTGGTAGGGGCTCCTCATTTCACATCCATCCATTATCTCATCCTTATGCTGCTGAAATCTCCCCTGAGCATTTTAGCCATTGCAAACCACATTGGAAGAAGAGACCATTGGAGATTGGAGTTGCTCATCCTTGGAGCCATTCAACCTCACCATTAGAGGTATTGATTCCGCAAGCACTTGCTTGCCCATTCTTTCAATACAAATTCTTTATCTTATATGTTCTTGTTCTTGATTTTAAATTATTTTTGTTATTTGCTTAATATCTTTGCTTAGATCCATGAATAGTCTTGTTTAATTAGTTTATTGTTATTTATTTTCATTGAAACTGCTGCTACTAGTTAGCAGGTGCCCATAGCACTAAGCCTGGTTGCAAAACCGGGCCAACACTTACTTGCTTCCATTTTCGAGTTCTTTTTCTTTTATGTATATTAGAAAAAGCAAAAAATGAGTTTAGTAGTTTAAAGTAGTAAGGCTTATGATCGTTTCGAAGTAGCGTAGTTTACTTTGTTTTGAATTTGAAAAGAAAATAAAAAAGAGATTTGTTTTCGGTTTGCTTAAGTTTTCATTTTGGAAAGAGCATAAACGGAAAAAGAAAAAGAGTGTTTTGTTGCTTTGAAAGTTATTTCTTTTGCACTTTACTTTCTCAAACCACGCCACATAATGCACTGCAACCTTTGAGTAAAGAACAAACCTTAAAAAGAATAATTAATAAAATTTATTAGCAACTTTTCTTTCTAGGGATGTCACTACACCAACTAGCTTAGGCTAGGGTTTCGGATTAGAACACACTTTAACTATCCGAAACTGTTTTCATTACTCAATAATCATAGTGAGAATATTTTTAGGTAAATCCATTGACATCAAAGTTGTTTTGGAAGCTCCACTGAAACCGGAGTTAAGCACGAGGTCTTGCGAAGGTGAAATAGTGAGGATACCCCTTCACTTTTCATTCAGAGCATACACCAAGGGCGGTTCGCGTACGAGGATCCTTTTTGGATTTCGGGATTATCTACACTACCCATGTGTTCTAGTTGGACCTGAGACTATCCCCCAGAGCTTCTTTCGTGTTAATGGTAGCCTTAGTATCTTGAATTTAGGACTTCTTACACAGGTGGCAGTAAAAGGCGATTTTCATTGTACCTAGGACAGATACAGAAGGTAACGCTTTTCAGTAATCCTGGGAAGGCGATTTGGTGGTTCAAATGCTTGCACCCAGAGGACCTGAACTGGACGTCGTATAACTGTTCTTCAATGCTCTACTAGCTTGTTCTGGGCCCTGAACATCCCATAATTTCTATTGACATTATTCACCATCCTTGTTTTCCTGGTTTTGGATACTTAGGATTTTGTAGTGGTGTGTTCTTTGTGCCTCTCTCCCTTAGTTGGCCTTAGATATTTCTGGCCCATTGAGTCGAAACTATGGATAGCATCCCGGTGAGCACCAATCAAGTGACCCCTGTTCAAGGGGATCCTTGTGCTTTTCCATTCACTGGGAACATTGGTACTTCCTTAATGGCTACCTTGAATCTTCCGGTATTCACTATAGGGCTACCAGTTTGGTTGTTTTCCACTTCGAATGCCTTGCATGCTCTTGATGCTTCTCAAGTAAGCAGTTCACATCAAGAGCATCAGAACCCTATGCCTGCTTCTCCAGTAACATCTTCTCCTCCTCCTTCTACCTCATGTGGTGAAAGTAGTAATACTAGTAACCAGCAGTCTAAAAGGAATAGACGAAGGAAGAATAGGAAGAAGATGCCAAAGCAAGGGTTCATCCACCCAGCCTCTGAAGGTCATGCTGGGGGCACCTACCCAAACTCTGGTAGTCATGTTGGGGGAACTTGTTTAGTCACTGTAAATCATACTGAACCTCACCACCCAACCTCTGGAAGTCATGCTGGGGGCATCCACCTAGCCTCTGAAAGTCATGCTGGGGGCACCTACCCAGCCTCTGGAAGTCATTCTAGGAGAAAAATTTCAGTCACTGCAAATCATACTGAAAACATATCTTCAACCACTGTTTCTCATGTTGAGGACATGTCATTGATCACTGCTAGTCATATTAATGACAAGTCACCAGTTCCTGTGAGTCATACTGGAGACACTGAATTAGCCACTACAAGTCATGCTGAGAAAGTTGACATTGTTGACAAACCTAATAAACAAAAGCTTAAGTTCCCTTGTAAGTTTTGTGAGGGAGACCACCTTACTCACCGATGCCCTGCTATTCCAGAGGTGCAAAGAGTGTGGTACATAGTTCAAAGGTCTTCTACTTCTGAGCAACCAGCCAATGCAAGTCATGCTGGGGGCAAGTTGTTAGCCAATGCTAGTCATGCTAAGAGTATTGTTGTTGTTACAGACTCTAAGCTTATAGGACGCAAGCCAAAGTTCCCTTGTAAAATTTGTAAGGGAGATCACCTTACTCACCGGTGCCCTGCTATTCCAGAGGTGCGAAGAGTGTGGTCCATGTCTAAAGGATCCTCTGCTCCAGAACTATCTATAGATTCCCAATAGCCTAATCAACCTTTGGTTGATAAAGTGGTTGAACCAATGCAATCTTTGGTCAACCCCACTCTCCCTTTAGAGAGTGAAGTGGTTGAACCAATGCAATCTTTGGTCAACCCCACTCTTCCTTTGGAGAGTGAAGTGATCGAATCGATGCAATCTTCGACTAATCCCATCAGTCCTTCTGAGACTGATGCACCTATCCTCGAAGTCTTCTGCATTACTAGTTCACATGTCTCTGAAAATGGGGGCACTACATCTGTGCCGAGTGAACCCCTACCAAGCTCCGGTATCATTTCCTTTGGTTGGAATAGTCTAATTGGGCCTCGCCTTCCTTCTGCTACACCTTTCTAGATAAAGGTTGATATCGACAACCATACAGTTCACCGATGTGTTGTAGATGAAGGAGCCTCTATTAGTATCTTATCCCCTTTTTCTTGGAGAGACTTAGGTTTCCCTAACCTTGTTACAGCTGTTAATTGGCCGTTGACCTTCGACAGAAGACCTAGTGAACCATTGGGATTCCTCCCTCAGGTACCTATTACTCTGGGTGGAAAAACAGTCTTCGTTGATTTTATGGTTTTAAAGGACCCTATGGATTTTGATATGATCCTTGGGCGTGATTACGTATATGCTATGCAGGCTGTGGTGTCTACGCTGTGTGATGCATTTTCCTCGCAACGAAAGCATTGTCACTATCGATCAACTTAAATTTGTTGATCCCTCTTATTACCCAACTATAGACCAAGTTTGTTCCCTGTCAGTAGGCACTACTATGTCACAATCAAATTATGTGGCATATTGTTCCTTGAGTCCAATTGCTCCTGAGAATAAGCCTCTGAATTCATGCTTACCTTCTTGGGACTGTGTCTCGGCAATTGACCAGGTGATGACTCCATCTGAATGTTTATATATTTGTTCCATCTGGGATAATATACTTCCTTCTGATGAAGTTTTCCTAGAGTCTATAATGCAGTCTGCCATTCATTTGGACATTGATCCACCGCCGATCATTCTTCCACCTTTCCTGTTGGGCCCAAGTTGGGACAAAGTTTTTGTAACATTTTTTATAAGCGGGAGTAATTTTGTCTAAGTGTCGAGGGTTCTGTGAAGTTGTGCGCAGCATCCAAGTTTTGACCATGCTGCGAAGTTGTGCGCAGCATCCGAATTTTGGAAGTACCGCGAAGACCAGTGCTATGAGGAATAAGTGTTGCGAAGGATTTAGGCCACGTGGAGATAGCAAAGCGGAGTGCTGGACAAGGATCAGGTACAGGTACCGGATGGACTAGTAGTGGTCTAATTTTGGAAAGATGCTCTAGGAGTGCTTAGCGGCGGGCACGAGCAAATCAGGAAGGCTCTGAGAAGATTGTAAAGGCTCTGCAGCTGTGTGCGCAGAGACCTATCTAAGAGGAAGGAGAGTCTGCAGCTGAGTGAACAGACTAAGAACGGTTGTCCCCATCCATTTTAAATACATATATTACCAACCGTTCTTGTGGACGTAGCTTCCCATCCGGGGGAGTGAACCACGTTAAATATTGTGTTGTGCGTTTGTGTTTTATGGATGAATGATTATCTGTATTTTCTGTAAATGAATGTCTATATGTTTCCTTGCATGCTGTTATGAGAGAACTATTGTATGCATTTGCCATTAGAATAACTATGGATATGATATGTTAAGTTCTACATGAATAGATGAATGGTGAACATTTAGCTTATGTTTGAGAACAGTGAGTCAGTTAATTGGTTAAGTGTTAAGAGATCACTTAAGTACTTCCCTATGCGCAATAGAACAAATGCATAAAAATTAGATGGATACTCAGATGAGTAGTTGAATGTGTGGATGAGTGATACTCAATTCAAAGCCTTAAGCATTTTCAAGGTAGTCGAGTATAAAGTTGAACTACATAGTTCGGAGTTTCAATAGAAGTCTTGCGGTAGAAGGACTAGTGGTGCAGACTGCAGCGTTGTTCATCACTGCACAGTCACGCCTCGCAGCACATACCCCCTATTGCATGGCGCAGTACGTCCGTCCAAGCAACTCGTCACTTACTGTGGAAATCGGATTCCGCAGTACCGCATATATACACCTCGGGTGAGACCTCAACCAGCTCGCAGGTTGTTGCTGAAAGGGTTGGTGCGAAGGGGTTTTGTTGGTCAAAGGGATACCGCCAAGAACCTGGGTATTATAAGAAAAAGTTTGGGTCAGTTATAGCCAACAAATGGTTTCGTTGCCACGCTAGAATCCGTGATGAGTTGCAACCGTAATGAGTGATGAAGAATACCAGTTCCTGAAAGGCTCTAACAATTGGCATCCTGAAAAGACAGAAATCCAAGCTTGGTGGGACAAGACCATAAGAGACTTTGCAAGGAAAGAAAATAGACATCCGCGTCTATGTGATAGATAGTGGTCAGATAGATATCCGTGGAAAGATATTCACGAGATCTTCTGGGCATCATTTCCAAACGAGCTGCATGCATGGATCTTGCGGCTTGCAGAAAAGAAAACCTGTTTTCAAGGAGGAGTTCCTACAGAGTGGACTCCTAAGCTCAGAGCGCAACTCAAAGCAATAGACATCCCATTGACATGCGCAGTTGATTTTTGGGTCGATCATATGCTAGAAGGCTTCGTAACAGAATTTGCTGTAGACACACTCAAATCCTACAGCCAAGCAGAAGCATACTTTTTCAGAGGATTCCAAGGTAAGTTGTTGAACAATCTCAGTCTATACATTAAAATGATGTTAGCTGAGAAATGTGTTTTAAGAATGCAGTAATAGTCTTAAGTTTGTCATGGTAAACAGTATATATAGTGATTCTGACGAAGATACCCATAATATTAGAAGTGGTAAGAGGTATAAATTTAATAAGAATCTTGGAGGCCCTGGACTCCATATCGATACTGACATTCCTTGTGACCTTGAAAACGAAGTCGCACCACCATTTACCCATGAGAACCCACCGGTTGTAGAGACCGCACCACCTTTATCTCAAAACCCACTTGCTACGTAGCCCACCCTGCAGAATACTCAGCCCAATACATTTATCCCGATAAGCCAATTTGTTTTCACTGCACAGAGCCCTTTACAGCAACCGCGCACTAATCTGGGCGCCCCACCACCTAATAAGACAATGGCAAACACAGATATGAAGCTCCCGATATTCAAAGGAATTGGCCTATAAGACCCTAACCAGCATTGGTTCCTTTGCGAAGCTATATGGAGTGTAAGACAAATCCAGGATGATGCCGTGAATAGAGCACAGCTCATCACCACTTTCAGGGATAGATCTATACATTGGTTCATGAAGTACTCTAACACACAGCCGAGAACCCTTGCAAAAATTAAAGCTGCGCTTGTGGCAGAATTTAATAAACCCAAATCTAAATCTCAGTGTATAACTAAGTTGAAAGAAATAAAGCAGAAACCGACTGAAATGGTTTGGGAGTTTGATCAGAAGTTCAAGACCCTATTAGACCAAGTAATCTTTGTTATAGCTTCAGAATAGCATAAGGAATGGTTCATTGCTGCGTTGTTGCCCCACATAAGATTACCACTGATGCAACAAAAGGTTATGTTGCAGGCAGAGGCCTCGGAAATCGCAATGAAGCTAGAGGCTTCATCGATTGGTGAGACTAGCTCTAGAATGTCTCAGAGCTGTAAAGCATGAAGAATGGCAAAGAACAAAGGTATGAACCTAGACATGAGGTCTAGTGTACAAGTTGTAAAGGAGAAGGCCATGACCGGGAGAATTGCCCTTTATTCCGTGACTATCTTAACAGTGGTGCACCCAACCCAATAAATCACAATCAGGCCCCATGGTGTGAAATTTGTAGAACCACAGGACACAGACCTGAAGACTGCTATCTTATACAGAAGTATGTGAAAACACCTAAAAATTTATACTGCACTTTCTATAAATCAGTTGGACATGATGAATCCAACTACCGCACATATGAGCTAATGAATGAGAGAAAACGAGATATGGACTCAATGAGAGGCGCTGGCTTGTACCGCGTACAAGAAGATAACCAACCAAAACAAGAGAATTCACAATATGGCCAAGGAGGATACAGAGGTTGTGGTGTTGGATACCGCGCCAGAGGAAGAAATGTTGGCCCAGCACAGGGAAGAGGCTACCAGGTCATTTGTTATAATTATGGCTAGCCAGGTCACATATCTAGATATTGTGTTAACCCATGCACTACATGCAATTATTGTAAATCAATTGAGCATGTTACTGAAGATTGCCCAGTACTAGAGGTGGAAATGCAGAAAAGAAGATGGATGAAATCACCAAACATGAACGTCTAGTGGATCGCAGTAAAGAGCAGACCAGTAGACCCGAGCATCAATATGGTCACGCGCAGTGGCACTGAGACAGGCCGTGATAGGGGAGCAGAAGCTTCTATGTCAGGGGAGGCTCACACAAAGTAGAACCCTCTTAAGACAGTATGGATAAGGAAAGCTCCGGGAAAAATACTTGCTCTCAACCTACGAAAGAATAAGGAATTCTTTATCGACGCGCAGGATACTTTCAGAGAACCAGTAACAGAATCACGAAGGATCCCACTGCGCAGTGAAGCACCGCATGTTGAAGACATGCCAGTGGCTTATGATAAAACAAGCACTGCGATGGATGTTCTGCAGTTCCTGCAGAGCTGCATGAAGCTACTCAAAAGTGAAAATGCCATAGTAGAGCTGTAGAATCTCATAAACCAATATGAACCATAGACCGAAACAGAGACTTCTGATAGCGCAGTACATCACATAAGGAAGCATAAAAGAGCAAGCCGAGAAATGAGTCTTACCGCGCAGATTGGAGATTTTGAAATGGATGAAGTCATCCTTGATCTGGGATCCAAAGTACATGTCTTAACTAAGCAGACATGGCAGCAGATGGGTCGACCAAAGTTGTCATGGTCACCGATCTAGTTGAGAATGGCTAACCAAGAGAAAGTCATACCTTTTGGCCGGTTAGCTGACATGATAGTCGACATCGATGGAGTCCAAAGTCATGCAAACTTTGAAGTTATCGAGATTGTGGATGATAGTCATCCTTTTCCTACACTACTAGGAATTGACTGGGCTATTGATAACTTGGCTATCATAAATCTGAAAACAAAGAAGATGATATTTGAAGGGAAGCATCTTAGGGTCATCGCACCATTGGATCCTGTAGATGGTGATAGATATAGCGAGCCGATTCAGGAGGAATCCAAGGCTCAAGACTTGGACAGATTATACCAGCTCACAACGAACCAGGAAGATTATAGTAATCCTACTGTAGATGGTACACTCAGTTGGATATGTGACAGCTCCTGCGTCTCTGATTCGGAGGTAGGGCCAGAGAATTGGCAAAGCCAGATGCATGAAGTATTAGCAAGAAGGTGCACGCAGGTTACGAAATCACTGCGTTGGATTGGAAAGGAGGTAAGTGCAATTCCCACATGTGATGGTTCTGCTAATGTTTATAATTTCATCCAGGAATATACTACAGCTATTGCAGATGAGCACAGATTACCAGCATTGGATATGGCACTGCGCAACACACTCGCCAGATGGTGGAATGTGCACAAGTAGACATTGACCACTTGGGATCAATGCAGAATTAAGATGCAGATCCGATTTGCTTGAAGGGTTACCTTACCCTTTGAGAATTTTAATGGACAGACAGATCCTAGTCAACACATTGAAGTCTATTCAAAGGCATGGGAGGAAATGCCACATGAAGAATGGGTGCACCTGTTCATGCATACACTGGAGGATGACATTCCAAAGAAATGGTACCTAGACCTAGAGTTGCGCAGGGAAACCAGTGATTGTGAAATGTTGACTATGAAATTCCAGAGGGACTTCATCTTCGAGGACGAGAACTCGCTGATCCATGACGCATTACAAATAATTAAAGAACGCATATTCAGGGAAGACTGTCCTCACATAAATATGACATTGGAGGAATTCTTCAGGGCAGGTAGCGTTACTGCACACCTACAGTCAGAATGGAAGGAACACGAAGAACACCTCATTGAGTGTTACAACCTAGCTAAAGACATCAATGATAGAATGAAGACGATGACAATGATCCACACAACATAAACATACCAGAATCAGAGGGTGCACATGACATAGAAGGACCTCCGTTAGAAATCCCAGATATGAGCGGACCAGTAAAAACACAGAAGGTGAATATTGGCACAAGTGAAGACCCGAAGTTCGCAGCAATCGGAGACTATTGGGACAGTCAGACTGTTGCAGAGATCACAGACACTTTGCATGAGTATCAGGAGTTGTTTCTGACAAAATTTACAGAAATGAAAGGAATTCTGGGAGACCTAGAAGTCATGAAAATACCTTTGGAGCCAGGCGCAAAGCCCGTGAAGTAGAGACCGTACAGACTAAATCCGCGCTATAAAGAAAGAGTACGCGTAGAACTGGATAAGATGCTTGAAGCAGGAATCATTGAACCTGTCGAGGAGTCCGAGTGGATTAGCCCCATGGTCGTTCAAGACAAGAAAACAAAAGGTGAGATTAGGATTTGTGTGGATCTCATAAAATTGAATGATGCTTCCATGCACGACCCATTCCCTACTCCTTTCACGGACGAAGTGCTTGATAATGTTAGAGGGAATTGTAGCTAGGGTTTTCACCCTAGCTTGTGCAAATGAGCACCTACTAAGGAGAAGGGACTCCTTAGTAGCAGTTCAGAAAAAACAGTCAATGAAAGACAGTATAGTAAAATAGTAACTACCCTAAACATGTGCATAAAACTGAAAAGGCAAGATAATAAAAATGGTTGTTGTATTGATTATACCTCCAATGTGAAGGTTGGTGAAGCCTTTGCAGCAGTCCAAGAGGGTTGCTTCCAAGCTCCAATTTTGTTCCTTTCTCTTTCTCCAAAAGGGTTTGGAAATGGGTCAAAGGGGCACTCAGAAGAGCGGATGAACATTGAAGATAGTTTGCCTGATGCGCGACTATTTTCTATACAGATTGCCGATGATTATTACAAGGATATCATTAACTTTTTGACAATAGGGATGTCACCATAGGAATTATCCGTCCAGCAGAAGAAGCCGCTAGTGGTGCGTGCTGCAGACTTCACTATAATTGCAGGTCAGTTATACAAACTTGGACCGGATGAAGTCCTATGCAGATGCGTACTAGATCATGAGAGACCATTTATTCTCGCAGACGCGCACTCAGGGATCGTGGGAGGTCACTATGTAGGAAGGGCTACCGCGCAGAAGATTTTGCGCACAGGGCTATGGTGGCCCACGATCCACAAAGATTCCAAAGAACACTGCAGGAACTGTGATGACTGTTAGAGGACAGGTAAACCTTCGCGAAGAGATGAGATGCCATTAAACCCACAGTTGACCTTGCAGGCATTTGAGAAATGGGCAATTGATTTTGTGGGTCCTATAAACCCACCAGGAAAAAGAATTGGTGCGAGGTATATTATTACTGCTACTGATTACCTCACCAGATGGGAGGAAGCAAAGCCAGTAAAGCACTATAGTGCCAATACTACTGGGTAGTTCATTTTTGAAGAAATATTATCAAGATTTGGCTGTCCAAAGATTTTGATGAGTGACCAAGGTACTCACTTTTTGAACAAAACCATTGAGGCACTTATAGAGGAATTCCACATTCATCATCAGTGCAGTACTCCATATCACCCACAGGCGAATGGCACTATTGAGAGTTTCAATAAAATACTAGAGAACGCACTCACTAAGGTCTACAACGTAAATAGAGATGATTAGGATCTACGCATCTCCTTTGTGTTATGGGCATACCAGACTACATGCAAGAAATTGACAGGTCATACACCTTTTCAGTTGGCTTATGGGTAGGAAGCTATAATTCCAATGGAATATATTGTCGCTAGTTTAAGGATCACTGCATTCACAGGGATGGTAGACCGCGCAACATTAGAAGAAAGGTTGCTACACCTCGTTGGGTTGGAGGAAGATCGCATCATTGCCGACTTCCACCAGCAAGTTCAGAAAGAGCATGAGAAAGCATGGCATGATCCCCATATAAAGAGCAAGTGCTTTCAGGTGGGTGGCCTAGTCCTCCTATATGATAGCAAGTTCATGAAGTTTCCCGGTAAATTTAGGATGCATTGGATTGGCCCATATACTGTGATACATGTTACTAGCACTGGTGCAGTCTAGTTAGCCAATTTAGCTGGTGATACCCTACCAACTTTGATAAATGGAAGCAGACTAAAGATGTATCATGATAGTCCTACTTCACAAAATCCTAAGTAATAAGCAGAAGAAGAAAGTTCCAAGTGTCAGGTACAGTTGAAATTGGACACTGGAAATATAGAGTCTGTACATGTATGATAAGGAAAACAATGTATGTACCGCATAGCATTGCTGAAGCTGCACGGGGGAAGGAAAATAAAATAATATATATATATATATATATATTTTGAAACAGCGCAGTTGAAAAATTTTGGTGCTGCGAAGTAACTGTGCAGGATCGCAGATGGCTTGCCGCACAGCTTGGCGCAAGACTAAAAAAAATAGTCGTTACAAAACTTTTGAGAAAAATAGTCGTTATATGACCATTGCAGTGAACCGCTTCAGCATTTAACGAAAAGATAGCCATTCTGAACACATTGACGACGGAAAGGACTGAAGGATTCGCTTAAATTCACCAATGGACACTACATTAAATGCCCATCTATCCGTTGGAAGGTGCGGGGAGGACCCATCTGCGCCTATAAATAACGCCCATAAGGACTCGCGAGCATTAACAGACACTTAGAATTTTCATGTGTTCGCTCTTGTGTTAGAAATCTTTAGTCATATCTTAGAAACAATTTCCTACTCTCGCTAGTGAATTTCCAAATCACCAAACAGAGAAGAAGAGCTTACACTCCAAGAAGCAATCTGAATCTTACAACATGGGGGGATTGCAGAGTTAATGAAAACCCCTGTCAAGAAGACTATACTTGAACCTGGTCAAGCGTCCAAAAGGTCACCTCGACATAATCCAGCCATGCAGGATAAAGAGAAAGCCACAGCTGGACCACGAAGCAAGACTCCAAAGACGGGCCAGACGGCACCGATATCGCCAGTCTTTCAGAAGGAACCCTTGAAGTTGACACCGGAGTATATATTACCACGGGCGTTGGATGCCCCAGTATTTAAATTGAAAAAGAATGCTAGATATGAAATCCCATTGTCGCCGATTTCAAAACATGTAGAGGTTGCCAAGAACCTGCTCGGAAAGATCCCAGACTGTAAGTGGGAAGACTTTGACCTCCTAGGAGTGCAGAAGGAAGAACCCCACGAGCCAAAGTACACACAGTTCTAGCCTAACCAGTACATGTGCTGGAAGAAGGATGCTAAAGGCATATTTAACTTGGTTGCTGAAAGTTGGTTGACGCCGGTAGTGGAGTCCGGATTGCTAAACTTGCTCCAACTACCTCATTTTGATCGTTCACCAGAACTTAATGTAGTGGTTCGCACGCTGATGGCGCGAATCCACAAGGGATATCTGTGGCTCGACAGAAATGTCGATGTCAACATTGATTTAATCCACCACATCACAGGGTTAAGCAAGCGCAATAAGGATCCCAAGCAGTTCTTCCAAGGGAAGAGTAAGGAAAAAGAAGCTGTCAAGAAGATGAAGAAAAGCCATGCATTGGTGAAAGGGAAAAGAGGTTTTCCCACAGAAGAAATTGAAGATAGAGCAACGAGATTTGTTACCCAGCTACTTGCAGGGAAAACCCTTAGAACAGCCAGGCCTTCGCAGGTTCCTGCGGGTGTAGTACTACTCAGTAACGCAGCGGCTGAAGGAACACAATTCAATTGGTGTCAGTATCTTCTTAACGAGTTCCTGGATGAACTCAATGATACCCAAGAGAATGGCGGACAGTTCCACTTTACATTTCTGCTCATCCTCATTGCATTTGTAGGATGGAAAGAACCAGAAAAATATGTCGGTGTAATTACAGAAACCAGTGATCCCAGAGGATTCCGCTATGCCAACCTTTGGGCAAATCTGAACGCAGAACGGAAGCATGCGACAGCTGAGGTATTCTATCAGTATTACACATAGCTGCACCAAGCGATCACCCGTATGTCATGCATTACAAAGTAGGTAATGTCGAAGTATATTCGCATTATTGATTTTATGGCAGATATGTGATGTATCTTTATTTCACCAAAAGCGAGAATGAAGAAGCCAGAATTGTACCCAGGTAACTACCATATGTATGAGGAGGACATTGAAATTCTCATGAAGGACTGGCCGGCTAAGTTCTGTGTTGAAGTCATGGATGTTGAAACAGACTCTAAAGAAGATGAGCCAATCCCACTGTCATGCCCGATTGTGGAAGAAATAGGGAAGCAGAAAGAGCCTGAGACCTCGCAGAAGCCGAAGGCACAGAAGAAGATGAAGGCCACAAAGACTCAATCTGAAAGAGTGTTGAACAAAGACGACTTCGATATGATTGTAGAAAGGGTCTTAGAGTAGATGGGGGAGCTAATGACAAAAAAAGATAAGAAGGACAAGGTCATCCAGGATGACCTGCAAAAGACTAGGCTCGCACTGCAAGGTCTTATGAAGAAAATGGACGATGTCCAAAAGAGCATAACCTTGCGACGTGAAGTAGGAGCTAAAGGGAGGTCGGCAGGAACCTCGTAGCAGACACCGCCGTAGCTAGCCATAACACTACCTTCAAAGACCAGGGTTGTTCATTTGGACCCCTTGACCATAGCATTACCAATGGTAGAACAGATCGTCCTGGACACAAAGGGTGTCGAGCGGGTAGAGCTCGACCTGGCAAAGATCCCTTTGCCAGGATTACACTTTTTGCACACGTAGATCGTTGAGGAGATGCACGAAAGAACAGTAGAATCCATGAAGTCATAAGCGGAGCTACATGCAGCAAACAAGCAGCTCGAGGTGCACACAGAAATGCAGCTACATGATGAACAGGACCACCGAAAACAATTGGATACTACCATATCTACTATTGCCCAAAATATTGAAGGTCTAGAAATCCAGGATGATCCTGCAGACACAGTTCTGAGGATCAGGGATAAGGTGAGATCTTTGAAGATGGAGATGCAGGATAAGGACATCCTCTATGAGGCCGAGCTTGAATCCTTGAAGGAAAAATTGAATACGTAGATGCCATTAACTGAGCAGTAGTTAAGAGAGCAAGCAGTGAGTGTCGCCGCGCAGAGCATAACAAGTGAGATGGCTAAGTGCCAAGATCTCTTGGAGAAGGTTTCAAAGGAATTCATTGCCCTTGAAGAGGATCAAGGGCTACTGCAGGTGAAGACCATGGTAAAAGAAAAGCAGACCGCGCTAGAAAAATTGGACACAGAGGTTAAGGCTCTACAACCCAGGGAGAGGCTGTCGAGGTATAAAGAAATATCAGGCTTGAAGAAGGAAGTCCAGGCATTAAGAGAAAAAGGGACTGAGATGGATAATCAGTCACAGCAACTCCTGGAGGATGCCATGGGGGTGTCGCAGCAGATAGAAGACAAACTGAAGGAACTGTGCGACAACCAGGAGCATGTACAAGGTCAGATTGGAGAAGCAATAACTCCAGCACTGCTTGAGACTGTAAAACAAGTTGAACAAGATACCAGAGAAACAGTGGAACAGTTGTTCGGCACATATAACGAGTTCATGACCAAATTAGTTCCACTAGTTGCAGAGCAAAGAGAGATGACCAAAGCAGCAAGTGGCTCAGGGACAAGCCACATGTAAGTGTTAGGGGCATGTTGGGCCCAAGTTGGGACAAATTTTTGGTAACACTTTTGATAAGCGGGAGTAATTTTGTCTAAGTGTTGAGGGTGCTGCGAAGTTGTGCGCAGCATCCAAGTTTTGACCATGCTACGAAGTTGTGCACAGCATCCGAATTTTTGAAGTACTACGAAGACCAGTGTTGCGAGGAATCAGTGCTGCGAAGCAGTTAGGCCACGTGGAGCCAGCAAAGCGGAATGTTGGACAAGGATCAGGTACAAGTACTGGATGGACCAATAGTGGTCTAATTTTGGAAAGATGCTCCAGGAGTGCTGAGCGGCGGGCACGAGCAAATAAAAAAGGTGGCCAATGCACAAGTTTGTTAAGGAAAGGATAGCTTAGGGAAAGTGATGGCTTGGCATGCCTAGTGGGCGAGGCCATTAGAGATGAACGGTTCAGTGAAAGTGACTTGTTGGCATGCGTGCGACAGGAAGGCCAATAGCGATAGAGTGAATACGTGGAGAACCACCACGATGAAGCAAACGCTACCAGATGCCAGCAAGCTGGTTTAGGGAAACCGGTACAGTTTTGTAAACCCTAAGGGTTTTTGGGTTTAGGTCTTCGGCATTTTAAAGACATGACCTTCGAGCATGGTTTATTTAAGAAGACAATTTTGTATGGGACGGGGTTACGTTTTGGGGTTACTTTTTGTTGTTACATTTTTGGGTTATGGATGTTGTATTGTAAAATCTCTTTTGAGCTGAGAAGATTGTAAAGGCTCTGCAACTATGTGCGCAAAGACCTATCTGAGAGGAAGGAGAGTCTGTAGTTGAGTGCGCAGACTAAGACCGGTTGTCCCCATCCCTTTTAAAGATATATATTACCAACCGTTCTTGTGGACGTAGCTTACCATCCGGGGGAGTGAACCATGTTAAATATTGTGTTGTGAGCTTGTGTTTTATGGATGAATGATTATCTATATTTTTTGTAAATGAATGTCTAGATGTTTCCTTGCATGTTGTTATGAGAGAACTGCTGTATGGATTTGCCATCAGAAGAAGTATGGATATGATATGTTAAGTTCTGCATGAATAGATGAATGGTGAACATTTAGCTTATGCTTGAGAATAGTGAGTCAGTTAATTGGTTAAGTGTTAAGAGATCACTTAAGTAGTTCCCTATGCGCAATAGAACAAATGCATAACAATTAGATGGATAATCAGCTGAGTAGTTGAATGAGTGGATGAGTGACACTCAATTCAGAGCCTTAAGCATTTTCAAGGTAGTCGAGTATAAAGTTGAACTACATAGTTCACAATTTCAGTAGAAGTCCCGCGGTATAAGGACTAGTGGTGTGGACCGCAGCATTGTTCATCGCTGCGCAGTCACCCCTCACAGTGCATACCCCCTACTGCACAGCGTAGTATGTCCGTCCAAGCAACTCGTCACTTACTGTGGAAACCTGATTCCATAGTACCCCATATATACACCTCGGGTGAGACCTCAACCTGCTGGCAGGTTGTTGCCGAAAGGGCCGGTGCGAAGGGGTTTTGTTGGTCAAAGGGATACCGCGAAGAACTTGGGTCTTATAAGAAAACCTCTGGGTCAGTTATAGCCAACATTTCCTTCGAGCTTGTTAAAAACAGTAAGGAAGTTACAAGCATTCTTCCACCTTTTCTTTGAGCTTGTTAAAAAGAATAAGGAAGCTATGAGCATTCTTCCATCTCTCCTTTGAGCTCGTTAAAAACAGTAAGGAGGTCACGAGTTTACTTTTTCAGGCTTGTTAAAAATTTACGAAAAAGATTCTTATGGAGTTCTCTCTAAGCTCTTGTTAGACTCTTTAAATATGACAATATTGCCAAGTATAGTTGTCAGTTTAGACTCGTTAAACGATTTGAAGCGACATCTGCTTAAGTATAAGTTTAACCCTTTTCTGAACTTTTGCGGATTACTTACAAAAAAGGAATACTCTAGTCATCCGTGGCTAGAAGAGTTCTTCTTCCATTGTTTTACACTTTTTCGAGGGAGGAGACTAACTTTATGAAAAAGGATCTTTTGGAGCCTTCTTTAGGGTTTTCAGGCTCTCGAAATATGAAAACACCAAGCGAGCACTCACCTAATTGGACTCGATGTGAAATCCACGAGAGGGTAAAAAGAGGATTGTTTAAGTTTTTCAGATTCTATAAATAGGAAAACACCGGTGAGCATTAACCTACTTGGGCTTGATATCAAAATCCACGAGTAGGTGAATGGAGTTATTGTTTAAGTTTTTCAGACTCCTTAAAATGGAAAACACCGGTGAGCAAGAATAGATCTCGGCTCGATATTAAAATCCAGAGATCAGTATAATAGAGTAATCTTTTATCTCTTCTTCGAACTCTGCAAACAATGAAGAAGGTCCTGAGTCTTCCTCCCATGGGTTTGTTAAACTCTTTACATGGTTGGATCTATTGAGTTTTCATTCTTTCTTGGACTCATTAAAACAACATGAAAGGTATTCTTTTATCTAAAAAGAATAAGGGATAAGAAGGGTATATCACATCTTACAGTTTCAAAGGCAGTTTAGTCAGTCCTATCCTTGAACACAGCACCTACTTGAGTCCATCATGTCAATTGGGTTTTAGTTTTCGACCTTAGGGTGAACCTGATCTCCGAGTTGTTTACTCCCCTGGTTGGTTATTCTTCCAACCATATGGAGGGTCTGCTAATGTCTCCTACATTGCAGGCTTATATCACTTCCCCATCATGTTGAAAACTACCTAAGTCACTTTGTGTCGTGCTCACTGTTCAAGGATACAGCCTGTGTCGACCATTCTATAGTTTAGCTTGACCTCATGTGTTGGCCATCCTAGTGTCAGTCTTGTTACTTGTACTACTCCATATCAGCTCATACCATTTGAGTGTTCCTCATGCTGGATGATGGAGGATGCCTTAAGGCCTCCCTTCCAATGGACTTCTTCCCGTCGACATCAACTCATTCTGCTTTGGGAATGAAGTTTAGAGTCTCGGTTAGTACCTTGACGATTGCAGTCACCAGTGTCAATCTCTCTTGCTGTTGAACTATGAGAATACATCAATGTCTCTTATTTGACAGGTTCCTCAAGTGTTCGATGTCAAGTCCATTTATTCACATTTGTTGGATCGTACTAGGTACCTTGGGCCCCATTATCATTATCGGTGGAAGCCCTCATGTTTGTTAATGGTATACTTCAATGACCGATAATCAAATGATACCCCCCATGTTTGACTTTCAACTCATTTATTCACATGGTTAAGATTTGTACCTTGGGTTGTTTGGATGAAGACCTTGGGATTTTGATAGCACTACCTCATTATGTTATCACCCAAGCTACGCAAGACTGAGCCTCACTCATTTTTTTGGCTCTCCATGAGACATAGATCTAGTTTGTTGTTATGGCTATGATCTCTCATTCTGACATGGGTCCACACTTGTATTTCAGTCACCATGCTATATATACATCTGCTAGTTATGTATCGGAGATCATGTTGTATCATACTACACATCTGTATGATGTCAAGATTGTAATTGCTCACTGACCTAGATCGTTATTTTAGGTACTTTTGTGACTTGGATCTGTGGTTTCTTGCTCCTCCACTAAATTGGAATTATAATGTATTTCAGCCATCGTTTCCCTCTGACCTCACACATTAGGGGGCATTTGTTATAGGTCAAATCTACACTTCTCTATCCATGATCACATTTAGTTGTTGATCACACAAAAGGACAACTTGGATTGAAGAGCATGATGACCCTAGATGATGGATGGCCTAGACATACCCCTCTGCACCTGACAAAACCCTATTTTTACCTACTTTTAAGGAAAAACGCTACCCTACAAGCATGATAGTACCATTTGCGTCCATAAATACTCTACTCCACTTCATTAAAGTAACATTTTCCCTCAGAAATACTCTACTTTGATTCAATAGAGTAGCGTACAGCCTCATAAATCTTTCAAATGCTGGTTGTAAAGTAGGGAAGTTGCATGTTGAACGCTACTCCACTTAATAAAAGTAGCATACACCTTAAAAATTAATCAAAAATATATTAATTTGACGAATTGGGATTAGTTGAAGTTGGTTTAGCAACTTCCCCAACTTCCCAATCAAACTACCTCTTGATCCAAACTACCTACCTTATCCCATAAATACAAGGGGGATAGATGAGAGAGAGGAGGAGAAACTATGCATTAAGGGTTGTCACGCTGGAGGAATTCCAAAGTTAGTGTGAAGAGCAGGAGCCCAGGATCTGGTTGCAAAAGCACTTTGAATGATCAGGTATAAATTGTACTGATTATTTGCTTTTGACAATAAAGGTTGAAATGCCCTTCCCATCCCAATCAAATGTCTAATGGATTGCATGTTTGTTTGGATTAAATGCTTGATTGTATTTGATGTCTAAATTGTATTTCAATTTCATCATTGTTATATCAGTCAAGATATGCTAAGGAAGGTATCTTAGTATTGCAGGTTCGTCAAACGGAAGATCAAGTGGAGGATCGATCAAAGGAGCAAGTGAAAGCTAGGATCGAACTTCGTTAATAAGGTATGCCTTCAAGGACCTTGATCACTTTCTTTTTGTAGAAGCCTATGTGATATGATCAATGCATTTACCTGTCACCCCAGAAGTTGGTAGTGTCCCTCTCCTCGCTATAGGGTAGAATTCCCGAACAACACTACCCAACAACCAAACAAAGATAAGTATTTTAATTGTCATTTCTTGTATATTACTTAAATGATATTGTTCAGTCATGTACATACTTATGTTCCTAGTTTTAGGATGTGTATTATGCATATTAGAAAAGTTGCATTAATGAACAAGATACTACTAATATGCAAGTAATAGGCAAGTGGCATATGGTACTATACAACATTCCATTGCTACTTATTGTAATATCCTTGGGAAATTTCAACCAAGATATTAACTCAACTTAAAAAAATTTATAAATTTTTGCTAGTAAAATTTCTGTCAATTTCTTCGAACACTGCGGGAGGTAAGTGAGGGGTACTGAGGTGAGGAATGAGGATGGCGGGATGAATATTTAATTATGGAAAATGTAGGAGGTTAGGTGTAGTAGTGGGTCAAAGGGTGCAGATCAGTGATGTCCTATGCACCATGTACCAGTACCTTTCACTTTTCAACAATAGAGCCAGTCTATTGCCTACTTCGGGGCTTCCTGGGTAGATGGCATATGCATACTAAATAGGTGGGGGTTTTGGGAGTTAATGATAGAGTTTATATCATTCAAATGAGTGCTGATTATGTTCAGGAAGGTATTTTTTCAGATTTGGGAGAGTTTGGGAAGAATTGGGGTTTTTGGGCTCTCCCGGGATTGTTGAGCTAGTAGTTTTCTTAACTTTCCCAACAGGCTCGAAAGGCTTCCAAATTCTGATTTTAAGGACTGATGTGGATAATATATCAAATTATTAACCTACTGAAATAGACGAGAATTCAAATGGACGCTCTAAGTGCATTCTACAGTAAAATTAGTAAAAGTAGTCTAGAAAATCCTTCCAATGAGCTAGTCTTGTATTTTAACTGAATTAATGACTTCCATTAAATAAGTACTTTGTTGTGAGTTTTTATGCAGCTTTGATATATTGATAATAACAGTGACACATCTAATTTAAAATAATAGAACCATTCTTTTATTATAGTGGCTTTCTTCTCAAAACAAATTGCCTTATAGGCTAGAAATTGTAGTACATTGATGAAGAATATGAAGAGAGAGGGAGATTTGTTAGAGTAACTCTGTTTTGATGTTCTGATCAGGATCTCTTCATGTCAGAGGACTTATTTTGGCTGCAACTACTGCTGTAGAACTTCACTGGTGTGCCCTTCTTCAACTAGTTGTCTCCACCAGTGGAAACACCTCTAGATTTGGCTGCAAGCTGGAGCAATGAGAGAGGGATCGAATATCAGGTCTGAAGTCGACCTAAGGACATGGAAGCCTCTAATATATACTGATAATAAATTTTGGATCTCACTGGAAGTCCTGGGCACTCTCCTCCTTAACTATCTTCTTCTGCTGGTGAACCTTCTCCAACACTATCTAGAATTTCACTATATGAGAGACCTTCTCCTCCAATGGACTAGAGATATTCAATGAAAGATGGAATTGACTGATAATGGCTGTAGCAGCTTGATATTGACCTGCATAACACTTACTGGAAACTCACATGGCCTTGGGGCACATCTCCCAAGCATAACTTGTTGAGGCACAACACTCAACTAGAGGGCTTAGAGCTCTCATTCACAAATTCTAATAATGATCAAAAGTTGTCAAATGGAGTTGGTTGGATTCTTTTATAAACTTCATGGTGACCTGCTGAGCAAGTTCTTGGCTTGGTGACCTATGAGAGTAGGTTACCCACTTTCCCATTCTACTTTAAATCCATGAGGGCGCATTTCTTAATGAGAGTAGCAACTTCTGAGCTTTCAAAACTTTCTTTCCTTCACCTCCTTCACTGAATTTGGGCAAGCGTGCTTTAGGTAGCTTTTTTGGTTGTTGCTATTTTCTTTCTAAAATATTTTATGAATCTTTCCACTTTATTTACTTTCCTCTTTTCTGCTTTTGCTAGTTTTTCTGTTTGCTTTTGTCAGTTTCCATTTTGTTTGCCTTGTCTTCTTTCCTCCATTAGATTCCTTGCCTTTCCTAAGATTTGCCACTAAGGCAAAATTGATCCTCTTGACACCAATTCGAATTTACTAAGAACATCATCACCAATTGCTAATATTTATTAGCAACATTTATTATTAAAATATTACCATTTTCAGAATTAATTCAGACTTAGGAACTTAATTAATTAATTCATAATTAATTAACCACTATAGTAATTGCCTCAAAATTTCCCCATTAATTAAATTCTCATTTAATTAATCACTTAGACTCAGTCATGGGGTTAATAACTACATGGGGGGGCCACCTTGTCCATTTAATTCCCAAATACAACCCTAGGCATCTTCCATAAGGTAGTTTCCATACTTGCTCATTAATTAAATAATTATTGCCTAGGTGACTTAGGCTAAAATTACCCCATGGACCATAGAAAAATTTGGGGACATGACAGTCCTCCCTTCCTAAGATTGCTTGTCCTCAAGCAATGTCAGGATTCCACGAAGCTTCTGCTACACCACTCTGATTATAATTGTCCCCATCCACTGTATAGTCTGAAAATTAAACTTGGGCCTTCGCAAAAAAAAAATTGAAGGAAAACTGCACTATAATTTATATCTGCAATTTAACCAGCAATGAACAAAATTTTCAACCCAGCTAGGATAACTTGAGTAGGATTCCGGGATCCCATTGTTTCTCCTACAGGGGCCAAAATTTTTCTGTCATCTTTGGCAATCTATCACTCCTATGAATGCCATGATCCCAAAGTATCAACTGCATTTTTCCGACCTCCAAGCATGTGGATTCCCTCCACATAGGCCAACTTCTGCCAGTATAATGTTCCATTAATCTATCTTAGCGACTTGCCTGCTTAGCTTCCTTCCCTTGACCATAAGCAGAAACATTTTTGCAAGAAGATTTCATGTTTGTTAGGTAATCTTTCAACAAATCCATATGTGGATGAGTGACATCAAATGGATGCAAAATATACCTTTGTTGCTGCTCACAATTCAATACAATGTTAGTTATAATAAAAAAATTATTGCAGAAACAAGAAACCCTTTTACCTTCCAAGGTCTTCACCACAATGTTGCCCCTACCCATCCAACCAATGGATGGACAAGCACTTTGATTTTCTGAATCATATGGAATGTGATCATCCATGTGCATGTCCTCCTCACATAAAGAGAACTCATGATCCCTATGGAACTCCACAAGTGTTCCCCTCTTCATCCAATGGCTCAACTCTCTGCCATTGATCCAAGGGTGCAAAACTCCATCAAATGACCCACACATTGAAAATAAGTATGGATATGATACCTCCTTGTCAAAAGTGGCTGCACACACATGCATGGGCTAATTCCACTACTGCGGGTTAATGAACATGTCATCAGCCTCGATTTTACGATACTCTTGCTCATCATGTGACACCAAGAGGAAGAATCCTTTTACCCAATTTTCATTCCCACAATTTGTGGCTGAATGTGAAGTGGGGAATGAAGGGTGGTGAGCCATGCTTCTGAACATTTCATCAACCTTTTATGCACTTTCTTCGAGCACATACTGAACAGACTGCTCCTCATGGTCCATCCACTCATGAGGTTCCTCCATAGACATTTTCATGTCATTTATCCAAAAGGGATGACTCTGAGGAAAAATTGAGGATTCGGTCAATTCTTGCCACTCTTGTTGGAATTGTTCTATCTTCATTTGTGATTCTAAGAGGTCACTTTGAGTGTATCTCAAAGAATCTCGGGTGGCCAACAACTCACCTTTGAGCTTGTAGTTATCCTTTTCATATATGCTAATACTCTCTTCATCATGCAGTGTTGTTGCCCGCAATAACTCAACAAGCTCAAACTTGTAATTTTTATCTGAAAGCAACTGTGAGAAATTACCTTTGATTGTGGACATTGCTTTCTGGATATTATCCATGGCTTCAAAGGAAGATTGTCTTCCATTAAAGAAGCTTCCTAATACAACTTTGACACTGAAGCATGAGTTTCATGGATAATTTGCAGGGCCTCTTGGATCTTCTGTTCATCCATCTTTAAAGATCCTGCAAGAAGATGAGGTTCTTGCAAATGTTCCTCCTCTTCATTTTCCATCACCAGATCAATTTCATGCAGTGCACTTGAGGTTTTGAAATCTGATCCATATGTTACTGCTGCAATATATTCATCTTTCAGGTCCTCAAAAACATAATTTGGGTTGCAACATAAGTGCTCATTCATCCTTGGTGCAACATAAATATCTTCTCTCAAGGTTTCAGCCTTCATACTTCTTTCATTTTTTACACCAAAATTTTGAATCTCATCACTATGGGGCTCGACCATTCTGAACTTTTCAATGGAAGTGGCTGCCACATTAGATTGACATAATGACACATAAAAATCAGAAATTACTAATTTACCACGTATCATGTTCTCCTCCTTATGTTGTGGAATTTTGATGGCTTATTCATCCACCCATTTTTCTACTTCACACCCTACTGAGATGTGCTCAATTTCTGCTTCCTTGCGAGGCTCAAGGAGTGATTCTAAATCTGAATTACATTCCTCCTTTGGATCAAATCCAAAATATGTCTCACCTTCATCAATCTATCCCATTTCTTCTGCACTTGTTTTGAAATCAACCATTAAAAGATCGAGAGTGATTTTACCTCCCTCATCACCAACAATCGAGTGTTCGACTGCTGGATCTTCTACTGTGCATCAACCTTCTTCATCCACTTCTTGGAGTAATGGGGAACCAACAAGGTCTTCTTGGTCATTTCTTTCCAAGAAACTTGATGTCTCTCTGCATTGTGTGGTGCTCGGATTATAACCTTTGGACTTCCTTCTTGAAGGAAAACCAAATAGTCTCCCAATGCTTGGCCCTCCCAATGGCCTTGCTGAAACTTCCTTCTCGATTCATTTTTCCTAAGATTGGGATGGATCCATATGTAGGGGCTGCAACTTCATATTTATTTTTTCCTACTTCTTCTCCACCCGAAGAACTAGTAGGTGGATCTTGGTTTCCTCCCTTGATTTTTCCTGGCTGTGAGGACACATCTTTATCCCTCGCTTCTATTTTAGCTCCTAGGGGTAGAAATCTTGCCTCAACTTCTTTGCACACACGATCAACCATATGTGTAATCCTTATTTTGTTATCACTATTGTAGGGGTCTTTGAAAAAAATTTGGATCTCTAAATCATAATAGTCTCTAAAGGTCAGGGATTTCTGAACCTCCTTCTTCAAAGCAGAGTACTCCATGAAGTACTCATAGGATTTCTTTGGGTTCCCTCTTTTGAGTATTCCTTCATAATCCCAATTAGTCATAGGTAGGTCATTTCCTATGTCCTCTTCAAACATTGGTTCAACAAGGAAATCATATTCAACTTTCGGAAAATAAAAATTTCCAACAGGAGTTAAAGGCTCCTCTTTATATGGCTCAAAACTAAATTCTTCTTCTTCACTAACTGGTAGGAGCCACATTTTGCATCTATGAGAAGATCTTCAATCTTCCTTCCATCAGTGAGCTTCTTTATTTACATAGGGATGGAGGAAAGTGCTATGATACCACTATAATAACCTTGGGAAATTTCAACCAAGATATTAACTCAACTTCAAAAATTTTATAAATTTTTTATAGTAAAGTTTATGTCAATTTCTTCGAACAGTACGGGAGGTATGTGAGGGGTACTAAGGTGAGGAATGAGGATGGTGGGATGAATATTTAATTCTAAAAAACGTATGAGGTTAGGTGCAGCAGCGGGTCAAAAGGTGCATATCAGTGATGTCCTATGCACCATGTACCAGTACCTTTCACTTTTCAACAATAGAGCTAGTCTATTGCATACTTCGAGGCTTCCTGGGTAGCTGGCATATGCATACTAAAATGGTGGGGGTTATGGGAGTTAATTAAAGAGTCTATATCATTCAAATGAGTGCTGGTTATGTTTAGGAAGGTCTTTTTGTAGACTTGAGAGATTTTGGGAAGAATTGGGGTTTTTGGGCTCTCCCGGGATGGCTGAGCTAGTATTTTTCTTAACTTTCCATACAGGGTCGAAAGGATTCCAAATTCTGATTTTAAGGACTGATATGGATAATATATCAAATTATTAACCTACTGCAAAAGACAGGAAGTCAAATGGACGCTCTGAGTGCATTCTACAGTAAATTCAATAAAACTAGTCTAGAAAATCCTTCCAATGAGCTAGTCTTGGATTTTAACTAAATTAATGACTTCCATTAAATAAGTACTCTATTATGAGTTTTTATGCAGCTATGATATATTGATAATAACAGTGACACATCAAATTTAACATAACAGAACCATTATTTTATTATAGTGGCTTTCTTCTCAAAACAAATTGCCTTACGGGATAGAAATTGTAGTACATTGATGGAGAATATGAAGAGAGAGGGAGATTTGTTATAGTAACTCTGTTTTGATGTTCTAATTAGGCTCTCTTCATGTCAGAGGACTTATTTGGCTGCAACTACTGCTATAGAACTTCAATGGTGCACCCTCCTTCAACTAGTTGTCTCCACCAGTGGAAACACCTCTAGATTTGGCTGCAAGATGGAGCAATGAGAGAGGTATGGAAGATCAGGTCTGAAGTCGACCTAAGGACATGGAAGCCTCTGATATCTTCTGATAATAACTTTAGTAACTCATTGGAAGTCCTGGGCACTCTCCTCCTTAACTATCTTCTTCTACTGGTGAACCTTCTCCAAAACTAGCTAGAATTTCACTGTATGAGAGACCTTCTCCTCCAATGGACTGGAGATCTTCAATGAAATATGGAATTGACTGATAATGGCTATAGAAGCTTGATATGGACCTTCATAACACTTACTCAAAACTCAAATTTCCTTGGGGCACATCTCCCAAGCATAACTTGTTGAGGCACAACACTCAACTAGAGGGCTCAGAGCTCTCATTCACAAATTCTAATAATGATCAAAAGTTGTCAAATGGAGTTGTTAACACCCAAAAAGTGCTCACTACCTCATCTACCCAATTACATGACTCATTTGTCCATATTTCCTACCATATTTTCCTCGAAAACCTTAAAAAACCCATTAAAAAGCCTCCAAAAGGCCAAAAAACCCTTTTTCCCCCCAAAATAATCCAAAATTCCTCCAAAATAGCAAAAACCCTCTAAAAAGGGAATAAAAAATAGAAAAAGAGGAAAAGAGGGAAAAAGGAAGCACAAACCCTATACAGCTGACCTAAGCCATATGGTGTCCAAAACCATGGGCCAGCACTCCACCACTAAAAACCTATAAATAGGTGATGGAGGCCCCTCATTTCATATCCACAGTCAAACACACCCTTTGCCAAAATCACTCATGAAACCCTAGCTCACCTTTGAACTACTTTCACATTTGAGTGCCCCTTTGGCCCATTTCCAAATCCCTTTGGAGAAAGAGAAAGGAACAAAACTGGAGCTTGGAAGCAACCCTCTTGGACTACTACAAAGGCTTCACCAACCTTCACATTGGAGGCATAATCAATACAACAACCATTTTTATTATCTTGTCTCTTTTGTTTTATGCACATGTTTAGAGTAGTGACTATTTTACTGTATTGTCTTTCATTTACTGTTTTTTCTGAACTGCTACTAAGGAGTCCCTTCTCCTTAGTAGGTGCTCATTTGCACAAGCTAGGGTGAAAACCCTAGCTATAGTTTTGGCGACTCCACTTGTGTTCCTTTGAATTTCTGGTTATAGTTTTAAAGTTTTAAATGTTTTTAATTTTCTGCAATAATTTTTTTTTTTTTCCTTTTGGTTGTCCCTTTCGGCTGCCGTAAACCGCGTCTTCTGCCTCCTGTTGTTACGTTCCAACCGTGTCTTTCAGGCATTTACTTGCGATCCGACCGAGGCTCTCAGACTATTTCCGGCGATCTACCGGTGGCTTCCAGTCTATTACCTGCGATCTGACCATGGCTATTAGCTTGTTTCATTTGGTCCAACCGCCGTTGTTAACCCATTTTTCCGCAGGCCGCTTGCGTATTTCAACCATTTTCCTGCAACCTGTTTGCATCTTTCGGCCTTTTTCCCGCGTCCCGCTTGCAGCTTTCAGCCATTTTCCTGCAACCCCCCTGCGGCTTTCGACCTTTTTCTTGCAGTCCGCCTGCGTCTTTCGGCCAAAATCCTGCAACCCGTCCGTGACTGTTGAGCTGTTTCTTGCGGTCCGTATGCGTCTTTCAGCCAAAATCCCACAACCCGTTCGCGACTATTGCACTGTTTCCCGCGGTCCGACCACTCAGATTTGCCACAGACCCGCGGTCTATTTTCTGCACTTTTTTTCACTGCTTTGAACCCAGCACTTTGCCGCAATATTTTCCGCACCTGCACAGCCATCTGTCCTATTTGCAGCCATACTTCCCTACAGCCTTTTTTCTGCAGTATTATTTCTGTTCCATTTACAGAATTGAATTTTTTTTTTTTAAATTTCAACATTTTAATTGAAAGGAGAAAATTTTGCATTTCAAAGTTTAAATTCTGTATTGTTTTGCCTATCCCGTGGCACTTTTACTTGGGTTCATCATCTCACACGCACACACTCTGTCACCTAATTCAAGTGAGCCCTAAAATACTACTTAACACAACCAACATTCTAACCCCACTTGGGGAACACATGAGAATTTTTGTAGTTAGGTAGGATCGGGGGGATAGGCATCCAAATAACACCCCTTGATTGCTTACACTTGAGATATAGCTGTTGTCCATTAGGGAACCAAAATCCCCTAGTATTTTTTGACACAGTTTAAAACCAATTTATCGAGAAGGCCTCTCCCCTAGGAGGGTCGAAGTCGCCAAACTGGTTCTGGAAGCCTTAGTGGAATACCGCAATCCATTCAGTAATCGAAGGATACCTTTCACAATTCTTGGTGTATCACCCATATGGGGATATAGCAGTGATAGAAACAAACGGCAGATTCACCCAACCGAACGTGTCATGAACGGGGTATCTTAGTCGCTTTTCTTCGAGGATTGACTACTCGGTGTCTCTCCCGGTAGGGGGATATCATTAGCCACTTGGCCCTACTATCCATATTGTCTGACTTGGATTTCATCACCTTGCAGAGGATATGACTAGTTGAGTCAGAATACTATTTAGCTAGGTGTTTGCATGCTCCCTTACCTCCTTTTGGTCTAGCGAGTCCACTCTTTTTATTTTTTAGGAAATCTGCTGCTTGTTGGTATTCTGACCATTTCTGTTGATACTCCACTTATTGTCGCACAGCTGTTACAGTAAGTGTTTTGAGTTGGTTGTTGGCCTGAGTGCCATATTTTTTGCGCTCTCCTTCTGCACACTCGGTTGCATTAGGGTTTTTGAGCTGTTTTTCACTCAACACAACCCCCAGATACTTGACACCATCTATCACCATTGAGTCCCCGAGACATTCTCGGTGCCTCTGGAGTGAGCCCCCACAACACGGTTCACTTGACATCACCCGTCATAGACATAGATCTTCATCACTTGATACCACTCATCATAGATATCGAGCTGTGTCACTTGACTCCACTCGTCAATGGCATAGAACTTTGTCACCCGATCTAGACACCCCTTATTTTACCTCTGATTCTGAGGCAGAGTCTGAGAACCCCACTTACACTGCACCAACTAGCCCCATGGCTGGCATGACTTCCACCCCTTTATTTGTAGGGACCATTGGTGGAGCATCCACCACCACCCCAGCTACCACACCTGCTTTGGGTATGCCCTCGATGGGGCCCACATCTACCATTCCGATCACTGTACCCATTCCAGTAGATGGCATGCCTATCCCCACTCCATCAGTGACTCACACTACCCTTGGCAGTGTAGGACCGTCTGATACCACTTTCGTTCCTCCACTTGGGGGAAACATCCCAAACCTAGCCCCTCCACTTGGGGGCATTGGCCCCAACATGGTCACAACCGCTAGTATGTCACATCCTTCTACTAGTTTGCCATTCATGTCTAGTCTCAACCTTCCTGACCTAGATAGATTGACTAACGATCCCATCAGACATGACCCTACGTGGCCTCACATGCCCACCAAGCTCCCCTCCGACATCCCTAAGTTTGAGGGCAAGGAAGGTGAGGACCCCAGAACCATATTATGTCCTTCCATCTATGGTGTTCCTCCAAATCCATAGTGGATGACTCTGTCCGCCTTCATCTGTTACATTGCACCCTCACTTGCTCTACAGCTAAGTGGTACATCGAGCAGCCCCATGGGACCCATGCCACCTTTACTTCCCTTGCCTCGACTTTCCTGCAGTTCTTTCAGTTACCTGTCCACTATGACATGGGAGTTGAGATCCTACTGTCTTGCAAACAGAACATGGCTACCCACATCACTGACCACATTCATGAGTGGCGTCGATGCCACAGCCTCTGCAAAATCAAGTTAGATGACCATATCTTCTTAGATTGGTTTCCAAAATCCCTCCTTCCTGTCATTGCCAAGGATGTGGCATCCGAACGACCCCAGTCCGAAGAAGAGGCCATCCTCAAAGCCCAGCAATTTGACCTCATTTACGCCCAGTCGAGATATCTGTATTCCATCATACCTGACACCCCTCATGGTGATTCCTCCCGACACGATGTGCCGGGGGCATCCCATGCCGCAGATGGCATCATTGGCCGTATTGCGTCGCATCCTCAACCCTTTTCTATAGCACATCCTAGCCATGGCCCCAACCTTTCATGGGCTACATCTCAATCCGGAGAAACCAATTCATATGCTCCCATGGAACATCACCACCATTCCCACGGACCCTCATGTCCACCTCAGTGCTTTGGTCATGCATCCCCCGCTTACGCCCCCCCGATTGCACCTTAGCCATATTACCACCCACAGGCTGCACCAGCCCCTGTGTCCTCTCAAGCCCAACCTGCTTATTACCTGCCACAGGCAGCCCCTGCGGCCAACTCACAACACATTCCGTAGACATATCAGCAACCCCCATAAGGTTCAGCACCTGTGCAACCTCCACCTACTTATTATCCACCGCAGCCTGCTCCTGCACCTGCACAACCCCCGAACCCACCTGCTACCCAAGGGAGAGTGTACGCCCAATAGAATCCGCAGTAGAACCAAAATAACCAGCGCCAATAGGGCTAGAAAAACCGTGGCAAAGGCCATAACTGTGGGAATAACCCCCCTCCAGACCAAGGCGGTCAACCTCCCAATACCCCAAACAACAATAACGCGGTACCTACCAACCAGAACCCTGATCGGTCGCCCAAGAAGGCCAAAAATCCTAATTTGTGAACAAACCATCCCTGTTCTATTTGCGGGGTCTATGGCCACTACACACATGCTTTCCCACATTTGGAGCCAGCTCAGAAACTCTGGACTGATGATTCCCATTGCCAAGGGCACGCAGCTCCTCAGGCGCTGCCCAACCCCCCACCACCTCAACATCAACCCTTGGTGTTACAAAACCCCTTGCCAACCCAAGGCGTAGTGAACACTCAACCGTTGGCTCCCCCTCAAGGAAACGCGCCACCACAACAGCAGATCACTTATGCCGCTGTTGATCAACCCATGTTAGACTCAGGTACCCATCACTTCTTAATGATGTCATCCACCGATGTCAACCTCCAAACCCGTCGGAATCAATATGGCTTCAATCCTGAAGCCCCTCCTGCCGACAAAAACACTAACGCTCATCCCACTGATCAGATGTTATGTATACCTCTGGCTCCACTAGATGGCGCCTCCAAAGCACCTCGCTTCCCACTTCGTTTTATCAACAATAATCCCAATGCTCCCGCTGCGTCAAATTACAACATTGTAGATGACTTAGCCCAGTCTCCCGCAACCATGTCTGCGTTAGAAGTCTTAAAAAACTGTCCTTCACAGTGCAAGACTTTGCTCTCCACCATTGGTGCTATTGAACCAAATGATTCATGACTGATGGTCTTCGATTTGGACCAGTGCGAACCACGCCTGCCTTCCACTTTAGCATTCCAAGTTTCTGTTTCCATTCAAAATCTTGTCATCCATCGGTGCATTGTCGATGAAGGTGCCTCTACATGCGTTATGTCCATATTTTTTTGGCAGAAGTTGGGATCCCCTACTCTCCAGCAGTCCTCCACTACGCTGTGAGCCTACGACGGCCATTCGGCTCAACCCCAAGGTCTCTTAGCTAATGTCCCCGTCCAGTTGGCTGGTAAAATAGTGCTCATTGACATAGAGGTCATCAATGCCCAACTTGATTATAACCTCTTTCTTGGCCGCAGCTAGATGTATGCCATGCAGGCAGTTTCCTCATCCATTTTTCATACCATGATGTTCCCCCATGATGGACGCGTGGTCAAGGTCGACCAACTCACCTATTACGATCCCAATTCCCCCGCTGCACCCGAAAATGTTCTCCGCATGGTTGAACAACCTGTTTGTGGTGCAACTACATCGTTTGTTTCCTCCGTGGGACCCAGAGTTTACTCAGATACATCGATGACCTCAACATTCAATCCATTCCACCCCTGTCACCCGCAACCGAAGTATCTGACCTATGTACCCTTTCCCACAATACACAAACACCCAACAATCAACCACCCTTGTTACCCAAACCACCATTGGTACCTAGTAACATTGTTGTTACACCCATCCACACAATCCCCTTCCTATTCCCTTCGTGGGGAGTAGTAAGCACCCCAATTATGGTTACTCTTAGCCTCCCCGGGTTAACCTTAGGATTACCCGTGTGGTATATTTCGCTTCCCGTTCCCCCGCGACACCAAATTTCATCCTACAACTGATGCAACCCATTGCCACTGCTATTCAACCACCTCCCAGTGTCACTACCCCTTTGTTATCTACGAATCCCCCCCCTCTTATCAAGCAAACTGGGGGCAGAGGCCCACAACTATACACTACTATACCCCTGCCCAAAACAGTTAAAAACACCCCCATGTTTCGTGCTCCTCCCAAATGCTCATTGTGTGATGAGTTAGGCCATCCGACTCATCAATGTCCACAATTACCTGCATTACAGGAACACATGCAAATGCTTGACGACGATGCCAACATCCTAGTTGTCGAACTTGATCCAACCCCTAAGCCTCGTGATAAACCACTGCGTACTAACCACCCTTTTGTAATATGCGGTATTTACGGCCATTACTCACATCACTGTCCTGATCTCCCAGATTACAGAGCAACTCTCTACGAGATGAATAATTTGGACCTTGAGACAGCACCCCCCACAATTGAGGATATCCACCCCCCAGTATGACCCTCATCTGGAGAGATTAACACCATTTATATGATCTCTTCGACTACCACTCCCTCGTCAACCGATTTGACAACTCAAAGTTTCCTCAATGATGAGGAGATTCTAGAGGCTTTCACTGCCCCGGATTATCCCTGGGAAGACATGCACCATTGTTCCTATTTCCTCCCAGAAGAGTCCTCCTCCACCACAGCCACCCAATTTGTGGTTGAGTCCAAAGATTTCCTTCCCACCAAAGTCGACTGGTTTAAGGATCTCATTCCTGCTCCTGATGCCTTTGAGGAGGGTAACATGGCCAACATCTCACCTGTCATCCACATCGATATCTCTGACCCACCTGGTGATTTTGAAATCATTACATTAGGATCCTCCTATAGTGAGTATGAGATTGGAGAGTACAAAAAACATTTCCAAGAGTTCCACGATGTCTTTGCCTGGTCCTATACCGAAATGCTTGGTCTTGACCCCACTATTATAAAGCACCACATTGACACAATAGATTACCTCAAACCTGGGATAGGGGGCATGATCAATCATTTTGAACCTTCCCCATCACATCTGTCTTAGTGTTTCAATGATCCCATTGTTCAAACCAACACATATGTGATCCACAATCATAAACCCCATGCAAATAGCATGGGGGCAAGTCATTAACCCTGCTCACTTTTTCACATGCATGATCTCAACCATTTTTGAGGTCACATGTCACTTGTATATATGATTTGATTCGATACACCTAGTATTCTGCCCCCACGGGTCATCATTTCTCCCCACCACTGCATCCTTGGCTTGGTGGGCTCACCTTTATTTGCAACCATTTTTTAACCTAGTTATTTCCTTTGACCATTCTGGAGTCCTTATGACCTCTATTTTTTGCACCATTTGCAACGTCGGATTCATTTTTTCGAGCCCGTGATGACGCTTGAGATCATTTCTTGCTCTCACCCCCATATTTTTCGGGTATTTTTTCCAAAACACCTCCGTTGCCTCGGTTTGCGTGCCACATAGGCCGTTATCCATTTTTGACACTTTTTATATCGCCGGATTCATTTTTCTGAGCTTGTGATGATGCTTGAGGTCATTTCTCGCTCTCACCAAGTACAGTTTCACCATTGTGTCCTGACACCTTGCTTCCTCGATTTGCGCACCACATCGGCCGCCATCAGATTGTTCCACATTTTTACATGAGCCATTCACTCCTTTCATACTGCAATTATTTCATTATTTTGCCACCATTCATTATCCCGCAAGGAGGCCCACCAGTGTTCCCCCCTTACCCTCATTCTTGGTCATCATCAATGTTCCTTGATTGAGCACTTCCTCCTTGCCTGACCATTCCTTTTGTTCGGTATAATTTTATCCCTTTTTTGGGATAGACAAGTCCTTTACGAAAAAGGCACTTAGGGAGTTTTTGTTAAGCTCTTTTCTGACTCCTAAAACAATGAAAAGATCGCCGAGCAATCTTGCTTCCTTTCATGCTCGTTAAAGTACCTGAAAGGGCATCTATCTGGTATACGTTTAACCCTTTTTTGGACCTGGTAGACTAATTACGAAAAAGGAATACTCTAGTCACACCGGCTAGAAGAGTTCTTCATTGCATCCTTTTATGCTTCTTCGGGCCTTGGAGACTAACACACGAAAGAGAAACCCCCTAGAGTCTTCTTATTGCTTTCAGACTCTCTAAAATTGAAAGCAACCACGAGCATGCACCGTCCTGGGATCATACAAATCCACACAATGGTACCATTCCATTATTTCTGAGTCTTCTTATCACTTTCATACTCCTTAAAATTGAAAGCAATCACGAGCATGAACTGTCCTAGGCTCATATAAATCCACACGACAGTACCATTTTAAACACACTTCTTCTAGTTCCTTAACCCATGAAGAAGTCCCCCCGTTCCTCTTGGCACTATGATCGATCATCTCGGCAGCACCCCCAGTAAGGTCGCCTTTGTTTAGAGTATTCTGCAGTCTCCTACCATTTTACACCAACTTGAGTACCACTCACCCCAGTCAGTATCCTTGATCCAATACAGCTGTGATCCCTTTCCCTCTAGTCAGTTTCATATGCTTCCCGATCATCCCCCGTCATCATACTCTAAACAAAGGAAGTGAGTCCACCCACTCTACTTGTCCAGTTATCCCCCATAGTATGTCCTATGGTGAGTGCCTACGGACCATTTTGAGAGGAGTCATCATTGCCTCTCCGAGTGGTTGTTTCTCACATGCTTGACTTCAACACCTTGACCACATCGTTGAGAATCGCGCAGGGTATATATCCCTTCAGTTATTGGTCGAAGATCTTGGATTTCCCCCGACTCTAGCACATTGGTGAGTCACTTTGGAACACCCAGTTATATGTTCCCGCGGATGTCCGGGTTGCGTTGGCGATTGTATTCAGAAGCCATCCAGTTCTATGCTTCCTTGAGTACCCAATTTAGTTCTAGTTCAGTGTACCATTGAGGATATGACTCCCCGTCACCATGCTCCAGTAGCTCATCAGTTCCTCTGGTACCCCACTCCGTAGCACTGTTGTTATTCTAGTGTATCATTTATTCAGTCCAGACATGGTCAGCCTAGTAGTATGTCCCAGATTTGTGTCCCCTCTGGACCCTTATGATGTACATAGTGGTTCTCTATGTATCTTCTAGGTCCCCATATTTTGGACCCCATTGTTATTATTGTTCTATATCTTGATACGAGCATGGGAATGCCCGCCTCATCCATATGTTCAGATTATTCCTCATTCATTATTGAGGTCATGTACTTTCAGTTTTTGCAGTTTGTTCGGGACTGTTGTTTCGGGCTCTAGTTCGTTTCTTCTCCTCTCCACACCCCAGGAAAACCATAAAAGACTTATGATGTCTATTGGCCATACGATGAGCTCCTGCCCTCACACATCAGGGGGCAATCTGTTAACACCCAAAAATTAATCACTACCTCATCTACCCCATTACATGACTCATTTGTCCATATTTCCTACCATATTTGCCTCCAAAAACTTAAAAACCCATTAAAAAGCCTCCAAAATAGCAAAAACCCTCTAAAAAGGGAATAAAAAATACAAAAAGAGGAAAAAGAGGGAAAAAGGAAGCAAAAACCCTATATAGATGACCTAAACCATATGGTGCCCAAAACCATGGGCCAACACTCCACCACTTAAAACCTATAAATAGGTGATGGAGGCCCCTCATTTCATATCCACAGTCAAACACACCCTTACTTTGCCAAAATCACTCCTAAAACCCTAGCTCACCTTTGAGCTACTTTCACATTTGAGTGCCCCTTTGGCCCATTTCCAAATCCCTTTGGAGAAAGAGAAAGGAACAAAACTGGAGCTTGGAAGCAACCCTCTTGGACTGCTGCAAAGGCTTCACCAACCTTCACATTGGAGGTATAATCAATACAACAACCATTTTTATTATCTTGTCTTTTCTGTTTTATGCACATGTTTAGAGTAGTTACTATTTTACTGTACTGTCTTTCATTTACTGTTTTTTATGAACTAATACTAAGGAGTCCCTTCTCCTTAGTAGGTGCTCATTTGCAAAAGCTAGGGTGAAAACCCTAGCTACAGGAGTTGGTTGGATTCTTTTATAAACTTCATGATGAACTATTGAGCAAGTTCTTGGCTTGGTGACCTGTGAGAGTAGGTTACCCACTTTCCCATTCTACTCCAAAGCCATGAGGGTGTATTTCTTGAGGAGAATAACAACTTCTGAGCTTTCAAAACCTTCTTTGCTTCACATCCTTCACTGAATTTGGGCAAGTACACTTTAGTTAGCTTTTCTGGTTGTTGCTATTTTCTTTCTGAAAGCTTTTCTAAATATTTCCACTTTCTTTACTTTCCTCTTTTCCGCTTTTGCCAGTTTTTTTGTTTGCTTTTGTCAGTTTCCATTTGGTTTGCCTTGTCTTCTTTCCTCCATTAGATTCCTTTCCTTTCCTGAGATTTGCCACTAAGGAAAAATTGATCCTCTTGACACCAATTCGAATTTACTAAGAACATAATCACCACTTGCTAATATTTATTAGCAACATTTATTATTAAAATATTACCATTTTCAGAATTAATTCAGACTTCATAACTTAATTAATTAATTCAGAATTAATTAACCACTATAGTAATTGCCTCAAAATTTCCCCATTAATTAAATTCTGATTTAATTAATCACTTAGACTCAGTCATGGGGTTAATAACTACATGGGGGGGCCACCTTGTCCATTTAATTCCCAAATACAACCTTAGGCACCTTCCATAAGGTAGTTTCCATACTTGCTCATTAATTAAATAATTATTGCCTAGGTGACTTAGGCCAAAATTACCCCATGGACCATAGTAAAATTTGGGGACATGACACTTATCCAGAATGAAACCTCTTTGCTGACATGTTGGGAGTAGTGCACACTCTTAACAATGTTCTGGTAGAGATGGAAGGCATCTAAGAAGTTACTGTATGAATGCGGGATATGGATGAATGTTGTGTTGAATCATTGGCTAAGATAGTTGCATAACTGTGTGACCTATGTATTTATGTATAAGAATTTCTTTTGACAATTATGAAATGTTTCTAATCACGCAACTAAATTGACTTGTAGGAAAGATCATGTATCATCACCTACAAGAGAGATTTTTTTCGAAGAACAGGCGACGAAGATAAAGAAAACTACCTATTGAAGATATTGAAGAACCTGAAGTTTCCAGGACTAGAGATGCATAAGTGATTCCAGAAGATAACGAAGACTGTGAGATGGAAAAACCAAAAGAACCTATAGATCCACCCCGTGAGAAGAACTCTCACAAAAGGAATTTAGTATGGGTATGAGAGGCAATACAAGATGTAGAGAGGTATGGCGCTCCAGAGGGGATGCATAGAGATAGCAAGAGACCTAGGCTATACTCTAGTTATGTATCCTTGTTGTGCGACATCATTGTCAAAGAACCTTCCTGCTATGAGGAAGCGGAAGATAAGAAAGACTGGAAGGATTCCATGATCGAGGAGTACCAATCGATCATGAAGAATTATGTCTGGGATGTGGTCCCAAGACCAGTAGGGAAGTCTATTGTGACTTCCAGATGAATCTACAAGATAAAGCATGCTGCAGATGGCAGTATAGAAAAACACAAGGAAATATTTGTGGCATGTGGCTTCTCCCATAAGGAAGGGAGGGATAGATTATGAGGAGACATTTGCACCTATATCCAGATACACTTCAATCAGATCAGTAATTGCTCTTCCTGCAGTGATGAAATGGAAGGTACACCAGATGGATGTCAAGACAACGTTCTTGAATGGTGTAGTGGAAGAGGAAGTGTATGTGGAGCATCCAGTCGGATTTGAGACACATGAAAGATAGACTCATGTGTGCAAAAAAAAGAAATCCTTGTATGGGTTGAAGCAAGAGCCCAGGATGTGGTATGATAGAATATATAGCTTCCTGAGTAGTTTATGATTTACCAAGAGTAAAGCAGATTCCAACCTTTACTACAAGGTTGAGGAAGGGAACCCAGTGATACTCCTACTCTATGTAGATGACTTGTTTGTGACAGGTGAGGATGGGATGATTACAAACACAAAGAGGAAGCTTGTTTCCAAGTTCAAGATGAAGGACCTTGGAATGATGCATTATTTTCTAGGCATGGAAGTGTGGAAAAGACAGCTGGAATCTTCCTTGGACAAGGAAGTATGCAATGGAGATACTGAAGAGGTTCAGGATTATGGACTTCAAGGCCATGGCCACACCTATGGCATTGAACCTGAAGCTATTTAGTGATGCTTCATCAGATTCCATTGAAGCCTCGATGTATTGTCAGATGATTGGATCTTTGATGTAACTGACGAATACAAGACTAGATATTTGCTTTGTTGTGAACACATTGAGCTAGTTCCTGACACATTGGAGGCAAGTTCACTTGATTGCTGCAAAGCATATTCTGAGTTACTTGAAGGGTACAGTTTATTATGGGCTCAAGTATGTTGCAAATCAGAAGATTAACCTGGAGGGTTATGTTGATTCGGATTGGGCAGGCAATGTCATAGATAGGAAGAGCACTTCGGGGTGCTGCTTCAGTATGGGATCGGATGTGATCTCTTGGTTTAGAAGGAAGTAGTCCTGCGTGGTACTAAGTACACCCGAAGTAGAGTATGTCGCAGCTTGTTCGGCTAGTTTTGAGGCAGCATGGCTTAGGAAGCTACTGTCTGATTTGTTATATCTCCAGTTGGATGCAACTTTTATATTTTGCGACAACCAGAGTTGTGTGAAGTTGTCCGAGAACCAAGTGTTCCATGACAAGTCGAAGCACATCGATATAAAGTATCACAATATCGGGGATATGGTGCATAGAGGAGCAGTGAAGCTCCAATATGTTGCGATGGTCGAGCATATAGCCGATGTGTTGACCAAGCCGCTAGCCAGAGTGAAGTTTGAATACTTTAGAGAGAAGCTTCGTGTACTTCAGATCGAGATTCCTTCCAAGGGGAAGTGATGAGTCCGGAAGATGCAGATGCACATGAGCCATTCTCACATGGTGGTAGGTTTGTCCTCCCATGGTGTAGATTTAAGGGCTAGGGCCATTCTAACCTGTTTGTAGGTTTGTATTCTCATGGTCATTGATATAAGTTCCGGGAAATTTCAACATGGTTGTAGCTATGTCTTCCCTGTTGGTTGTGGAGCCAGATCTTCTAGTCTCATAGATGATATTGTATCAGTCGTGTTTGTACCCTAGTTCTATATGATATGTAGGTGGACTGTACACTCACCCCAGCGGGGGGGTGTGGGGGGGCATCGCCCCCCCACAGGGTTCCAGGGGGGGCCATCCCCCCTGGCTGGGGGGTCCGGGGGCAGCGCCCCCGAAGAAAATTTTTGGGCTGTTTTCGCCAGCTGTTTTGCGGGCCCATGGTTTTGGGTATCCCGTGGTATTTTCCCATTGTATTTCCCTTATAAAAGAAAGACATTGTAATACGGATAGGGTTGTTGATGTATTAGGTTTTATGCATTGTAAATATCTTTGAGATCAGGAGAGAGACTGTGAAACAGAGAAGAGGAAGTGCATCGGTTGTGCTGCAGGTTGTATCCCTTCGACTTGCTGGACGGTAATAATAATAAGGACTGGCAAATTCAGTGTGGACGTAGCCCAAGTTGGGTGAACCGCGATATATCTGTGTCTCTCTTGTAATGTGTATGTGTGATTATATTTGCATTTCTGTTTATTGTTATTGCTCTGCGATCCTGTTTTTCTAACATTCCCATGGTCGTTGATATAACTGTCGAGCCATTCCAGCATGGTTGAGGTTTGTCTTCCCATGGCTATTGATGTAAGTGATGTGCCATTCTCGCATGGTTGAGGTTTGTCTTCCCATGTTGTATATGTAAGGGCGGTTCCATTCTCACATGGTTGAGGTTTGTCTTCCCTTGGCATAGATGTAATGTCCCTTTTTTTGAATTTTATCAAAATGGTGAAATTTTCAACTTTTCCACTAGTTTGACCTTTGACTAGTATTGGTCTCTTGGTCTCCAAATGACTCCAAATGATCCCAAATTGTTATGGAAGGTGTATGGATGATATTGGGACATGAATATTAGTTTTATTGATGCTTTATAGAATTCAAAAGGATTTTGCAAATCTCCTTTAAGTTTTGTCCAAAGTAGGGAGTTTGACTAGCAATCTCTCCTTGACTAGTATTGGTCTCTTGGTATCCAAATGACTCCAAATGATCCCAAATTGGGTATGAAGGTATTTGATAGTTATTCAAACATATAAATAATGTTAATGTATGCTTAAAAACCCCTAAATCACTTCTGCAACATTCAGTTACAATCTCGACAAAGTAGGGAAAGTTACTAGCAATTTTGAGCTTCAAGTCTTCCAAGGGTAGTGGACAAGATGGCTTCCCAAATGTTGTTAAACCCTTCCAAATTTCTTAACAAAGGCATGGTAATGATAAGTGGATTTAATGATCATCCCAATGTATCATTAATTAATTCTTATGTCCTTCTTCATCTCATTTAAATCAGATGTTTATATGCAATATTTCACATAGGAAGGAAAGCTAGTTATTTTCACCATGACTTAGGAAATTCAAATTTTAGGTGCCAAAGGATTATGCTCTATTAATGGAAATTATTCAGAACTTTAATAAAATTCCATAAATCCATAAAATCATAGATAATAACTGATATAACTCGAAATGGTGTCTCTTTAAACTCTAACAACAAAATATAGGGGAAATGGCATCAATTTTGCATTGTTTGATATTTTTACATAACTCCACTTAGTATTTTGACATGAAAGTCTCATGAACAGAAACTATAGATTATATATATCAGAATACAAATATATTGGGCCTCAATAGCTATCCCAAAGAGGTCATCACCTCAACAAGTGTGCCTCTCCTCAAGGAGCAAGAATATGCCAAGAAATAGAAGAATGGTTGTATAAGCAAGATGAAAGAGATGTGACCATGATATTCCCTGTAGCTTCAACCTGTAAAAAAAGACTCCATTAAATCTCCAAATTAAAGGTCTGAATGGCCTTTCCAATTACCAACTAGGATGGGAATCTTTCACCCTCGAAATTGGTGCTAAGGAAAGTAGAGTAGCACTCCACTAGCTCTCATCTCCCAAATGCAAAATGAAAATCATAAAATGATCAAAAGCTGATATTCTTCTTTGTTCCTGACTTTTATAAAATTATAATGTCCTCCATGGGTCGAATTCCTTACAAGAGCTTCATTCCAGCTCAAGTTAGGGAGAGATTCCCAAGTATGCCACTTGTCCTTCCAATTCTAGCTCTCTCCTTCTCCAAATTCGAATTGGTGTCTCTCTAGCTGCCCTAACTCACTTGAGCGCCCTCTTGGAGGCTAGTTTTAGCCCTGAGATGTCATATATGCCATATTTTAGCCTTCAGGTCTGATTTTTGTCAGAGGTATCATAGAATCTTCATCATTGTTGTCATAGAGCTAGGGAATCTAGCCCAAGTGTCCCACTAGCTCCAAATTTCCTCTTCCTCTTCCATGGGAGTTACTCTTCCTCTACATTTCGACCACATTGACTCATGCCAAGTATTATTCCCTTCCAATTCATCCCCATAACATTGGACTTCTCATGGATTCGAATTGACAAGAGGAGGATGCCATGTGGCATAAAAAATCTAGCTTGTGTGGGTCCCACTTCCTCCATGTGTCTTCATGGTCAAATGCCACTTTGATTTTCCCTTGTATATATTTATTTAGATCCTTTATTAAATATTTATGCTATTCTAATGTCCACACATCATTTATTATCCTTCTTATTTCAAATCCCAATGCTTCCACCCACAACCTAGGAAACTAATAATTTTCTTTCTTAGCAATTATTTAACCCTTAACATCAATTTGACAAACTCTAATGAATATGGCCAATGGGATTAGGCCATTGTGATCCAATGAAACATTTTGGACATGACAGTAGATGTAAGTGTTGAGCCTTTCCCGAATGGTGGTAGGCTTTTCCTCCCATGTCGGTTGATGTATGTGCTGTGTGATGTACATATGGGCTGTGCTCCGTTGACATTGAGATGATCTAAACATGATGAAGCGACAGTAGGAGACGCAGATTTTTCCATAGGCAATATAATAAGTCCTGGACTGTACCTACTTGATGGCTTGCTCGCAGAGATTATGAAGACCTACATGGAGGCTAGGCCTACATCCAACATGAAAAACGGATGGCTCTGTAGAACTTCCTATGATGAGTAGAATTGAGAGATAGCACTAATCGATGGTCAAGATGACGAGGATTGCAGCAGTAGTGATGACGACAATCCAGTGTTGATGATGGTGTTCCAACATTGTTTATCCAACAATGAAGAGTTGTATTGATGACTGTGTCAAGAGAATACCTTCCTTGTTAAGAGGGAGTGTTAATGTAATTGTAACTTCGAAAGATATCCACTTGTATATTTTATATTGTATTTGTATTTTATTATTGTACCTCCGATGAAGATTTTTATTCCTCTGGTCGGAGAATTCATTATTGTATTTGGTTCATATAAATTCATTGAGGTAAACCCTCCCATGTAAGTCGGGGCACTAGTTCCCCTAGAATCATTTGTGTTGGGGTTTTTAATTCCCCTAGAGGAGTCGGCCCAGTCAGCTTTAGTTGAGGCTGACTTGTTATGTGGAAAAGGTAAAGTGAAAGGTCAAGTATAAATAGAGAGCTAGGCTCTCTATTTATGCATTCACTCACACTCACTCAATTCGCATTAGTGAGAGAGAGAACAAGTTCGCATAAGTGGAGAAGAGAGAAGTTGTTGAAGTGGGTTTTACTTTTGTGACATTGTTTTGGTGATCATTCTATCTCTGAGGAAGTTGCGGGGTTTTCTGTTTTATGGTTTCGTCGAGGAAAATATTTGTGTCTCTTGTCTCTATTGTGTTTATGTTGTGCTTGTTATTCTCTCAGTAGGATCCTTGATAAAATTGTGAAAAACTAACATTATGTAGAGAGAAATGGAGGTTAAACACATGAGGGATTAGGGAAGGCTTCAATATATGTGACTGTGTTCTTGACAAACAGAGCACAAGAAGAATTACCAAAATTGAAAAACTGCTCGATTCATTCCATCAGTAATAGCCATCCCTTGGATTCTCTATGGTTTAAATATGTGATGCCGAAATTCTTTCATGAAAACCCTTTGCTCAAAAATTGGTTAACATTCAACTTAGATCGACCTTGATATCCACATCATGACTGATAAAATTTCTTTTGATGGCGAAAGTCAAATTCGAACATGAATATTTAACATTCAGGGTTTTGAAGTTAGAGTCATTCAAGCCTCAACTGAGCAAAGGATCAATAGATACAAACTATTTTTGTCAAATATTTGAAAATTGATAAACGCTGAGCTCGTATACATACATAAATACATACATACATACATACATGTATATATATATTCAAAACATGTTTCTGCAATGATATTTACTGTTGGATAACCCTTCGATCACATTCCATACTTATAACTCCACTACTTACAACCCTCAAAGAACAAGGAATGACAGGAATAAACGGATAAGGCTCAAGTTTTTTTAGGGTTTTAGAATGCCATGAATGGTTTTGAAGTTAGAGTCATTCAAGCCTCAACTAAGTGGAGGATCAATAGATACAAACTATTTTTGTCAAATATTTGAAAATTGATAAACCCTAAGCTCGTATTCATACATACATACATACATACATACATATATATATATATATATATATATATATATATATATATTCAAAACTTGTTTCTGCAACGATATTTACTGTTGGATAACCCTTCGATCACATTCCATACTTATAACTCCACTACTTACGACCCTCGGAGAACAAGGAATGACAGGAATAAACGGATAAGGCTCAAGTTTTTTTAGGGTTTTAGAATGCCATGAATTTTAGGATAACAAGAAAGGGATCGAGTGTAAAAATGCCCAGACTAAGACTTGCCACAATGATAAATAAACAAGTTGCTTAGATTTCGACAGATAAGGGATATGAACCAAGAAAGGACACGCAAATGCAATTTACAACACTAACAATCAATTCCCATCAAAATGCACAACATCTAAACTAGATGTCACTTGCATACCTGACAAAGAAGAATAACCATGGTTATTTACGAAGCTATCCAAAAACCAGTTTTCCAAGATCGATGATCTCTTCTCCTTTTTACACAATTGAAAAAAGGAGATAAAACCTTTGTCGTGGTAAAAGAAGTGAAATCTGAAAACCCTTGATGCACTCTTGGTAAGTGTAACTTAGTCGAAATCATGGTACAAGACATTGAATGCAATCACAAATTGAACAAGGTAATGGAAAGATAAAAAATCGAGCTGGAAATCCGTGCCATGCATCACATTTTCCACTTTCCAAATCAATTGTGGATAGACAACACATTAAATGTGCTTCTCTCTCAACTGAAAATCCATATCCCTTGTGATCAAAAGTCATAAATATGCCACCTTTTGAGCTGGAAATGCAATATTTACAAAACAACATTCTTTTCATTTCAAGCGTGTAGCGCATCAATTCCATTGGAGCCATTCAAAGTCAAAGTAGGGAATTTAATCAAGCTTTGTCACATCCAACAAAAAAGTGTAAAGGTCCCAATAGATCACATTGAGAATCGAATAAGGCAAGCTTATCACCAAAATACACATATACAATGAGTTGGATACATATTATAATCAAGGTAATCATTGCTCTTTAAAACTTCGTTTCACTTCTATGTCCATATTGCTCATTACCATATAATCCCTTTTAAAAGTGAATGTAATACCATATTATATCTAACCAATTCTCAATCGAAGGAGAAATCATATGAATTCGATGGTAAGAAACATTATTCACAGGAGTTGAACAGACCAATGAACCTGTTACCCATATGAACCATAGTTTTTTATTATTATTTCAAACAACATCGAAGAAACTTTTTAACTCCTTCATTTAGTAGGTCCCCCCTTTTATAAATCGAATGACTTAGCTCTAGGTTATGTCGCTTCTTTTGCTTAAAGCACAAAATGCATAGTAGAGTTAGAGTTAAGGTTAAGCAACAATGCTGAGAGGGGTCCGCAAAGAAAATTGAGAAGTTTGGAATATTTGCACTATTTTGCAAACAAATTAGAGGGGATGAAAAATAGAACATCAACACTTACCATAAAAGAATAAATTTTAGTAGAAATTAAGGCCATTGTTAAAGGGTGTTAATTCTATCAAAGCACTATAAGAGCAATGAGAGACCCCACATGTTTTATGGTCCCCAAGGGACATGAAAATATATAATGATTACTTCCAATGCTGATTATTTAAGCTATCATGTCTATGATTTAAAGCTTCCAAGATCGATACGCACACAAAACTGAAGGAAATTACTCATCAGGGCCACCAAGTATGTTATTCTTAGTGATGATATTGATTGTTTATATCTCTCAAGTAATGAAAATGGATGACAAATTTGGATTTTTAATCATAATACCTAATGCATAAGGTTTGTTGATAGCAAAAATTATGTTTCCTTCTCCTTATATTTCTTAAGAATCCCACCCAAGCATTAGAAATGTTTCTCTAAGCATTAATGCTATAAAGGATATGTCTCATTGACCTTGGGCTTGGGATGGGGTAAAGGGAAAGATAACTATGGGGCATTCTAAACATATTTGACATGCAAAGTTTCTGATGTATTTGTAACTTTAGAAGATATTAACTTGTATATTGTATGTATTACATTTGTACTTTATTGTATCCCCAATGGAGATGTATTATTTCTCCGATTGGAAGTGTCGTCATTTGTACTTGCAAGTGTCGTAAGCTATATTGTAAGTGTCGTAACTTATAATTGATGGGTTATTAGACCACCTTGGTGGGGTCGGCCCTGTATGAGTCATGTGGGTTAAAGCGTTATTAGACCACCCTAGTGGGGTCGGCCCAGTCAGCATTATGTTAAGTGGTTAAGTTGGGGCCGACCTAGTTAGAGTTAAAAGTCAAGTGAAATAAAGTATAAATAGAGAGTGTGACTCTCTCATTTATTCATTCACACACTCACTCACTTCACATTAGTGAGAGAGAAGAGGAGTGCGCACAAGTGGAGGAGGAGCAGCTGCTAGGAGAATATCTCCTGTTGTGGGGTTTGATCTTTGTGATCTTTGTATTCTATCTCTGAGGAAGTTGTGGGGTTTTCCACCTTCTTGGTTTTCCCCAGTGAAATGCTTTGTGTCTCTTGTCTCTTGTTTTTGATATGTTGTACTTGTTGTTCTTTCAGTTAATATCCTAGATCATATTGAATTAAATGATGAAAAAATAACATGGTATCAGAGCTAGCCTAAAGGAAGGCATTGTATGGAATTTATGACACTTTTTGTTGAGATATTGTAACTTCAAAGAATATTATATTTGTACTTTATTATTCCGGAGATGATTCATTCCTCCGTGAAGATCTTATTGTATATCCGGAGATGTTTATTCCTCCGTCGGAATGTGGTAACTTGGGTTATTAGACTTCCCTAGTGGGGGTCGGCCCTGTATGTGTTATGTGGGTCAAAGGGTTATTAGGCCACCCTAGAGGGGTCAGCCCAGTCAGTTATAATGGGGTATTTAACCTAATGGTTAAATACGAGCCTACATGTACTTGTGTAAAATACATATCAGAGTAGTGTATAAATAGAGGAGGTGTGTTCCTCATTATTCACATTCACTCACTTGAGGATAGCGCACTTGTGGAGGAGAGGTCTGCTATTGTGGAGGAGGAGATCATGTCTCAGGGTTTCATCTTTGTATATTGCTGGTCATCTATATTGAGGAAGCTTTGCTGGGTTTTCTACCCCATGAGGGTTTCCCAGGATAAATCTCTGTCTCTTGTGTTTATGTTGTGCTTGTTGTTTCTTCAGTGATCCTGTATATGCTATTATTGTGAAATGGAATGTAATGCTGCTATTTTCTGTCTTAGCATCTTGAATTTTAACACTTTTTTCACTTGCAACAAATTGGAAGCTAGGGCTTGGTATAATAAAAACAAGTCATCATGGAACTTTCACTATAAATTCATTTTGGAAAAGGTTCAGTATCTGAAACTTTTACAAGTCGAAGATGAAATGTCCATGTACCTTGTGTCCGAAGGAAAGCCTCAGAATCATTGTGCTTTGTGAGATATGATCCGTACAAGTTAGGGTTTCTGCCTCTTCCAAAATGCAGTCCTACACATGTGACCTTGGAACAGAGGTCATATCTCGGGCTAGGAAGCTCCAAATGGAATTACGTAAAACATGATAGTTAGGGCATGGACTATAGTTTCACAGCCTAGGTTTTAGAGGCCAAAGTTGAAACAGTGACACATGGCACTCTGTACAAGTTTGCTATATTGTTTCATCCCATAAACATGTCACGTTACGACACTTGGCATATCTCTCTCTTAGAGAATCCATTTGAGCTCATATCTATGGGGTTGGAAAGATGACAGGGAATTCTACCACAGTATGAATTTTCAGACCCTGAGGATCCGAAAGTTTAGAGATACATTAGAAACAATATGGCATATATTTCTGTCCAAATAGAATTGGATTCTGAGCACTTTCATTTTTGGTTCATCACTGCTACGGGAAATTAGGGTTTCCAAGAAAGTCCAAATTTCTTGAATCTAAGACCATGGATAGACGCTTCTCATCAAAATCAAAATTTAGAGACCAATATTGAATTTTTTGGTTGGGAAGAACCCCGGGCTCTATCAAACCCTAGTTCAGGATTTTGACCAGAAAACCAGAAAACTAGAATTTGACAGAAGCTGTAGATCTGAAACTCGCAGGTCATTTTTGGAGGGTCAATTTTTTGAGTTTTCAAGATCTGAGCACACTAGCTTACTTGCCTCAGTCAAATGCATCTCCTTGTCCAAGACAAAAATTTGAAATTTGAAGTTTGGATTTTTAGGGTTTCTCTATCAAACCCTAGCTAGCTCCAGATCCAGATTCAACAAATCAAGTGGGGCTGATAACTTCAGTGCATGGAAGTATAGCATCGGGTTAATCCTAGAAGAGGATGAATTGGAAACCTACATAAGTGAAGAGATTCCAGTTCCAGAGGGAGATGAGGCTAAGGCCTTACATAAGAAGTCTACAAGCAATCCCGATATGTATGACTTGATGAGATACAGGAATGTTTTGAAATCTATTCATGATAAGCTTATGATATGTTTGTCTTCATATTATCGAGGTTAGTACAATCTTGATTAATTCTAGACTTGTCTTATCACCTTAGTACAAATATGAATGCATATGAATGATAGAAGACATTCATTGAGTAGGGTTATGGCCCTTATGATTGTAATAATGCACTGTGGTGTTGTATGAGGATGTTGTTTCCCGCTAACATGAAAGGGACATCAAGAAAGACAAATCAATTTCTAGATAAATAACATATGACCATGGAGACATGAAGACAAAGAATCATCCATAACCATTGATCACATAGAAGATCTACTTACGAGCTATGTATAATTTGGTTCTACAATGGTTATGGCCCTTATGATTGTACTAATGTACTGTGGTGTTGTATGAGGATGTTGTTTCCCGCTAACATGAAAGGTACATCAAGAAAGACAAATCAATTTTTAGATAAATAACATATGACCATGGAGACATGAAGACAAAGAATCATCCATAACCATTGATCACATAGAAGATCAACTTACGAGGTATGTATAATTTGGTTCTACAATGGTTAACTTAAGAGATTTGCAAGTTACTATCACAATTCATTGAAGAGAACAAGAAGACATTATGTGGGTATGTTAGACATAACTAGCAAGCATGATAATCCAGGTATGTTTTTCCTATGTCAAGTTAGAATCCTACCTTGTGTTAGGATCTTATACAATTATACTTGGTATGATTGATAATTCATGAAGTTATAAGTTTGGGAAGTCATGGGTTTATGCATATTATGCTTCTTAGTTTGATTCATGATATGAGAAACTAGAAGAGTCCTACGGTCAAATAAAAATATGCATAAGAAGTCCTCCCTGAAACCTTGAATACTAACGCTTGTGAATGAAATGATCATGACCATACATGATTAATATTATTTACAATCATAATGTTTTGATAAGTATTGATATTATACTAATGCATGTATGATTATGTATGATATATTGAGGATGACACAATGATGACACTAGTGCACACTTAAGCATGCATAGTGGTCTAGGATGGATAGAAGTTCAAAGACATATAATCATGATGATATCATAAACGAAGCAAAGATCAAGAGAGAGCACACTCCAGGAAGCAAATATCAAGAGGGAGCACACTCTCGTAGTTCCTGCAAGGAAGCAAAGATTGAGACGGAGTCCACCCAACAAGCAAACAAAGATAAGTATTTGAATTGTCATTTATTATATATTTGATTACTTAAATGATGTTGTCTAGTCATGTACATTCTTATGTTCCTAGATTTAAGATGTATATTATGCATAATAGAAAAGTTGCATTAATGAATGAGATACTACTAATATGCAAGTAATGGGTAAGTGGCCTATGGTACTGTACAACATTCCATTGATACTTATCTAGAATTAAACGTCTTTGCTGACATGTTGGGAGTTGTGCACACTCTTAACAATGTTCTGGTAGAGATGGAAGGCATCTAAAAAGTTACAGGATATGGATAAATGTTGCATTGAAGCATTGTCTAAGATATTTGCATGACTGTATGACATACATTCTTATGTGTAAGAATTTGTTTTTGAAAAACTATGAGATGTTTCTAATCATGCAATTGAATTTGACTTGTAGGAAAGATTGTGTACAATCACCTACAAAAGAAGGACAACGACATTTGTTGCAGGGACAAAGTTCAAGAAAATTACCTATTGAAGATATAGAAGAATCTAAAGTTCCCAGGATCAGGGATGCAGTAATGGAAGGATGCCATGATCAAAGAATACCAATCGATCATGAAGAATGATGTTTGGGGTGTGGTCCCAAGACCAGAAGGGAAGTCTGTTGTGACTTCCAAGTAGATCTACAAGATCATGTATGCTGCAGATAGTAGCATAGAGAAATACAAGGCAAGTGATGAAGTGGAAGATACACCAGATGGATGTCAAAACAACTTTCTTGAATGGTGTAGTCGAAGAGGAAGTGGAGCAGCCACTCGAATTTGAGACACAGGACAGGGAGTTACATGTGTGCAAATTGAAGAAATCCTTGTATGGCTTGAAGCAAGCACCCAGAACATGGTACAACAGGATAGACAGATTCCTGTCCAGTTTGGGCTTTACCAAGAGTAAAGAGGATTCCAACCTTTACTACAAGGTTGAGGAAGGAAATCCAGTGATACTCCTACTATATATGAAGGACCTGTTTGTGACAAGTGAGGATAGGTTGATTGCCAATACGAGGAGGAAGCTTGCTTCCGAGTTCGAGGTGAAGGACTTGGGTATGATGCATTACTTTCTAGGTATGGAGGTGTGGCAGAGTGCAGATGGAATCTTCCTTGGACAAGGGAAGTATGCAGTAGAGATCCTGAAGTGGTTCGGGATGATGGACTGCAAGGCCATGGCCACACCTATGGCATCGAACCTGAATCTATTGAGTAATGCTTCATCATAGTCGATTGATGCCATGTTGTATCGTCAGATGATTGGGTCCCTGATGTAGTGGACGAATGCGAGACCAAATATTTGCTTTGTGGTGAATGCATTGGGCCAGTTCCTGATGGATCCTAGATGTGTTCACTTGGTTGTGGTAAAGCATATTCTGAGGTGCCTGAAGGGTACGATTGATTATGGGCTCAAGTATGATGTGTATCAAAAGTTTAACCTGGAGGGTTATGTTGATTCATATTGGGCAAGCAGTACTACAGATAGGAAGAGCACTTAGGGGTGCTTCTTCTGTATGGGATCAGGTGTGATCTCTTGGTTTGGCTGGAAGCAATCCTGCGTAGCACTGAGTACAGCCAAAACAGAGTATGTTGCAACTTGTTCAACTAGTTGTGAGGAAGTATGGCTGAGGAATCTACTGTGAGATTTATTTAATCTCTAGTTGGATGCTACTTGCATCTACTCTGACAACCAGAGTTTTGTGAAGTTGTCATAGAAGCCATTATTCCATGACAAGTCAAAACATATCGAGATCAAATATCACTATATCAGGGATATGGTGTAGAGAGGTGCAGTGAAGCTCAAGTATGTTGCGATGGATGAGCAGATTGCATATGTGTTTACCAAACCACTAGCCAGAGTGAAGTTTGAGTACTTCAGAGAGAGGCTTGGTGTACTTTAGATCGAGGTTCCTTCCAAGGGGAAGTGATGAGACCAGAAGGAGCAGATGCACATGGGATTTTCCGACATGGTTGTGGATGTGTTATCCCATGGCCGTGATGTAATTGCCAAGCTTTTCCGACATGGTTGTAGATGTGTTCTCCCATGGTCATGTTGTAATTTCCGAACTTTTCCAACATGGTTGTAGATGTGTTTTTCCATGGTCGTGATGTAATTACTGAGCCATTTTTCACATGGTGGTAGATGTGTTCTCCCATGGTGAAAAAGTAAGGGCTGGAGCCTTCCCCGAATGGTGGTAGATGTGTTCTCCCATGTCAGTGGTGTAAGTGTTGTATGATGTGCATCTGGGCTATGCTCTGTGGACAATGAGATGATCTGAAGAGGATGATCATGTGATGATGATATGCATCAGGACGATGTTGTGATGATGATCAGGATGATCATGTGATGATATGTATCAGGATGATGCTATGATGATCAGGACGATCATGTGTGGTGAGCATCAGGTCGATGCTCCAAATGTGGTACATCAAGATGATGTATTGTATGATGATTATCAGGATGATCATATGTGATGAGCATTAGGTCGATGCTCTATATGTTGTGCATCAGGAGGATGTACTCTATGATGATGATCATTATAATCATGAGCATCAGGATGATGCTCCATGAGAAGAATATGATCAGTGGGATCATGAGTATCAGGTTGATACTCCGTGGCCATGGACAGGTTGTGCAAATAGCATAGAAAAGGTCCTGCATTAGAGAAATTTTGAGGTCAAAAATAGGCCTCAAAACAAAGAAAATGTACTATAAAAATCAACCAATCACATTCTAGTAGATGACATCATCCCCCATGATTGAGGTGGCATTGCATGACTTAAGAATGCCTATTTGTCAAATTTTCTATGGTGGTTGAAAACCCATAGTTAACCAATGTAGTTGTACAAGTAATTTTAAGTCATAAAGTAAAGTACTCATAATGAAAGTCCTTTAACATTTTTTCATAAATAATATTATTGTCATTTTCAAGTAAAGTGCCCATAATGAATGTCTTTTCACACTTTCTCATAAAATAATATTATTGTCATTTTCAAGTACTCGTAATTCATAAAAAAGGTCATTTCACATTTTTTATAAAATAACATATTGTCATTTTCATGTTTTTAATTTTAAATTATATATTCACTCCATTGTATTTAATATCATAATGCCAAAATAATATATATATATATATATATATTCCTTTGAAATTTTTTCATAAAATAATATTTTTTTCATTTTCATATTTTTAATTTTTAATTTTTAATTATATATTCACTCCATTTTATTTAATATTATAATGCCAAACTAATTTATAAGCGCATATATATATATATATATATATATATATAGAGATAATGAATAAAGAATAATATTAATAATGCAATGTGGATTATAATATTATTAACATTTTAGATGTAAATAAATTTTCAATTAAATCACATTATATTAAATTGATGAGAAAAGTACTAAATATAAAAAGTCAACATAAATTAAAAAAAATAGTTCTTAAACATTGTTTTTATTATTTAATTTCATTTGCAAGTTCAAGACAAATAAATGCTAAAGGACAATAATATTTTGGAATTTACAATGAATCTTATTCAGATCAATGTAGAGATATTTTATTAATTTTATTTCTAGTGAATTTTGAAAAGTAATTAACCCATGGTTATTTACATTGTGCATAGAAAATAGTGTAGGAGGTGACTTGCCATATATACCTACCCCATAAAACCCCTAACTCATAATATTTTAATATATCTCATATTTTTTTAGTACATCTCTTAGGAGACCATTTTTTGACCTCAAAATCTCTCCGATTGGGAGATCCGATAGGTTGAGCTGTGTGTTCATAAAAGTCCTCGGATGCTCTTTCGAGGTTTTTCTATAGGTAGCATAGAAAAGATCCTGGGAGATCCGATAGGTTGAGCTGTGTGCTCATAAAAGTCCTAGGATGCTCTTTCTAGGTTTTACTACAAAAGGCATCTAATCAATCCTGGAGATCCGATAGGTTGAGCTGTGTGCTCGTAAAATTCTTGGGATGTTGTTTAGAGATCTTGCAGGTTACAAGACACTCTTTTAAGGTTTTTCCTGACCACATGTAAAAGATATTGGTAGATCCGATAGGTTAAGCTGTGTGCTCGTAAAATTTCTGGGATGCTCTTTCGAGGTTTTGTGGTGGTCACATGTAAAAGATCCTGGGAGATCTGATAGATTGAGCTATGTGCTCGTAAAAGTCCTAGGATCCTCTTTTGAGGTTTTGTTGACGCACGTAATCAGTCCTGAGATCCACAGGATGACCAGCTTTTAGAGATGATGAAGACCTAGAGGAGGCTAAGCTTACAACCAACATGAAAAAGGGTTGGCTCTATAGAACTTCCTATGACGAGAAGAATTGAGAGATAGCCTAGTGATCGAGATGACGAGTACAACAGTAGTGACGATGATGCTCTGTGATCCAGTGATGATGATCCAGCTCCAGAATTGAAGACTTGTGCCGACATGTATTGATGACTCGTGTCAAGAGAATACCTTCCTAGTTAGGAGGGAGTGTGGATATATTTGTAACTTCGGAAGATATTCACTTGTATATTGTATGTATTACATTTGTACTTATTGTATCCCCAACAGAGATGTATTATTCCTCCGATTGGAAGTGTCACCATTTGTACTTGCAAGTGTCGCAAGTTATATTGTAAGTGTCGTAACTTATATTTGATGGGTTATTAGACCACCTTGGTGGGGTCGGCCCTGTATGAGTCATGTGGGTTAAAGGGTTATTAGACCACCCTAGTGGGGTCAGCCCAATCATCATTATGTTAAGTGGTTAAGTTGGGGCCAACCTAGTTAGAGTTAAAAGTCAAGTGAAGTAAAGTATAAATAGAGAGTGTGACTCTCTCATTTATTCATTCACACACTCACTCACTTCGAATTAGTGAGAGAGGAGGAGTGCACACAAGTGGAGGAGGAGCAGCTGCTAGGATACTATATCTTGTTTTGGGGTTTGATCTTTGTATTGGTGGTCATTCTATCTCTGAGGAAGTTGCGGGGTTTTTCACCTTCTTGGTTTTCCTTGATGAAATGCTTTGTGTCTCTTGTCTCTTGTGTTTGATATGCTATACATGTTGTTCTATCAGTTGAGATCCTAGATCATATTGAATTAAACGATGAAAAACTAACAAAAGTATCATCACATTGATTTCAATATTGCTAAAAACAAAAAGAAAGTGAGATAATTTGATAGATAAAGATGTATAGAGTTGGGAAAAGGGAAGTGCTCATTCTAGTGGACAAAGTGAGGATTTGATGATGTAGAAAATTAAATGAATGAGAACACAACTACCATTGTTGTAATCCCATTTTTTTATTTTGTAATGTTGACATGGTCTACTTTGCCTGGGTTCATATCTAAACATAATTAGCAACTTAGTATAGATTTTATTTCCCAAAAATTAATCAAATAGTGTTTGTGAGAAACACAAAAATGCTATGCATTATCTAATAAAATATTACATACCAATGCTATAACGATGCAATCACATTTAAAAACCAAATACATAGAATTGTCAATGTTGATGTATTTGTAACTTCAGAAGATATTCACTTCTATATTACATTTTTACTTTATTGTATCACCAACGGAGAGGTATTATTACTTCGGTTGGAAGTGTCGTCATTTGTATTTGCAAGTGTCGCAAGTTACATTGTATGTGTCGTAACTTATATTTGATGAGTTATTAGACCACCTGTGTGGGGTCGGCCTTGTATGTGTCATGTGGATGGGTTATTAGGCTTCCTTGGGAAGTTGGCATAGTTAGGGTTAAAGGCAGGTCAAGTCATTGTATAAATAGAGAGTGTGTGTCTCTCATTCTATTCATTCACTCACTCATCCAACTCACATAGTTGAGAGAGAGGAGTGCGCACAAGTGGAGGACGAGTAGCTGCTAGAGTCATATATCTTTTGGAAATTGATCTTTGTGATCTTTGTATTGGGGCTTATTCTATCTCTGAGGAATTTGCGGGGTTTTTCACCTTCTTGGTTTTCCCCAGTGAAATGCTTTGTGTCCATTGTCTCTTGTGATTGTTATGTTGTGCTTGTTATTCTCTTAGCGATCCTAGATAATATTGAATGAAATTATCGAAAAATTAACATGGTATCAAAGCAGTACTAAGAAGAAGACACTAAGCAACTGCGGAAGCTAGGGCTTCTTAATTTTTGGGTTTATCTCCATAGTTCATCAAAGGCAAGAGGCTAGATTGACTATCCTAGCAAGGGTGCATCTTTCTGTCGAGACATAATACAATTCTGAGCATTTTCAATTTTTGGTTTGTCACTGCTACGGAAAATTAGGGTTTCAGAGAAAGTTGGAATTCTTGAAATATGAGACCATGGCTAGATGTTCCTCAAGAAAATTGAAATTTAGAGACCAAGATCAAACTTTTTGGTTTGGTAGAACCCTGGGCTCTATCAAACCCTAGTTCAAGATTTTGATCAGAAAAGCGAGAAATTAGGGTTTCTACAAAAGTTGGAATTTTTGGAATCTGAGACCACAATTGTATGATCCTCAGAAAAATCAAAGCTTAGAGACCAAGATCAAAATTTTTGGCCGAGAAGAACCCCAGGCACTATCAAACCCTAGTTTGGGATTTTGTCTAGAAAACCAGAAACTGGAAATCCGAAAGTTTCAAAGTCAATTTTGGGGGGTCAAATTTTACAGATTTCAAAATTGAAGTATACCAGCTTGATCAGCTCAGCAAGGTGCATCTTTCCATCCAATCAGAAGTTTGAAATTCAAAGTTTGAATTTTAGGGTTTCTTTGACAAACCCTAATCTAGCTCTAGATCCAGTTTTAGCAAATCAAGTGGTAAGACCTAAATCTTTATTTCCATTTGAGTTTCTCATTAAGATGTCTCACCACACCAAGCTTGAGGATAAGTTTGAATGGGCAAATAACTTTCGAGCATGGAAGTATAGGATTGGGTTAATCCTAGAAGAGAATGGATTGAACACCTACATAAGAGAAGAGGTTCCAGTTCCAGAGGGAGATGAGGCTAAGGCCTTACAAAAAAAGAACTTGGTCAAGTAGAAGAGAATCATTGTTGATTCTATCAAAGACCATCTCATACCCCATGTGTCTTCCCTAAAGACACCTAAGGAGATGTTTGAATCCTTGACCAAGTTGTTTGAAGGAAAGAATATAAATTGGAAGATGACACTACGAAACCAATTGAAAGGGGTCAAGATCCATAATGGAGAGACCATCCAATCTTACTTTACTAAGGTCTCTCAAATCAAAGAACAACTTGAAACTGTGGATAAAGTAGTGGAGAATGGAGAAATTTTCATGACCACATTGAATGGCCTACCTAGTTCATGGGACTCCTTCATCCAAGGTATCTGTGCAAGAAAGAAATTGATCTCCTTCAGTAGACTGTGGGAGGAATGTTCACAAGAAGAAGATAGGCTTGTGGCCCGAGAAGAAAATATGGGAAATGAATATCAAGACCTCACAGTACACACCAAGAAAAGTAAGTTTGAGAGGGATAAATATTATCACAAGATATCTTCACACCACCATCAAATAGAGAAGAAAGATCTGAGATGCTTCACTTGTAATGAGAAGGGACACTTTGCCTCAGAATGTCCCAAGAATAAAAGGAACTCCAACAACAACAACCACAAGAGCAACAAGAAGAGATATCATGCTCATGCTGCTAAGGATGATGAGCCTCCCAGGAAGAAGACTAAGGTAGAAAGTGAAGACTCTTCAAGTGACGAAGAGTATTTTCTTATCTCTGCTCTCACATGTACTGTTACACACGGGTTTAATGATTGGATTCTTGAGAGTGGGGCTTCCAAACATATGGCAGGATTTAAAGAATCTCTTATGGACCTATCTGAACATGAGTCACCTCATAAGGTGAAACATGGGGATGACTATCAATACCCTATAAAAGGAAGTGATGAATCCTCCTACAAGTTAGACTCTGGGAAGTCTTTAAAGATGAAAGATGTTCTATATGTACCTGAACTCAAGAAGAATCTTCTCTCCATATCATCTTTGGATGCAAAGGGGATGAGAGTTTCATTTGTGGATGGACAAGTACTTATGTTGCCAAAAGGTAAGACCATAGATGATGCAGTAGCAATTGGAGAGCAAGAGGGAGGATTGTATAAATTGAAGAGATAACCTGAACAAGCCATGGTACATGAATCCATGGATCCAAGTGAACTTTGGCATAGAAGGATTGCACATGTGCACTACCAATTGTAAGCAAAGCAGTAGAAGGTCTTCCTGAAATCCAGTCAAAGCATGAAGGTGTTTGCAAAGGATGTGCAAAAGGAAAGAACACAAAGAAGGTATCTCCAAGCAGTGAAAGCAAGGCAAAAGAAATCTTGGAGATTATCCACTCTGATGTATGCAGTTCGATGTCATCCAATTCTCCGAGTGAATCCGACAATGGTGAAAAATTCACTTCAGTAGACTTCAAGAAGCTATGCAATGATTCAGGGATTAAGAGGGACTTGACCACTCCTCACAATCCACAATAGAATGGAGTTGCAGAAAGGAAGCAAATATTGAGAGGGAGTCTACCTAACAAACAAACAAAGATAAGTATTTGAATTGTCATTTCTTGTATATCTGATTGTTTAAATAATATTCCTCAATCATGTATATACTTATGTTCCTAGACATAGGTTGTGTATGTTGGTTCTGGCCCAACTGGGGCATTTTTGTGCAAGACAAGTTTTGGAACTGTGAATTTAAGCATAGTAAAGTCAAAGACTTTTTGAACAAGTCAGTTTTGGGGAGCTACGAAGTTGAGCGCAGCACAACGTCAAAAGATCTGTGAAGTACAGCGCTGCGATGAGCCCTATATACGGAGATCCGGCAAGGAAGAATTTTGGACGAAAGATGGCACATATTCTGGTTAGACCATCGGTGGTCTATTTTTGGTAAAGATGCTCCATGATTATCAAGAGGCGGGTAAGGAGTGAAGCGGAGGAAAGAGACCGGCCGCACAAGCAAGGAACCACTACATGAAGCCGTTAGAGGAGGAACGACTCACTGAAAGCGAACAGTTGGTGTGCATGCAACAGGGGGGCTGATAGCGACGTGACCATGCATAGGGGATGGCCACGATGGAAGATTCGCTACTAGAAACCAGGAATTTCGGTTAGCTGAAAACTGTGATAGTTTTGGAAAACCTTAGGGTTTTGCACAGCTATTGTAAAGACATGACCTACGAGCATGATCTATAAAAGTGGCATATTTTGTAAGGGAAAGGGTTGTTGTTTCTTAGTATTGAGAAATCTTCTAAGTGTAAATACTGAATAGATCTCTATTAAGAGACATTTTTGTAAAGGCTCTACAAGCTGTGTGTAGAGGCCTATTGAGAGAGAAGAGAGTCTACAGCTGAGTGCATAGACTGGAACTATTGTACCCTTCCCAAAGACTAATATAACAATAGTTCCTGTGGATGTAGCTCCCATCCTGGGGTTGAGCCACGTTAAATCCTATGCAGTGTGATTGTTTATGTGTTTACACTTGTCTGCTTGCTTACAATGAATGCTTGAAATCTCATTTATCAGTTGATATGTTCATACTTTTATATGTATTCTCCAGAAGAATGAGATAGGAATAATATGTTAAGTATCACATGTATGGATGAATGTTGAATGCACAGTATTTTTGAGTTAACGAATGCATAATTCATTTAGATAAATAGCTAAATAGGAGAGATTGCAGTGTGAGACTCCCTTGAAGCGCAGCACCAGAAGTGTGCAGAGCAGTGTATTTCGTCTTGTTGCATAAGACATAAGACTAATTAATCTAAGGCAGTAGATGAATGAATAAAGCACTAAGTAAAGTCATCAAGGTTGGTTAAGTCTGAAGAGGAAGCATATTCGTCAGTTGTGTTGTCATGTCATTGAAACCTATCCGAACCACGCAGTCCTTGCATGCATTGGTTGTGCAAGTGTCTCAACTTGTAGAAGTATCAGCCACGAAGTAAGAGACTTCGTGTAGTCTTTAGTCCATAGCACGAGCCCTGCAGCGCACTGCTCACATGTTTGCCAAAACTTGCATCACCAGGTTGTGGAAATCGGATTCCATAGCCATCTCCTCATCTTTGCCTCGGGTGAGACCTCAGTCTATTCGCAGATTGTTGTTGACCAACGCGACCTTGGTCGACATGGGTTCGCCTCACTGTTGACACATACCGCAGTCTCCCTGGGCATTGGCCCGGGCAAGTTTGAGTCCACCCAGCAACACCCGCAACGTGGATGAGGTCTCACCCAAGGTGTCCAGGAAGAGCAGACAGAACCATGTTTCCGCCGAGGGAGGAGGAGAGTTTTGGCTACGCAGACTATCTCTATTGCAGTATTTAACCAGGAACTTTAAACATTCAGCAAGGAGTTATAACATCATCGCAGCATTTATCATCATGTTCAACATAGAACACATTACTTAATCACAGCATTTATCATCCCGGCAATAGTAAACAGACATTGCATCAAACAAATATAACATTCATATATCGCAACATCGCACAAAGATTGTACCAGAACATCATCATTATATTACTGCCGTAGTCATAAACCAGAAAACAAAACATAGATCTCCGTATACATGCATCACCTTCTCTCTTGCTTACTCTTCTTCTCTGACTTCCCCTCTTTCTTCTACTTTAACACCTACAACTCTCATCTATTTATAGGCTTCTGCCATTACAATATTTGTCCACTTACAAATGACTTCCTAACCGACACTATAGACAATTGACCCAATATCTAATTGAATTGGTCCAAGTGACCCCAAAAACCCGCATACCATGGTACAACTGACTCACTATTACATAATATATGGTCCAAGAGACCCAAAACCCGCCAAATGAAGTATTCCTTAATACAAAATACTTCCTTCGCGCCCTCATCCATCGTGTTGCAGCATCGGCGGTACTGCGACGTTTCCCCATCGAGCCGCCTACCAACAGACCCCCAACACAATCTTGTGGCTCGCTGTTGAGCCATGTCAACTGTTGGACATAGTGTTTCGGTAACTGTTCTTGTTGTCTGGATCACGCGGTGTTGTCCTACTTCTTCGACTATACTGATCATCAACTTATGTACATGTACTTTTAACCCAAAATGGTCACCGCCCGACTTGCTGTCATGTACTTTTCAAACTCGTCCTCCAGTCTCTTGGAATGGTATTGATGGGAAGAAAAAGAGGACGAACAGTACCAAGGTGCAAAATTAGTAGATAACTCTGGCACATTTGTTTCGCATTGGCTACCAGGCCCTACTATGGTCGAGGAGCAACCACCCCAACCATCGCATTGGATAAGAAGAGCACAAACCTTCGAACAACTACTACATACTTAAACATGCTGGACCGGCCCTTGGGTCGGTCATACCACAGTGAGAAGGCACTTGTCGTATCAAGGTGCTCAGGGACACTCGTTGTTTGGGCTCACAGGGACCATGGGGTGTTGCCACAGGAAATAAAGTGAAGCATTTCCATAGCCTCCTTGGAATTCCTCACAACTCAACTCGCAAACTGATCAACTCGCATAACCACTCTATTTCAGAACAAATTCATTGTACCGAACCAGCAGCTGCCTTGGCTACTTATAGCCAGACCGTTCCTGGGCCACAACGATGGGAATGATTCCCCCCTCCCTCTCGTCTATGTGTGTGAACCCATCAACTAATGCAGCAGGTGGCGACCATGCTGCTAACAAAGATCCCACGTGCCATCATGTGAACAATCTCCTCACATCATTCAAATTGTATTGACTCAGCGTGCCATGTGTAAAACATACCATCGTCAGGATGAATTTGTTAGGCGCAATCATGTATAAGGATGATAGCACAAGGTCGCAAGACGTTAGTGGAACAGTAGTCACCCATCGGGTCAAGTACTCTGTCGTCGTGACAATATACTGTGCACTTGTGCATTTTCCTGGTGGATGAATCGGTCCGACAAAATCCACAGCCCATTTCTCAAACGGTTGTAATGTTACTTGAGGTAGCAGCTGTATCTTGTCTCATCTGACGGCTTGCCAGTTCACTAACAAACATCACAAGACCACGCATAGTCTGTCGCATCATTATGTAATGTGGGCCACCAAATCCCTGCATGCAGTACCTTGCTGGTAGTCGCCCGAACGCCATAGTGTCCTCCCACTACTCCACCATGTGCCTCAGCCAGTATCTGTGCTTGCTCATGTGGCAAGACACATCTGCGCAATATCTCATCAGTGCCCAATTTATACAACTCTCCTGCAATGAGCTGAAAGTTAGCAGCCTTGATAACCAACTGCTTCTTCTGACTGGCGGTGAACTCCTCTGGTGCATTTCCCGTTGTCAGAAACTGAAGGATATCATCGAAATATTGATCAGCGGTGACAACTTTAAATAGTTCAGCATCCGACAACCCATCTTCGATATTAGTTGGTTCCTCCCTCGTGTCAATCCGTGACAAATGATCTGGTCCAGCATTCAACTGCCCCGATTTCACAATGACTTCAAAGTCAAACTCCTAAAACAAAAGTAGCCAACGATAGATCTTCCCCCCCAACACAGGCTTATTGACCAAGTATTTTAATGCAGAATGATCAGTGAACATTTTAAAGTGTCCACCCAACAAATAATGCCTGAACTTCTGCAGTGCATAAACCATGGCCAGACCTTACTGCTCTGTGGTAGTGTAATTTTGTTCTGCAGAGGACAACTTCCGACTGGAAAAAGCAATAGGATGATCAAGGTTTCCTTCTCCAGGTTGAGCCAACACAACACCCAATGCAATCGATGAGGCATCAACATGGACATGGAATTCCTTACTCCAATCCGGAAAGACCAAGATCGGGGCCGACGCCATCTTCACTTTGAGTGTTTCTAAACTATCCTGACATTCAGGGCTCCACTGGAATGTCGCGTCCTTATTCAACAACTTTTCCATAGGGGTAGTAGTCGCAACATACCCCCTAATGAACTTGCGATAATATCCAATATGACCCAAGGTCACATGCAACTGCTTAACAGTTGTCGGTGGATGCAACCCTAAAATGGGTGCAATTTTGGCTGGATCAACCAACAATCCCTTCTTACACACGATGTGACCCAGCAATATCCCAAACGGTGCACAAAAAATGCATTTCTTCAAGTTCAGCGATATCTGGTGCTGCTGGTATCGCTCAAGCATTAACCGCAGATTGGCTAGATGATCGCAAATCAACCCATAAACGGTCCAATCATCCATATATACTTGCAAAAACTTCTGAATAAAATCTTTGAATGTGGCAACAACGACCCAGGAGAATATCGCGGGTGCATTCTTCAAACCAAACGGCATTACCGTGTACTGAAAGCAACCCCATTCAGTAACTAAAGTTGTGTTATGGCGATCTTCCTTGGCAATGCGAATCTGATGGTAGCTAGAGAATCCATCAGTGAAGGAGTACATCTCCTGGCCACCCACTCCTTCAAGTACTTCAACAGTAAACGGGGTCGGGAAAGGGTCATGCAAGCAGGCATCGTTCAACTTCTGTAAGTCGATGCAAATGCGCACTTCACCGTTTTTCTTGTCCTGCACCACCATAGGACTGATCCATTCAGACTCTTCCACAGGTTCAATAATACTAGCCTCCAACATGCGATCAAGTTCCACCTTGACCTTTTCTTTATGTCGCGGATTCAACCGATAAGGTCATTGTCGAACCGGCTTAGCATCAGGTTTTAATGGAATCTTCATCTCTCCTAAATCACCCAGGATTCCCTTCATTTCAGAAAAATTCATGGGAAACACATCTTGAAACGCATGAAGTAACTCAGTAACCTTACTCATCATCTCATCGTCCCAATAATCCCCAACATTAGCAAACTTGGGAGTAGCCTCGGTGTTGATATTCATCTTGTGAAGCTGCAATGGTTGACTGAACGAATTACTTAGCGCAACAGGTGGGACCACATCATGACTTCCTTTAGATTCGGGAATGTTAATACTCTGGGGATCATCATCATCCTCTGGCCCTCCGCTAATGTTGAAACACTCCATGAGAGACTGCATCTGATAATGTGTGTGTGGGTCGACAGGGTAGGCCGCCGGAATAACTAGAAATACAACGTCGCGAATGAGATGCAGGGCATTATGGACATCAGGGTTGGCATCTGCAAAAGTGAACATATGAGTGAAACAAATTGTCAACTCCCCCCATGTTGTAATGTCTCGGCGCAACTCAGCTGCAGTGTACTACGAGCGCGGTATCTCATCCAGACTATGGAAAAAAGCATGGACCCACTCATCTCTCAGTCGCACTACCCATAAGCGTTGGCACTCCATCACATGATCACTGGGATCAGTCCGGCCATCATACCTACCAGTGTGATAAACCTCAATATCACCGAATCGAACCATCATCAACCTTCGACACTGTGACCAACCTTTAATGAATTTCTTATGTGTCCCCCACCAGCGTGCAGGAGCAGCCTTCAGTGCTTCTTCCAAGGCCAGCAATTGTTGTGGTTCTGGGACGCGGTCTTCAAATTCTGCTAAAAAGGTGGTTAGGCCAGGAAGCCCCTCATAGATAGGCAATGTGATTGTTTCTGTCACAACACGACATAAGGATTATGTAACTAAGCCACATTTCTGGAATGGTACTTCATGCATTCGATTCTGCCAATGTTCTAATGAGTCGTCAGAGTCAGAAGACACAGAACTCTCGCTGTACCACTCCAACTCACCGTAGGTGGTAGGATGAATATAATCTTCAGAGATATTGAATGCATGGTCCTGTATAGTGGGATCATCATCTCTTACAGGCTCCACGTAGCGGTGTCCTTCAGCCGGATCCAACAGGGCTATGACTTTGAAATCACGATTCTCAAAGGTCATCATGCGCTTCTTGAAGTTGATTACAGCTCCATTATCGTTAGCCCATACGATCCCCAAGAGCACCGGATAAGAGCTTCCACCTTCAACTACTTTGATAACATCAAAGTCAGCATAAGTCTTCATGCCCTCAATATAAATCGTGAGCCGTGGAACACGCCCAATGGGTGTTACCTTCACATGGTTAGCCAACCAGAGCTGCACAAGAGAACATCTCAATGGGGGACTCCCCATCTTCTGCCACGCCTGCTTGGTTAAGATGTTAACATCCGAACCAAGGTCAAGAATCATAGAATCAACATCATATTCACCAATCTAAATATTCATTTGCATCTCCTTGCCAATCTTCTGTCGCTGTAGGGAGTTTACTGCCGACTCTTGTTGTCCTTTTGGAAATTGCTACAACCATCCCTCAATCTCAACCAGGGAAGCCGGGTCTCGGGCCAATGACAGATAACTTTCAAGGAACTTTTGTAATGTCCCCGGTGATGGTGGCCGATCAGCGTCTGATGTAGTATAAAAAATAGGCGGCATATAGCAAACAACAGCCTTACCGCAGTCTTTCTCCGAGGTGTGACGTGCTTCTAGGAATGTTTCCCGCTCTGTATCAATGTCGAAAGGTACCTTCTTCTGACTGGCCAACTAAATCAGTGGTCACGAACCATCCTCCCCAGTCGTCTTGCCTCCACGAGTGACAACAGCCACCAAAGCATCTTGTGGTCGCGGTTCTGTAGAAATGGTTGCAATATTTGCACCCTGCGTCTGGTTCTACTACAGATTCCCTAGTTGATTGACATTCTGATTGGTGTTTGGAAGTGGTCGCGGGGGCTGGTTCAATATTGGTTGCTGTATCGGGTTCTGTACTAGTTGCTATGGCTGGGCCTGTTTCTATAGCTGTGGGGTGTTCCCAGCTTGCCATTGTGCAATCAACTGTGGACAATTCTCAACCGTATGATCATTACCAAAACAAAACGTACACTGATTCTGTAGCAGTGGGTAGTCATGCTGATAATGCCCCCATACCGCACAGTGGTAACATTGAACAGTTCCATGACCACCTCAACCTCCTCCTCCATGACCAAATCCGCCACCGCATCCACCCCTGTATCCTCCCCGGTAGTCGCCCTGCTGCTGGTATTGTTGATGCATTGGTGCTAGTGGAATCCCTTTCCCTTATTGTGCATACTGCGGTTGCTGTACATACTGTGGCTATGGGGGAGTCATCTGCATCAGAGTGTATTGTGGCATGAACTGCTGCGGTTTCTATTGCTGTGGTGCAAACTGCATCTACAGCTGTGGTAGTGGCTGGGCTACCTGTGGTTGCAGTTGTGGTTGTTGCATCATGCGCTAATTGTCCTTGACATAGAATGCATCACACATCCTCTCCTGTAGCAACCCATATGCACGGAAATCTTTGTCATCATGACCCATCGACTTGCAGAATGCGCAGTAAATATTTCGCGGGGTTGTGACCATTTTCTGCATTTATGGGCAATTATCGTGATTGTGCCCAAAAACGTGACAAACACGACACCGCGTCATACTGCCACCATTCAATGGGTTTGGTGCACTTGACACCAAATAATTATGGAAATTCGGGCAATTATCCTTCTTATGCCCTTCTCCTCGGCATTGCGTACACCATACTTCATCGCGTTGTTCCTTGTTCTTCTTCAAATATTGCAACTGTATAGTCAGGTTAGCAAGCTATGTCTATGTCTGTGACATCCCGGCCACATTATCTCCAATCGGTGACGCCTCCAATCTCATTGCAATCTCTAGAGCTTCACTAGGCGTTGATATGTTTTGTTGCATCAGCGGCAGCTGAATGTGGGGTAGCAGTGCGATAATGAACCATTCTTTATGTTGGACGACGCTCATATCAAAACTAACCTTTGCCATCAACGTCTTGAATCGTTGGTCGAAATCCCATACCGTCTCATTGGGATACTACTTAATTTCCTTCAATTCAGTAATGTATTGAGCCTCTGACTTAGGCCTTCTAAATTTAGCAATCAGCCCATCTTGAATATCATCTAGTGACTTCTCTGGGGCCCTCGTATGGACTATAATAAACTTCATGAACCAATCTAATGCGCGACCTCGCAGAGTTGTGTCTAACTATCCTTTCTTAGCATTGGCATCAGTGATCTATTTCATGGTCCAAACCGCTTCACACAAAAACCAATACTGTTCTGGGTTGTCTGTCGCACTTCCATGGAACAACGGTAACTTAGCATCATCTCCCGCCATTCTGGGCTTCCTTCCTCCTGTCGATGTGCTACTACCAATTAAATTCTGCAGAATTGACAAACTTGGCGTTGTCGAAGTAGTATTTCTTGCTGTTTGAGAGTCAGTGAGCGGAGGTGTGGGTACGTTGGTGCTGGGGTTTGGTCCTAACTCTATCCTAGGCATATCCTAGTCGTCCCTATCAGGACTGTGAGGTCGTTTCATCCTGTGTGGTCTTCCTTCATGGTTTTGCGGTTCGATTGCAGCAGGACCTTCTCCTGTCCTTTGCCTCTTCTCCTGTCGAAACCTCGCTCCTCCTCTTGTAAGACCACTCTCTTCCTCGGCTTCGCTCACAGTCTCCTCATGGTCTGCACCCATCTACCCCTTACCATTCCATATATTGTTCCCCAGCAATCGCGGTACCCACGGCCTATACCCACCATGCCGTCTATTGATCAAGGTGCATCTTTAATATACCCTTTTCACAGATTAGCATCTTAATCAACAGTTGGAGTGACAGCAGAAACCTTCCTCTCGGTCCTTAGAAGAAGTATCTTTCAGCTTCACTATAGGATTTCTTTGTGTTGACCACAAATTCAGTGATATATCCCTCCAAGATGCTATCAAGCCAAACTTAAATAACCTGTGATGCCTTATTATCGACTTCTTGGAGCTCCTGAATCAACTCTGGGGTCCAAGCCATCGGCTCACTGCCCTACAAGTTCCTCTTTTGGAAGGTTAGCTTCGACAACCATTCGTATAGAATGACCGGGAATTCATAGAAAAACTCTTCATGCGGACCATCGTGAATATATCTTCCCAGCTAGTGATCTACTGTCAGTCACGTGTTCTAGCTTTCTTCTTCAAAAAACTCCCGCAATTTCTTATCAAACCATCTCTGTATCTCTGGCTTCGTCAGGTGCAACAACATGACCTCCTTTCACTCTACACATGGTCCAGGAAACGGAACCATTTGTTGACCAATGCAACCTCAGTTGATAGGGGTTCACCTCACTATCGACACATACCGCAGTCTCCCTGGGCACCGGCCTGGGCAGGATTGAGCCCACCCAGCAACACCCGCAGAGCGGATGAGGTCTCACCGGAGACGTCTAGGAAGAGCAGACGGAACCATGTTTCCGCCGAGGGAGGAGGAGAGTTGTGGCTACGCAGACTATCTCTATTGTAGTATTTAACTAGAAACTTTAAACATTCGGCAAGGAGTAATAACATCATCGCAGCATTTATCATCACGTTCAACATAGAACACATTACTTAATCACAACATTTATCGTCCCGGCAACAGTAAACAGACATTGCATCAAACAAATATAACAACATTCATATATCGCAACATCGCATAAAGATTGTACCAGAACATCTTCATTATATTACTACCGTAGTCATAAACCAGAAAACAAAACATAGATCTCCGTATACATGCATCACCTTATCTCTTTCTTACTCTTCTTCTCCAACTTCCCCTCTTTCTTCTACTTTAACACCTACAACTCTCATCTATTTATAGGCTTCTTCCATTACAATATTTGTCCACTTACAAACGCCTTCCTAGCTGACACTATAGACAATTGACGCAATATCTAACTGACTCAGTCCAAATGACCCCAAAAACCCGCATACCGCAGTACAACTGACTCACTATTACATAATATATGGTCCAAGTGACCCAAAACCCACCAAATGCGGTATTCTTTAATACAAAATACTTCCTTCGCACCCTCATCTGTCGTGTCGCAGCGTCGGCAGTACCGCAAGCTTTCCCCATCGAACCGCCTGCCAACAATTGTTCCCGAAAGGGCTGGTGAAAAGGGGTTTAGTTGGTTCCTTGAAACCGTGAAGAACCTCGGTCTACATTGGAAACCTCTAGAACAGTATAGTAAGTCAACAAATGGTTCCGTTGCCATGTTAAGACCCAGTGATGTGATAGTGTATTTGAAAAACGTGATGTGCGATGAAGAAAAGATTCTGTTGATTGTTGTATATATTTCTCCCTACGGATAGGTAGAAACTCTCTTAGGTTAAAGTAGACTTAACTGACTCTAAACTAAGACAAAAAGATAACAAATGCTACCTTGAATTCCTATATCTAAACAAACATCTCACGATCATATTGCTGAAAGAAATGGAAGAGATCAAACTGACCTTTGATTTAATTGCTCATCTTAGTCGATGCTTCGATTCTCAAGTCCTCGCGAATGAACCTGTTAGAATAAACCAATATACAAGCATATACAACCATCTAGCAACTTGAAATATGAGGTATAATCTAAATCTATAGCATAAACAAATCATATGATTGAAACAAGATCAACATACATGATTTGGGAAACAAGATAAGTTATGTTTTATTACCAACTTGAAGTCACTTACAATGGTTGCTTGATGTCCAAGCCAACTCCTAGCTCCAAGTGCTTTCTCCTCTAGCTATCTCCACAAAGATTCAAGATCATAGGTTTGATGTCTCCAAGAGTCCTCCCTTTTTCTCATGGAAGGTCTCTCTCTTATAGTGTGTAGTAGGGTTAACCAACAAGAGAAAAGGATGGATCTTGGAAGTGTTTAGTGGATCAGGCCCACTAATCTGAGAAAGTGAGTTAGGATCGAATCAGAGATGCTAATCCTCAAAAATTTCTCGAAGATCAAGATTCCAGAAGCCATGGAAAAAAGGCTGAAAAAGGAGTACCGCGCCTCTTCAACTGAGCATAGCGTGGTAGTACTGAGTGGCAGAGAAGGAGCATAGCACGGTAGTGTGGACTACCGCTCCCTTAAGCTTGAGCAAGACGTGGTAGTGTAGGTATATGAAGTCTCAGCTGGGTTGATTCTTGACAGGACAGGTTTGTCTTCAAGGATCATTCATCATTTTTCTCTTCTGGGTGTTTTAAGCAGTAGGGGAAGTGTCGTCAACTATTTTTATGGTGAAGATATGACACTATGAAATACGGAGGTATAACAGATGCCCCCTAAAGTGTGAGGTCAGAAGGGACTGATGGCCGAAACACTTTACAAATACTGTGCGGAGATAGCATCGAGGAGAGCAACAAGGAGCTGAAACAGAAACAAAATGTCAGATATACCATCAAGGCGGGCATCCCCATGCTCAGAAACAATTGACTCAAAGCATGGCTGCCGACCAATACATTGCAGATCCATGAGTACCGAGATGATATAGACTGTAGAAAAATCATGGCTACTATGAACAAGCACAGATCCATGAGACAGTAATAACACAGCCACGACCAATACAAAAGTGGATCTATGTGACAATACAAAGGACATCTCCATTGCAACCTGGATGCAATCAAAGTACAAAGGTGTGTCCAGGGTCTTCTACTCAATCGCAAATGATACGAATCTAGCCATGTGATTACAAGGTGTTGAAGTCGAACATGGTAGAAACCATTTGATTACTGGTCAATAATGTGAACCGTTAACAAATGTGAGGGAAATCACCAATGATGACGGTGATCCCCAAGGTATCTATAGTACATCTCAATGAAATGTGAATGAATGAGTTGATGTCGAGCATTTGAGAGATCATTCGATCAGAGGTCAATGATGTAAACCTACTGTTGAACATGAGGAAACCTGCCATTGAGGCATGCAAGTATGAAGGTACTAATGGTTGATTCTGAAGTCCAATTCCCAGATAGTGATTTGGCGTCGATGGGAATAGAATCATCGAAGGTGGGCCATAACAATTACCACATCATCGACACGAAATCGAAACGAAAGATGGTATAGGACGATGAAACAATAGATCATGTACTAACACAATGGAGGTCTGACACAATGAATGACTCTGAACAATGCAACCCTTTGAACATATAACGGCATGAAACAGGACCTAGCAGTAGGGATTGTTGACGGTAGAGGATAGACATCGAATGAGTAGGCTCGTGGCCAGAGAGACGACTCATGATGATGACCATAACTCAGTGAGAATTAATACCCAAAAATCGACAAGGGACAGACGCATGCCATGTTCAAAGGTGACGACTTGACAAGCTGCCAACAAAATAAACTCGACTTGTTTCCCATTTTCCCTCGACATGATAGACGAGTACCTCTTTGTTGTTTTTCGAGCTTGAAGACGACAACAGATGCTCAGTATAGCTCATCTCATAGATGAGTCTAATCTCACATGTTTTACGAACCTGAGAAAGGAGGGGTTCGTCCCAAAGTGGGTCTTTCGATGTCAAATTTTAACAAGTCCAAGGAAGGAAAACTTGGTAGTTTTTCACATTTAGAGAGCCTGAAAAAATTAAAGAAGGCTCCAAAGTGTACTTTTTCATGAATTTAGTCCCTCGATCCCGAAAACGTGTAAAACAATTCCCGAGAGAACTCTCCCAGTAAAAAATTGAACGAGGTATATCTTTCTCGTAAATAGTCTAGACGGGCCGAAAAAGGGGTAACCTATCATTGAATAGACGACCTTTCAAATACTTTTACAAGTGTGAAAGAGACAAGATCACTTGGCAATCTTTTCAATTTTAGGGAGTCTGAAAATAGCTTAACTATGGACTTCAATGGTCTTTTTCGTAACTTTTAATTATTCTGGTCCGAAAGAAGAATAAAATACAACCAGGATAATGCTTTCCTCATTGTTTAACGAGCATGAGTAAAGCTGAATAAGCTCAACATCATCTACTTCAGTTTGACAAGCACGATACAGGTGTAAAAGCGCTTGGAATCTTTTTCAAGTTTTAATCTAGAGCACGAAAAAGATAAAGTAGGCTCAAAATGAAGGTCAAATAAGTGAATAAACGCCAATGTGAACATTTTTAAAGGACACCCTGTCAACAAATGCTCATGGAACCAGATATTAGTAATGTGAAATGGGTTTTAATCTAACCAGATAAAATAATGAGTAAAAAATAGGTGAAAAAGTTATATAAGGAATAGGTAAATATGGAAAGTTACCATTTCACTTGTGCATTTGCCCAAAGAGGAAATTTTACCCATTAAGGAGCAAAAACTTCAAGAGTTCATATTTGGAGATCCGGAGCACCGTTTCAACAACTATCTATGCCAAGTAAGAGCTTTCAAGCCCCTCTTTCATTTCATAGATTAAAAATTTGATTTCAGTAGGGAAAAATAATTTTTTGGGCAGGCCCTAATGGGCACTTTTCGCCTTCCACAGTACCGCACGACAGCTATGTCGGGAAACGTGGTACTGTGCAAGAGTACCGCTTTGTAGGGTTAAACAGGGGCGCGGTACTATGCAGTACCGTGCAGTCGCGTTCACCCCAAGCACGGTAGTGGTGAATTTTAAGACCGACAAATTTTTTTTTCTTCAATTTTTAACTGAGATCAAATTATTAAATGATTAATGAATGTTTTCCACGAGCTTTTGCAGGTGTTTGCAACTTGTTTGGAGCAAAATGGTCAGTTGGAAAGAAAGAGAGCATGAGGCAGATGATTTGTTGGCTGAAAATGACCAAAGGACTGTGACTGCATTGCGGGAATGTGGCTTGTTGATATTCTTCAAGACCATAGGTATACGCAAGCAAGCAAAACTTCTCACCCATATTATTCAAATGTGGGACCCCGACATTCAAGCTTTCTGATTTGGAGAACACACCCTCGAGATTGAACTCGAGGACATTTATTTCCTCACAGGTCTTTCAAAGAGAGGAGCATGGGTGAGTTTTACTGGGTTCACGGCCTCGGAGGCAAGTACTGATACTTTAATTGCTCGTTATTGTCGCCAAGGTTCGGGGAAGAAAAGAGATAAGGTGGTCATTAAGGATATTGTAGAACTTCCTTTAAAAACCATGTTGTTCACCATCACACGTGCAGTAGAGAGTATGGGTCCCCATCAGGCATCCCGTACGTAGATGAATCTTGCAGTGGGTTGCATGGCAGGGACAGTATTCAACTAATGTGAGGAAGTATTGACCAACCTCAAAGAGTAAGTGAACAAGTGTAGGATTGGAGATAAATCTTAGTTTGGGTATGGGAGAATTCTGGCCACCTTCTTCTTGGTGAGGGTGCCATTGTTGCATCCACAACTGACCATACTTGCCCGTCCACCCACCAAGCCATGGATGGCTCAATGGAGTGAGTATGCGGGACGAGTCGGGGGGCCACAGCATTTGGCTTTTGGTGAGGAATTCTTCTCATGGCTTAATGAACAGATCGTGATGATCAATGACTACCCCTATGCAGGGGTGGACTTCCACGAGGACATAGACTTGGCACTGCCAGAAGACAAGGATTGGGACAATATAGGCATGACCTTCATTAATGTGTTTTTTAATTTTTTGAATATGTAATTTTTATTGTTTTTTAGGAATGTGTAAAAAAGATTTTAATATATGTACATGTGTGTGTCGCAGATCGTGGACCACAGAGACCTGCAGGCTACTCGCCATTACGCCGAGGTGGTGTCGAGCACTGAGTTTCTTCGAAGGGAGAAGAAGAAGAGGAAGAAGAGGTAGGAGGGGTTCAAGACATAGAGCGGAACCTACAGGGTTTAACCCTCGGGGTTCCATCTATGAGGATGGATGATGTTCCTCTGCATCTTCAACGGCATACTGTAGGTGTGCCTAGACGTATTGGTCTTCTTCTCCGTAGGGTGGCCAGAGCCATAGTCTACTACCACGAGCAGCGTGAGGAATCTGAGGAGGATCGTGATAGATCTCCTAGGTCTCCTTAGATAGCAGTATTTTACCTTTTGCGGCATGTACACGATATGTAGGCTTGAGAGCCAAATTTTGTATGGGATTGGATCCCAAATTTTGTCTTTTGAACACAAACTTTATGTATTTTTGAGAAAGACATATTTACATGCAGTGATATACATACATGGACCTAGTTTTATGATCTATTTATTTACAATGACTTGTGTGTTCATTTTATGATGTGTTTTTATGTATGGGCAAGATGCCAATCCAAAATGTAATTAGCTAATGAATCAGCTACACAATTGAATTCTCTTGGTATGTGTTGATATGAAATAAAATTAAAAGATTGTTCCAAGAGGCGTACCCTTCGAAATAAGCGAAGTAAGATAGGATTGCGGACTGTGTAAACATGATTTAGATGGGAAACCACGAGTTGGGAGTCTAGGAAGACCGATAGGGAGTCAATTCCAAGGGAAGCAACCTCTGTTAAGAGTCCAATGACTGCATGGTACTCTGCAATATTGTTGGTTGCGGGACCCAAACAATTGGATCCTGATGATAAAAACTCGCCAGTAGGAGAATAAATTACCCATGCTACGGAAGCCAGGTTCTGGGTATGTCGCCTCACACTGTCGGCGAATCCGTAGTAGGAAGACATCTACACATAAAAGCACAAGTCAAGGTAAGAATGGATACATGAGATCCGTGCGTGCATACAAAAGATAAATGAAAAAAACTAGGTACATTATGTACAAAAAGTATCTCACGCAGGATGAACCTATGCGTAGAAACGTTTGAGGTACAACCCATTACGGGGCCATGCCAGTGGCGTGCCGTCACAATCAACAAGTACATAGGCTCCCTTCTCCAAAACACATTTTACAATGAAGGGGCCGTACCACATAGACTCTAGCTTTCCTTTTCCAAGATTATCGTGCATTTGGTCATACGTGAGTACGAGATCACCTTCATTGAAAACCCAAGGTTGAACGGATTTGTCATACTGTGTTTTGACGCATTTTTTATGAGCTTCGTTGGCTAAAGCAGCGTCTCGGCAAGTTTCATCTAGCTTGGCTAGGTATAGAAACTGTTCCTCTTCGGAAGTGGTGTGGGGAAGTAGCTCTATGGCTATCTTAAGTGATGAAATTTCACATTCAATCGGTAAGATGGCTTCCATGCCATACACCAGTTGGAATGGTGTGAACCCGGTGGCACTTTTCACTGAGGTTCAGTATGCCCATAGTGCCGAAAAAAGAGTTGAGTGCCAATTGGACTTATGAGTACCCACAATTCGTTGAATCATGCATTTCAAAACTTTGTTAATGGCTTCCACTTGGCCATTAGCCTATGGGTAGTATGGGGTTGAGTTTTCATGACGAAAACCCAAGTTGGCGCTCAATTCTTCAATCATATGGTTCCTAAAGTGGGAGCCATAATCGGTTACAATGGATTGTGGGACACCGAACCTAGCTATAATGTGGTTGAATATGAACTATTCTATTGTTTTTCTATCTTCAACATAAGTGGGCATCGCTTCAGCCCATTTTGTGAAATAGTTGATAGCTACTATGACATAGCTATGCCCCTCGGCTGAAGTGGGATTACAGTGCATGAAATCTATGCCCCATTTAGAGAAGGGTCCGACGACAATAAGAGGGTGGAGTGGAGCAGGGTGTGAGCATATCTTACTATGAAAGAATTGACAGGGTGGACATTTCTTCATAGTTTCAATGCAGTCTTTGAAAATCGAGGGCCAGAAATATCCCGCTTGCAGTATCTTCTAGGCCGTAGCCATCCCAGAGAGATGACCACCACATGCTCCAGTGTGGCAGTCATTAAGAACGTGTTCTGCTTCATCTAAAGTCAAACAGCATCGAAGAACAATATCAACACCACACCGATAAAGGGTATCGTTGACTATGAGGTAGTACTTGGCATGATGTCGAATACGTTGACGTTCGTCGCAGTTGAGGTCAGGGCGGAAACATTGGGTTTGGAGATATAGTAAGATATCCCCATACCATGGGTCTGACGTGCTAATTAGGAACAACGATTCATCGGGAAGAGAATTGATGGGCTCAGGTTGCTTAGTAGCATGGGGTAAGTTACAAATCAATTCGACAAAGACCAAAGATTTCTTGGATTTGGCTTTGGAAAATTCCAAGTCAAACTCTTGTAGGATGACAATCTAGCAAGAATATTTGCCCCCAAGCACTTGACGTGTGAAGATATAGTGCATTGGATTGAAATCCACTATGACAGTGGTCTGGCAGAGTAGAATGTAATGACGAAACCTCTGGACAGTGAAAACTGTTGCCAGAGCCAGTTTTTCAACATGTGAATAGTGAGTTTCGGAGTCGAGAAGACTCTTACTAAGATAGTATACCACATGTTCTATGTCGTTATTGTCTTCTTGGACTAACACCATACCGATGGTGGAAATCGAAGCTGTGAGATAAAGAATGTAATCCCGTGTGTAATTGGGGGGTTGAATCACAGGATCTTCAGTTAAGGTTGCCTTTAGGTGATCAAAGGAGCGTTGGGCTTCATCGTCCCAAATGAATGGGGTATTTTTCTTTAGAAGCCTCATATAGCCTTTTGTTATCTCGGTGAAATTGCAAATAAAGCGGCATAGAAAGTTTGCGTGCCCCTGCAAACTTTGAAGTTCTGGTATGTTCGTGGGGGAAGGTAGGGCTAGAATAGCTTCTACCTTCGCAGGGTCCAATTGTATGTCGTGTTTGGAGATTATGAATCCTAAACGCTTTCCGGCTTCAATGCAAAAGACGCATTTATGTGGATTCAAATGGATATTGTAGCGACGACACCTTGCAAAAATGGTGCCTAAGTGATCAGTATGATCTTCTCGGGTCTAAGAATGAGCGGGAAGGTCATCAAGATATGGTTCTACAATATGTTTGATATCGTGAAATGCATACAACATCGCCCGTTGGAAAGTTACCCCGACATTTTTTAGGCCAAAAGGTAGCTTTCGATATGCAAAAATTCCCCATGGGAAGATAAAGGCTATTTTATGCTGGTCGGCTGGGAGGATATCGTTCTGATTATAGCCAGAAAAGCCATCCATAAATGAAAAGATGACACTCCCGATGCAATTATCGATGATCTAGTCGATGAACGGAGTTGGGTAGTTGTCCTTTGGACAAGCTTTGTTCAAGTCACGGTAATCAACATAGACTCTAATCGTACCCTGTTTCTTGGCTACGAGAACGATATTAGATACACATTCTGTCAGTGGGACAGGATAGATAAAAGCAACACGCAAAAGCTTTTCAACTTTTGCTTTGATAGTGGCTGCCTTACGAGGATGGACGGGTCGGAGTTTCTGCCAAACAGGTCAAGCGCCAGGAAAGGTTGGAATCTTGCAGACCACGATAGATGAGTTGGTTCCTAGCATTTCTTCATAACTCCAGGAAAAAACGTCGTGGAAAGTTTTAAAGTAGGCAGTGTAGAACTCCATTTCGGTGGGAGTGCATGTCTTTCCAATATGAACATTTTCCACGACGCCAGGCATCACTGAAATGTCAATGGGAGTGGTTTCCATAAGGTTGGCCAAGTTTCCTTCAGAAAATACTTCATCAAGGGAAGTGGGAAACTTGGTTTGAACCATTCCAAGTGAAGGGTTGGATTTTGTATAGGGCTCAATCGTCTGAATGGTGGGGAATGAATATCGATGATGGAAATCTCCCCATGGTGGCTCATCACCGCACATAACCTCCATAATTGATTCATCAGTGGGAAAAATCAATGTGAGAGGATCGATAAGTGGTGGGAATGAATGAGTTTCAGACGAGAGTTGCGCCACGGTGTGATGGGTAGAAAAATCGACCCAATCGGTGGCTAACTGGATCACTTTGTATGCTGCAAGGTTTCCATTTAATGGGATGGAGTTGCCGTAGTTTTCAATCTCAGTGGGACTTGGGATCACCCAAGAATCAATCAAAGGGGTAACGTTTGATGATATCATGTTGACTTGTTGAACATGGGACCCCAGCTCTGGGAAAACTCCAATAAGGGAAGAATCCTTCATAAGACCAATGCCAACATCTTGGAACTGGTACCGAGGTTGATCCAATAATAGGACAGTGTTGGTGGAGTTCGGATGAGAGTCTGGGATACAGTAATCAAGCTGATCTATGGTGACAATTTTCCCTTCATGAGGAAATTGCACGATCCGAAAGATAGTAGATGCTATGGCAGTCATGGCATAAAACCAGTTTCGACCAAGTAGAAGATTGTAATCTAATGGTGCATCCATGACTTCAATGTGTACGGATACTATTTTTCCCCCCAGTTCAACACCAATCGTGGGAATGAGTCCATAAGGTTGAAAATCGTGTCCATCAAACGCTCTGAGAGTAGTGGGAGATGATGTGACTTCAGGTGATCCTAACGCTCTCCAACAATTCAAAGACATAATCGACGTGGAGGCACCTTCATCTAAGACAGTGCGATGGATACTATTTCCACAGATTCTTGTATGAACCTGGAAGGCTAGCTGATGGGAAAGCCAAGGTTTTACATACTCCAAGTTAAACATGATGGTGTTTGAAGTATCTAGGTCCATTGCCCCCAGTGCTGAAAGTAAGGTTCTGTGCTGCGTAGGGAAGTGTTGGAGAACCTCTAGAGTCGACATGGCGCATGGTGCTTGAGCTAAATCCTCAACAATGTTGTAATTTTGGGCAGCTCACGCATTGGGATTAAATGTCACTTTTTGTATGGTGCCCTTGGGTGGGCATAGCACTGTGTCCATAAGCGGTCTCTCAATGTGGAGATGGTCGTTAGGGGGAGGGGTAGGAGAAGGATCTTCAACAGGAGACTTGCATTTGGCTGTCTCTGATTGTTTGTTTGAACTTGGGGGCTTTTCATATGTCTTTGAACGAGTGGTTATGTGAATCTCTTCATTACTCGTCATCAGGATTTCGCGGTTTGCGGACATCTCTCCGCGAGATGGGTTGTTCGGGTTGCCCCCTTGTGGGGTTTCTTGGGCAACCATCTGCTGTTGCTGCTGAGGGAAAGGTTCAGTTAACACTACTTGATGAGAGGATCCTTTAATGAATTTGTTGACTTCATCCTTGTAGGGACAGTGACGCGTGCAGTGATTGTCTTGACAAATCAGACAGGGAAACTTAGCCTTCTGACTTGGTTTTGGGTCATTGTGGGTGGGTTGTGGTTTGGGATTCTCCTACTGGTTATAAGTCTTCTTGGAATTTCCACGATTGTTCTTCTTCTTTCCTCTGGATGGTTGTGACATATATTGAACTGCGTTCACTTCGGAGGAGACAACAGGAGAGGTAGAAGCTTTTGGAGCAGCCTGGGGTAGAATGGGGGAAGCAGAAGCTTGTTTCCCCATCGGTTGAATGGTAGGATGGGCCTTAACTGAACCAACAATACTGTCGATAGGGGGTTCAACGGCAGGCTTAGTTGGATCATTAGTGATGTGGGTGGCGTGGGGAAGAAGTTTGTGTAAAGTGCCGGATTGGGTGTATACCAAATCCATGTACTGGGCTGCCGAGATGGCTTGTTCCTCCATGACCGGCCTGCACATAGCAATGTCCCTGGCTATGGGAGGCAAGAATGAATTTGTGAACCAATCAGCGAGTAGCTGATCCAGAATGGGTTCCTTGATTAGCCTATGGTGTCGACACCACTCATGGATGTGATCCGAAATGTGCGTAGAAGTGGTTTGACGCAACGAGGTTAATAGTTCTGTTCTAGTCTCATACTAGATGGGGAGTTGGAAATGGGTCAGAAACTGCATAGCCAAAGTGTTAAAATCATGAAAGGAGTGTTGTGGCAGCTTGATGTACCATTTTGCTACTGTGCCGGTAAGTGTGCACTGGAAGAGCCGTAGCGGAATGGAGTCGTCCATCAATGAGTTGGATGAACACCAAAGATGGAAGGTCATCACGTGTTTCTTAGGGTCTTCCTCGGGATTGGCATCGAACTTAGGAATGTCCGATGGGAGTTTGACTGGAATAGGTGGCTAGTGAGGTTCATGCCATATAGGATCATTAATGAGCCTTGACAAATCAAGTAAATCTAGCATGGCCAAAAAGGGAAGTTGACGATTAGTCTGCGAGTATGAGTAATAACCGTATGGTGCAGAGAAACCTGGGGGGCCCTGCATTTGCTGCGTGTTATACCCATATGTGTTTCCCATGGGGTATTGCTGGAATTTTTTGGGGTAATATGCCATCTGGTTAACTGGTTGTGTGTTGGAAGTCATTACCTGACTAGGAATCACGGTGGTAACCGGTTGTTGGATGTTCTGCTGAGTGGGGATGGTAGGTATGGTACCCTGGGGTTGTTGTGTCCCAGGAATGGTTGCTGCTCCTTGTTGGGGAAGGGTTCCCTGGAGTTGTTGTGTCCTAGGAATGTTACCGCTACTTTGAGTAAGTGGAGGGTTTCCCGTAGCAGGGTTAGGGGGTGGCTGTAACAGTGGTGTCGATGGAATATGGGTTCCACCTTGATGAAGATGTGGGAATTGAAGGGATGGGTTCCATGGAGTTGTTGCAGCCAAAGGATAGGGGAGGCCAGAATTCAAGTTGGGGGGAATTTGAGATTGCCCCCCAGCTTGGTTCCAGTTTCCAAACAATGACTACCCCCTGCTCTATGGGATTTGAGATCCCTAAGAAGGAAGTGTGCCTAATGAGGGATGTTGAAGATGAGGCCCGGTTGGGAAACTGGTATAAGGTTGTCTGCTTCCAGGTGTGTTGTACATGCCATACTGAGTAGATGCTACTGGTTGGGAGGGCTGTTGGATGGTGCCGATGGGTTTCCCTCCAGCAGATGGGTTGGATGGTCCTATAGGAGGAGGTTGTTGACTAGGAACGGGGTTCCCAACAAAGGATTGTCCTCCAGTAGGCTGGGTTGATGACCCGCTAGGAGGGGGTTGGTTGTTGGGATTAGGGGTCGTAATAGTCGGTTGTCCACCTCCTGAAATGGTGTAGATAGTAGCCGAAGGTGAAGCTTCGGTAAATATGGATGATCCAGCTATATGACTTGGTGTTCTTCCGACACTAACAAGGTGAGATAGTGTCGATTGGCCAATGGCGCCAAAGGTGCCAATTTGTGGAGGGGGTCTTCCATATGTGACGGGAGGGGACGGAGAAAATACTGGGTTATCCCTCATAGAATGTGTGCCAAACATGCGTGATGGAAATAAATGTGGGGAATTTAACCTAGGGGTGTCGGGGGTTTCGTCCATAGCGTCTTCAACAATAGGAGGACTATCAAAGACTGGGTCTGGGTTCGTATCCTAGAAAGGGTTTTCGGGGTCTGGCGGGAACAGAGGTATAGTAACGTTTGAAGGTCCAGAGCCGTCTGCATAGGAGTGATGAAATTCTGTGCTAGATGGAATGTTGGGAGCCTGATAATCGGGAGGACGGGTAGCAGGGGGATATCTAGAAGCCAATGAGAGCATTTGCTCTATATCACGTTTAAACTGTGCTGACACTAACGGGGAATTAGATAGACTAACCATACTAGATTGGATGGAGGCCATGATCTCATGTCTCGAAGGGAGGTTGGGGAGAGATACTATATGAGGTATGTTGGTGGAAGAATCGGTTTCCTGTGGATGAACACTGGATGGCGCAGTGATAGCAGGCGGAGGTTCCACCTAGGAAGCGATAAATCCATAGTCAGGTTCAAAAGGTGTATCATGAAGTTGGGTTTCTTCGATAACTTCGACGTATCCACCCAGGACTACAATCAATTCAGATAAATCTTGGTCGGATCCTTTGGTGGTGCCAACAGATCCTTCTGTAACATTGTAGAAAGTCTCTGGTGGGAGGGTAGTGCTGACATTGGGGAGGATGATGGCCTCCGGTCTAGTATCTTGGGCAGTACTAGTTTCAGCCGCTGTAGTGTTGTCCACTGTGACAAATATATCTGGAATGATAGTGGGTGAAGAGACAGTGGGAGTCTCAGGTGTACTAGTGGTTGTGGAAACTGCAAGAGGTTCTGAGACCGTACTGTCAGTAACAATTACAGTTGTAACTAAAGATGTAGTGCATATCAGCGGTGGAATGTTCCCTTGACCGGCACTGCGGCTGGGAGGGGCGAGAATACGTGATGTAGGTGGACCCGAGGTCCATGGTGGTGGTGGTGGTGGTGGGATTTGTCCGTGTACTCTTCATGATATCCGTGGTGGTTCTGACATAATGGTAGATATACAAAATCCAAGGGCAGTATTGTAACAAAGAACTCAAAAAACCCTAATGCAGCCGAGTGTGCAAAAGGAGAGCTAGAAAAAGCAAGGCTTGTAGGCCAAAAAAGCAAGCTCTAAAATCTATACTGAGACTGGTGTCCCAGTAAGCGAGCTAAGAAAAACAATGGCCAGAATGCAAACAAGCAATCACTAAAAAGAAAAATGACCCTATATTAAGATGAGATAACAAGCAAACTCTTAACTAAGAGCTGGAGACCTCAACAAGTTGTATGCTTCGCAAGGTGATAAAATTCAAGTTGAACAATACAATGTGAGAGACCAATATGAGAAGGATATCCCTCTACCAAAAGGGATCCTGGGTAAAAGATCCCTAGTAGAAAAGTTACTAAGCTACCTCGTTCATGACACGTTGGAAAAGGTTTTCAACGCTTCTTCCTTATCACCCTTGCATTACTATGAATACAAGGAAGACAATGATTGATGTTGCCTTAGGGCTAAGTGGAGTGCGGCATTCCACAGAGTCCGTCCGGTTCCCAATCTCGCAGCGGTTTAACCCCTAAAAGTTAAAAATAGTCAGGAGGCCCCTCCACAAACTGGTCTATGACCGTGTCTACAAATACTAGAGGATTTTAGTTCCCTAGAGGACAACAACTATGTCTCAGATGATAATGACAAGGGGGAATTATTTGGATGCCTATCCCCAGTGTCCTACCTAACTACCGAATTCTTTTGATTTCCTCAAGTGAGGTTAATGTTGGTTTAGTTAGGGAGATTAATTTTAGTGGTTGTATTACTCAATCGGGTAAATGGACATGAAACTTGGTGGTGTTGTGACGACCCAAACCATGCAAGTGAGAATGAATCGAAATAAGCCTTGTATTCGATGAAAACTAGCTATGGGAAAGAGAGAGTTCTTCAATCATAAATGCATGGAACTTTCACAAACAATGAAAAAACCACTTCAAAACAGAATTTTTGTTTTCTTTTTCTAAGTAAAGCCAAACTAAAATAAACACTTATTTCCAAATTTCACTGATCTGCAACTAGTATGCTTCAAAAATGAGAATTTATGTGGCAAATTGAATGGTTCACTTCCTAATGCACGATATTATAACTAGATCGTTCCAAACCAAGCAACACAAATGTTTTTCAATAACAATTTCCAATATAGATTTGAATATCAATAATACAAAAGATGATATTTATAGGAACAATGTGATTATGAAGGATACACAATCCAGTAAGAGAAGATAGTAGTAACAGTTTGGTTCTGATGGGAAGATCAAGCCAATGCAATCGAATTGAAGGGGTGACCCAATATGTAAATAATGCCACTAACTCAACAAAAATAATCAAGCTCACACCAAAGGGTAAACAAACCACAAATGACTGTGCAAATGGACAGGATAGTAATAAGCAACAGAAAACACCAAGCTAAGGCAGAGAAAATAAAAAATTGACTCAGGAAACCAAATAGGAAAGAAAAAATGAGAAATTGCAGACACTACCGCGTGGGAAAATCTGACTAAAACGCGTTACTGGTACACTACCACGCTGGTAAGAGCACTGGGTACGTGGTACTACCGCACTGTAGGAAGTAATGGGGGTGCGGTACTGATGTAAAAGATGGAAAAACGTAACTTTTGAAGAAATTTTTTTAATTTTTCAGGGTTGTTGTAGACCCAGAGGACTCATTGATCACAGAGAGAGAGAATATGTAGAGAGAAGGGGTGAATAGAGGTCAAAGAGAAATAAGTCAATCAAATGGGGTTCAAACCAGCGGAGTCGTCAGTTTTTGTTGTAGATATTTCTCCCTACGGATAGGTAGAAACTCTCTTAGGTTAAAGTAGACTTAACTGACTCTAAACTAAGACAAAAAGATAACAAATGCTACCTTGAATTCCTAGATATAAATAAACATCTCAAGATTATATTGCTGAAAGAAACGGAAGAGATCTAACTGACCTTTGACTTAATTGCTCGTCTTAGTCGATGCTTCGATTCTCAAGTCCTCGCGAATGAACCTGTTAGAATAAACCAAGATACAAGCATATACAATCTTCTAGCAACTTGAAATATGAGTTAGAATCTAAATATATAGCAGAAACAAATCATATGATTGAAACAAGATCAACATACATGATTTGGGAAACAAGACAAGTTATGTTTTATTACCAACTTGAAGTCACTTACAATGGTTTCTTGATGTCCAAGCCAACTCCCAGCTCCAAGTGCTTTCTCCTCTAGCTATCTCCACAAAGATTCAAGATCATAGGTTTGATGTCTCCAAGAGTCCTCCCTTTTGCTCATGGAAGGTCTCTCTCTTATAGTGTGTACTAGGGTTAACCAACAAGAGAGAAGGATGGATCTTGGGAGTGTTTAGTGGATCAGGCCCACTAATCTGAGAAAGTGAGTTAGGATCGAATCAAAGATGCTAATCCTCAAAAATCTCTCGAAGATCAAGATTCCACAAGCCATGGCAAAAAGGCTAAAAAGGAGTACCGCGCCTCTTCAACTGAGCATAACGCGGTAGTACCGCGTGGTAGAGAAGGAGCATAGCATGGTAGTGTGGACTACCACTCCCTTAAGCTTGAGCAAGGCACGGCGGTGTAGGTATATGAAGTCTCAACTGGGTTGATTCTTGATAGGACAGGTTTGTCTTCAAGGATCATTCATCATTTTTCTCTTCTGGGTGTTTTAAGCAATAGGGGAAGTGGCGTCAACTATTTTTATGGTGAAGATACGACACTGTGAAATATGGAGGTATAACATTGATTGAAAAAAATTGGCATCCGGACAAGAAAGAGATTTGGGACTGGTGTGATAAGACAGAAAGATACTTTGCAAGGAAGGAGAATATACACCCACATCTCTCTGATGTTCAGTGGTTGAACAAATACCTGTGGGAAGATATTCACAATATTTTATGGGCATCTTTTGGAAACGAGCTACATGAGTGGTTTTCAAGGCTCGTAGAGCAAAAGAACTATTTCCAGCCAGAAGCACCGACCAAGTGGACTCCAGAGCTTACAGAGAGGCTCAAAGCGATAGATAGTCCACTTTCATGAGTAGTCGAATTCTGGGTTGACAACATATTGGAATGCTTTGTGACAGATTTTGTTGTAGAAACATTTAAATCCTACAGCACAACCGAAGCAGGGTTTTTCAAAGGGTTCAAAGGTAAGTACCTGAACAATCTAAGTTTATACATTAAAATGCTTTTAGCTAAGAAAGGCGTTTTAAGAATGCAGTGAAATTTTTGAATCTGTCATGGTAAATAACATATATAGTGATATTCCGACAAAGAAACCCATAATTTGAGAAGTGGAAAGAGATACAAGTATACCACAGAGAAAAATCCTAGACCTCATGGACTCCACGTAGATACTGAGATACCATGTGAGCTTAACAATCATACCGCACCTCTGTCAGCTACTTATCATCCTATTACACTGCAAAATCCACCAGTTGCAAATACCGCACCTCCCCTGTCTCATAATATGTCAATTCAAAACCCTCCCTTTACTAATGTTAATACTCCATAGAATACCAGTACTGGTAACACCGCAGGACCAGGTGGCCAGACCATTCCGACTCAGCCCATTCCATCTCAGACTATTCCACTTTCAAACATCCAACCTCAGATCATTCCTAAGAATATTATCCCTAGCACTACTCAGAGTACCGCGCCACTAGAAGGAGGATGACTGACGATATCAAGCTACCGATATTCAAGAGAATGGGTCTAGAAGACCCTGATCAGCATTGGTTTCTATGTGAAGCCATCTGGAGTGTTAAGAAGGTTCAGGATGACGCTGTGAAGCAAGCACGTCTCATCACTACTTTCAGAGAAAGAGCCTTGCTCTGGTTCATGAAATATTCACAAGGACAGAATATAACCCTGGTAGAAATCAAGGTTGCACCCTTAGTAGAATTTAAGAAGCCAAAGTCAGAATCGCAGTGTATCATAGATTTAAAAGAGATTAATCAAAAACCTAATGAGACAGTCTGGGAATTTAACCAGAAATTCAAGACACTGTTGGACCAAGTGAGCTTTGTCATAGCTCCACAACAGCACCAAGAATGGTTCATAGCTGCGTTGTTGCCTCATATCAATCTACCATTGATGCAGTAGAAGGTTGCATTGCAAGTAGAGGCCTTAGAAATCATGATGAAGTTATAGGCTTCATTGATAGGTGAGACTAGCATCAGAATGTCTTAGATCAAGAATCAGCTAGCTACCTTAACCTTACAATTGCAGGATATGAAGAAAGGAAAACAAGAGAGACAAGAGATCTGGTGTACAGGATGCAAAGGAGAAGGCCACACTAGAGAACATTGTCCTTTATTTCAGGAGTACCTTAACAGTGGAGCACCAAATCCACTAAATCAGAACCAGGCGCCGTGGTGTGAAATCTGTAGAACTAGAGGACACCGGTTTGAAGACTGTTATTTGATACAGAAGTATGTTAGAACCCCTAAGAACCTGTATTGTAACTTCTGTAAGTCATTTGGACATGATGAATCCAATTGTCGTGCACATGAGCTCATGATAGAAAGAAAGCAAGACATGGAGCATATGCGAGGTGGTGGAGTATACAGAGTTCAGGAAGAAAATCAGCCGAAACAAGAAAATGCGCAGTATGATCAAGGTGCATATAGAGGCTGTGGTGGAGGATACTGCAAGAGAGGAAGGAATGCTAGCGCAGCGCAAGGAAGAGACTGAGGTCAAGTAATCTGTTATAACTGTGGTCAACCTGGCCATGTGTTCAGAGACTATACCAATGAATGCACTACTTGTAACTATTGTAAATCCTTTCATCATGTCATTGAGGCATGTTCAGTCTTAGGAGTAGAGATGCAGAAACAGAATCAAGATTTGTTGAACCTGAACATTCAATTGATCGGAGCAGAGAGAAGGGTTGTGGATCCAAGCATCAATGTAGTGACATGAAGTGGCACTGCAATAGGAAGAGATAGAGGAGCAGAAGCTTTGACTTCTAGGGACTTCGATACTAAACAAACTCCTGCCGAAACAATTTGGATCTGAAAAGCTACTAGGAAGGCACCTACCTTCAATCTAGAGAAAAATAAAGAAGTATTTGAAGAAGCACGGGACATTTTCAAAGAACTGTCACCTACTTCACAAAGAATCCCGTTGTGCAATGAAGTATTACAGACACAAGATATTTCAGCAGCATATGACAAAACATGCGACGCAGCAGAGATAGGCACCTTTGTTGTGTAGTTCCTAAGGGGTTGCATGAAATTACTGAAGAGCACAGATGCTGTGGCGGAATTAGAAAAGTAATTGAACCAGTATGAGCCAAACAGTAAGACAGAGACTGTCCAGAGTGCAGTTCACCAGATCAATAAACTCAAAAGATCAGGCCGAGAAATGCGGCTTAATGCTCAGATAGGATACTATGAGATGGATGAGATCATCCTTGATCTCGAATTAGAATTAAATGTCTTGATTAAGTAGACATGGAAGCAGATGGGGAGACAAAAGTTGTTTTGGTCACCCATACAGTTTAAATTAGCTAACCAATTGAAATTTATACCTTTTGGGAGACTAGCCAATGTTATTGTTGATATCGATGGAGTTTGAAGCTATGCAAACTTCGAGGTCATTGAAATTGTGGATGATAGTCAGCGTTATCCAGCATTGTTTGGTATAGACTGGGCAATGGATAACCTCGCCATTATAAATTTGAAGACAAAGAAGATGATATTTGAATGCCATGACATAAGGGTCATCGCACCATTGGACCCTTCGCAATGTGAAAGATACATTGAGCCGATTCAAGACGAATCTTGAGCTCAAGACTTGGACTGCATTTACAAAATGACTATGAATGATGCTGATTACATTAATCCTACTACTGATGGAACACTCATTTGGCACTGTGATAGCTCTTGCATCTCAGATTCTGATGCAGGACTAGAGAACTGGAAGAATCGCATGCATGAAGTATCTCCTAGAAGATGCGCGCAGATAACAAAGTCATTGCGCTAGATTGGAAAAGAGGTAAGTCCAATTCCTACCTATGATGGTTCATCTAATGTTTATTCCTTTATCAAAGAATATACTGTCTTAGTTGCAGCTGAGCATCACTTACCATCATTAGACATGGCACTGCGCGAGACACTAGCTAGATGGTGGGATGCGCATAAGCAGACATTGACAACATGGGATTAGTGTGGAATCAAGATGCATATCAGGTTAGCTGAGAAGGTTGCACTAACCTTTGAAAACTATAATGGACAGATGGATCCAAGGGATCATATTGAAATCTGTTCATAAGCATGGGGGGAGAGACCATAGACAAAATGGGTTCATCTGTTTGTACATACATTGGAGTAGCAGACTCTGAAGAAATGGTACTTGGATATGGAGTTGCACAGGGGAACTACAGACTGGTCTACCCTAGCCGCAAACTTCCAGAAGACCTTTAGTTTTGAAGACGAGAGTCCTAGCATAAATGATGCTTTGTATATTATTAAGGAAAGAATATATAGAGCAGAATGTCCACCTAGAAACATGACATTAGAGGAATTCTTTGGAGATATAGAAGTACCTGAAAACCTACAGCGACAGTGAATGAAACAGATAGAGCATGCCATGGAATGTTATAATATAGCTGAAGAGTCCGAAGATAAAGAAGAAAGTGATGAGGAGGACCCACGCAACATAAAAATACCCGAGTCAGAGGGAGTGCGCAATGTAGAGGGACCTCCGCTAGAAATTCCAGACATGAGTGGACCTCTGATAATGAGGAAAGTGAACATTGGCACCAGTGAAGAGCCAAAGTTTGCATCTATTGGAGACTACTGGGATGATCAGACGGTCACGGAGATCGCGGACTTGTTACATGAGTATTAGGATTTATTCTTGACGAAGTTTACAGAATGAAGGGTGTTCTCAGTGACTTAGGGGTTATGAAGATACATCTTAAGCCAGGCGCGAAGCTTGTTAAGCAAAGGCCCTATAGACTGAATCCGCGATACAAAGAACACGTCAAGGTAGAAGTCGCTAAGATGCTCGACGCGGGTATCATCGAGCCAGTTGAAGAATCAAAGTGGATAATCCCAATGGTTATCCAAGATAAGAAAACTAAAGGTGAGACCAAGATCTATGTGGATCTCATAAAATTGAATGATGCTTAGATGCATGACCCATTTCCTACCCCTTTCACTGATGAGGTGCTCGATAATGTTGGAGGAAATGAACATATTCCTTTACTAATGGATTTTCAGGATACCATCAGATAAGAATTGATCCAACAGACAGACACAAGACCACTTTTTCCACTGAATGGGGGTCATTCCAGTATACAGTAATGCCCTTTGGTCTGAAGAATGCGTATGCCATATTTTCTAGAGTTGTGGTTGTAGCATTTAAATATTTCATATATAAGTTTTTAGAAGCCTATTTTGATAATTGGACAGTATTTGGGTTGCTGAAGAACCATTGCGCAAACCTCATATTGATGCTAGAAAAGTGTAGACAGCATCAAATTTCATTGAATCTGAAGAAATGTGTCTTTTGTGTGCCTTATGGTATTCTTTTAGGACACATTGTGGGCAGCCAAGGCTTGATGGTTGATCCTGTGAAGATCGCAGTTATTGTAAACTTACCAACACCGAATTTAGTCAAGCAGCTGCGCACCACATTGGGGCATATGGGTTACTAGAGAAGTTTATAACACATTATGCACAGATAACCACGGAAATGGAGAAGTTGTTAAAGAAAGACGCGCAATTCATCTGGAACGTAGAATGTGAGCAAGGCTTTGACGCATTAAAAGAGAAAATGGTAACTGCGCCGATCTTAGTTTTTCCATACTGGGAGAAGCCATTCCATGTACATGTTGATGCTTCATGTATAGCATTAGGTGTTGTATTAGCATAGCCAGGAGAGGGAGGTATTGACCATCCGATTGCATTTTCGAGTAGGAAGCTCTCATCTGCAGAAAAAAATTATACCACCACTGAGAGAGAAGGCCTAGCTATGGTCTACACACTATAGAAATCAGGCACTATTTGCTTGGTATGCACTTCTCTATGTTCACTGACCATTCTTCTTTGAAATACCTGGTCAACAAGCCAGTGCTAGGAGGGCGAATTTGCAGATGGTTGTTACTCTTTCAAGAGTACAACTTTGAAATAGTGGTTAAGCTTGGTAGATTGAACTTAGGACCTGATCATCTTTCAAGGATCGAGTCAAGAGAAGAAACTACAAACCTTGAAGACAATATGCCTGATGCACAGTTGTTTTCTATTCATATTGCCGATGACTACTATAAAGATATCGTAGAATTCTTGACTACTGGGTTGGCACCCATAGAGTTTACTACGCACCAGAAGAAGCAACTGGTAGTAAGAGTAGAAGACTTCACCATAATTGCTGGACAGCTATACAAATTGGGGCCAGATAAAGTGTTGTGCAGGTGTGTATTAGAGCATGAGAATCCATTTGTACTGGCTGATGCACATTTAGGAGCAGTAGGACGTCACTACGCAGGACAAGCCACTCCGCAGAAGATATTGTGAGTAGGGCTATGGTGGCCTACGATTCACAAAGACTCAAAAGAAAATTGCTAGATGTGTGATGTCTGTCAGAAGAGAGGAGGGCCATTGCGAAGAGATGAAATGCCATTGAATCCAAAGTTGACATTACAGGCATTTGAGAAATGGGCCATTGATTTTGTGGGACCTATAAACCCACTGGGAAAGAGAACCGGTGCGAGGTACATTATTACTGCAACTGATTACCTCACCAGATGGGTAGAAACGAAGCCAGTAAAGGACTGTAGCGCAGTTACTGCCGCGCAGTTCATTTTTGAGAACATCCTTACAAGGTTTGGATGCCCGAAGATTTTGATGAGTGATCAAGGAACCCACTTTTTGAATAGAACCATTGAAGCCTTGATGGAAGAGTTCCACGTTCATCATCAGCGAAGTACGCCATATCATCCGCAAGAAAATGGAACTGTTGAAGCATTCAATAAGGTACTAGAGAATGCGGTGACAAAAATATGCAATTTCAATAGAGATGACTAGGACCTGAACATTCTAGCTATTTTATGGGCATACAAAACTACTTGCAAAAAGTTGATTGGCCACACACCTTTTAGGCTGGCATATGGACAGGAAGCAATAATGACAATGGAGTACATTGTTCCTAGCTTAAGAATAGTTGCATTCACAGGCATGGCAGATCACGACGTATTAGAAGAAAGGCTTCTACACTTAGTCGGTCTGGAGGAAGATCGCTTCATTGCAGGCTTTCACTAAGAAGTGTAGTAAAAAGAGAAAAAGCATGGCATGATTTCCATATAAAAAACAAGACCTTTCAGGTGGGTGATCTAGTCCTCCTGTATGATAGCAAATTTATGAAGTTTCCTGGAAAGTTTAAAATGCATTGGCTTGGCCCATATACCATTTTACATGTAACTAATGGTGGCGCAGTCCAGTTAGCCATGTTAGCAGGAGATAGCTTTCCTAGCCTAGTCAATGGAAGTAGACTAAAACCCTATCGGGATAGTCCTGCTTCGTAGAACCCTTAATGATTAGGAAAGGAGGAAATTTCCAAGTGTCAAGTACAGTTGAAATTAGGCACTAGAAATGGGAAAGATTTTGTATGCGAAGTGTGATGAACAAAATGTATATACCACAGAGTACTTGTTAAGAAGTGAAGCTGCACCCACCCAAAAAAAAGGAGGAAAAGAGAAAAAGAAAAGAGGAACTGCGTAGTTGCAAAGGCCAAAATGCAACTGCAAAGATCAAGTTGAAAGAGAAAAGAGGCTGAGTTTAGAAGCAATAAATCAGGCACCATGAAGTGATTGCATCGATGTAGTGAGGACCCACCGCACAGTTTGACGCAACACTCCAGAAAAGTAGCCGTTAGAATGTCGGTCACAAATATAGTCGTTATACAGTACTTTTTCCAGCAACTGCTTGAGCATTTAATGGAGAAATAACTGTTCTGAACGAGTTAATGGAGGAAAGGACCGAGATATTCGTCGGATTTTTCCAATGGCCACAACATTTAATGCTTATCTAGTCATTGAGGGGTACGGAGGAGGCTAGCTGCGCCTATAAATACCGTTGTATTTGTACTCGTGGGCATTACCGAAACCCTTGAATTTTCTTGCGACCAATACTTTGCGATTGTTTACAGGAAGTTATCAGAAATCCTGTCGTTCTGTCCAGACCTATCCAGTGAATGTTTGATAGGTCCTCTATTGATCAAGAGTTCATAGTCAAGGAGACTATGAAGGTGTTTAGATATGGAGGAATCGAAGGGTTGATGAGAACCCCCGTCAAGAATATTATAACAGAGCAAGGTTAGGATTCCCGAAGATCATAAAGACATGCTACAGCAATGCAAGACAATGTCAAAGAACCAGCGGTGCCGAAAATGAAGCCAAAAGTGATCAGCTCCATAGTTCCATAAGTTTCGCTAGGCGACAAAGAAATACCATTGAAGCTAACCTCTGAGCATATCTCACCGTGTGCACAGGACCCACTGACCATTAAGCTATTAAAGAATTCCAAGTATGAGATTCCGCTCTCACCTATGTCGAAGCATGTCAAAGTGGGAGGAAATATGTTGGGTAAGATCCTGGAGTGTAAGTGGGAAGACTACGACCTACTTCAGATGCATAAGGACCCCAACGAACCTAAGTATCCACAATTCTTGCCAGACCAGTATGTGTGCTGGAAGAAAGACGTGAAAGGAAATCCTACCTTGGTCGTAGAAAGTTGGTTATCCGGAGTAGTCGAATCAAGACCGCTCAACCTGTTAAGACTCCCGCACTTCGACAGAACACTAGAGATGAATGTGGTGGTGTGAACTCTTATGTTGCGCATTCACCAGGGATATCTATGACTTGATCATAATATCAACCTAAATTGACTTGATCCACAGGATCACTGGATTAAGGAAGAGAGGCGAAGACCCGAAGCATTTCTTTCAAGGAAAAAGCAGGGACAAGGAGGTCGCAACGAAGATGAAGAAAACACAAATTGTTGTCAAAGGAAAGAGAGGCTTTGTCATGGATGAAATAGATGATGAGGCTATGTGGTTTGTCACACAACTGTTAGCTGGAAAATTTCTGAGAAAAGCAAGACCATTGGAAGTACCCATGGGCATAGTGCTACTTGGTGCAAAGGCCACAGAGGGAGGAAGATTCAACTAGTGTTAGTACCTATTGAATGAGTTCTTGGAGGAACTAAATGATACAAAGCCACATGGCAGTAATTTCCATTATGCATGGTTGATAGTGCTGATTGCATTCGTAGGGTGGAAGGACTCGAAGGATTACGTTAGCATAAGAACCGACTACTGTGATTGCAGAGGAGCCCGTTATGCAAACCTTTGGGCGAATTTGAATTTAGAAAGACAACATGCTTCAGCTGAAGTCTTCTACACTTACTATGAGCAGCTGTGTGAAGTCATTATCGCCACGCCACAGATAACAAAAGAAGTAACAACTAAGTATATCCGCACTGTCAATTTTTATGTTGACATGTGTTCCATTGACATTTCAGCCAAGGCACAGAAGAAGAACCCTGAATGGTTCCAAGGAAGCTACCACATGAATGAAGAAGACATTGATACCATCATGAAGGAATGGCCTCCTTAATTTAGAGTCGAAGGAATTATGGAAATCGAAAGCGACTCCATGGAGAGTAATCCCATTCCTACACCCATTGTGGAAGAGCCGTGGACAAGAAAAAGAAAGGAAGCCGAGAGTCCTGTACAGCAGAAGCTATAGAAGAAGAAGAAGAAAGTAGTTAAAGGCCCATCGGAAGAAAAGGTCCATGATGATGATTACGATATGACCGCATCTACAGTAACAGCGCAGATGGAAGACTTGATGACCGAAAAAGATAAAAAGAATGAGGCAATTCAAAAGAGTTTGCAGAAGAATTTGACCACACTGCAAGGCATTACAGAAAAGATCGAGGAAGTACAACGCATATTACCCTTTCTAAGAGACTTAGAGTCAGAAGGGAAGTCAGGGGGCCCTTTGCAGCCAAATACAGCGCCTCTATCCCCCACTTTTGTCGTCGAAGCCGCGCATAGTCAAACTTGATCCGATGAGTGTAAGATTTCCATTGCGCAGACAGTTAACTTTGGGTGAGCAAGATCTCCAGCATGTGGAAGTTGACATATCAGTATTGCCAATGGAGGGTCTACATGATTTGCACCTGCAGGTTGTGGGGGAGATCCATGAGAGAGATGTAGTTGCCAGGAACTAGCACCATGAGTTAGTTAAAAAACTATAAGTAGTTGCAGGAGTCAAGCCTAAAGAGGTCCATGCAATTTCAAGATGAGCACGACTGCTGAATGAGACTAGAGCATACGGTTGTTGCGGCAGCCGCAGAGATATCGAAATCTGATGAGTATCCAGAGCCTGCAGACACTATCATTAAGATTGGCAAGGTGGTCAGCGATATTAAGGCAGAGATGAAGGATATGGAGATCAATTATCAAGCAAAGATTGCTGTGTTGGAAGCACAGAATCAGTCGAAGACTCCACCTGATCAACAAAAGCTTAGAGCAAAGGAAGTACAAACTGCAGCAGAGAGTATAGCCAGTGAAGTGGCTAAGTGCCAAACTCTACTAGACAAGGCGACAAAAACGTTTACTACACTTGAAGAAGACCCAAAGTTGTTGGAACTCAATAACACTTTGAAGGATAAGCAGGAAGCCTTAGAATTGCTGGACACAGAGGTCAAGGATCTACCACCAAGAGACCACCTTCGCAGATATCATGAAGTCAAGGAATTGAAAAAACAATTGCAAGTGTTGAGAGACAGGGAGACTGAAGTCGGAGATAAGTCACAGCCCCTCCAAGAAGAAGCCCATGAACTAACATAGAAAATTGAAGAAGCATTGAGGGAACTTTGCAAAGGACATGATTCAGTACAAGATCAAGTGGATAATGAAATAACAGCTGATGTGTTGGAGATAATCAAGAAAATTGAGCAAGACACCAAGGAAACGGTCGAAAATTTAAGTACAAAATATCAAGAGTTCACTACGAAGTTAGCTCCGCAGGTGGACGAGCAGATCGGAGAACCTGAAGTAGAAAGTAGCTCGGGGACGAGCCACATGTAAGTGTTAAGGTCATGTTGGGCCTAGCCCAAGTGGGGAATTTTTGCACAAGACAATTTTTGGCACTGCGAAGTTAAGTGCAGTAAAGTCGAAGACTTTTTGAACAAGCCAATTTTGGGGAGTTGTGGAGTTCAGCGCAGCGTAGCGTTGGAAGAGATGTGAAGTATAACGCCACGGAGGAGTTAGCGCTGTGATGATCCCTATCTACGATGATCCGGAAAGGAAGAATGTTGGATGGAAGACGACACATATTTCGGTTAGACCATCGGTGGTCTATTTTTGGTAAAGATGCCTCATGAGTACCAAGCAGCGGGTAAGGAGTAAAGCGGAGGAAAGTGACCGGTCACACAAGCAAGGAAACACTACATGAACCAACCGCATGAAGCCATTAGAGGAGAAACGGCTCAGTGAAAGTGACCTATTGGCATGTGTGTGACAGGGGGGCTGATAGTGGCATGACCATGTGCGGAGGATGGCCACGACGGAAGATTCGCTACCAGAAACTAGCAAGTCCGATTAGCTGAAAACCATGACAGTTTTGGAAAACCTTAGGGTTTCGCCCAGCTATTGTAAAGACATGACCTACAGGCATGATCTATAAAAGGGTCATATTTTTTAAGGGAAAGGGTTTTTGTTGCTTAGTATTGAGAAATATTCTAAGTATAAAGACTGAATAGATCTCTGTTGAGAGACATTTTTGTAAAGGCTCTGCAAGCTATGTGCACAAAGGCCTATTGATAGAGAAGAGAGTCTGTAGCTGAGTGTGCAGACTGGAACTTTTGTACCCTTCCCAAAGACTAATATAACAATAGTTCCTGTGGACGTAGCTCTCATCCTGGGGGTGAACCACGTTAAATCCTGTGTAGTGTGAATTTTTATGTGTTTGCAGTTATATGCTTGCTAACAATGAATGCTTGAAATATCATTTATCAGTTGATATGCGAACTTTTATGTGTATTCACCAGAAGAATGAGATGGGAATAATATGTTAAGTATCACATGTATGGATGAATGTTGAATGCACAGTATTTATAAGTTAACGAATGCATAAGTCATTTGGATAAACACCTAAATAGGAGAGATCGCTCTGTGCAACTCCCTTGAAGCGCAGCACATGAAGTGCGCATGGCAGTGTATTTTGTCTTGTTGCATAAGACATAAGGCTAAATAATCTAAGGCAATAGATCAATGAATAAATCACTAAGTAAAGTCATGAAGGTTGGTTTAGTCCAAAGAGGAAGCATATTCATCAGTTGCGTTGTTCTGTCATTGAAACCTATCTGAACCGCGCAATCCTTGGATGCATTGGTTTTGTAAGTGTCTCAACTTGTAGAAGTATTAGCCGCGAAGTAGGAGATTTTGTGTAGTATTCAGTCCGTAGCACAAGCCCTACAGCAAGTTGCTCACCATTTTGCCGAAACTCACATCACTAGGTTGTGGAAACTTGATTCCGCAGCCACCCCTCAGCTTCACCTCGGGTGAAACCTCATTCTGTTCACAGATTGTTTCTGAAAGGGCCGGTGAAAAGGGGTTTTGTTGGTTCCTTGAAACCGCGAAGAACCTGGGTCTACATTGGAAACCTCTAGAACAATATAGTAAGCCAACAGTGGATTATGAATATTAGAATAATTGCATTAATGAACAATATACTACTAATATGCATGCGATGGGTAAGTGGCCTATGGCACTGTACAACATTCCATTGCTACTTATCTAGAATGAAACCTCTTTGCTGACATGTTGGGAGTAGTGCAAACTCTTAACAATGTTCTGGTAGAGATGGAAGGCATCTAGAAAGTTACCGTATGAATACAGGATATGGATGAATGTTGTATTGAAGCATTGGCTAATATAATTGCATGACTATATAACATATGCTTTTATGTGTAAGAATTTTTTCTGTAAACCATGAGAAGTTTCTAATCATGCAATTGAATTTGACTTGTAGGAAAGATCATGTGCAATCACCTACAAAAGAAGGACTACAACATTTGTTCCAGCAACGAAGTTCAAAGAAAACTATCTATTGAAGATATTGAAGAATCTGAAGTTCTCAGGATCTGAGATGCAGTAATGGAAGAATGCCATGATCAAGGAATACCAATCGATCATGAAGAATGATGTTTGAGATGTGGTCCGAAGACCAGAAGGGAAGTCTGTTGTGACTTCCAAGTGGATATACAAGATCATGCATGCTGCAGATGTTAGCATAGAGAAATACAAGGCACGGTTTGTGGCTAGTGGCTTCTCCTAGAAAGAAGAGATAGATTATGAAGAGACTTTTGCATCTGTAGCAAGATACACTTCTATCAGAACAGTACTTTCTCTGGCTACAGTAATGAAGTGGAAGATACAGCACATGGATGTCAAGATAGCTTTCTTGAATGGCGTAGTCGAAGAGGAAGTGTATGTGGAGCAGCTACTCAGTTTTTAGACACATGATAGGGAGTCATATGTGTGCAAGTTAAAGAAAGCCTTGTATGGCTTGAAGCAAGCACCCAAGACATGGTACGGTAGGATAGACAGCTTCTTGTCCAGTTTGGGCTTTATTAAGAGTAAAGCAGATTCCAACCTTTACTACAAGGTTGAGGAAGGCAATCTAGTGATACTTCTATTGTATGGGGATGACCTGTTTGTGACAGGTGAGGATAGGTTGATTGCTGACATGAAGAGAAAGCTTGCTTCTGAGTTCGATATGAAGGACTTGGGTATGATGCATTACTTTCTATGTATGGAGGTGTGGCAGAGTACAGATGGAATGTTCCTTAGACAAGGGAAGTATGCAATAGAGATCCTGAAGCAGTTCGGGATGATGGACTGCAAGGCCATGGCCACACCTATGGCATCGAACCTGAAGCTATTGAGTGATGCTTCATCAGATTCGGTTGATGCCATGGTGTATCGTCAGATGATTAAGTCCTTGATGTACCTGACGAACACGAGACAAAATATTTGCTTTGCGGTGAGCACCTTGAGGCAATTCTTGATGGATCCTAGACATGTTCACCTGATTGTTGTAAATATTCTGAGGTACCTGAAGGGTACGGTTTATTATGCGCTCAAGTATGATGCAAATTAAAAGTTTAACCTGGAGGGTTATGTTGATTCAGATGGGTTAGGCAGTGCTACAAATGGGAAGAACACTTCGGGGTGCTGCTTTAGTATGGGATCAGGTGTGATCTCTTGATTTAGTAAGAAGCAATCCTGCGTAGCACTGAGTACAGCTAAAGAAGAGTATGTCACAGCTTGTTCAACTAGCTGTGAGGCAGTATGGCTAATGAAGCTATTGTCTGATTTGTTTGATCTCCTGTTGGATGCTACCAATATATTTTATGACAACCAAAGTTGTGTGAAGTTGTCTGAGAACCCGGTGTTCCATGACAGGTCTAAGAACATCGAGATCAAATATCACTATATCAGGGATATGGTGCATAGAGGAGCAGTGAAGCTCCAGTATGTTGCGACGGATGAGAAGATTGCAGATGTGTTGACCAAACCACTAGCCAAAGTGAAGTTTGAGTACTTTAGAGAGAGGCTTGGTGTTCTTCAGATAGAAGATACTTCGAGGAGTAAGTGATGGGACACATTGCAGGAGCCATTCCAAGCATGGTCGTAGGAGTATCCTTCCCATGGTCGTGGATGTAAGAGCTGTGTGATGAGGATCAGGACTATACACCTTATCACCTACCCAAATTTTGAGACTATTTATTTTATTTTCAAAAACATTATATTAAATTATAATTACAAAGTTTTGTAATTATGACCAAATATGGTCAAGGATGTTTGTAATGACATATTATTATTATATAATAAATTAAAACATGAGACAAACACCCAAGGGAACTGTTAAATAAGCGTTCACTGACCAACTAGGAGGAATGGAAGTTGTTAGAAGGAATAGGATAGGTGTCAGCATTTGCACTTCACCACTAGCTGTTGGTTATGGGACAACTACCCCTAAAATTGTGGCATTATCCCCCATGTGGGTGGAAGAGAGATGTTAGCTCATTAATGACCAGGTTAACCACTAAGAAGGACTAGTCATCCTAGATAAGGAAATTCGAATTGAGCAGGGAGCTCCACATTATTTTCTGCAGAAATAATTCCTCAAGTGTATCAGGTGATCACTGAGAGATTCGAATAGGGAGGCAAAGTGGAAGTGCATTGTGAGTCTGCTAAAAATATTCTGAGAAGGGAACTAGAGGTGTTGGTGCAGGTCTCTTTGACTGCTAAGTCTATAGGACTGAATGATCCAAATTGCTGCTGCAAATTGATGACCTAAAGCTTCTACAGATTCTTCTTCTTAGTGGTTCAGTGAACAAGCTTGGGGGTCCTAAAGCAAGTAATTTGGTTGTCTTCAGGAATAGGTTGGGTGGAATAGGATCCTTGGGTTGTTTGTTTCTCCCACACTCACCAGGTTCTACTGTTCTATCTTGTTTATTTTAGTTAAATGATTTTCTGCATTTGTAGATTTAGTATTTACAGTTAATAGCATACATAAGTAATTTTTTTCAATTTATGACCTAAGTATGATTTTGTATAATGATGGTTAAGTAAATGATATGATTGAATAAATATATCCTCTGTCTTTTTTCCATACTATTTTATGTATAGTACTCTAGTACAGAGAATTAGAATTAAATCATATGAATGATGGGCAGAATGCCAAGTGAATAATTAGATTAACACTATAGTGTTTCTTTAAAATCTGTAATACCAATTATATATGTCTAAACTCAGAATATAGAACAACATATCATAAAACAGATATTGAAGCATTTTTACTTAGTAACAAAAGTAAGACATTTCATTTCTGCACAGAAACTAGGTTTTCAATTATCACTATCTATTTTGAAAGTTAATGCTATGTATTATATTATTATTCTTTCCAACAATAGGGTGTTATAATTCCTCTTATTTCAACTATCATATTTACTATAAATTTAACAGCTGCAAATTTAAATAATCTTTTATACAGAGTTTCTACTCATACAGAGTTTCTACTCAGTACATATGAAGATAAATAGATACTTATCATTCCCAAATAATAGCATCATTATATATTACTATTTCATTGCAATATCCATATTTCATATTTTGATTTTGTATCAACTACAAATATTAAATTCAAACATTTTCATCATAGGAAGAACCCTAGCTCAACAGAGAAAACAAATCTTTTAAAATATCTTGAGAGGTCCATATCTAGTCGACGGTTAAACCCTTATATTCGAAATAACAACTCAGGTATTATAAGTTTCTAAAACTAAACATATTACTATTTTTTTACTATCACATCATGATAGCTAACTATACAAGATAAATCCAGACAATAGTATTGTTATTTTTATCAATCGTAATGTTCATTCAAGTTAAGGTTCATTACAAAACTGATTCTTATTACCATTCCAATTTCAACCTAAACATTACAAACACAAGGTTTCTCATTTGTGAATTAAGTTAACCCACAGCTCTCGGCCTAAATCAACACTGTATTTTCTAGCCAAAGTATCAAATTTTGTAAACATAGAAACTATTCAGAAAAAGTATTTTAAGTTATGTTTCAAATACAAACTCATTTTACCATTCAAACAAAAGTCTCAGCATTGTAGTAAAGGACCATTCTTTTCACAGAAATGAGTCAGCCCATGTCTCTCGACTTTCATCAAAATACTATATTAACTACTCAAACATTAACTTAGTTAAACTTATATATCACAAAGAATCTTTATGAAGTTTTCTTAATACTATAATTCCATTAAAATGATCGAGGGTTCATCCCTTAAAATTTACATCTTCGACAAGTTTACAACCTCAACAAGAGGCACAGCAAAATGCTGCAGAGCAGAGTAACAAGACAAGCCGAGGATTCCAACCTCAGGACACTTGACATTGGCTCTCAAAAATTACAAACACTGGTCAAAAAAACCTTGCTAGGAATCAACACCAAACTCTCGTCAAACATCAAAGCATCGACCATACCCTGCCATGAGTACCTACAAAGGAAGAGAATCACCAAGGCTTACTAGGTGGACGAGTAGCAGTCCTCCACCAAGATTTAAAAACCAGACAACCATTCGATGAAGTTACACCTGCCATAAAACCATTGAGAGGTTAAACATAGAAAACACAGAGTTCAACTTTGAACATTACAATTAACATTACTTTTCATTGATTGGAATATTACCTTAACGACACAGCTTCTAGGATAGAGACATCTCAAGCAAATGAGAATGTCAGAGCCATCTAAAAAATACAGAGAAGAGGATTTCAGTTTTAAGAATACCAATCTGTCTTTACAAGAGAATCAAACCTCGTTTCAAAGTCAATCAGTAAAGCCCTGAAGGCTGCAAATGTGGCTCAACCTTACAATAAAAACTGAACCCTGAAAGTAATACGCTTTCCCTACAGGTCCAGGGATCGAAACTGAGGAAGGAGTCCTCCGATCTCAAAACACCAAAACCTACATTGTAGCAGGTGGTTGGCCTCTCCAACTTACCACTACCAAGTTAAATGAAGGCTGAGAAAAACCACTTCGACACAATTCATATTGGATACTATGGTTTTTAGTTCAAAGCCCAAGGACATTTGAGATCAACAATGGTGATGATGCCAAATAGGCACGTCAAATTTTGGGCATCAACCACATTAAATAACTTATTAATTATCATAACCATCATGACATCCAGCTCAATAGACTGAGGTTAAAAACATTACACAGCTTGGCGTCAGGGTGAAGTTTGGTGTTTACTATCACGTGAGCCATAGACACGTTGACATCCACGGGGCTTTCCACTAAACACAATAGGCTAGTAATTTAAATGCCAAGACTGGGTTCAATAGTTTTCCAGCACAATGATATCAAATCATTCAATACCCTGTCATATCACCTATCAGTGCAAAGACTTAGGGTTACAATGTATTGTTTATGTAGTACATTCCAAATGTATTGATCAATAGGATATATAGTTCTTAGGTTTGTATAGTTACCAAATGACTTCATGTATATATATATATCACATTCATAAAAGGTATTCAAATACTTAATGTTTAGTTAAAAATCCATAGTATGCCCATCGTAACATTTGAGCACATTGCCATATCTAATTACAAAGTACATAGCATATTATAAAGTATAAACATTAAATTAGCAAGGTCTAAATATTATAATGTTGCAAATTCACAATAGTATCATCATAATTATGATGATAATATTATAATAACCTTTGCTATATTAATATGATTCTTCATAATTTATAAATTGAGAAATGTATAAGCTAATATAATCTCAAGTTAATCCACGTATTAAATGCACATGATATTACCACTCCTTGCAAAACAACGAAATGATGACGGGATTTTAATAGCACTCATAAATTTGTAAACTATCACGTAAACGAGAAGTAGGACAAAGATCCATACCATTAACAACTCATGCAGAAAAGTACCTAGAGCTACTATAAGCATTGACAGCTAACTGAAAACATAATTAGAATTGCTTGTAACATTTGAAATTGTCGTAATACTCTTACCTGCATATCTATGCAAAGAAACAGGTTCAAATTCTTTAGCTAAACATAGCTAAGTAAACCTCAGGGTACCTCGTAGAACCCCTTCATCATCATCCAAGAGCAACTGTCAATACTTTGTCAAGAAAAATTTATCACAAGATAAACTTAAGTACAGCTTAAAGATTTCAATTAACACAAGCATAACTAATATCATATTTTGTGTTATAAAGTATGAATTGTCGTTATCATAATTTGTTATTAGTTAAAAATATTAGCATTTATTTTATTTCAGCATTAGCAAGTACAACATTTAATGCTACTATATTTTTTTTAATTTTTGTAAATTTACGGGATGTTACATGTGGTATCAGAACTCATGTTCAAACTCTCGGCCTAAAAAGGTCCAAAGAACACGCAACAAAAATTTTTTATGAAAGCAAAAATATTTACTAATTAAATTATTTTGTATACAGAAAATTGTTTTCTAAATTACAGGTATGGAAGGATCAGTTGAACACATGGAGGACACATTTCAACCAAACAGTCATAACAACAATAACACTAGACAACATTATGAAGAAGAAGTCCACGGTGAATTGGATGACAATTCATCGGACTTGCTACGTGCATTTCAAATATTGAAAGCAGAAATAAGATCTGTTAAACAAGATAATAAGAGAATTTTGAAGGCACAAGAAGAACTGAACCAAGTACTGTTCGACCAGTGCCTAACTGACGAACAACATAGAAGGGTTGAAAATACCTCCAAGACTGAAGACTTACCTCATTAGAACAAGGGTAAGAAAGTGAGAACTGATGATGAGAATAACAGTTCAACATCATCAGGAGCTGCAAATGAGATACGTAAAAAGAAACGTAATTATTCAAGTGATAGCAGTGAAGGGGATTACAAACCAAAAAGAAAAATCCACAAACAGTATGAACAGATTTCTGGGGAGTTCAAGAAGATCAAACCCCCAACCTTCAATGGTGAAACTTAGAAAGGAGAGACAGCTGAAGCATGGCTATCCGGCATGAAGAAATACTTCCAAATTTATGATTATTCAGAATCTTTGAAAGCAAAGATGGCCATATACAACTTGATAGGGAAAATAGACATTTGGTGGCAGGACATCAAAAGAGTGAAGGGCATTAAGGAAAAGGATGTGAATTGGAGCACTTTTAAACGATACTTCAAAAAGAAGTTCCTATATGAACAATATTACAAAGAAAATTTGAAGCAATTTTATGATCTACGATTGGGAACCATGAACATGAAAGAGCTGAACAACAAATTTATGAATTTGCTAAGATATGTGCCATACCTTGTGGAGGAGAAACGAAAGATTTAGAGGTATCTGAGTTGTCTACCTTTCAACATCAAGGACAAAATATAGTATGACAATCCAAAGACCTTAGAAGAAGCCATGAGGAAAGCAAATTTTTGCTATGATTAGAAACGAAAAAGAGAAGGGATATCTAACTGGAAAAATCATAAACCCAACAACTTTAAGCTGAAGAAGAATAATTTTAGGTTCAATGGAAATTCTGGTTTTCAAAGGAAAATTTTTCCAAGGAAACAGTCCTAGAAATAATCAACAGCGGAATTTTACAGCTCCTAGAAATACACCCAATTCTACTAGAACTAATGACCAGAGGACACCTATAAAATGTTTTGAGTGTCAAGGTCCTCATTATGCTTCAAACTGTCCCAATAAGAAGTGGACAACCAATAATATTCATTCCATACAAGCTGAACCTATTGTGGGAGACTTGGAAAGAGATATGCCCAGAATTAATGCAGCTCTAGACAACAGGCAAGTGGAGCATCAAGTCTCTATGGTAGAGATTGAAGGTATGCAACAAAACCACCTCGTTTCTATTTTGATTGATCCAGGCGCTAGCCTGAGTTATATATCTCCAGATATTGTAGAAAATTTTAATCTGAAAACAGAAAAATTTAATAAATCCTGGTTAGTTAGACTAGCAACAGGAACAAAAAGAAAAGTGTCTGATTTTGTTGAAAGTTGTGTTTTATATATGAATCAGTTAAAAACACAAACCAAGTTAAATGTTTTACCTTTAGGATCCTATGACATCTTAATTGGAATGGATTGGTTAGAAGCACATCATGTTATTTTGAATTTTTATGAGAATTTTTTTACCTGTCTAAATGATCAAGGAGAAACAGTAGAAGTAAAGGGTATTCCTAGAAATGCATCACTTAGACAAATTTCAGCTATGCAAGTGAAAAGAGCAGTTAGAAAAGGATGTAAGATGTTCACAGTGAATGTAGTACATGAGGAGTTAATAACTAAATATGACAAACTGAAACTAGAAGATATACCTGTCCTAAAAGAATTTCTGGATGTTTTTCCAGAAGAGATTCCAGGATTACCCCCGAAAAGGGATCTAGATTTTACCATTGAGCTGATACCGGGTGCGGTACCGAACTCCAAAGCTCCATATAGGATGAACATTTTGGAATTAAATGAGTTAAAATCACAGTTGAAGGAGCTAATTGATAAAAGCTATATAAGACCCAGCGTGTCTCCTTGGGGAGCACCTATTATTTTTGTTAAGAAGAAGGATGGCACTTTAAGACTTTGCATAGATTATCACCAACTGAATAAGATGATGATCAATAATCGATATCCATTGCCCCGCATCGACGATCTATTTGATCAGCTGCGTGGAGCAACGATATTTTCAAAGATTGATTTAAGGTCAGGTTATCATCAAGTTCATGTGAAGGATGATGATATTTTTAAAAGAGCCTTTAGAACTCATTATGGACACTATGAGTTCGTGGTCATGCCATTTGGGTTGACTAATGCCCCGACATTATTTATGTGGTTAATGAATAATATTCTGCACAAGTATTTGGATAAGTTCGTCATTGTATTCATAGATGAAATTCTAGTATATTCTAAAAGTAAGGAAGAACATGACAAACATCTGTGTATTATTTTACAAGTTCTAAGAGATCATCAGTTATATGCCAAGTTTAGTAAGTGTGACTTTCACAAGGAAAAGAGTCAGTATTTAGGTCACATAATCTCTAAGGAAGGAATTTCGGTTGACCTTGATAAAATAAAAGCTATTAATGAATGGCCGGTTCCTAAGGATGTGTCGGATGTATGATCATTTATGGGGATTACAGGATATTATAGAAAATTCATAGAAGGTTTCTCAAAAATTGCAAACCCCATAACCTCCTTACAGAAGAAGGGGAAGAAGTTTGTATGGGATCAAAAGTGTGCAGACAGTTTTAAGAAGTTGAAGGAATTACTAACTACAACACCTATTCTGAGAATTGCAGATCCTAATAAGGATTTTATAGTATGAACCGACGCATGTAATGACGGACTCGGTGGAGTCCTAACACAAGAGGGACATGCTGTTGCATATGAGTCTCGAAAGCTGAAAATACATGGGAAAAATTACTCTACATACAATCTGGAATTATTAGCAGTAATACACACCTTAAAAATGTGGCATCACCATCTTATTGGCAGAAAATTTACTTTGATGACAGATAACATGGGGCTGAAGTATTTACTACATCAAACGAACTTGAATGCTAGACAAGCTAGATGGCTAACCTTTCCGAGTGAATATAATTTTGAAATTCAGCATATAAAAGGTAAAGAGAACAAGGTTGTGGATGCTTTAAGTCGTAATGCAAAGTTAAATTTTATTTCATCCATCAGTACATACACAACAGATTTAGAAAATTAGATTTTCGAAGGGATTAAATTGGATGAAGAGTACAAAAAATTACATGGAAAGATAACATAAAGTAATTCTGAAAATTCTATGGCAGATTTTAGGTTAAAAGAAAATGGCTTGCTGCTATACAAGAACAGATTATATGTGCCCAATGTACCAAAGATAAAAATTCTAATTTTAGATGAGATGCACAAAAATCATTATGTTGGTCATCCAGGTTATCAGAAAACCATAACTATGTTACGAAAAGATTATTATTGGCCCATGATGAAGGATGAAGTAGCATAATATATGGCTAAAAACACCAATTTCATTAAATTTGGACAAATTAGGCAAATTTGGACTAAGAAAGTGTGAATTTAGACTTTGAAAGTGTCAATATCAACCTTTCTAAAGTGCAAAAACGGGTTCTGAAAGTGGCAATATTGGATTTGAAAAGTATGTTTTTATATTCGAATAGTGTGTTTTTTGACTACTTATGAACCTTAAAATTGCACTTTTTTTGTTATGAAACTATGAATTTCAATTCAAAATAAGTGATTTTCAAATCAAAAAATACAAATTTTGATTTGAAAAGTGTGAATTTAAAGTATAAAAATGCAAATTTTGATTTGAAAAGTGTGAATTTCAAATCAAAAAATGCCAATTTTGATTTGAAAAGTGTGAATTTAAAATAAAAAAATGCAATTTTGGATTTGAAAAGTGTGAATTTCAAATAAAAAAACTGCAATTTTTTATTTGAAAATTGAATTTTTCAGTGGTAAATGTTCAAAATTTTAATGTGAAAAATTCAATGTCTAAAATATCCAGTCATTGTTACAATAATAAGTCAATCTGCTAAGTTATAACATATAAAAATGGTTTGTCCCAACTTCTATTTTTCGACAAGAGGGACCGTCTTCCCCTTCTTTTTGTAGTTAATTGTGAAAACATTTATCCAACAATTCAGCTATATCCATAATGGAGAACACAAGAAGGATCGACCAACCCTTCTTGTAGTGTCGAGCTATTATGAAAATCAAATTGGGAATAAGAAGGGTCGGTCGACCCTTCAATTTCGAGGGAATTGTTAAACTAGAACACCTTGGAATTTATAACATATAAAAATAGTTTGTCCCGACTTCCATTTTCCGACAAGAAGGATCGGCCGCCCTTTCTTTTCGTAGTTAATTGTGAAAACCTTTATCCAAGAATTCGACTATATCCATAATGGAGAACACAAGAATGATCGATCGACCCTTCTTGTAGTGTCGAAATATTATAAAAAGAATATTGATAATAAGAAGGGTCGACCGACCCTTCTTGCAGTGTCGAACTATTATGAAAATAATATGGGGAATTAGGAGGGTCGACCGACCCTTCAATTACGAGGGAATTGTAAAAATAGAACACCTCAAAAGTTATATCATATAAAAATGGTTTGTCCTGACTTCCATTTTACGACAACAAGAATCGACCACCCCTTCTTTTCGTAGTTAATTGTCAAAACATTTATCCATCAATTCAATTGTAGCCATAATGGATAATACAAGAAGGATCGATTGACCGTTCTTGCAATGTCGAACTATTATGAAAAGAATATTAGGAATAAGAAGGGTCGGTCGACCCTTCATTTAGGAGGGAATTGTAACAATAGAACACCTTGGAGAAGGAGCGGCCACTCTTTCTCTGAGAATATTTCTACTTGCCAGCAAAGTCTTTAAAACAAAACTTCTATAAATTTTGCGATACGTGGAACGCTTATATTGTGACACGTGACATATTTGATTTTTAAAATTAGTTTAAAGATTGTTTAAAGGAATATTAAGGAAATTAATGGTACCATTTAATGTTTGGGGACTGTTTTAAGCTCCTACATTTTTTGAACCAGCAACAAGGATGTTATATGACCGGGGTCCAAATGAGAAGTATAGCTTGCAGTTTGTGGAGAAATGAGAAGTAGTTGGAGATGAATATGGTGTAAGGAATTTATGGTTGAGTTGCTGAGTACAAGTTTCTTAACAAAGTTTAAAACTGATACACTCCAAATCAGTTTTAAACTAATAATAGTTGAGCTGCCCCATTATTCCTCGAGAATGGGGCAACTCCCCAGTAGATAGAGAAGAGAGAATGGGGTAGATCCCTAGTAGACAGAGCAGAGAGAATGGGTCATCTCCCCAGTAGACATGGAGCTGCCCCAAGGTGACAGCTACTTTGAATGCGTAGAGGGCTGAGGTACAAGAGTTGCAGCCAGCTAGCCGGTGAAGGGACTTGTGAGCGAAGAATCAAGAAGGAGCCATAAAGCCGTGTGAAATTTCCCACATAAGATCCAAAGAGATGATGTAAACCTCACAATGAAAGAATTTAGGAATAATAGAAGAAGAGACGAGCAATAGAACTTAGATCCAAAGAAACTCTGATTGAGGCAGAATAATTACACATGTTACTATTAACAGAATAATGAACTGGTAAATATACAGTGTTGAGTATGAGGATTCGAATTCACTAGGAGGAATTCGAGTTGGCCTTCATGCACAGATCCATAATCACTGGAGAGTCATCAATGCCTAACTAGGAGTCCACCTTCTCATTCGTGAAGTCATCAATGCACAAGTAATGATCAACCAGGAGTCAAACTGAGTCTAACTGAATGTGGTTAGTGTAACTGGCACATGGAAGCACTAATATAGTGAAGGAGGCTTATTGGAGGGTGCCATAGGAGTTATCTGGAGTCAGAATGGTCAATCTAGTCTCACTGGAGGTCCAACAGAGTGATAAACTCAATAAAGACTCAGTTAATCCTTAAATCAATGAAATAATTGAAGATAACTCAATATAACTGAATATAACTGGACTGGTAGGTGAAGAAGGAGCCCTTGTCATGCAGTGGAGCAAAGGAGGGCACATTATTCACTGGGAGGCCTAGAAATGATCTGAAAGAAGCTCCGGGGGCTAGTTTGCTGAGGACTAGGTGCTGGGACTGATGACCTAGAATGCATGCAAAATGCATGCAAACCCTAATTTTGCATGCATGACTGAAAATGAAAATGACTGGAAATCTAGTAGGACTAGGATGGATTATAGGAATATCCTAACACCCCCCCTTAATCCATCTTGGGCCTTGGTAACTAGGACCAAAGGTCACCCATACAATAAATGAAATGATAATAAATACATAACTGTCCATAAACTGAGAAAATGGGGAAAACCTAATGGAAAAAATACCCCCCCTCAAAAGAATAGTAAATAACTCAAAAAACCATCATGCAGAAAAGAAAGAAGCTTTCATCAGTGAAAACTTTTCTAAAAGACTTGGCAAGTTGATCCCATGTAGGAAGGTCTCCCACTGTGTGGAGGATGAAGCAAGTCTTTCAGGAACCTTTTCTGTATCTGGAGCGAATGGAACATGAGTAGTCTTCCCAAAATATGGAAGAGAGAATCCCATCATCATGCTGCATCTCTTATGGAGAGGTGGATGGCATAATGCAAGGTTAGCATGCTGTTGAAGTCTAGTAGTTTTGTAAGCAAATAAATCATCAACTATGTTCTCAGTAGTAGCAAGGACTATGTGAGAACATATTTCTCTTGAATCTGGACTGAGAATAAGTGTTGGTTCTGAATCTTCTTGAACCATGATCTCAACATCAAAATCTTGACATTCTTCTTCACTAGAATAGGAGTCACTGTGATCTTCATCAGAATCTGAAGGAATAGTTGGAGAGAAGGGCATGAAGTGTGAGAACTCATATGCCTTTGAGGAATGATTAGTAATCTCATTCGCTATAACCTTTCCAGTGGAGATTTATGTAATCTCTACTGTGTCTGGACCAAAAATTACTTGTTTTGGAGATCCTGTATGAGTCATTTGATATATTGACAACAAATTAGCTATAAGAGAAGGAACAACTAAGAGATTTTTGAACTTACCATGCTCCATATGAACTGCACCCAAACCTTTGGCAGAAATCTAAGAGTTGTCTCCCATGTGAATGGTAGGCCCATCTTGGAGATCCAAAGAGGAGAAGGATTCTTCTTGTGCCATCATGTGGTTGGAAGCTCCAGAATCTATGAGGAGAGCTTTTGTCTTTGAAAAACCAGCCATCAATGCATGACAATCATCAGATCCACTTCCAGAATCAGACATCTTTGCTTCTTTTGGAACAACAATTTGGTTTTGTTCAAGAAGCTTGGTTAGAAGATCAATCTTCTTATGCATGCAAGCATGCTCAGGATGGTTTCCTCTCTTACAGTAGGTACAATTTGGTCTCTTTTGTTTGTCATTCTTGGATCTTGAAGTTTTCTTGCCTTTGCCTTTTTGTCGCCCTTTTGCATTTGCTCCACTTGATTCACTAGCTAAAAGAGCTAAATCTCTGGAGGTTTTGATGTTCCCATTTGAAATAGTTTGTTCTCTTCTTGAGTGAGAGCTTCAATAAAGTCACTTAAGGTGGGAATCTTCCATTCAGGGATGGACATTCGAACAGAATGAAAGGTAGATACAAAGACAGAAAATTGAGATCCAAGTTTGCTCAATATAGAGAGTATCAATTGCTCATCACTTTTAGTGATGCCACATTGCTTGCAATGCAAAACCAAATTCTGAAATTTGGAGAAGAAATCTTGGATGCTCTCGAAATTGCTAGGTTGAAGGAAAACCAATTCATTCTCAAGAATGTAGCCTCTTAGTTCGTCTTGTTTGCCAAAAATACTACTCAATTTTATCCATAAATCATTTGGAGACTTCAATCCATCAGTATGAAACAATAGATCATCATATATATGAAGGCATATGCATCCAAAGGCTTCATCCATTTTGTTTAGGTGCTTGATTCTCTTTTCAGCTTGATGTGGTATGGCATCTTTTTCCTCAACTATTCGAGTAAACCCTCTTGATTGCAAGAGTATTATCATCTTCCTCTTCCATTCGAAAATAATTGAAAGGAGTGAGAAGTATAGAAGAAGGATCATTCGAATTGCTCATCTTGACTGCTTGAACAAGTGCAAATAGAAAGCTGCTGAATCTGCTGCTGCAACTGCTGCAACTTCAAAATACCTGCAAAAAACTCTCAAGAATGGAGGTAGAATATACTCTCAAGGCTCTAATACCATGTGAAATTTCCCACATAAGATCCAAAGAGATGATGTAAACCTCACAATGAAATAATTTAGGAATAATAGAAGAAGAGACAAGCAATAGAACTTAGATTCAAAGAAACTCTGATTGAGGCAGAATAATTACACATGTTACTATTAAAAAAATAATGAACTGGTAAATATATAGTGTTGAGTATGAGGATTCGAATTCACTAGGAAGAATTCGAATTGGCCTTCATGCACAAATCCATAATCAGTGGAGAGTCATCAATACCTAACAAGGAGTCCACCTTCTCATCAGTGAAGTCATCAATGCACAAGTAATGATCAACTGGGAGTCAAACTGAGTCTAACTGAATGTGGTTGGTGTAACTGGCACATGGAAGCACTAATATAGTGAAGGAGGCTTGGTGGAGGGCGCCATAGGATTTAACTAGAGTCAGAATGGTCAATCTAGTCTCACTGGAGGTCCAATAGAGTGATAAACTCAGTAAAGACTCAGTTAATCCTTAAATCAAGAAAATAACTGAAGATAACTCAATATAACTAAATATAACTAGACTGGTAGGTGAAGAAGGCACCCTTGTCATGTAGTGGAGCAAAGGAGGGCGCATTAGTCACTGGGAGGCCTAGAAATGATCTGAAAGAAGCTCCGAGGGCTAGTTTGCTGAGGACTAGGTGCTGGGACTGATGACCTAGAATGCATCCAAACCCTAATTTTGCACGCATGACTGAAAATGAAAATGACTGGAAAGCTAGTAGGACTAGGATGGAGTATAGGAATATCCTAACAAGCCACACATGTGAGGGCAGGAAAGTGGAAGCATGGGAGGTGGTATATTGCATGGGGCACGCATGCCATATTACGGGTGTCTGGGTCGAGGCTACTCCCCCACATGCCCTCCTCGTGTCCGCCATGTGGCCCCTTGTATAATGGTGACGCCCACATCCAAGGTTAATATATGGTATACTTGATTCACTTAAACAATTTTGTTTCTTAACAACAATCATGGGAAGTAATTGCATAATTTAATATATGGTATACTTGATTCACATAGGCTGAAACTTACGACAAATATTATTCAGCCTACTGTAGGAGCTTGCTATAGGCCATTTAATGAGCTAGAAGCAGGCATGTTGGTCATTGGATTTTCAAGGAATCAATTGGAGTGATACATATACAATTAATCCAACAAAATATTTTTAATCCATCAACATAGTGGCCACTCACTATATATAGGCTAACCATGCCCCATATCACAACAAACTGAAATCGTCCAGGAAGCCATGGAATTTTCTTTTACTTCCTCTATTGTTTTATGAGAAATGATTGAGTCTTATCATCACTCCCCAGTTCTCCTCATGATATATGAGTTTTTACCGCGAACCTTTTCATTTAATTATTGCCTATAGTTTATTATAAGTTTTTCCCCGTGAACCTTTTCGTTTAATTATTGCCTGTAGTTGATTATAATTTTTTTCCACAAACGATGGAGAATTTCATTTAATTATTGCCCGTATTTGTCATTATTGTTTCATAGTTGCATATTCTTGCTGGATGTCAGTGATTATAAGTTTTTCCAGCGAATTCATGTCCTCTGTTAGAAAATGATGACTCCATTCCGTCCATATATCCATCAATGGAAGACCTACCAATCTCTTCCGGTCATGTTGTCAGATGCCTAACATTCCAAGATGAGCAGTTATGTGTACAAATGATGGTTCCTAACAAAGATGCAATGGGTTGCTTCACAACTACGTTAAGCTTTTCGTTTATTTTATTTCCCATAGTTGATATATGGGCATTTCGAGCCAAGTCCCAATACATGGATTTGTCATTATGTTCCTTGGAACCAATCATGTTTTAGTCCGTCACTCTTCTTTCAATAACTGGATTTGTCATTATGTTCCCAGGTATGCAATGAGGAGGGGATGGAGCCGTAAGGTTTGCAGGAAAACTTATACTCAACTACGGGCAATAATTAAACGAAAAGCTTAACGTAGTTGTGAAGCAACCCATTACATCTCTGTTAAGAATCGTCATTTGTACACAGAACTGTTGATCTTGGAATGTTAGGCATCTGACAACATGACTAGAAGAGATAGGTAGGTCTTCCATTGATGAATATATGGATGGACTGGAGTCATTGTTTTCTAACAGAGGATCTGAATTCGCCTACAAAACTTATAATCACTGAAATCCAGCAAGAATATGCAACTATGGAACAATACATGTGACAACACGCTATAATTCGACCTGACAACGTGACCAGTGAGATAGATCTGCGATAGATGGATGTAAGGATGGGATGGAACTGTCGTCACATGCAGTCGTCAATAGTTGCAGTAGTCATCGAATATTGTTTTAGTACCAGACCATGCTGTCAACTTCTTCTTACTACACCAAGTGGAAGGTAGAAGGACCATGCTTTCATAGTCCGCAATGTTATGTTCATTCAACTCCAATTATTATCGGATTTCTTCGGGATGAAGAAACAGATTGTTCATGGGGGAGATGTTGGAGGATCTTAGGTCGGCCGCCCAACTAGGTCCTCTGTTCGACCACTTTAGAGAACATGTCAAATCGTCATGTCGATCAATGTTAAATTTTAATTAGAATTATAGTGTGTCTGGGAAGGCATGCATGAGTTGCTTGTTTTTGAAATTATACATGGAATGTGTTGAATATAATTGTACCACTGATGAAAAAAAATCCATTAATGACAGTCTATAAATTTCCTTCCTTTCTCTATTAATTTTTATTTCCTGCAATGACAGTCTGTAAATTTCCTTCCTTTCTTTGTTAATTGTTATTTGCAGTAAATTATGTGTGTCTGTAAATTTCCTTCATTTCTCTGTTAATTGTTATTTCTAGTAGATATTTTCCATTGTGTTATTCCTCATGCTTGGATGAAAGTAATATTAAATCAGAATTCATATGTTTATGCTCTGGTTTACCGCATCTAAGTATTCACCAATTTTATGCTAAAATTGATATTGGATTCATTTATGACCAATGCCCAATATTAATGGAGAACACAAGAAGGATCGACCAAACCTTTTTGCAGTGTTCAACTATTATGAAAACAATACTAAGAATAACCAGGGTCGGTCGAACATATAAAAATAGTTTGTCCCGACTTCCATTTTCCAACAAGAAGGATCGGCCACCCCTTCTTTTCGTAGTTAACTGTGAAAACTTTTATCCAACAATTCAGCTATATCCATAATGGAGAACACAAGAAGGATCGACCGACCCTTCTTACAGTGTCGAAATATTATGAAAAGAATATTGGTAATAAGAAGGGTTGACCAACCCTTCTTGTAGTGTCAAAATATTATGAAAATAATACAGGGAATTTTTTATTTGAAAATTGCAATTTCCATTTCTAAATGTTCAAAGTTTTAACGTTAAAAGTTATAACATATAAAAACTGTTTGTCATGACTTCCATTTTCCGACAAGAAGGATCGGTCACCCCTTCTTTTGTAGTTAATTGAGAAAATATTTATCCAATAATTCAGCTATAGCGATAACGGAGAATACAATAAGGATCAGCCAACGCTTCTTGGAGTGTCAAACTATTATGAAACAAATATTGGGAATAAGAAGGGTTGGCCGACCCTTCATTTAGGAGGGAATTGTAACAATAGAAAACCTTGGAGAAAGAGTGGCCACTCTTTCTCTAAGAATATTTCCACTTCCCAACAAAGTCTTTAAAGAAAAAATTATATAAATTTTGTTGTTAAAATTTTTCTATCTGGAATCCTATGGTGACATGTGGAACCATCATATTGTGACATGTGGCATATTTGATTTGGAACTTTGAGTAGACCCAAAAGTATATTGTTTCTATTTAAAAAAAAAATAAAAAATGTTTATGTCTAGTTAATCGCAATCAGAATCATTCCAACTAGTGGAATCACTATCTGCATTGTCGTCTGGGAATGTCCTTTTCCAACACAGTATCCTACTTAAATTTTAATTAGCTTTATGGTGTGTCTGGGAATGCATGCATGTGTTGCTTGTTTTTGAAATTATACATGGAATCAGTGTTGAATATAATTGTCATTGATTTTGTATCTACCCCGTTGCAATAAAAAGTAAAATGTTTCTATTTTAAAAAAAACAAAAAAGAAAGAATGTTTCTCTTTAAAAACTAAAATGTTTCTATTTAAAAAATACAAAAATAAAGAATGTTTCTCTTTAAAAAGTAAAATGTTTCTATTTAAAAAAAATGTTGGTGCATCCAGCAAGTTGGAAAGAATCAAAATGGAAGACACAATTACTAAATACAATTACAAACGAGCACCCAGTAGCTCATGCCATATTGAGTATGGTAAAAAAGCTAGAGTAGATCAAACTGAGGAGCATATAACTAGGCTAACTACAGATGAAACCCATGTTGACTCAACTCTTCTCGACAGGGGTTTTCACTATCGTCAACAAGCACCAACAATCCCTTATACACCGACCCGGAAAGGAGTTACTCTTCCTAGCAACACCTACAAAGGGTGCTGCAGGAACCAAGTTTCCGTAGTGGCATTGAGAATGTGCTTTACCCACAAATCTCTTATTGCAGAAAGTTAACCAGAAATCATCAACTTGACAACATACTATTTACTAATCATTCGCATATTATGTAAGCAATTCGTGGATTCAACATAAAGTAAACATTCACAATAACATATCCATTCTACTTACTCACATCATCCATTATCATTCAATCCACATCATAATAGACATAATGCAACATTCACCACTGCATAGAGACAGAGACAGAGACAGAATTAGAACAATAATCAGACATCTTCATGCGTTCATTAAACTCTGGGGTAAACCCGTCAGAGGAACAGTCAAAACATAATGTTGCGGATCCGTATTAGACCGAAAAGAGGATTTCTCCACTATCTCTATCTCTTCTAATATGCCCTTAGGCATACAATTCACTTCTATTTATATGCTATTCGATGGTCCATATTAACCGATTCTAACAATTGAATATTTATATGCTATTCAATGGTCCATATTGACCAATTCTAACAATTGAATATTGACCGGGCAGCCCCCATAACAAAACCACGCTAACATCCGGAGTCTGCAGCGAGAATGAACTTCCAAAGACATGGAAAAATACACATAAAAAATAGCGATCCACCAGCAAAAAATCCACAGAAAAAATAGTGATCCACCAGCGAACCAGATACTGACCACCAAGACCGACACGAACGCAGATCAGGAATACCAATCAAGAAGCAAGGTGCTCCCCTCGTGGGGAAATTGGTTCTTTATGAGGGAAGTCCCTCGAGGTATCCATGTAATATTTCAGAGCAGACTTGAGCAAGCGAACATCGATCGAATGAGTTTGTTGGCCACCTTTTATAATTTGGAGGGCTTCATGGAGGCCCTGAGCCAGCTGGTTCCTTGCTTGAATTTCGTGAGCGAACAAGATCCTCACCACCCAGTAGGGGTTGGAGATTAATTTCTGGCCCAAGTGGGCTTCGTATTCTTGAAGAAGGGATAATTCATGGTGTGCTATTTGTGCCTCTATCGGAGTAGGCAACTTCGCTAGATACTGAGCCCCCCAATTGAAGGTTTGCGGGGTAGACTCTTCCATCCCCATGGTGTGCTGTTGAGACAAGCCTTCTCCCTAAGAGCAACTTTCCCCCCAGGTCGTGAAGAGCCTAAACCCCTACTGGATCCCCTACGCCTACATGCCCTCATACGGGTAGCCATGATATACCAATTAAAAAAAACTGAACCACCAGAAATCCACCCAGAAGTTCAGCCAAGCTTTAAATTGCAGGTCTCTCGAATGGAGGTCGCCTACTCCATTGAAAATATTTATAGGAATTTCTATGGAAAGCAGGGCAAAGTGTTGACTTGACTCCCATATATTTTCATAGAATCCCACACATACAAGAGGATTTCCATTAATGGCTTTGTAGAGATTGAATGACTCAAAATCCATGTAAAAGGCCATCTCGTACAATTGAAAATCATTTTACAGTACTTGCTCGGCAGCGCAGCACAACCAGAATGACTGCCTTCAGGACGAAGGTAGTTATGCGTAACGAAGCAAAGATAGAAATGAATTGTGTAAACCAGCATCAGCATAATGATTGATGGCATAATTTATTGGAGGCATGACGTTACAGGGCATCTAGATGACCCCTTCCCCGTGTCATTCTCTACTACCATCCCTTCAAACCAGCCTGCATCTTTCTAAATAGTACTATCATGATGGTTGATAGAGGTGTAGATGGTGAAAGCTAAGCATTGAGTTGTAGAGTATTAAATGTGGCAGCTCCACTACCGTCCCTTCAAATGAGCCTGCCTCTGTTTGAATAAAAGATGCCGCCAACGTTCAGCGATTGACAAGGACAATCTAAAATGTTGAGCAACTTTAGCCTTTGAAAGTGTCAATATCAACCTTTCTAAAGTGCAAAACCAGGTTCTAAAAGTGGCAATATTGTCTTTGAAAAGTGTGTTTTTCAATTCAAATAGTGTGTTTTTTGACTACCTATGAACCTTAAAATTGCAGTTTTTTGTTATAAAACTATGAATTTCAATTTAGAAAGTGTGAATTTCAAATAAAAAAAATGCAAATTTTGATTTGAAAAGTGTGAATTTCAAATAAAAAAATACAAAATTTGATTTGAAAAGGGTGAATTTCAAATCAAAAAATGCAAATTTTCATTTGGAAATTTTGAATTTAAAATTAAAAAATGCAATTTTTTATTTGAAATGTGTGGATTTCAAATTAGAAAATTCAATTTTTTTATTTGAAAATTGCAGTTTGCATTTGTAAATGTTCAAAATGTAAGGTGAAAAGTTATAAAAATGGTTCTCCCAACTTCCGTTTTCCAACAAGAATGATTGGCCGCCCCTTCTTTTCATATTTAGTTGTGAAAACATTTATCTAGCAATTCAGCTATATCCATAATGGATAACACAAGAAGGATCGAGCGACCCTTCTTGTAGTGTCGAACTAATATGAAAATAATATTGGGAATAAGAACGGTCGTTCGACCCTTTTGAGAGCGTCTAACTATTATCAAAATAATATTGGGAATAAGATGGGGTGGTCGACCCTTCAATGACGAGGGAATTGTAAAAATATAACACCTTGTAAGTTATAACATATAAAAATGGTTTTTTATGACTTTTGTCTTCGATCCTTGTTTTTCGACAATAAGGATCGGCCGCCCCTTCTTTTCGTAGTTAATTGTGAAAACCTCTATCCAGCAATTCAACTATATCCATAATGAACAACACAAGAAGGATCGACCGACCCTTCTTGCAGTGTCGAACTATTATGAAAACAATTAAGAAGGGTCGTCCGAGCATTCAATTTCGAGGGAATTGTAAAAATAGAACAGCTTGGAAGTTATAACATAGAAAATTGTTTGTCTTGACTTCCATTTTCTGACAAGAAGGATTAGCTGCCTCTTCTTTTCGTAGTTAATTGTGAAAAAATATATCCAGCAATTCAACTATATGCATAATGGAGAACACAAGAAGGATCAACCAACCCTTCTTGTAGTGTCGAAATATTATGGAAATAATATTGGGAATAAGAAGGGTTGACCGACCCTTATTGCAGTGTCAAACTATTGTAAAAATAATATTGGGAATAAGAAGGGTCGACCGACCCTTCAATTACGAGGGAATTGTAAAAATAGAACACCTTGGAAGTTATATCATATAAAAATGGTTTGTCCCGACTTCTGTTTTACGACAAGAAGGATTGGCCGCCCCTTCTTTTTGTAGTTAATTGTGAAAACCTTTATCCAGCAATTCAGCTATAGCCATAATGGAGAATGTAAGAAGGATTGACCGACCATTCTTGCAGTGTCGAACTATTATGAAATGAATATTGTGAATAATAAGGGTCGGTTGACCCTTCATTTACGAGGGAATTGTAACCATAGAAAATCTTGGAGAAAGAGTGGTTGCTCTTTCTCTGAGAATATTTCTACTTGCCAGCAAAGTCTTTAAAGCAAAAATTGTATAAATTTTGTTGTTAAAATGTTGATATCTGCTATCCTAGGGTGACATGTGGAATGATCTTATTGAGACACGTGGCATATTTGATTTGGCACATTGAGTATAGCGAGGTTACTAATGCTGGTTTAACCACAACACAATCAGGAAATGAAAATTCACTGATAGTAGTTTTAAGGATTAGGCACATGCAAGATTACCCTGTAGTTGGAAATGCTAATTGAAAAATTAACATGAATTTATTAATTTATGTTAATCATTTGCATAAAAAGATAAATGTTTTAATTAAATAAATTCACTGAAAACATAAACACATAGATCGTTAGTAAAGAAAAATCCAAATTGTAGATCAATGCATGGATTATTGATTGCAAAAATTAAACAGTGTTCATAAAGAATCTGAAGTGAAAATCAATATTCGTGAACACTGTAAAGGAGATTAATTACTTATCTGCTCAAATTACTATCAACCAATTAAAGTTAACTGATGGCAAATTAAGGGTTCAAGCGCATTCAAGATTGACCTGTAACTGATATGTCAATTGAAAAATTAACATCAATTATAATTTTTTCTAAAAACCATTTGCAGAAATAGATAAAAGTTTTAATTGAATAAATTATTTTAAAACATTAAGGATACATAGATCATAAGCAGAGAAAAATCAAAACTGTAGATCAATGTAATTATAGATTGCAAAAGATTAAACAGTATTGATAAACAACCTGAAAGTGAAAATCAATATTGATCAAAGAAATTTGATTAATAGACAAAAGAGTATGCAAGAGAATAACATAATTGTATTACTGAAAGTTTGCAAGAAATTACAAGCCCTGCATTAACCAGAGTATGCCAAGTCTCTTCTGTTGATTTTCTCCTCCAAAATCCATCATGATCCCTAGCCTATGAGAGATCTACCCTTTAAATAATAATTACAATTTTGTTACAAAGGATAAATTCCCAAAAAAACAGGGATTTCAAAAATTGAACTAGGCTAATGGCCAAGAAAATCTTTCCACTTGGCTGCAATTTCTAACAATTCATCTATATGTGGATAATTGACTGACTCAAGCCCTAGCTGGGCATCACATGTAAAAGTTTCCAACTCGTTTTTAGCCAAATTATGCCAAATACCAATAAAAATGTGGATCATTCCCTCAATGGCAATAGGTTTCCTGAATAACTGATCCACATCATCAATCTTGATATGCTCGAGGTGATGGATCTTCTCTTTAGCTTCCTCGCATCGACGTTCAACCTGTTCTAGCATCAACTTCAATGGAAAAGTGCTTTCAATGAGGTCCATGGTAGGGAACTGCAACTTCTCCATGATGTTATCCACAATGTACCATATCCTTCCGCAAACACCTTGTGCTTTCTGGATAGTATCTCCAACCTTATCATTTAGATCATGCCAATTACGCAACGCAGTTCTTATTTTCTTCAGTAGGAAACTAGTGAGAGTAGGAATATTCTCAGGTCTCTCCTTAATGGACATATGCCATTCCACAATATCTTCATTGGCCTTAAAGTCCTGTTGTCTTTTAGCTACCTACTGATCAAGAGTAACAGACATCTTCCCAAAAACAATGTGAGTCTCATGGATATCATTCAAGGTGTGAAACAATTCAGCTAGCAGCTTACAGCGTTCATCATTGACCAGAATGGCCAAATCCTTAAACTCCAGCTGGGAAAACCTAGAGAATGCAAAGGAGGATGCACTTGCAGTTGCATCCTCACATTGTTTTTCTAGCACAACTACCCTTTGTGTATTGGAAACATTTACAACTTTTGCATCATGTAATTTAACCTGGAGAGAGGTATTTTCAAACTGCAGATCTTCAAATACCTTCCTGATATTAGTAACATAAGATTCATGTTCCTCATTGGTTTTGGCCAATTTCTCTTCAAGCTTCTTTAGCTCTTCTTTCTTTAAATCAATCTCCCTATTCAGTGTTGTCGCTGAATCATAGTTTGCACCTGTAAAATCACCATGGCTGCAGTAGCATCCAATGCTTCTCCCTGTATGTCATCAGACTACTTGGTCCAAATTATCTGATTAGGAGTAGGTGCCTCCAATCCACCTTGATCCCTACTTCTCTTCTTAACTTTTCTTACCACTAACTTGGAAGCTCTGTTGTAGAAGTATTCCCCAAGAGGGAATATAATGTCTTCTTCAAACTCAACTACCAATTAGGTAAATGATGAAGTCACATTTACTGTTGAAACCAATGAAGATGTCTGAGTAGTAGAAGGAGCAAGTATAGACATAGTTATTTGGGAAGTAGTTGGGGTGGAAGGGATATTTTGAATAATTTATGGTACATAAGTTGGGAATGGAATTGAAGTGAAGGCTTCAAAAAGTGAAACTTGGATATCATCAGCTGGTAATGAAGAAGGAGGAACTAGATTTTGCTCATCAGTAGCTGGTGGTGATAAAATGAATGGAGGTGATTGCAGAGGGACACTCAAAGATTGGATCTCTGTAATAGTATATGGAAAAATAGGAAGTGGAACCGAGACGGCTGGGAATGGAGTAGTGATGGTAGTTAGATTATGGAAAAGCTGGGATATGGGGAATGGAGGTGTTACCCCATATGACAAAGTTGAAAGAATTTGAATAGATGGAAGTAGAAGTGCTGAGGTTGTGGTGTCAGCAGCAGGGGTAGTTTCAAGAAACTGATGGCCTGGGACAGAATCATCAACTTCAATAGCATTCAATAAATATGTAATTCTTTGTGAATTTTCAGTTACTTCCTCAATCATAGGCATAGAAGAATGTACCTCATCTTCAACATCACTATCACTAATATTGAAGGTAGGGATTTGAGATGCAGAAGTCTGAGTTTTCTTTCTTTTGGATGGCTTGGTGACAGTCTGAGTAACTGCAATAGTCACTTGAATATCAACAGTAAGCTTAGGAGCTGCAACTACTTGAGCGTCTAGCATCGAAGTCATCTGAGCTAACTTCTGCTTTGATTGATGTGATGTTTGCATCAATACCTTCGATTGTTCAATATTCTTTACCTCTCGAGCATATTCCACGAGACCTTTTCCTTTATCCCCTTTACTGCAGGTCAGCATTAGTGGAGCAGGTGCTTTCTGAACTTCTTTCTCCTCTCTATCCTTTCTTGCTTGCTCAATGAGGTTTAGTTCCATTGCTCTGCAGCTCAAAACCGTAGTCTTAAGGTCATGTCGATACTGCATGATATGGTTCTGTTCATCTTTACTCTTAGCCCTTTCCAAGTGTCAAGTCCCCTCCCATCAGACCGGGCCAGGAAGAGAACATGACACTAAATCTAGGCATCTAGCCCCATATCCATTAAGTAATACTCATTGATAATAAAAGACATGTACATATGCATATAGTAATTAAACACAGCGGAATTAAAAACATCTACATATCTAACATACATTCAACTTTTTCATGACAGTCATTAAATAAATACATTGGGAATCTAACACAAGAGAGTACTTATCTTAAAACAAAGTAGTCCCGAGCAACTAGCTATGCAACTGCAACGTTCCACCCAACCATAGGCCAATTGTACTTATCAATCTTTTGACACAACTGCCACCCCCGAGCTAGGTATGATTTCTAAAAAGGAAAAGGGGAACAATAGACTCACACATAGCGAAAATACACCAAAATCAGCCAAGCCAATCCACAGTTGGGTTTATCAGGCTGCTAGGAAATGGAAAGGAAGAATTGTTAAGCTAGTGAGCTCAACCACAGAGTTGTGGATACCTCTACAAGATCTATCCAGCTTGGTTCCCCACAATGCCTACACACCTAACTCAAGGAAGTATTCCCTTCACTACTACACAGTCCCTCAGGCCATACCTTCCAATTCAATGTTATTCAAGGTGTACATAGAAGAGTAGTCAACCCTTTTGATCTTTCTGAGAGGTTACTCCCCTCACTAGGTTTATCAAGCCAATTCTATCCACTACCACTCCAAATTTCTTGCTCACAGGTTCAAACCAAAATAGGGATACACAAAACAGGAAAATCACAAGTGTTGTGCATGTAGAAAAACGTTTCTACAGTGGGATACCCAAAATGGGGTTTTCATTAGCTTTAGAAAAATGTGGGAAACCCAAAAACGAAAATGGAAGATGGGGAACAACCCTGGGAGAGCAAAAACCATTTTCAGAAAAAAAAGGTCCATGGACATTCTAGGGCAAAAACGACCTCCATAATTGCCCCAAATCGTGGTCCTCCTCTCCCAGCCACTGTGCAATACAGAAATGAGCTCCCAGCCATGGAAAAATGTAGGAAAATGATGAAAAACGTGATGGGGAAAGCCTAGCTAATTCAGACTACGTGAGAGAGTAAAGTCCATGGGTGAAACATGGCTTTGGGCACCATTTGTGGGTCTTTTCTTGCCCAAGAAGCAAAAATACAAATTCCTAGGTTGATGGCTTGCCCATGCACAAAATTGGCTGCCATACCTCTTCATTCCCAAGGAATTAACTTCCTCAACCAACTCTTGGAAGAATTAAATGATTGGGTGCATAATTCAAAATGGATAGTTGGTGGTTTATGGGTTTTCTCATGAAATTTGGCTTAACACTATTGGCTCAAGGGTTTGAATAATTTCCCTCCCTATTCCTTATAAAAATCATGCCCCCATATCTTTGTTGCATTGCATAGCTAGTTGTGGGTATTTCAATAAAATTCGTATTTACATGATGTCTTAATTTACATTGTGCATGTCCAGCACAAGAACCATAGGCATCTATTTTTAATTGTCGATACATAAAACGATAAATTGATGGCGAGGCCTTGGCCTTGAGCTCCTCACCATGATTTAATAACGATATTTACATCATTTACAATTTTAATGCAATAGGGTCAAAATCGGGATATTACACCAAGACTTCATCAAACGTATTTACTCCCTGATAGATGGAGTCATCAAGAAGTTCTTCATGAACAAATCCACCCCTCACATGGTTGTGCTTGAAGTGGGCATCTAGCACACCTTTAGGATCATGTCTTCTTTTGGTCACAAAACCCAATTTTAAAGCAGCAATTTTGTCACCCAACACTATAGCCCAAGTTGAATTTGGGATGGCCAATGGCCCAAGGTTCAAGGGGAACTTAGGCCATGCCTTCCTCTTAGGACCACTTAGCTTTAAATACACACCATCAGTAATAGTTTGATAGGAAACCTCTTCAATGACCAATCTGTCAGGAACTATCCTGGGTAGCAGATGAACAGTACTGCCTCCCCAAACTATGACATATGAGAAGGATTCACACACATACCAGTCACCAATTGTAGCAATGAAAGTTCTGGCATCAACTGAGAAAGAAGGAGCCTGTTCTCTGAAGATTTTGAAGTAAATACTTCCAAAGAAGTGATCACAAATGTCATATATGAAAGGCATATAATTGTTCTCCCATAATGTTGAATGATAAATATGGACAGGAGGATCTGATGGAGTCCAATTCCATCCCATGTTGGGATATTGGAATTCTACACAAAATATATCAACGACAAAAGATGAAAAGAAGAAATGTGGCTTCTTCACAGCCGGTGCCTTCTGATATGCTTGAATGGTTGTTTTGAGTTCAAAAGACGAGATTGACGCCGAAGGAAACAACTCACCAGTCGTTAGAACATGATGGGCTACAGGAGCCCACTCAGCTTTAAATACAGAACAGTTTGGGAGACCATAGAGTCTGCATAGCATGGCAGCCAATAGGGAATAAGGTTCTCTAAACCAGGAAATCGGGTACAAGTTATCAACCCTATGGATGAAACTGTTAGGTTTATTCATCTATGACTTCAACATTTCGTTGAAATTGTACCTGGTCTTAGAAGATTCCATGAACTCAGGGTTAAGGGGTTGCATATACCATTTAAGAGCATAATATGTGATGAATTCCTTAGGGAGAAAGGTAGCCAATTGTGACCCCGCACCATCATTAAATGATCAGTCTTTAGGGTTAGTGTGGTCCACAATCCATTTAACCGCATCAATATAAGGCAAGATAGCGGGTTTGGCAGCAATGGTATGAAGTTGGGAATCCCTAATTTTATCATACGCTAGCTAGTCCTTCTGAATGTCTGATAGGTCATCATTATCAAAAATTGAATAGATTCTACACCAGTCTAGCTGATAGGTTTCAGTGATTTTATCACTAGTGTTAGTGAAAATACTCAAAATTTGGGTCTTTGTTCAGTAAATCCTTCTGAGCAGTTTTACAATGTGTATTGCTCAATATGTTTGAAACTGGAGGTTTTCTGATAAACGAATGAACAAAAATAAAAAACAATTCAAAATATCGAAACAGTAGATAATTGAATAAGAGGAATGAGTAAAACCAACCTGTTTTAACTAAAAGTAACGGGTAACAGACATAGTGAAAATTTCAAGTAAAATTCAAGGAGCAAGGTTATTTCCGAATGTAAAAATGACAAGGAAAAATAGGAAAAATCACATATTTATTGCTTTTCAACGAGCCAATCTAGACCATAGGATGAAAACAAATCAACGACTGAGATTAAAACTTGTGGGATGTAGGGTCAAGTTGCGGGAGTTTTATTTTGGAACTATGTACATTGTTCACCCAATCCGCAATCTGCAATTGCAGGTCGAGGGTTGTGGGATCGCAACTTAGAAAACCAACAATAAAAAAGGTTCCCGCAATCCGCAATCCACAAATGCCGGTTGCGAGATGCAGGGGCAAGAACAACCTTTTATAATTCAAATAATCTTTTGCAATCCGCAATTGCGGGTTGTGGATTGTGGGGACACACAACACACCTTATTACTTGAACCACTTTGTTGTGGAACGAAAAGTTCAAAAGCTATTTACAATGTCTTTCCACAATAAGAAATAAGTGGGATTGCGGGATGAAAACGACTTGGTGGAAAAACTCAAAGCTTCCCACAACTTCAAAAAAACAGTCAAAAAACAGACAAACTAAACTTCATTTAAATCACCCAGTGTAATCTCATCCGCGAGATCAAGACAAATCGACGGTTAAAACTTAAACATGCAGGAAGGAAAAGAAAGGTTGCGGGTTTTTATTTCATAAATGTTCTAAATTTTAAGGTGAAAAAATGAATGTCTAAAATATTCAAGTCATTGTTAGAATAACAAGTCAATCGTCTAAGTTATAAGATATAAAAATGGTTTGTCCCGACACCTGTTTTCCGACATGAAGGATCAGCCACCCCTTCTTTTTGTACTTAATGGTGAAAATGTTTATCCAGCAATTCAACTATATCCATAATGGATAATACAAGAAGGATCGAACGACCCTTCATAATATTGGTAATAAGAAGGGTCGACCGACCCTTCTTGCAGTGTTGAACTATTATGAAAATAATATGGGGAATAAGAAGGTTCGGCTGACCCTTCAATTCGGAGGGAATTGTAACAATAGAACACATTGGAGAAAGAGCGACCGCTCTTTCTCTGAGAATATTTCCATTTTCCAGCAAAGTCTTTAAAGCAAAACATTTATAAATTTCATTGGTAAAATGTTGATATCTAGTATCCTAGGGTGACACGTGGAACAATCATATTGTGCCCCATGGCATATTTGATTTGGAGCATTGAGTATAGCGAGCTTACTATTTTTTATTTATTTGGCACATTGAGTATAGAGAGGTTACTAATTCACTGATAAAAAGAGAAACTTTGTATTATATATTGATAAAAAAGGTTACATCCGTCTTCTTTTCACATTGCACTTCTGAGAAAAGACCTATGTTTTTCCAAATGGCCTCTTAGCCATGTGAGTTCAACATTTAGCCAGATTTTTGTTCTTTATATGTAAAATAATTTTGTTCTTAATATGTAAAATACAATGAGTTATATTCAAAAAGATATATTCATCATTTGACCATATTTCTCTATAAAATACTTCTCTGTAATTATATTGAAGCATATATATGGATTTATTCAAAAGGTTGTGCACAGCCATTCATTACAAAAAGCAGAGCCTGGGAGCATAAATAGCTTTCACAATATGCCTCTGTGAATTTAACAAGCTGATGCAAAAAAATTTCCAAAATAGATTTAACAACTCATCCAAGTAGGGATCTCTTCTACAAAAAATTATACCGTTGAACAGAGGTTTCCTCAACAATTCTCATGTCCATGACCATAGTTTATATTCTCCTCTTCCTCCTGAGGATGGTGGTCGATAATGCTTTTTGAAATCTTTTTTTTGTATAATTGCAGAGTATTTGATTAAGAGCATTACAATTTAGAGAGTTACAAACTATCTTGCCCCAAAAAATAGAGTGTTTCCATTAGTGGCATGACTAGAGAACAAAGGATTATTTGAGCATGGACGCAAAACTTGCAAAAAATCAGAGTGAAGCAAACACCAAAACCAGAGCAGAGAGACAGGGTCCTCTCGCCGAGCTTTAGAGAAGTCATGACAGTAGTTACTCAGGCAGGAAATTACTCAGGTAGCACCCCAGAAAATCATCCTCCGACAGCTTGACGGGAAGCGGCTCAGTCTTCCCGCTAGCAAGGAGTTCGGGCTCGGTGTGGCTGCACAGGAGTTTATAGGGTAGGGAGCTCATCGTGGACGGAGTTGGAAAATGCATGGGAGGAGCCGCAGGTGAGGCAAGGGCGACCAGAAAGAGATCTGAAGTGTTTGTGGCAGCAGCTGGGACATGCCCTTCAGAAGCAATGGCAGAGACACGGGAAGGGTCACCATCGCCTTTGCCAGCAAAGTCGGCCTAGACCAGGCTTCGACTTACAATCGCATGTTGGCTCTAGGAGAAGGTGGCTTCGAGATTAGCTAGACTTTTGTCCAGGGAAACGAGCTTGGCCCTGGTGGCCAGCATTTCGTTCTGAGTAGAACCCCATTTTACTAGCATGTCATCCAGAATCTTCCCCAACATATTCTTCATGAGCCAGTATTGATTTATTGAACCGCCATTGGAGCTGGAGGCCAAGTGATCTACCACTAGTTTCCCCTCCCAGTCTTCAATCATGTTGCAACTGGAAAAGGAAATTCCATTGTCAAAACCAACACTAGAGCTTTGGGCGCTCTGGCTCTTAGAGCAACAATTCCCCCCACCTCGATGTGAAAGACCACAGGTCTTGGTCATGTCGGAAGAAGCCGTGAGGGACCAGAACTAGAAGTGGAGCTGAATATAAGGATGAACAAAGCCCAACCAAAGGTTCGAGGAGGCAGACTGAGTGCTGTCTATGGTGTGCATGGACTTGTTTAAATAATGAGGAGTCTGTATGCCATGACTGGTGTTCGCATGAGCCATAGTTAAGAGCAGAGAAAAGAATTGAAAGAGTCGAGGGCTAAAATGAATGCGCATAGGGCCGAGGTGCAATCGACTGTACTAAGGTGGCAGCCAAAGTAAATGGGAGGGGTCTTGTGAGCGACAGTGCAAAGGGATGCCATTAGGCCACAACTGTGGGGGTGGCCAGCTATGGAGGCAGATAGATGGTAGGGAAGGTGGATCGACGGGAAGACAGGTGTGGAGACGTGCATCATCGTGAGCAGGTTCAAGACCGGGAAGGCTAACACGTGTAGCATTAAGGGCGCGAGGTGCGAGGATCCCTCCCCTCGTGCTCTCCACGTGCTAGGGGGATGGCCCCATAGATCATGCTGACATCCATAGCCGGGGGATAATGCTACTCAAACTGAAGTTTACTTGTGGAAGTAATTGTAAATAAGTAACTTTACACATTTACATTAGTATTATTATAGTAGCATTATACGAAAACTATTCTATTCTTTCTTTTTCTTTTTTTTAATAGAAACATTCTTTTTTTTAAATAGAAACACTCTTTTCTTTTGTTTTTTTAAATCAAAGCATTATTTATTTTTTCTCTTTTTCTAAATAGAATGAAATCTCATAAAAAGAATGAAAAGTGTTGTTAGTTGTTATTATTTTTTAATTAAATCCCTTCATGCTAGAAGGGAGGTATGAATATATAACCTTCAAATGTGAATTTAAAATAAAAAAATGCAATTTCTGATTTGAAAAGTCTTCAAAATTGCAATTTTCATTTGTAATTGTTCAAAATTTTAAGGTGAAAAATTATAACATCTAAAAATAGTTTGTCCTGACTTCCGTTTTTCGACAACAAGGATCGGCCGCCCCTTCTTTTTGTAGTTAATTATGAAAACCTGTATCCAACAATTTAGCTATATCCATAATGGAGAATACAAGAAGGATCGACCGACCCTTCTTGCAGTGTCAAAATATTATGAAAAGAATATTGGTAATAAGGGTCGACGGACACTTCTTGCAGTGTCCAACTATTATGAAAATAATATGGGGAATAAGAAGGGTCGGCCAACCCTTCAATTACGAGGGAATTGTAACAATAGAACACCTTCGAATTTATATCTTATAAAAATGGTTTGTCCTAACTTCCATTTTATGACAAGAAGGATCGGTCTCCACTTCTTTTTGTTGTTAATTGTCAAAACCTTTATCTAGGAATTCAGCTATAGCCATAATGGATAATACAATAAGGATCGACCAAACCTTCTTGGAGTATCAAACTATTATGAAAATAATATTTGCAATAAGAAGGGTCGGCCAACCCTTCATTTAGGAGGGAATTGTAACAGTAGAACACCTTGGATAAAGAGCGGCCGCTCTTTCTCTGAGAATATTTCCACTTGCCGGCAAAGACTTTAAGGCAAAACATCTATGAATTTTGTTGTTAAAATGTTGATATCTAGCACCTAGGGTGACATGTGGAATGATCATATTGTGGCACATGGCATATTTGATTTGGCACATTGAGTATAGGGAGGTTACTATTTTTTATTTGATTTGGCACACTGAGTATAGTGAAGTTACTAATGTTGATGTATATGTAACTTTGGAATGTATTTCACATATATGCATATTGTATTCCTATAGAGATGTTATTATTCCTCTATACGGAAGTGTCGTCCTTTATATTATAAGTGTCGTAACTTATACTTGATGGGTTATTAGACCACCTTGTTGGGGTCGGCCCTGTATAAGTCATGTGGGTCAAAGGGTTATTAGACCACCCTATTGGGGGTCGGCCATGTGGGTCAAAGGGTTATTAGACCACCCTAGTGGGGGTCGTCCCAGTCAGCATTATGTTAAGTGGTTAAGTTGAGGCCGACCTAGTTGAGTAAAGGTCAAGTCATGTTAGTGTATAAATAGAGAGTGTGTCTGTCTCATTTTACACATTCTATTCTCTCACTCACACTTGGGAGAGTGGCGCACTTGTGGAGCAGGAGGATCTGCCACTAGGAGAAGAAAATCTCTTGTATTCTGGTTGTATCATTGCTCTATCTATCTCTGAGGAAGTTATTAGGGTTTTTCACCTTTATGGTTTTCCCCAAGTAAACTCTATGTCTCTTGTGTGCTTGCATTATTGTGTCCATGATTGATATGTTGTAGATTTGCTGTACAAGTTGTTCTCTAAGTTAAGATCCTAGATCAGATTGAAGTAAATTCTGAAAATTTAACATGGTATCAGAGCTAGCCTGAAAGAAGGCATGATATGGCGTGTATGACACTTGTTGCACTTATGATGCTAGGGCTTGATATAGCAAAAACCAGTCATCATAGCACTTTCGCTATAAATTCGTTTTGGCTAAGTTTTCGGATCTGAAACGTTTACAGGTCGAAGAGAAGATCCCCATGTACCTTGTATCCAAAGGAAAACCTCTAATTCATTGTGCTTTGTGATTTATGATCTGTACAATATAGGGTTTCTGCCTCTTCCAAATCTGAGTCAAAATTAGGTGACCTTGGGAAAAAGGTCATAACGTGGGCTAGGAATCTCCAAATGAAATTTCATAAAATGCAAAAGGTAGTACACAGACTGTACTATCTCAATTTCAGAGGCCGAAGTTGAAACAGTGACACGTAGCACGCCATACAAGTTCGCTCTCCTGTATTATCCCATAAACAAGTCACATTGCGACACTTGACATAAATCTCTCTAAGAGAAGCCAATTGAGGTCAGACCTATCGGGATGGAAAGATAATAGGTACATCTATCTCAAGAAAAGTTTTCAGAGGCCAAAGTTAAAACAGCGACACGTGGCACGCCGTACAAGTTCTCTCTCCTGTATTATCCCATAAACAGGTGACGTTGCAACACTTGGCATAAATCTCTCTCAGAGAATCCAATTGAGGTCAGACCTGTCGGGATGGAAGGATAACAGGTCAGGCTATATTAGAAAAATGTTTCAGACCCTGTGGATCAAAAAGTTAGGAGTTACACCAAAAACAATTAGGTACATATTTCTGTCAAATCAGAATTATTTTTGAGCACCTTCATTCATGGCTTCCGGAATTTAGGGCTTCAGAGAAAGTTGGAATTTTTGTAATCAGAGACCACAGCTAAATGCTACTCATCAAAATCGAAATTTAGAGACCAAGATCAAAATTTTTGGTTGGGCAGAAGGTTGGGCTTAATCAGACCCTAGTTCGGGACTTTGATCAGAAAAGTGGAAAATTAGGGCTTCTGCAAAAATTGGAATTTTGGAACTCCGTGACCACGGCTGGAAGCTCCTCAGAAAATCGAAGCTTAGAGTTTTGAATCAAATCTTTTGGTTGGGTGAAGCTCCGAGAAACTCAAACCCTAATTCAGGGTCCTCCCCAGTGAATCCAGAAATCTAAAAGGGAATTTTGAGGGGTGAAACTTTGCAGTTTTCAAATTCTGAATATACCAACTTGATCAGCTCATCAAGGCGCATATTTCTATCCTTTCAGAAGTTTGAAATTCAAAGTTTGAATTTTGGGGTTTCTTTGACAAACCCTAATCTAGCTTTAGGTCCAGTTCTTGCAAATCAAGTGGATTGGGTTGATCCTAGAAGAAGATGGATTGGTCACCTGCATAAGTGAAGAAGTTCCTGTCTCAGAGGGAGATGAGGCTAAGGCCTTCCATAAGAAGATTACAAGCAATCTTGATAGGTATGGCTTACAAGTATGTTTCATGGTTAAGTTTATCATATGTTTGTCTTCATATCATTACAGTACAATCTTGATTAATTACTGGACTTGTCGTATCACCTTAATAGAATATATTCATTGATTAAGGTTTTGACACTTATGATTATACTAATGCATTGTGATGTTGTATGAGGTTTATGTTGTTTGCTAACACAAAAGGTACACCAAGAAAGTCAAATCATGTTCTACTTCAAGAACATATGCTCATGGTGACATGAAGACAAAGATTCATCCATTGTCATGGATCACATAGAATATCTACTTTTGAGGTATGTATAACTTGGTTCTACAATGGTTAACTTATGAGACATGTAGGTTACTAGCACAAGTCACTAAAGAGAACCAGAAGACATTATGTGGGTATGTTAGACATAACTAGCTAGCATGCTCATCTAGGTATGTTTTTCCTATATCAAGCTAGAATCCTACCTTGTGTTAGGATCTTATACTGTTGTGTTGTTGATAATGATTATTCATGAAGTCATAGGTTTGAATAATCATGGTTGTATGCATATTATGTTTCTTACCATAATTGATGATATGACTAACCAGAAGAATCATGAAGCTATAGGTTTGAATAATCGCAGTTTTTATGCATAATATATCTCTTATCTTGATTGATGATTCAACTAACCAGAAGATTCCTATGATCAAATAAGAATATGTATGAGTAAAAGAAGACTTCCCTGAAACCTTAAATACTAATGTTTATTATCTGTGAATGATCATGAATATACATGTTTAAGATTATTGTGTTTTGATAGTATTAAGATTATACTAATAAATGTGTGATTATGTATGAGACCTCAAGGATAACACAATGATGATACTAATAAGCATGCATAGTGATTAAGGATGGATGTAAGTTCAAGGACAGGTAATCCAGGAAGCAAATATCAAGAGGGAGCACACTCCAGTTGTTCCTGCAAGAAAGCAAAGGAGCACACTTCAGTAGTTTCTGCAAGGATGCAGATATTCAGAGGGAGTTGACCACTTCTCACAATCCACATCAGAATGGAGTTGCAAAGATTTAGAGGGAGTCCACCCAGCAACCATACAAAGATAAGTATTTGGATTGTCATTTCTTACATAATGTTATTCAATGATGTATATGCTTATGTTCCTAGAATTAGGTTGTGTATTATGCATATTAGAATAGTTGCATTGATGAACAGTATACTATTAATATACATGGGTAAGTGGCCCATGGCACTGTACAACATTCCATTGCTACTTATCTAGAATGAAACCTCTTTGCTGACATGTTGGGAGTTGTGCACACTCTTAACAATGTTCTGGTAGAGATTGGAAGGCATCTAGAAAGTTACGGGATATGGATATATGTTGTATTGAAGCATTGGCTAAGATAATTGCATGACTGTATGACATATTTCTTTATGTGTAAGAATTTGTTCTGAAAACTATGAGATGTTCTCTAATCATGCAATTTAACTTGTTATGTAGGAAAGATCGTATGCCATCACCTACAAAAGAAGAACTACAACATTTGTTCAGCAACAAAATTATCTATTGAAGATATTGAAGTTCCCAGGATATGGGAAGAATGCCATGATCCGTTGATCATGAAGAATGATGTTTGGGATGTAGTCCCAAGACCTGAAGGAAAGTATGACTTCCATATGGATCTATCAAGATCAAGCATGCTGCAGATGGCAGCATAGAGAAATATAGAAGTGATGAAATAAAAGATACACCAGATGGATTTCAAGACAACTTTCTTGAATGGTGTAGTGGAAGAAGTGTATGTGGAGTAGCCACTTGGTTCTGAGACACATGACAGGGAGTCATATATGTGCAGAACTTGGGTATGATGCACCACTTTCTAGGTATGGAGGTGTGGTAGAGTGTAGATGGAATCTTCCTTGGACAAGGGAAGTATGCAGCAGAGATCCTGAAGAGGCTCGGGATGATGGACTGCGAGGCTATGGCATCGAACCTGAAGCTTCTGTGTGATGCTTCATCTGAACCAATTGATGTCACTATGCATTGTCAGATGATTGGGTCCTTGGTGTACCTAACGAACATGAGACTAGATATTTGCTTTGGGGTGAGCACATTGAGCCAGTTCCTGACAGATCCGAGGAGTGTTCACTTGGTTGCTGTAAAACATATTCTGAGGTACCTGAAAGGTATAGTGGATTATGGGCTCAAGTATGAAGCGAATCAAAAGTTTAACCTGCAGGGTTATGTTGATTCAGATTGGGCAGGCAGTGCTGCAGATAGGAAGAGCACATCTCGGTGCTGCTTCAGTATGGGATCATATGTGATCTCTTGGTTCAGTAGGAAGCAATCCTGTGTAGCACTGAGTACAGCTAAGGAAAAATATGTTGTAGCCTATTCAGCTGGTTGTGATGCAGTATGGCTATGGAAGCTACTGTCTGAGTTATTTGATCTCCCGTTGGATGCTACTGGTATCTTTTGTGATAACCAGAGTTGTGTGAAGCTGTCCGAGAACCCAGTGTTTCATGACAGGTCGAAACACATAGAGATCAAATATCACTATATCAGGGATATGGTGCAAAGAGGAGCTGTGAAGCTCCTGTACATTGCGATGGACGAGCAGATTACAGATGTTCTTACGAAGTCACTAGCCAGGGTGAAGTTCAAGTACTTCAAGGAGAGGCTTGGTGTTCTTCAAATTGATGACACTTCGAGGAAGAAGTGATGGACACATTTGCAGAAGCCATTCCAAGCATGTTGGAAGGAGGATCCTTCACATGGCTGTGGATGTAAGCGCTGGATGATGAGCATTAGAATGATGCTCCAGTTACTGCTCTGTATATGCATCATGTTGGATGCTGGATATGATCAGTTGGATCATTTATATATGTACGCATCATGTTGGATGTTGGATATGATCGGTTGGATCATTTGTATGTATTTTGTATATGCATCATGTTGGATGCTTGGACCATGTATCTGTATATGTATCAGGTGGATACATTGTATGATTAGGTGGATCATGTATGGTGATATGTATCATGTATTTGTATTTGTATCAGATGGATACACTGTATGATCAGGTGGATCATGTATGATGATATGTATCAGGTAGATACTTCGTATGCATCAAGTAGATGCATTGTATGATCAGGTGGATCATGTATGGTGATATGTATCATGTATTTGTATTTGTATCAGGTGAATACACTGTATGATCAGGTGGATCATGTATGATGATATGTATCAGGTAGATACTTGGTATGCATCAGGTAGATGCATTGTATGATCAGGATGATCATGGATGATAAGCTTCAGGATGTTGCTCCAGATGACATGTAGCAGGATGTTGCAGTGATGATGATCAGGATGATCATGTGTACATCAGGATGATGTATGGAGAGTATCAGGTTGATACTCTGTGGCTGTGGAACATGTTGTGTAGATAAGCATGTAATTTGTGCCCTGGGAGATTTGCAGATAGTCTTTCGAGGTTTTGCCTATGGCATGTAATTTGTACACTGCGATATCTGGCAAATTCTCTTTCGAGATTTTGCTTCGGAGGACATATAATTTGTGCCCTGGGAGATCTGCAGATAGTCTTCGAGGTTTTTCCTATGGCATGTAATTCGTGCCCTGGGATATTTGGCAGATGCTCTTTCGAGGTTTTGTCCTATGTCATGTAATTTGTGCCCTGGGAGATCCGATAGGTTGATCCTTATGCTTGTAATCAATCTTGGGATGCTCTTTCGAGGTTTTGTGGTGACCACATGTAATTTGTGCCCTGGGAGATCCGATAGGTTGAGCCTTGTGCTCGTAATCAGTCCTAGGATTCTCTTTCGAGGTTTTGCGGTGGGGTCACATGTAATAAGTCCTAAAGATCTGGACAGGATGAAAAAGGCCTCAGATGCTCTTTAGGGTTCTTGCTAGTCAAGAGACTCTTTTAAGGTTTTGTGATGCACGTAATAAGTTTTGAGATTTCCACAGTATGACCAGTGATGATAAAGACCTGTAGATGGTGGGCCTACATCCAGTATGAAAAAGGACTGGCTCTGTAGAACTTTCTATGACAAGTAGATTCAGAGATTGATTGAGATAGCAGCAGCAGTGACGATGATCCAGAGAAGATGACTTGTGCTAGAAGACCTGTGTCGAGAAATACCTTCCTAGTTAAGAGGGAGTGTTGATGTATATGTAACTTCGGAATGTATTTCACATATTTGCATATTGTATTCCTATAGAGATGTTATTATTCCTCTATACGGAAGTGTCGCCATTTATATTGTAAGTGTCGTAACTTATACTTGATGGGTTATTAGACCACCTTGTTGGGGTCGGCCCTGTATAAGTCATGTGGGTCAAAGGGTTATTAGACCACCCTATTGGCGGTCGGCCATGTGGGTCAAAGGGTTATTAGACCACCCTAGTGGGGGTCAGCCCAGTCAGCATTATGTTAAGTGGTTAAGTTGAGGCCGACCTAGTTGAGTAAAGGTCAAGTCAAGTTGGTGTATAAATAGAGAGTGTGTCTCTCTCATTTTACACATTCTATTCTCTCACTCACACTTGGGAGAGTGGCACACTTGTGGAGGAGGAGGCTCTGCTTCTAGGAGAAGACTATCTCTTATATTCTAGTTGTATCATTGCTCTATCTATCTCTGAGGAAGTTATTGGGGTTTTTCACCGTTATGGTTTTCCCCAAGTAAACTCTGTGTCTCTTGTGTGCTTCATTATTGTGTCCATGGTTAATATGCTGTAGAGTTGCTATACATGTTGTTCTCTCAGTTAAGATCCTAGGTTAGATTGAAGTAAATTCTGAAAATTTAACAACTAATGCGGGTTTAACCACAACACAATCAGGAAATGAGAATTCACTCATAGTAGTTTTAAGGATTAGGCACATACAAGATTACCCTGTCGCTGGAATGCTAATTGAAAAATTAACATGAATTTATTAATTTATGTTAATCATTTGCAGAAATAGATAAATGTTTTAATTAAATAAATTCACTTAAAACATAAAACACACAGAGATCATGAGTAAAGACAAATCCAAACTGTAGATAAAACTAACCAGAGGCAGTAGGCAGGATATGATTAAACATGATAGTGCTTTTCAAAAAAACTAATTAGAGGCAGGATAGCCACCTGCTCATAGTCAAAGAGATTTTGTTTGGTGATTAAAGAAGAAGATTGAACAACCCATCAATATAGAGCTTATTATAATGAATTCTATACCGACTTTAGCAAAAAATGGTAGTGGATGCTTGAAATGAAAGCAATTGAGCATAATATTTATGACTTCTGTCCCGATACAACACTTATCCAAGCATGAAAAAGCATAACAGTATGAATTAAACAGTGAGAGAAACATTCACATAAGAGAAGAAGTAAACAGATTGTAAGACGAATAACAAAGCAATCTCTGATAGAGAACCTTGCTCGGCCTAGCCAGATTTTATTAAAATATATCTCAGAGTACTTGATAACGCAGGGAATTCATGAGTCCAACAAAAGTTTCCAACCATTTCTCCTTCTATTACATTGCTTACATAGATGCATAGAGCCTTCCGGCTCGAGTTTCCTCAACAGGAAGTTGTTACAATGTAGGTGAGACCTATTCAAATAGGTTCTCCACCCTCCGGAATTAGTTACAAAAAAATTACAATGCTAGTAAAACTAGCTCAATTGCCTTTTACAAAATTACTGAGCATTTTTACCGAAAGACAACAAACTCTAACAAAATAAACAAAATGCTTCAGCGAATATTTCCTCCATGCCACTATCCCATGATCATCAAATCTTTAGTGGTTCAATATCAGCTTTCCCTTCCCATATATCTCAACCAACTTCCATAGCTCAGTAGCTAGCAGCTCTAAGGTGGCCAACTCCTTCATTAAGACTTGGATCTCAGTGTGGTCCCTATAAGTGTATCTTCACATATGTGCACTAGCCTCCTTGAACATCATGCTTAACTCAAAATCCTTTGCCATTTTCTCCACCACTATCTTCCCTAATAGCAACTGATCCATACCTGCAAAATCATTGAAATGCACTTTGCATCCTGCCAATTTCTTCTGAAATTCTTCTTCTATGAGCATTGTTCCATCCTCCTCCCAAAAGAGAGGTAACCCTTTCTTGAACAAAGGGTCAAACATGTCTTTGAAATACTTGATTTGTTGTGCCATGACATCTATTTTAGCTTGAATAGCCTTTACTTGCTGGTGCTTGTGGATCACTTTTTTGGATCCAATGATGATGAAAACCCTATCCGTTACACCAATTGTCTTAACCTGCTCCTTAGATAAACCATTCAGGAATTCAATTCCATTCTCAGTATACTCTACAGGTTTTTTGTTCAATTTCTCATTTTCTACTGTCACACTATTCTTGGCTAATTTTATCACTGCTTCCTTGTCCAAGACAAAATCGAGGAAGGGCCTCACATTTCCTATTTCTTCAATGATGCCATCCCAGATGACCTGCCTGGCCTCTAGCAAGGAAGTCTTCCATGTATCTTGTATTGCCAACTCATCATATTTACCCTACAACTTTTTGTGCTTGGCTTCCCAAGCCTCCTTTTCTCTTTTTGCATTATCCTTCAGGGTTTTCAGATTCGCATTTTGCTTTTTTAATCTTGTTATCTCCACGTCTTCCAGACTAGCTTCGATTATAGCCCCTACCAGGGAGAAATCACCAGCCTCTATGGATGGTGTGGCCATGATTTCTACTTCTTGCTCTTTCTACTACAGTCTCTTCTCAAGCTCTTCCACTCTGGCCTTTGATATTTTCTCACTTGCCATCACAGTGGCTATATCTATCTGCCATTGTTTTTCCTTTGCTTCAAGATTCAATAGCTTGGCCCTACATTCTGTTAAGTCAGTCTGCAACTTCTCCTTCTTTTCCACAGTTTTGTTAGCTCAAAGACTGCTACTAACTGAGTAAAGGGGATTTTCAGCCCCTTTTTAAAGATTGGATGATGTTGTCTTTTTCGTTGAGTAGGTTTTGAATGCTAGCTCTTTTATCAGGATGGCCCTTAGTGGCCACTATGTCACCCTACAATTTCTTGATCTTTTCCTTATGAGCTTTGTTTTCCATCTTTTCCTGCTTGAGCTGGCTGGCAACCTTACTCTTACTGACCTATACCTTTGATATCTCCAAAGTTGTCCTCAACAGTTTAGTATAAATAACATCCCCGGTTTCTTTGTGCAATTTTATTACATCTGGGATAGGGATGTCCTCCAAATTCATCCTTAGCTCAGTGGCCTTGTTCTTGGTGGCCAAGGCCAAACTCAGGGTGTTCTGAGCGAGGCTCCTACTAGTCACTAGAGACACTTCTTTGCTTGAAATTTTTCTTACTTCAGTATATAACATGGACTCCTTTGAGGCTGCTCGTGAGTCCACCTTATATTCATCTATCAACTCATCTCTAGTCTTGCTTAAGGCAGTAGGCTGAGTGGCTGCTGGGTGAAACACATACTCTTTGATCTCAAATGCTGGTAGCTTATCCACTTGTTTATTTTTTCCTTTACGAGTCCCCACTGGTACTAGCTGCTGCTCAGATTCATCAGTTTTCTGCCTCTTTGGGGCTCTCTCAGCTTCCCCATCTGTGTCCATAGGGACACTGTCAGCTCCCTTACTGGACTTTATTAAGTTAATGGCCATAGGCATGGCTGCTGGCACTGATAGGACTAGGCTAGAAGAGCCAAGCACTGTGGGTGTCTTCCCTTGTGTCAGCAGGGAGGAGCTCTCAGGTGTGTTTATTTCCATCTGGCTCCTGCTAGTACATTCCAATAAATTTGCAGCTTTTGCCATGCCTGGAATTTCGAAATGCACAAAATCCTTCCTGTTGCTTTCCTTCCTCCTATTGGAAATGATGTGGTGGGGATCATAGTTTAAGGGTGCTTCTATTTTGAAACCCATCTCCTTTATGTTGCATTCGATGGTTGTAAGAGCTCCTTTGTTTTTTATTAAGAATGGACCTACAGTACATGGAAACACAATATCAGAGCCCTTTCTATGATCTAGAAAGTGCTCAGCTTCTGCCTTCCATTTTTGTCTAATGAATTCTAATGCAAACATTCTGGTGGTCAAGAAAACTGGTAGCACGTAGGGTGTGTTGATGTAGTTGTAACTTTGGAATGTATTTCACCTATGTATATTGTACTCCTATAGAGATGTTATTATTCCTCTATATAGAAGTGTCGTCATTTGTATTGACAAGTGTCGCAACTTGCATGTGATGGGTTATTAGACCACCAAGTGTGTGGTCGGCCCTGATTACTATTACCATGGGTTATTAGACTGAGTTTGACAAGTCATCTCTGCTAGTTTATTAGGCAGGTCAGGTCATGTATAAATAGAGTGCAAGAGGCACTCTATTTCATCATCTCATTATTCACTTCTACACTCATCGAAAAGTGGCGCACAAGTGAGCAAGGAGAAGTAGCTGCTAGGAGGACTATCTCTTGTACTTGGGTTGTATCATTGCTCTTTCTCTCTCTGAGGAAGTTGTGGGGTTTTTCACCTTTATGGTTTTTCCTAGTGAAATTCTGTGTGTCTATTGTCTCATGTGATTGCTTGTTGTGATTGATATGCTTGATAGGATGTACATGTTATTCTCTCAGTAAAGATCCTAGAGTATATTAAATTAATGCTAAAAAATTAACATGGTATCAAAGCTAACCTGAGAAGAAGACACTATGCAGCTGCGGAAACTAGGGTTTCCTGTTTATTGGGTTTCTCTCCACAGATCTTGAAAGGCATTAGGCTATTTTGACTCTCCTCAGTAAGGCACATCTTTCTGTCCAATCAGAATTCAATTCTGGGCACTTTCATTTTTGGCCCTAAACATTAGGGTTTCCACAAAAATAGGAATTTCTGAAATCTGAGGACATAGCTAGAAGATACTTGGAAAAATCGAAGTTTAGAGCTTTGGATTGAACTTTTTGGTTGGGTGAAGCTCCAGGAAACTCAAACCCTAATTCAGGGTCATCCCTAGTGAATTCGGAAAGACTAAAAGGAATTTTTGAAGGGTGAAAATTTGCAGTTTTCAATTTTTGAATATACCAGGATGATCAGATCATCAAAGCGCATCTTTATATCCTTTCAGAAAGTTGAAATTCACATTTTGAATTTTAGGGTTTCTCTGACAAACCCTAATCCAGCACCAGATCCAGATTTCTGTAAATCAAGTGGTAAGACCTAAGTATTTTCTATTTCCATTTGAAGTACTCTTTCAGATGTCTCACCACACCAAGCTTGAGGATAAGCTTGAATGGGATGATAACTTCCAAGCATGAAAGTATAGGATTGGGTCAATCCTGGAAGAAAATGAATTGGATACTTACATAAGTTCTGAGGTCCCCGTCCCAGAGGAAGAAGAGGTTAAAGCCTTGCATAAGAAGAACTTGGTCAAGGCAAAGAGGATCATTACTGATTCTATCAAAGACCATCTCATACCACATGTGTCATCTCTAAAGACACCCAAGGAGATGTTTGGTTCCCTGACCAAGCTATTTGAAGGGAAGAACATAAATCAAAAGATGACTCTATGGAATCAATTGAAAGGGTTAAATCTTCATAATGGAGAGACCATTCAATCCTATTTCTCTAAGGTCTCTCAGATCAAGGAACAACTTGAAGCTATGGATGAAGTGGTGGATAATGGTGAAATTGTTATGACCACACTGAATGGCCTACCTAGGGCATGGGATTCCTTTATCCAAGGAATCTGTGCAAGAAGAAAACTAATATCCTTCAGTAGATTATGGAAGGAATGCTCACAAGAAGAAGCAAGGCTGGTCGCCCGAGAAGAAAAGATAGGGAATGAAGATCAAGTTCTCATAGCTCACACCAAAAGAAGCAAGTCCAAGAAGGACCACTCTCATCATAAGAAACCTTTTCACAATCATCAAAAGGGTAAGAAGGATCTAAGATTCTTCACATGTAATGAGAAGGGACACTTTGCTACAGATTGTCCCAAGAACAAAAAGGGCTTCAACAACAAGAAGAAGAAGAGATATCATGCTCATGCTACTAAGGATGATGAACCTCCCAAGAAGAAGTCTAGGGTAGAAAGTGATGCTTCATCAAGTGAAGATGAATATGTTCTAATCTCCTCTCTCGTAGGTACTATCTCTCATGGATGGAATGATTGGATTATTGATAGTGGGGATTCCAAACATATGACTAGGTTTAAATAATCTTTTGTAAATTTATTTGAACATGAGTCACCCCATAAAGTGAAACTTGGGGATGACTATCAATATCCTATCAAGGGAAGTGGAGAAGCTTCCTAGAAGCTAGACTCTGGGAATTCCTTGAAGATGAAAGATGTTCTATATGTACCTGGGCTCAAAAAGATCCTACTCTCCATATCTACATTGGATGCAAAAGGCATAATGGTTGCATTTGTAGATGGCCAAGTCCTAATGTGGCGAAAGGGTAAAACTATAGATGATGCAATAGTGATTGGAGAGCAAGAGGGAGGATTATACAAATTGAATGGACAACTTGAACATGCTATGGTACATGAATCCATGGATCCAAGTGAACTTTGGCATAGAAAGCATGCACATGTACACTATAGAGCACTACCAATTGCAAGTAAAGCTATAGAGGGTCTTCCTGAAATCAAGACAAAGCATACAGGGGTTTGCAAAGGATCTGGAAAAGGAAAGAACATTAAGAAGGAATTTCCAAACAGTGAAATCAAAGCTAAAGGAATCTTGGAAATTATCCACTCTAATGTATGCGGTCCGATGTCATCCAGTTCTTTGAGTGGGTATGTATAATATGTCTCTTTCATTGATGATTTCTCTAGGAAGACTTGGGTTTACTTCTTGAAGAACAAAGATGAAGTGTTTGATAAGTTCAAGGAATTCAAAGCCTTGATGGAAAATCAAACTAATAAGAAGATGAAGACATTCAGATCTAACAATGGCGGAGAATTCACTTCAAATGATTTCAAGAAGTTATGTAGTGATTCAAGGATTAAGAGGGAGTTGATTAATCCCTAAAATCCACAACAAAATGGAGTTATAGAAAGGAAAAATAGAACAATCATGGAAGTAGCACGGGAAGTGCTGCATGACCAGGATCTACTTATGCATCTTTGGGCAGAAGTAGCTTGGACAACTGTATATGTGCAGAACAGAACACCTCACGAGATATTGGACAGCAAGACACCAAAAGAGGTATTCTCTGGTAAGAAACCTGAAGTCAGCCATCTCAGAATATTTGGTTGTCTAGTATATACACATGTTCCAAAGGAAAAGAGAACAAAGCTAAATCCTTTAGGAAAGAAGGGAATCTTTGTGGGGTACAGTGAAAGCTCGAAAGCTTACAGAATATACTTTCCAGGGTTCAAGAAGATTGATGTCAGCAGCGATGTAACACTTGATGAAAACTCAGCCTTCATCAAGTCAAGGAAGACACCTGTTGAAGATCCTGAAGAACCAAAGGAAACCAGATTTCAAGACACCACTATGATTGAAGCAATTCCAGATGAAGATTGTGAAATAGAAGATCCACAAGAACCTATAGATCCACCCCATGAGAAGAGCTCTCACAAGAGGAAACTTGCATGGGCTAGAGAGCTCATTCAAGATGCAGAAAGGCATGGCATTCCAGAAAAAGAACACAGATAAAGGAAGAAGACTAGATCTCATACTAGCTATGTTGCCCTACTCTGTGATATTATGAACAAAGAACCTTCCAGTTATGAAGAAGCAGCAGAAAAGAAAGAATGGAAGGATGCCATGGTCGAGGAATACCAATCGATCATGAAGAATGATGTTTGAGATGTAGTCCCAAGACCTGAAGGGAAGTCTGTTGTGACTTCCAAGTGGATCTACAAGATCAAGCATGCTGCAGATGGCAACATAGAAAAGTACAAAGCGAGATTTGTAGCTCATGGCTTCTCCCAAAAAGAAAGAATAGACTATGAAGAAAATTTTGCTTCTGTAGCCAGGTACACTTCCATCAGATCAGTACTTTCTCTGGCTGCAGTGATGAAATGGAAGATACACCAGATGGATGTCAAGAAAGCTTTCTTGAATGGTGTAGTCGAGGAGGAAGTGTATGTGGAGTAGCTACTTGGTTTTGAGACACATGACAGGGAGTCATATGTGTGCAGGTTGAAGAAAGCCTTGTATGGATTGAAGCAACTTCCTAAGACTTGGTATGGTAGGATAGACAAATTTCTATCCAGTTTGGGATTTACTAAGAGTAAAGCAAATTCCAACCTTTACTACAAGGTTGAGGAAGGCAATCCTGTGATACTACTTCTGTATGTGGATGACCTATTTGGTACAGGTGAGGATGGATTGATTTCCAATACCAAGAGGAAGCTTGCTGTCGAGTTCGAGATGAAGGACTTGGGGATGATGCACTATTTTCTAGGCATGGAGGTGTGGCAGAGTGTAGATGGGATCTTCCTTGGACAAGGGAAGTATGTAGTAGAGATCCTGAAGAGGTTCGGGATGATGGACTGTAAGGCCATGGACACACCTATGACATTGAACTTGAAGCTTCTGTGTGATGCTTCATCTGAGCTGGTTGATGTCACAGTGTATCATCAGATGATTGGGTCCTTGATGTACTTGACGAACACGAGACCAGATATTTTCTTTGCGGTGAACACATTGAGCCAGTTCCTGACAGATCCCAGAGGTGTTCACTTGGTTGCTGTAAAGCATATTCTAAGGTACCTGAAGGGTAAAATTGATTATGGGCTCAAGTATGATGCGAATCAAAAGTTTAACCTACAGGGTTATGTTGATTCGGACAAGGCAGGCAGTGCTGCAAATAGGAAGAGCACTTCTGGGCATTGCTTTTGTTAAATTTTGAGCATTAATTGACAATACTCTAGGATCTTTGCTGAGAGAATAACATATACAGTATATCAATGCATGACAATCACAATATGACAAGCATCACAAGAATCAAAAGCATAAGAGACAAGAGACACAGAGTTTCCGTGGGGAAAACCCTAAGGTGAAAAACCCCACAACTTCCTTAGAGATAGAGAGAGCAATGGCTCAACCAAAGTACAAACAAAATACACTGAGATAGTCTCCTTGTAGCAGATGATCCTCCTCCTCACTAGTGCGCCACTTTCTGAGTGAGAGTGAGTTACTTTCTGAGTGAGTAAAATAGAGATCTACGATCTCTATTTATACTAACCTTTTTGCCCAGTGACCTTATGGGGCCGACTTGTCTAGCTAGGTACATCCACATTATAATATATATAATTCAGGGCCAACCCCACATGGTGGTCTAATAACCCATCGGCAAGTACACACACTTGCGACACTTGTCAATCCACATGACGACACTTCCTTATAGAGGAATGACACATCTCTTATAAGGGTACAATACATATATATATAAATACACAGATGAAATACATTCCGAAGTTACATATACATCAACACTCCCTCTTAACTAGGAAGGTATTTCTCGACACAGATCTGCTAGACAAGTCTTCTTCTCGGGATCATCGTCATCGATGCATCGTCATCGTCATCGTCACTGCTACTGCTATCTCAACCAATATCTGACTCTACTTGTCATAGAAAGTTCTACAGAGCCAGTCCTTTTTCATACTGGATGTAGACCCACCACCTGCAGGTCTTCATCATCACTGGCCATATTGTGGAATCCTCAGGACTTATTATGTGCGTCACAAAACCTCGAAAGAGCATCTGCCAGATATCCCAAGGAAACAAATTACATGCCATAGGCAAAACCTCGAAAGATTATCTGCAGATCTCACAGGGCCATATTATATGTGACCTCAACACAAAACCTTGCAAGAGCATCCCAGGTTGTTACGAGCACACAGCTCTAACTATAGGATCTCCCAGGGCACGAATTACATTTGGTCACCACAAAACTTTGCAAGAGCATCCCAGGCTGTTATGAGCACACAACTCTACCTATAGGATCTCCCAAGGAAACGAATTACATGTGGTCATGGAAAAACCTCGCAAGAGCATCCCAGGACTAATTACAGGCACATAGCCCAACCTATCGGATCTCCCAGGGACACGAATTATATGCCATAGGACAAAACCTCAAAAGAGCATCTGCCAGATATCCCAAGGCAATGAATAACATGCCATAGGCAAAACCTCGTAAGACTATCTGCAGATCTCCTAGGGCAACGAATTATGTGTCCTCCCAGAGCAAAACCTCAAAAGAGCATTTTCCAGATATCCCAGGGAACCGAATTACATGCCATAGGCAAAACCTCGAAAGACTATCTGCAAATCGCCCAGGGCAATGAATTACATGCTCATTTGCACAACCTGATCCACGGCCATAGAGTATCAACCTGATACGCACCATACATCATCCTGATGTACACATGATCATCCTGATCATCATCACTGCAACATCCTGCTGCATGTCATCTGGAGCAACATCCTGAAGCTCATCATCCATGATCATCCTGATCATACAATGCATCTACCTGATGCATACCAAGTATCTACCTGATACATATCATCATAAATGATCCACCTGATACAAATACAAATACATGATACATATCACCATACATGATCCACCTGATCATACAATGTATCCACCTGATACATATCTAGATACTTGGTCCAAGCATCCAACATGATGCATATACAAAATACATACACATGATCCAACTGATCATATCCAGCATCCAACATGATGCGTACATACATATAAATGATCCAACTGATCATATCCAGCATCCAACATGATGCATACATACATATACATATACGCATCATGATACATATACAAATATGCATCATATCCAACATGATGCGTACATACATATAAATGATCCAACTGATCATATCCAGCATCCAACATGATGCATACATACATACATAAAAATGATCCAACTGATCATATCCAGCAGAAACCAGAACATCATCCTGATGCTCATCATCCAGCGCTTACATCCATAGCCATGTGAAGGATCCTCCTTCCAACATGCTTGGAATGGCTTCAGCAGATGTGTCCATCACTTCTTCCTCGAAGTGTCCTCGATCTGAAGAACGCCAAGCCTCTCTCTAAAGTACTTGAACTTCACCCTGGCTAGTGGCTTCATAGCACATCTGCAATCTGCTCGTCCATCGCAACATATAGGAGCTTCACAGCTCCTCTCTGCACCATATCCCTGATATAATGATATTTGATCTCTATGTGTTTCAACTTGTCATGAAACACTGGGTTCTCGGATAGCTTCACACAACTCTGTTTATCACAGAAGATACCAGTAGCCTGCAACAGGAGATCAAATAACTCAGACAGTAGCTTCCGTAGCCATACTGCCTCACAACTAGCTGAACAGGCTGCAACATATTCTGCCTCAACTGTACTCAGTGCTTTGCAGGACTGCTTCCTGCTAAACCAAGAGATCACACCTGATCCCATACTGAAGTAGCATCCATATGTGCTCTTCCTATCTGCAGCACTGCCAGCCCAATCTGAATCAACATAACCCTGCAGGTTAAACTTTTGATTCGCTTCATACTTGATCCCATAGTCCACTGTACCCTTCAGGTACCTCAGAACATGCTTTACAGCAACCAGGTGAACACTCCTTGGATCTATCAGGAGCTGACTCAATGTGTTCATAGCAAAGCAAATGTCTGTTCTCGTGTTCGTTAGGTACATCAAGGACCCAATCATCTAACGATACATAGAGACATCAACCGGCTCAGATGAAGCATCACATAGAAGTTTCAGATTCGATTCCATTGGTGTGGCCATGGTCTTGCAATCCATCATCCCAAATCTCTTCAGGATATCTACTGTGTACTTCCCTTGACCAAGGAAGATCCCACCTGCACTCTGCCACACCTCCATACCTAGGAAATAGTGCATCATTCCCAAATCTTTCATATCTAATTCAGCAGCAAGCTTCCTCTTAGTATCTGCAATCCGTCTGTCATCTGCTATTACAAATAAGTCATCCACATACAAGAGTAGAATCACAGGATTCCCTTCTTCAACCTTGTAGTAAAGGTTGGAATCCGCTTTACTCTTGGTAAAGCCCAAACTAGATAGAAAACTGTCCATCCTACCATACCAAGTTCTGGGAGCTTGTTTCAAGCCATACAAGGCTTTCTTCAATCTGCATACATATGACTCTCTATCATGTATTTCAAAACCTAGTGGCTGCTCCACATATACTTCCTCTTCAACTACACCATTCAAAAAAGCAGTCTTGATATCCATTTGGTGTATTTTCCATCTCATTGCTGCAGCTAGGGCAAGTACTATTCTGATGGAAGTATACCTGGATACAGGTGCAAAAGTTTCTTCATAATCTATTACCTCTTTCTAAGAGAATCCACGAGCTACAAATCTTGCCTTGTATTTCTCTACACTGCCATCTGCAGCATGCTTGATTTTGAAGATCCATTTAGAAGTCACAACAGACTTCTCTTTAGGTCTTGGGACAACATCCCAAACATCGTTCTTCATTATTGATTGTTATTCCTCAACCATGGCATCCTTCCATTCTTTCTTTTCTACTGCTTCTTCATAACTGGAAGGCTCTTTGTTCATAATGTCACAGAGTAAAGCAACATAGCTGGTATGTGATCTGGTTCTCTTCTTTGCTCTGTGTTCTTCTTCTGGAATGCCAAATCTTTCTGCATCTTGAATGAGCTCTCTAGCCCATGTAGGTTTCCTCTTGTGAGAGTTATCCTCACGGGGTGGATCTATAGGTTCTTGCGGATCTTCAAGCTCACGAACAACTTCTGGAACTGCTTCAGTCATGGTAGTGTCTTGAAATCTAGTTTCCTTAGGTTCTTCATAAACTTCGATAGGTGCCTTCCTTGATTTGATGAATGCTGACTTTTCATCAAATGCTACATCCCTGCTGACATCAATCTTCTTGAACCCTGGAAAGTATATTCTATAGGCCTTCGAGCCTTCACTATAACCCACAAAGATACCCTTCTTTCCTGACGGATCTAGTTTAGTCCTCTTTTCCTTTGGGACATGAGTGTATACTGGACAACCAAATATTTTGAGATGGCTGACTTCAGATTTATTACCAGAAAAGACCTCTTCTGGTGTCTTGTTGTCCAATATCTTGTGGGGTGTTCTGTTCTACACAGATACAGCTGTTCTAGCTGCTTCTGCCCACAGATGCATAGGTAGATCCTGGTCATGCAGCATTGCCCTTGCTGCTTCCATGATAGTTCTGTTCTTCTTTTCTGCAACTCCATTCTGTTGAGGATTATACGGAGCAGTCAACTCCCTCTTAATCCCTGAATCACTACAAAGCTTCTTGAAGTCACTTGAGGTGAATTCTCCACCATTGTCAGATCTGAATGTTTTGATCTTCTTATCAGTTTGATTCTCCATCAAGGTTTTGAATTCCTTGAATTTATCAAACACCTCATCTTTGCTCTTCAAGAAGTATACCCAAGTCTTCCTGGAGAAGTCATCAATAAATGAGACATAGTAAACATACCCACTCAGGGAACTGGATGACATAGGACCACATACATCTGAGTGGATGATTTCTAGGATGTCTTTTGCCTTGCTTTCACTGCTTGGGAAAGCCTTCTTAATGTTCTTACCTTTTGCACATTCTTTGTAAACACCTTCATGTTTTGTCTCGATTTCAGGAAGACCCTCTCCTCCCTTGCTTGCAATTGGAAGTGCTCTATAGTGCATATGAGCAAGTCTTCTATGCCAAAGTTCACTTGGCTCCATGGATTCATGCACCATGGCATGTTCAGGTTGTCCCTTCAATTTATACAAACCTCCCTCTTGCTCTCCAATCACTACTGCATCATCTACGTTCTTTCCCTTTGGCCACATTAGGACTTGGCCATCCACAAATGCAACCCTCATACCTTTTGCATCCAATGCAGAGATGGAGAGTAAGTTCTTCTTGAGCCCAGGTACATAAAGGAATTCTTTCATCTTCAAAGATTTTCCAGAATCTAGGTTGTAGGAGGCTTCACCACTTCCTTTGATTGGGTATTGATAATCATCCCCAAGTTTAACCTTATGGGGTGATTCATGTTCAGATAGGTTCACAAAATATTTCTTAAACCCAGTCATGTGTTTGGAAGCCCCACTGTCAATTAACCAATCATTACAACCATGGGAGATAGTACCTGTGAGAGCAGAGATCAGAACATACTCTTCTTCACTTGATGAGTCATCATCACTATCACTTTCTATGCTAGCCTTCTTCTTTGGGGGTTCATCATCTTCGGCAGCATGAGCATGAACTTTCTTTTGCTTCCCTTCTTCTTCTTATTGGAGTTGTTGTTATTATCCCTTTTGTTCATGGGACAATCTGAAGCAAAGTGACCCTTCCCATTGTATGTGAAGCATCTTAGGTCCTTCTTACTCTTTTGATAGGATCTATTGTGGTGAGAGTGCTCCTTCTTGGTTTTGCTTCTTTTTGTGTGAGATGCAAGAGCTTGATCTTCACCTCCCATCTTTTCCTCACGAGTTATAAGTCTAGCTTCTTCTTGAGAGCATTCTTCCTGCAATCTGTTGAAGGAGATCAACTTCTTCCTTGCAAAAAATTCCTTGAATGAAGGAATCCCATGACCTGGGTAGGCCATTTAGAGTGGTCATCACCACTTCCCCATTCTCCACCATTTCATCCACAGCTTCTAGTTGTTCCTTGATCTGGGAGACCCTTGAAAAATAAGATTGAATGGTTTCTCCATTCTGAAACTTTACTCCTTTAAATTGGTTCCGCAGGGTCATCTTCTGATTTATGTTCTTTCCTTCAAATAGCTTAGTCAAGGATTCAAACATTTCCTTAGGTGTCTTCAGAGAAGACACATGGGGTATGAGATGGTCTTTGATAGAATCAGCAATGATTCTCTTTGCCTTGACCAAGTTCTTCTTATGCAATACCTTGGTCTCTTCATCCTCTGGGATAGGGATGTCTTCTTTCACATATGAGTCCAACTCATTTTCTTCCAGGATTAACCCAATCCTATACTTCCAGGCTCGGAAGTTATCAGCCCCTTCAAGCTTATCCTCAAGCTTGGTGTGGAGAGACATCTTAAAGAGTACTTCAAATGGAAATAGAAAATTTAGGTCTTATCACTTGAAATGCTGAAAACTGGATCTGGTTCCGCATTAGGGTTTGTTGGAAAAACCCTAAAAATTCAAAATGTGAATTTCAAATTTCTGAAAGGATAGAAAGATGTGCCTTGATGAGCTGATCAGCCTGGCGTATTCAGAATTTGAGATTAGCAAAGTTTTGCCCTTCAGAATTGCCTTTTTGTCCTCCCGGGTTCACTAGGGAGAGCCCTGAATTAGGGTTTGAGTTTCTCGGAGATCTACCCAGCCAAAAATATCGATCCAAAGCTCTAAACTTGGATTTTCGCAAGGAGCTTCCAGCTGTGCCTTCAGATTCCAAAAATTCATATTTTTGTGGAAACCCTAATTTTTAGGGCCAAATCTGAGAATGCTCGGAATTGAATTCTGATTGGATAGATAGATGCGCCTTGATGAGTAGAGTCAATCTACTATACTGATTTTCAAAAATATATGGAGATAAACCCAATAAACAAGGAACTCAAGCTTCTGTCACTACAAAATGTCTTCTTCTCAGGTTAGCTCTGATACCATGTTAAATTTTGAGCATTAATTGACAATACTCTAGGATCTTTGCTGAGAGAATAACATATACAGTATATCAATGCATGACAATCACAATATGACAAGCATCACAAGAATCAAAAGCATAAGAGACAAGAGACACAGAGTTTCTGTGGGGAAAACCCTGAGGTGAAAAACCCCACAACTTCCTCAGAGATAGAGAGAGCAATGGCTCAACCAAAGTACAACCAAAATACACTGAGATAGTCTCCTAGTAGCAGATGATCCTCCTCCTCGCTAGTGTGCCACTTTCTGAGTGAGAGTGAGTTACTTTTCTGACTGAGTAAAATAGAGATCTCCGATCTCTATTTATACTAACCTTTTTGCCCAGTGACTTTATGGGGCCGACTTGTCTAGCTAGGTACATCCACATTATAATATATATAATTTAGGGCCGACCCGACATGGTGGTCTAATAACCCATCGGCAAGTACACACACTTGCGACACTTGTCAATCCACATGACGACACTTCCTTATAGAGGAATGACACATCTCTTATAAGGGTACAATAAATATATATATAAATACACAGATGAAATACATTCCAAAGTTACATATACATCAACAGCTTTAGTATGGGATCAGGTGTGATCTCTTGGTTTAGTAGGAAGCAATCCTACGTAGCACTGAGTACAGCCGAAGTAGAGTATGTTGCAGCTTGTTCAGCTAGTTGTGAGGAAGTATGGCTCCAGAAGCTACTGTCTGCGTTATTTGATCTCCCGTTGGAGGCTACTGGTATCTTTTGTGACAACCAGAGTTGTGTGAAGCTGTCTAAGAACCTGGTGTTCCACGACAGGTCGAAACACATTGAGATCAAATATCACTATATCAGGGATATGGTGCAGAGAGGAGCAATGAAGCTCCTGTATGTTGCAACGAATGAGTAGGTTGTAGATGTGTTAACGAAACCACTAGCCAGAGTGAAGTTCGAGTACTTTAGAGAGAGGCTTGGTGTTCTTTATATTGATGACACTTCAAGGAAGAAGTGATGGAGACATTTGCAGGAGCCATTCCAAGCATGGTGAGAGGAGGATCCTTCCCATGGCTGTGGATGTAAGCGCTATGTGATGAGCATCAGGACGATGATCTAGTTACTGCTATGTATATGCATCATGTTGGATGCTTGTTATGATCAGCTGGATCATGTATATGTATATGCATGATGTTGGATGCTCGTTATGATCAGTTGGATCATGTATATGTATATGCATCATGTTGGATGCTTGTTATGATCAGTTGGATCATGCATATGTATATGCATCATGTTGGATGCTTGATATGATTAGTTGGATCATGTATTTATGTATGTATCATATTGGATACTTGATATGATCAGCTGGATCATGGATTTGTATATGTATCAGGTGGATACATTGTATGAGCAGGTAGATCATGTATGATGATATGTGTCAGGTAGATACTTGGTATGCATCAGGTGGATGCATTGTATGATTAGGATGATCATGGATGACAAGCTTCAGGATGTTGCTATAGATGATATGCATCAGGATGATGCAATGATGATTATAAGGTTGATCATGTGATGATGTACATCAAAATGATGTATGGTGAGTATTAGGTTGATATTTCGTGGTCGTGGACAGGTTGTGCAAGGGTAGCATGTAATAAGTCCTGGAGATCTGGACAGGTTGTGCTAGTCACATAAAAGGCCTCAGATTCTCTTTAGAGATCTTGCTTGGCAAGACACTCTTTTAAGGTTTTGCTAGACCACATGTAATACGTCCTGGAGATCTGGACAGGTTGTGCTAGTCACGTAAAAGGCCTTATATTCTCTTCAGTGATCTTGCTTGGAAAGACAGCCTTTTAAGTTTTTGTGGGGACCACATGTAATAAGTCCTAGAGATCTGGACAGGTTGTGCTAGTCATGTAAACAACTCATGGCGATAACACCTCTGGATTCTTCCGTGAGTAGTCTAGCTTCAGTTGGGAAATCCTTCTCTTGTGTTTGGACAGTAGGATTTAGACAGGACCTGTAGAAGTTCTTTTTTACTTCAACAGGGGATTGTCTAAAAAACTGGATTAGGGATTCCTCGGTATACCCTATAGCTTTCTAGCAAAACTCTTTTGGGACTGACAGGGCTTTTCTAAAGGTTTGGGTATCGATTTCACAAAGGATATTGGACTTGGAAGCATCCATGATTTCCCTCTCGGTAGAAGAGTAGTTAGAGGCACACCATTCAACAAATTTCGGAAAACCAGGAGTTTGGTAGACTGTAAACAGATAGAAATAGGACTGGTGGACCTGGTGCACGTCTATACATTGCTCCTTAACCAGTTTCAGCTTGTTTTTTACAGTTTCCATGGGGTCATTGGTCATCATAGTGTCGTAGACCTCTGCGTCTCTATCAATAAACAATGTTTCTATGGGTTCTCTATCACTCAATTCAGCCATTAAATAGTTTATTGTAGAGCAGATAACCTACCTATTTTTTTGAGGTTGGATTGGGCCCTTGGTTGACCTATATGTTTCTTCACAGCTTGCTCCTGTCGCTTTCAAATGCAAAATAGGAATCCAGCTCTCTTTGCAGGCGATTTTTTTATATTATTTATCCTTTTCTATCACCTCGACATCTCCTGTAGTGTGGAAGCTTCCCTAGCCGTCCATTTTCTTGATCCCTGGTGGCCTCGAATCCCACCACATGTTGCCTCGAATCCTGGCCATCAAACGCTGTGACTTTTACCAACTTTGTGGATTTGGCTTGTGTTAATGTTTTGTGCAAGTTATATCCGTGAACAAAACCTCGACCATAGATCTCAGTCTCCTCAGATCTGCGCCGTCCAAACCCACAGGCCTCTACCAAAAGTTTGCAGATCCAAAAGTTTGTTTGCTCCGCGCATGTCATATCGGAGAAGTAGTTCCTGACTGTCAATCTTCTCCATAGGCTGTTGATCTACTACTTAATATTCTTGTGGGATAAACCTCTCGCCTCCATCTAGAACACCTCACCCTTTTTTCATGAAGCATGCTCATGATTGTAGATCTTCACCACCGCCGATCTAGACCATTTATTTACGCAGATATGTAACTATAGGAGGACCTCAGCAATTTAATTCTCCTTGCAAAGTTTTGGGCTTGGGATTTAATCAGTTCACCCTTGACGCCGTCAATACCTACCCATATGATTCTATTTTTGTCAGACCACCAAGGATTTCTCCGTTCTTTTTAGAAATTGAGCCTCTTAGTTTCATCCAGGACAATGCTAGTGCTAACACTGACAAGCTAAACGGGAAAGCTAAACTTAATTTTAATCACTCGGTGTAATCTCATCCGCAGGATCAAGACAAATTTGATGGTTAAAACGTAAACATGCCGAAAGGAAAAGAAGGGTTGCGGGTTTTTATTTCATAAATATATACATTCTTTCCGCAATCCTCAATCCACAATTGCGGGTTGCAGGTTGCGGAAATAAAATATATCAAAACCAAAAACCAAGATTCCGCAATCGGCTAAGTTATAACATATAAAAATCCTTTGTCCCGACTTCTGTTTTCCGAATAGCCAGTCAATCAGCTAAGTTATAACATATAAAAATCGTTTGTCCCGACTTTTGTTTTTCGACAAGAAGGATCGGCTGCCCCTTCTTTTCATAGTGAATTGTGAAAACATTTATCCAACAATTCATCTATATCCATAATGGAATACACAAGAAGGATTGACCGACCCTTTTTATGGTGGCATATTATTATGAAAAGAATATTTGGAATAAGAAGGGTCGAGCGACCCTTCTTGTAGTGTTGAACTATTATGAAAATAATATTGGGAATACGAAGGGTTGGCCGACCTTTCAATTATGAGGCAATTTTATAAATAGAACACCTTGGAAGTTTTAACCTATAAAAAATGGTTTCTCCTGACTTCTGTTTTTCGACAGGAAGGATCGGCCGCCCCTTCTTTTCATAGTTAATTGTGAAAACCTTTATCCAACAATTCGGCTATATCCATAATAGAGAACACAAGAAAGATCGACCGACCCTTCTTGCAGTATCAAACTATTATGAAAATAATATTGGGAATAAGAAGGGTCGGCGTACCCTTCATTTACGAGGGAATTGTAACAATAAAACACCTTTGGGAAAGAGCAGCCGCTCTTTCTCTGAGAATACTTCCACTTGCCAGCATAGTCTTTGAAGCAAAACGTCTGTAAATTTTGTTTTTAAATGTTGATATCTAATATCTCGGAGTGACACACGGAATGATCATATTGTGAGACGTGGCATATTTGATTTGGCACATTTAGTATTAGAAATATAGTTGGCTCACATAGAATATTGGCTCATATAGAATATTTTTTCCTATGAGCACCGTTGAATTTGACAGTTTGAGTATAGCGGATCATATTTTAGTATTTAGGTAGTTACTCTGAGGATAATTACTGTAGTGTCCCTTCCATCAATCCGATGCAAGGAAGGAAATGTTAACCAAACTTAATGGGCTTAATTGGTAACTTGGCCCCATACATTTCTAAACAATTCATAACAATTTAAAACTTGTTGTGTGCAGACTCATACTTCAAATAAACACAACGGAAATAAACATACTAGCAAGCACACAGAGAACACTTATCTTGAAGATGAAGTTGTCCAAACAACTGGCTATGTGAGAGCAACGTTCCACCCAACCATAGATCTCTGTCCAACTTGTATTCTTTTAGCTGAGAGATCACCCCCAAGCTGGGTTGTGTATCCACTAAGGAGGAACTAGCTAGGCTCACTCACAGCCATGATTTCACTCAACAACTATGCTAATCCAACACATAGTTGGGCTTGTCAACCATATGAAAGACAAAGGAGGGAAATGCTAAGCCAATGAGCTCAACCACAGAGCTACAGGCATCTCAAATGAATTCAACAGTCAAGGCACCCACATTACCTACCACACCCAACACAAGGAAGGTCCCCTTCTCTGCTGCACAGTCCCTCAGGCGTCCCTTCCCTCCAGTGCTCTTCAGGGTTGGCATATAAAGGTCCAACTGCTAATCCTTGAGATTCTATCCTTCACTGGGTTTTTCAAGCAAACCCAATCTCTGCTCAGTCATTCACAATTGGATTTCTCACCATTCTATTCATCAAATAACTTAATCCTGTTACTGGTTTTCTGGGCTATAAAAACTGGGTTTTCCAATGGATTTCAGGGTATCTAATCCTCTCAAATTCACCCTAAGGTTCATATCTATGGATCCCCCATTGGATTTTATTGTTAAATACCACATCTGGGTGTTTATGGCTCTTCAAAACATGGGTTCTTTCAAAGTTGCGATTTCTGGTTTTTCTCACTGCTGGCAATTCATTTTTTGGATGAAAACCGGTGGTGGTAACTTCCACAATGGAATGGGGATGAGGAAGGAGCAACTCCCATGAGGTAGAGTGACTTGTGGTACAAGAAAACAAAGCCCATACTCTGCCATACGAATTTCTAGGCTAGCCATGCTCCATTGAAGCCATGGACTGAAATCTTCAACTAGTTCCTTACAACAGAAATAAATGCCATCAAGGTAAGTCAAATGGGTTCTCCCAATGACATTTGGAAACATATGGTTCATCCCCACAACCCCCTCACCACTCCCTAGTGGATACACATGGCCCCTTCTCATTGGTTGCTTCCATAGCCAGTTTTGGTATTTTATTGCAATATTAACATTCACATCAATTTACAATATTCCATGGCTTAATAGCACATGGGTATCAAAATATCAAATACTTGTCCATTTAAAATAAAATACGAACATATATTAGTGGGGCCTTGGCCTTGAGATCCATGCTAGGGAAACATACATCGCATGTATACAATATCTACATTAAAAGCCAATATTTCACAAGGGTCAAAATTGGGGTATCACATTCCCCTCCCCCTTAGAACAACACTGTCCTTAGTGTTCTCAAAACTGAACAAAAATGGGAATGCCTCTCTCATGGCATCCTCCAACTCCCATGTAGCCTCATCGGGGCTAAGGTTCTCCCATTGGACCTTTATCTGCCCAATGGCTCTGTTGCAGAGCAAAGTGACCTTCTTGTTGAGGATGCGCATAGGCTCTACTTGGAACTCTCCCTCGGGTTCCACCTGTATCACATTCCAATCAATCATATGATTAGGATCATGTACATACTTCTTAAGCAAAGATATATGGAAAACATTATCAGCTTTTATGTTAGCAGGAAATGCAAGTCTATATGCAACTGGCCCTATCCTATCTAGGACATCAAATGGCCCACAATATCTTGGTGACAACTTGGCACAACTCCCCAAATTGAGAGAATCTTCCTTGGTTTCACTCTCAAATAAACATGATCCCCAATCTAAAATTCCTTATGCACTCTTTTCAAATCTACATAACTCTTTTGCCTGTCCCGAGCTTCCTTTAAATTCTACCTAATCTTAACAACTTCCTGTTCCATTTCCTTGGTCATCTCTGGTCCAAGTACTACCCTGTTCACCGGGATGTCCCAATTCACTAAAGTCCTGCATCCCTTGCCATACAATGCTTCAAATGGACTCATTCCCAAGGATACATGATGTCCATTATTGTATGCAAATTCTACCAAGTGTAGGAAATCTTCTCACTTGGATGGTTTGTCCATCACATACATTCTCAGCATGTCTTCAAGAACCTAATTCACCCTCTCAGTTTGGCCATCTATTTGAGTATGATATGTTGTACTGAAATTCAATTTAGTTCCCAATTCCTGAAATAATCCCTTCCAGAAATTGGAAGTGAACTTTGTGTCACGATCAGAAATTATTGCCTTAGGCAATCCATGCAACTTGAATATCTCTCTCATGAAGATATTTGCAATGTCACTAGCCTTGTGAGTGGACTTGATTGGAATAAAGTGAGCTACCTTTGATAGTTTGTCCACCACAACCATGATTGAATCATGCTTCTTCACTATCATGGGCAGCCTTGTTATAAAATCTGTAAAGATCACTTCCCACTTCCATTTCGGAATGGGTAAGGGCTGCAACAATTCTGCTGGATGTTGGTGCTATGCCTTGACCTGCTGGCACTTTGAACATCTAGCGATGTACTCAGCTATGTCCTTCTTAATACCATTCCAAAAGTATTGCTTTCTTGCTGTTGTTATAGTCTTTTGATATCTTGGATGTCCAGAGTATGGCATTTGATGAATTTCATCCATCACTAGCTTCTTCAAATCTGCACTATTTGGAATGTACAACCTATCTTTATAGATGAGGATATTGTCTTCACCAAGCTGATATCCCACATACTTTTCATCCACATTACCCTGCTGCAACTTCTCTTTAATTTGAAGACAAGTTTCATCACTGTTTTGGACTTCAAGAACTCTTGTCTTCAAATCTGATTTGCACACGCTTACTGCTGCAACATGAAATTTCCTGCTAAGAGCATCTACAACCTTATTCTCCTTCCATTTTACATGCTTAATTTCAAAATCAAATTCACAAAGAAACTCCATCCATCTAGATTGCCTAGCATTCAAGTTTGGTTGATCAAACAAATACTTTAAGCTCATGTGGTCGGTTCTAAGCTCGAATCTTCTTCCCATCAAATAATGTCTCCACATCTTGAGAGCATGCACTATGGCTGCTAATTCTAAATCATGTGTGGCATAATTCTTTTCATGTTCTTTTAACTTCCTTAACTCATAAAAAATCACAACTCCTTCTTGCATGAGCACTCCACCTAGCCCTTCAATGCAAGCATCTGTGCACACCACGAAATCTTTCTTTGGATCTTCTATCTTCAAAACAGGAGCGCTGATAAGTAGATCCTTTAATTGTTGGAAGCTTTTCTCACACTTTTCAGACCATACAAACTTAACATTTTCCCTTTGCAATGAAGTAATTGGGTGAGCTATCTTGGAGAATCCTTCAGTGAACCTTCTGTAGTAACCAGCAAGACCCATGAAAGATCTAACATCTAAAACATTCTTTGGAGTAGACCAATCCATGATGGAATTAGTCTTCTCTGGATCCACTGCAATTCCTTCTTCAAAAATGATCTGACCCAAGTATTGCACCTTCTTTTGGTAAAACTCACACTTGCTTAACTTGGCATACAACAGATGCTCTCTAAGGACTTGCAACACCCTTCTTAGATGTTCCTCATGTTCTTCTTCATTTCTTGAATAGACAAGAATGTCATCCAAGAACACAATCACAAACTTATCCAAATATTTACTGAAGACACTATTCATGAGACACATGAATGTAGCAGGTGCATTGGTAAGGCCAAATGGCACCACAGTGAACTCATAATGACCATATCTAGTTCTGAAATCCGTCTTGTGGATGTCTTCTTCTTTAATTCTTACTTGATGGTAGCCAGATCTTAGGTCAATCTTGGAAAACACTTTAGCTTCCTTCATTTGATCAAACAAGACATCAATTCTTGGCAATGGATATTTGTTCTTGACTGTCACTTTATTGAGCTTCCTGTAATTAATACACAGTCTTAAAGTCCCATCTTTCTTCTTGACAAATAACACCGATGCTCCCCAAGGAGACACACTAGGCCTGATATACCTTTTGTCCATTAATTCTTGCAGCTGCATCTTCAATTCTACCAACTTTGGTGTACTCATTCTATAAGGAGATTTGGAATTCGGTGCTACCCCTAGAACAAGATCGATGGTAAAATCAATATCTCTCTTTGGTGGTAGTCTCGGCACCTCATCCAGAAATACATCTTGAAATTCTTGCAATAATGAGAAATATTCTATCCTTGGACCCTTGTCCTCTGATGAATCTCACATATGGACTGCATACAATTTACAACCTTTCTTATAAGACTTTTTCAACTGTAGGGGTGAAATCTGCCTTACCGAAACTTGCTTGGGAATTCCTCTTACCATTCTTGGCCTTCCTTCTTCATAAATGCATTCAAATACTTTCTCAGAACAGTCCAATTTGGCTCTATGTTTTTCCAACCAATCCATGCCAATCAAGGAATCATACGATCCCAATGGTAGTACATTTAAATCTGCATGTGTGTGGAGTCCATTCAATTCTATGGGGCACTCCACCACCACTTCACTAACCTTTCTCTTGGTCCCTGTGCCTAATTGAACAAGCCAAGACTTATTGTGCTTCACTTTTCTAAGAGAACAACCTTCAACCACTTTTGGAGAAACATAACTATGAGTAGATCTTGGATCAATCAAAACATAAATAGATTGCTTAGCAATCTTACCTTCAACTTCCACCACCGATGATTGATGGTATGCTTGATGATTGTCCAACGCTGCATAAATTCGAGGTGCTACCCTTTCCATGTCCTCCACTGTAGCTTCTCCCTTTAAGTTGTGCAACCCTTGGGGATTATCCTTCCGATGTGGACAATCCTTCAGCATGTGGTTTTCTCCACATCCCCAACACTGAAGCAGTCCCTTTGATGCTTTGTCTGTTGTTACTGCTGGTTTGAATCCACTCCTTGCTTGTTGCCCCTGTGGAAAGTTTCTAGGCTAGCCTCTGAATGGTGGCTTGAAGCCACTCTTCTTTTGATCAAACCTCCCTCTTGGCTTTCCTTTCCATGCTTGGTTAACCTTTGTTTTTCCTTTATTTTGCTCATAGAAATGCATTGCCATCCTAATGGCCTCATCAAGACTTGGTGGATTAACAAATTCAATCCTATCTCTGAAACTCTGAGGTAGAATCCCAAGAAAGCATTGGATTTTTACTCTCTCATCTTTGATATAGTCAACATACCTCAATAATTCCAAAAACTTATGAACATGCTCTTCCATAGATTTTTGCCCCAACCTGAGTTCATTGAACTCCTTTCTCTTACTTTCATAATACCTAGCAGAAAGGTATTTCTCCTTGAAGTACTTCTTGAATCTCTCCCAACTGATCTTCCTCTCACTGATTCCTTTCACTTGCAAGAGATTGTCCCACCAAATTGAAGCTCTGCCATTTAGATTGTAAATGGAAATTCTGGCTTTGTCATTTCCTGGGTAGTCTTGAACTCTAAAATATTTCTTCATTCCAAGAAGCCATGCCTCTGCCTCTTGGCCATTCTTGCCTTCTCCATCAAATGTGAGATGTCTTGCCTTCCTGAATTCTCCCTGTGGGATGCCTTTGAACTTATTTCTTCCATCAAATCTCTTAGGTGCATGCCTTGGACCTCTTTGAGAACCTCTGGATTCGCATGATCTGTTGGAAGAGGACCTAGAGGAAGGTGTTCTATGCTTCTTGCTCACAGAGCTCTTCCTTGGGCTTGGAGTCCTCTTCTTTGAACGACCCCTACAGAGACTCTCTACCTCTCTTCCTTCTTCACCTGCATTTCTTGGGTTGGACCCAAGGTTTATCCTCTGCTGCATATCAGTGAGACTTTGCAAGATAGCAACATTGAGTTGGTGTTGTTCTTCTTAAGCCTTCATCAATCTTTCATTGAAGCTCACCATGGTCTCAACCAAATTCTAGGGAGTCACCTGCTCCCTTCTCCCATTGGATTCAGTCTTAGCATTCTCTTCATGCACATTTTCTCCTAGGATGTCTTCTTCATGCTCATAAGGATCTTGAGCATCATTTATGGTCACCATTTTCTTATATGCTACCTCTGCTACAATTATTAATTTTATGAGTTGCAAGCACTATGCATTGTGAAAATATTTGTTAGACATATAAGAATGCATCTAGAAATGTACCACAATCAATATTTAACATAATCAACTCATGGAATAATTCACATAGCTGTTATGCATTCACTTCTTTTGCCCATATTGTCAACAATATGTCCAAAAACAGTCTTTGGCACTTTTCTGCTCTAATTATCTATGATGTTTGATGTCCCCATTCAAATTATTCCTATGCACCATTGTTCCCTGCTAGATAAGCTTTCCAATGCCTATCCACTTGCTCCATTTCAACATTGGGTGTGGAAACTACATCACTTCAAAATGACAACTTTTACCAATAATTCTGCACATTTTACACAGTGGTATTTTGGTCCGGAATGCCAATTTCGGCCACATATGGAAGAAAATGTATGAGGAATCATGAAAACTTTTCTACCGGGCAAAGTTGGTCTATATAACAAGGAACGCTCGTCAACTCGCAGATCTCTATTCCAATGCACCATTCGTCTTCTATAAAATTATGGGTTTGACTACTTTCCACTTTTCACATTTTTCCAAAATTCCAACTTTTGGACCAAAAAAATTCAAACGCAAATTTTGAAAATTCGCGTTCCCAAAACCCGAAACCCGACAACCTAAAAGCAAAAAATTGCGGGTTCGGAATTTCGAAAATCCAACCGCAAATTTTGAAAATTCGTGTTCCCGAAACCCGATAGCCTGAAAGCCGAAAATTATGGGTTCGGAATTTCGGAAATCCAAACACAAATTTTGAAAATTCGCGTTCCCAAAACCCAAAACCTGATAGCCCGAAAGTCGAAAATTGCAGGTTCAGAATTTCAGAAATCCAAACGCAAATTTTGAAAATTCGCGTTCCCGAAACCCAAAACCTGACAGCCCAAAAGCCGAAAATTGTGGGTTCGAAATTTCGAAAATCTAAACGCAAATTTTGAAAATTCGCGTTCTCGTAACCTGACAGCCCAAAAGTTGAAAATTGCGGGTTCAAAATTTTGGAAATCCAAACGCAAATTTTGAAAATTCGCGTTCCTGAATCCCGAAACCCGACAGCTTGAAAGCCGAAAAACACCTGCGTTTCCCGTAACTTCCGGGGTTCATAAATCCGTCGTCCCTTGGCCAAATGAGGCAAGTCTGGTACCGTTGGAAAGCTGCTGGAGATATCTATCCAATGGTGTGATCCTCCCCAACACCTGAGAACCCTAAACATGTCACTTTTCCAATAAAAAATGAAGCCCCAACTTCACCAATACTGGATTAAAACCATTCTGTTACTTGCCTTTAACTCAGACTTTGGCCCAAGCAGCCCCAGTGATGCAAGATGGGCTCTGATACCACTCTGTAGCGTCCCCTTCTATCAATCCAATGTAAGGAATGAAATGTTAACCAAACTTAACGGGCTTAATTGGTAACTCAGCCCCATACATTTCTCAACAATTCATAACAATTTAAAACTTGTTGTGTGCAAACTCCTACTTCAAATAAAAACAGCGGAAATAAACATACTAGCAAGCACACAAACACTAATACATCCTCATATCTAACACAGGAATACAATGATTCAATACCCAGGGATTTCAATTCCAATCCCAGGCTATGCACAGACTCATATCCATTCCATTAACATGAATAATTACCATTCCAAATTAACACATTAAAGAACTCAAAATGCATATAATTTATAACACAGAGAACACTTATCTTGAAAATGAAGCTGTCCAAACAACTGGCCATGTGAGAGCAACGTTCCACCCAACCATAGATCTCTATCCAACTTGTATTCTTTCAGCTGAGAGATCACCCCCAAGCTGGGTTGTGTATCTACTAAGGAGGAACTAGCTGGGCTCACTCACAACCATGATTTCACTCAACAACTATGTTAAGCCAACACACAGTTGGGTTTGTCAAGCATATGAAAGAAAAAGGAGGGAAATGCTAAGCTAATGAGCTCAACCATAGAGCTACATGCATCTCAAATGAATTCAATAGTCAAGACACCCACATTACCTACCACACCCAACAAGGAAGGTCCCCTTCTTTGCTGCACAATCTCTCAGGCGTCCCTTCCCTCTAGTGCTCTTCAGGGTAGGCATAGAAAGGTCCAGCTGCTAATCCTTGAGATTCTATCCTTCACTAGGTTTATCAAGCAAACCCAACCTCTGCTCAGTCATTCACAATTGGATTTCTCACCATTTTGTTCATCAAATAACTCAATTCCATCACTATTTTTCTGGGCTATAAAAATTGTGTTTTCCAATGGATTTCGGGGTATCTAATCCTTTCAAATTCACCCCAAGGTTCATATCTATGGATCCCCCATTGGATTTTACTGTTAAATACCAAATCTGGGCATTTATGGCTCTTCAAAGCATGGGTTCTTTCAAAGTTGCGATTTCTGGTTTTTCTCACTACTGGCAATTCGTTTTTTGGATGAAAATCGATGCTGGTAACTTCCACAATGGAATGGGGATGAGGAAGGAGCAATTCCCATGAGGTATAGTGACTTGTGGTACAAGAAAATAGAGCCCATACTATGCCATACGAATTTCTGGGCTGCCCGTGCTCCATTGAAGCCATGGACTGAAATCTTCAACTAGTTCCTTACAACAGAAATAAATTTCATCAATGTAAGTCAAATGGGTTCTCCCAATGACATTTGCCAACATATGGTTCATCCCCACGACCCCCTCACCACTCCCTAGTGGATACACATGGCCCCTTCTCATTGGTTGCTTCCATAGCCAGTTTTGGTATTTTATTGCAATATTAACATTTACATCAATTTACAATATTCCATGGCTTAATAGCACATGGGTATCAAAATATCAAATACTTATCCATTTAAAATAAAATACGATCATATACTAGCAGGGCCTTGGCCTTGAGCTCTACGCTAAGGAAAGATACATCGCATGTATACAATATCTACATTAAAAGCCAATATTTCACAGGGGTCAAAATTGGGGTATCACAATTACTTGATTTTAAGTGTAGCACATAAACCACTTCTAAAGGACAATTATTCTTAAGCACAATTACAACACGTAATGACAGTTAGTGCGCAAATTACAACACTTATCACAAATCCAATTTTGTAACAAATAACCATCCATTATCAATCCCAATGGCTATAAGTTGTATCTTTCCTTTTATAAAACTTTAACGAAAATGAGAAAATACAACTTTTTGTTGACCAAGTGAAAATTTAGAAACACAACAATTTTGTTGCTTAAAACTGCCACATAGAGAAATTTAGAAACCAATTTTGTCTACTATCAACTCTTGAGAACATCCACCACTATGAACACTATTCCCCATATTTTCTCATTGTGCCTTGACAGCTGCAAGGCCCTTCTTGGTGACCATGCCCATATTTTCTCGTTTATTCTAATTTTTTCTACTGCAAGGCCCTTCTTGGTGACCATGCCCATATGATGCTATTTACATCAATCTTCATATTTTCTTTTATACCAACAACCCATTGTTGTTGTCTATCTAAGCATTTTTTAAGTATATATATTCCTCGTCCAAAAACGGTCTGGTTTAAATTTTTCCCTTCAGCAGATAAAATAATTACCTGTCTATAGTAAATTTTTTATTAATATATATTTTTAAAATTGATTAAAATTTCACATTTACATAGAAAATAAAAGTTTTAACTATATAGCAAATGCTCATGGCTGAAAATATCTAAAATGTGTACATTTATTTCCAGGTATGATATGCATAGAAAGGTCCAATGGTTATGTGTCAAGTTAACAATTTGGAATTTTCTATTTTATTGCCAAGTTGTTTATGTTAACTTATCAAACAAATTAAGGATCATGGAAAAAAAAATTAAAAAAAAATTAGAAAGGTTATCTCTAAAATGTAAATCCAAATTCTATTAAGAGTAACCCACAAAAATTAATGACGGTTTAGAGAATAAAGTGCCTATCAAAAATAATTTTTGGAGAAAAACATGACAGTTCAACATGACGGTTCCAATATGACAGTACTAGCATCTGACTCCTAATAAATATGCCCGATTGCCTTACCCAAAGTGCTCTTTTTTATCTGATGGCATTTATACCATGCATTTTGACAGACGTCTATTGTGTCTAATCTCATTGTAAACAAGCTTATTTTTATGTCATCTCCTTCTTTGGCCACAGGAGCATTTGATCCCATAGAATTTATAACATTCAACTATCAAATTTCTTAGCACATTCAACTATTGATCGAAGTGGAATTTTTTATATACAGAAATTTGAGCAACAATGTTCGGTGCCAATGTTTGAAAGGTGTGCACCCTGATTTATTGCAGGCTTGTAAGGTACCGATCTTGAATTTCATCCAAAAATTTTAGAAGAATCTGGTATATCCACTGCTCACCCCTGGACAACATGCCATACAAGAAAACACCATTTCATCGACCAGAATACCAAAGAAGATGTCACCCAAAAATGTTCCCCCAACAAAATCAGTCTCACTCACATTTGTTACAAAACCTATGGAAATGCAATCATTTCTTTCTGAACACTTATGTAACAACTTAACTTCTCTCATAATAAAAGAAGATTTATTCTCAGTTGTTGTGATATGTGCTACACTCGTCGAAGTAGAAGTTGTTATATCATTCACCTCATTCTCCGTTCTTATGATATGTGCTACCTCATTTACGGAATTGTATGGCCTTGTTCGATTACCTTTAACATCTGTATATTCACAATGGGGAGCACCTGGAAGGACCATCTGTAAAGGACATTCTTAAAAAACATTCCAAAAGTATAACATCCTAAGGAACATTATCGAGGTCAAGCAAAGTGTTTGCAGGCCATCTTATAATAGAGCCTTCAAATACACCACAATCCTCACAATTACAAAACACTTTATGAACTAAAATACCAAACTCACCAGCATCTAGTACTTTGAATTGTACAATATCTCCCTTAAAACAGTTGACACTAATCCCCGAGCAACATACTATGGCTTTAAAGAATATTGATGTATCAAATTAACTAGTAGATTCAGATTGATCATTGTTGAAAGCGCTTGGAACAGAAAACAATGTTTCTGTATTAAAATCGATGATTCTTTTAATCGGCCATACAACAAAAGATCCACTGCTCACCCCTGGACAACATGCCATACAAAAAAACACCACTTCATTGACCAGAATACCAAAGGAGAAGTCACCCAAAAATGTTCCCCCAACAAAATCAGCCTCACTCACATTTCTTACAAAACCTATGGAAATGCAATCCTTTCTTTCTGAACACTTATGTAACAACTTAACTTTTCTCATAATAAAAGAAGATTTATTCTCAGTTGTTGTGATATGTGCTACACTCGTCGAAGTAGAAGATGGTATATCATTCACCCCATTCTCAGTTGTTATGATATGTGCTACACTCGTCGAAGAAGAAGATAGTATATCATTCACCTTGTTAGACCCAATCTGGTTGACGATATCAGATACAGGCCATTGAATATAACCACCAACAGCCTCTGACAATGTATCTACACCTTCTGATCGGTAGGGAAATGGAAGACTTGCATTCAAAGACTTGGTAACATTTACAATGATACATCCTTCATTAATGCTGATATTATGCAAAAAATTTCTGTCTCGAAATGAGATTCCTTCAGCAACTTTCAATCCATTCAAAAGTAGGTCCACACATTGTGGATTACCAAAATCCATTTCATAAACGATATCTGAAATATAAAATAACAACACACATTGTTCAGAACCAAAATCCAGTTCAGAAGCATTTTATGAAATATAAAATAATAGGAGCACATTAACAATCATATTTATTTTAAACAAAGATATAACATAAATTATAATATATAAAAAATGGTTGTCCGGACTTCCAATTTTGTGAATGGAAGGATCGGCCGCCCCTTCATTCAGGAGATAATTGTGAACAACTATAATATCCAACAATTCACTTATATCTAGAATGGCGAAAGAAAGAAGGATCGACCGACCCTTCTTGCATTCTAGAACTACTATGAATACAATACTGGGCAGAAGAAGGGTCAGCTATGCGTTCATTTATGAGGGAATTGTAAAATTATTCAACCTACAAAGGCTAGTACATCAAATCATCTATATCTAAACTGGTGAACACTGGAATAATACTAAGCACGGCTAAGTTATAACATATAAAATTGTTTGCCCCGACTTCTGTTTTTCAAGAAGAAGGGTTAGATGCCCCTTTGTTTAGTAGATAATTGTCAAAACCTTTATCTAGAAATTAAATGATATCCAGAATGGTGAAGACGAAGAAGGATGGACTGACCCTTCTTGCAATCTCAAGCTATAACAAAAAGAATATTGGGAAGAAGAAGGATCGTATGCCCCTTCTTTTACGAGGGAATTCTAAAAATAGAACTTGGAGAAAGAGTGGCCGATCTTTCTCTTTGGATATTTCCACTCTCCAGCAAAATGTGTGAAGCAATGTTCCTATGAAATATGTGTTTAGAGTGCCAATATCTACTTTAGCCACTTCGAAAAACTCATCCCTGGAGGAAGGAGCAGATGCTCTTTCTCCTCAGCATCTACTTCCAACACCCCAAAATGGAACAACCTGACGATAAAGCGACCTCGTTTTCATTGACAAAATTTTTGACTTGACGACAAACTCTTAGTAACAAAACGTCTGTAAATTTTTTCATTCAAATGTCGAAATCTAGTCTCCAGGGTGACAGGTGGAACATTCAGATTGTGCCACGTGGCTTTTATTTTTCCAGAATTGATCCGTGCTACACTCGGCGAAGTATAAGCTTCTATATCGTTCATCGCATTCTCAGCCCAAAGTATGAAAGAATGTTTCTGTCTGGTTAATCACAGTCAGAATATTTTGAATTAATGGCATCACTATCTGCATTGTCGTCACTGTTAAATTCATTTTCCAACACGGTGTCTTGCCTAAATTTTAAGAACATTTTTATCAGCTTTATCTCTTAAACTAAATGCCTTGGTATTGTATGCAAGACTCACATGTGTTCTCATTGCATCCAACAATTTGAGTCATACACCATGTCCAACTACGCAATACATGGGACTTTTCTAGCAAAGATACTGTATTGGCAAACAATTATACCTTAATATTGTTTAAAGCTATTTGATTTCTTAATTTTATTCAATTAAATTAAATACTTAAATTATATATATTTATATTAAATGAAATGTAATCAATATTATATAAATTAAGACATAAATTATCAATTTCAAATATTTCAAATAAAGTATTAACGTTTACATAAATCAGTATACTATAGTGAATATTAACTGCAAAATGATATTAAAAAGAAAGAACATGTTTCAATTTTCCGAGTTCATTTGTCGTTATCTTTTTCCAACAAACCTAACCAAATGCTAGAGGATTTGCAGAAAACAATATGGAATATATGAAAATAATATGCTACATCACCAGATAGAAAACGTATGCAAGCTGGCGGGAATCAACATTAAGCCTATTCCTGTTAATTACGTTAATTTAGCCCAGTAATGAGTAATGCACGATTTTGCAAATATAACGTTGTGAATTCATATTAATGGACTGTAAGAAGATAACTACCTGAAATTGAAGGAAATGAATTCTGGAAATCTGAAGAAGACACACAAGGGTGGAAGAAAATCTGAAGAATCTAAAACGTTCAGTGACTTTAAATTACTGTGAACTTCAAAATATCATTGCCTTGATTTTTGACAACCATGGAAGATATGGATTTTTAGCCCGGAGGCTGAATAAGCATGCTCTGTTACAGATTTAGATTTATGGTTTGAATAATATAAATACCTACCAATTGAAAAAAAAGCAGTCGATTCTTCAAACCAATCTTACTGCTCTACCCGTCCAACACTCTTCTTAGTTCCACCTCATCAAAAGCAAACCTCGGTCCTCAGAGAAAACAGAGCTCCAAACTGGAAAAAACAGAGAGTTTGAACTTTAAGTTTCAATGTAGGCAGTGAGCGGGTAGAGCAGTGTGGCGGGATAAGTTTCAATGTAGGCAGTGGGCAGGAAGAGCAGTGTGGGCGGGAAGAGCAGTGTGGCGGGATATCAATGCAGAAAAGTTCACGACATTTATTATCATAGTGTGGAGGGATATCATATGTACATCGTGACACATAAACACAATCCATCATAAACGTGATGAGATTATTCACACAAGTGATACAATCCATCATTTGCCATTAGCGCTGTAGAAACCATTTTAAATGGTGGAAAAGATCAACTCCATCCCAATGTACAAACCATTTTAAATGTTCAAAAAGATCACCTCCATGCGAACGTACAAAGCATTTTAAATGGTGGAAAAGATCACCTCCATGCCAACGTACAAACCATTTTAAATGAAGGAAAAGATCACCTCCATGCCAACATACAAACCATTTTAAATGGCAGAAAAGATCAATCGGGTGACGAAAGATCAAGGGTCCCACTTCCGTTCCGCATCCCAAACATGCATGCTAGGATGGAGGGATGCGTGGTTGTGGAATCTGAAGCTAGTCTCCACGTGGCAGCACCACATGATTTCGCAAGTTGGAAGGGCGGTAAGGAAAACCACCATCCTCCATTTGTGAAACCACCTTCGCCCATCCATCATGGTCGCTGGCACGTGTGGATATGATGTGGCTAGTCCACATCACACCTTCTACCCACACAACTCTTCCACGTCGGGGCTCCTGCCAATGTGTCTCCTCCACGCAAGACTTCCTGCCCACGTGGCTTCTCCACATCAAGCTGCACATGCACAGTGGAAAACACCTTTCAATTACACAATCAAAACATAATGAAAAACCTTTCAATTACACAATCACAACATGCAAGAATGAAATAAAAATACATCAGAATCAAACCCATAAGATTACTTATCTTTATCCAACGCAGATCTAAGCAACTGGCTTTGTAAGAGCACTTTTCCACTTACTAGCATCAATATAAATGTGTGGATGTTTATCAGTTGTAGAAAATTATAGATAAAATGAGTTAAACGAAGAAATTCATTTAACACATAATAACACATGAATCGTATATTAATAGAAATCCAACCTACAGATCGATGTATTCATTAAATTGGCAACAAAAAACATAGTTCAAAGAAATTCGACAAATTAATATCCAAAAAAGATGGCCAAGAGAAATCGTCTGAATTTCATTAATTATGCAAAAAATTACAATGAATCAATACATAAACATTAGAATAAATTTACCTAAATTATACATAATCCAAATTGAATTGACATCCCCACAACTTGCCCTGATATTCTTCTTCTTGTGTCCTTGTGGTGCCATCCTCCTCCCAAAAGGGAGGAAATCCCTTCTTGAATATTGGATCAAACATTTCTTTGAAGAGTTTTACTTGATGTGCTAAAATGTCTATCCTTGTTGTTATAGGTCAAATCTGCACTTCTCCATCCCGTGATCACCTTGCCTTGTAGATCACACAAAAGGACATAAAGGATTGAAGAGCATGATTGCCTTAGATGACTTGTTGCCAAAAGTACACTTCTCACCTAAGAATTTAATAGTTTCTTCTATTTTTGCCACCTGTACGTCCCTCTTTGTACACAAGACCTGCGTACTGTACCCTACTCTCCTCAAGGGCAACTAGCGTACACCTCCAAAAAAGTTGTAAACGCATGTTGTTAAGCATAAAAGTTGCTTCTTGTACGCCACTCTTGTTGTATTAAACTTGCGTACATCTTAAGATGAAATAAAAAATATATTAATTTGATGAATTGGGATTAGTTGAAGTTGGTTCTACAACGTCCCCAACCTCCTAATCCAACCACCTCTCGATCTAAACTGCCTACCTTGTCCCATAAATACAAGGAGGATCCATGAGAGGGGCTACTCACATACTCAATATACTCATGAAATCTTGAGAGAAGGATTGAAGTATTGTTACGCCAGAGGAAAGTTCCAAGTCAGAGTCAAGAGAAGGAGCCCAGGATCTAGTTGCAAAAACATCTCTACACGTCAAGTATATTGTACTGATTTCATGTTTCTTTGACAATAAAAAGGTCGAAATACCCTTCATGTCCCAAATATGATGTCTATTGGATTGCATGTCTATTTGGTGTAATTATTGATTATATTTGATGTTAGATTGCTTTGTCATTCCATCATATGTTATATGGTCAAGATACGTTGAGGAAGGTATCTCTTGTATTGCAGGTTCATCAAACAGAAGGTCAAGCGGGAGATCAAGTGAAGGACCAAGTGAACGCTAGGATCAAACGTCGAAAAGAGGTATGTCCTTCAATCCCAATCCACTTCTTTTGCAATAATTAAATGTAGTATAGTCAATGTGTTTACATGTCAACCCCGCCCAGTTGGTAGTGTCCATGTTCTCACTATAGGGTAGAAATCCCAACAATAGACTGGCGACTCCGCTGGGGAGTAACTGCTTGGTTGTTCTGCTCTAGGAGACTTAATTTTGGTTTTCTTTCATCCCTTTTCTCAGTTTCTGATTATCTGAGAGGCCCTATAGGTCTGTGTTATCTTTCCTGTATGCTTGATTCAACTTAGTTTTTGGTTTGCAAATCCTAATTCTTCCCTTTTGAGGCATGTACACTGGTCTCCCATACACACAGTAGCGTTTTCTGCCTGATGTATGCCCCTCCTTACATTGCACAGTAGCATACACCTCCTGATGTATGCTGGTTGCAAGACTGCACAGTAGGGTATGTTCCTGTAGTGGCCTGTTTTGCTGTTAGGGTTTGTTTTTTAAGCTTTGGTTTCTATTCTAGCCTATTGCTTTGCTGTCTTCATTGACCCCTGAGACCTTTTATACCTTTGTTGAGTCTTGTAAGCCTCTCCAACCTCTTTGAGTTTGTTTTTGCTTATTTGATCCTTTGCTTAAGTTTCTTTGCCGCTTACGAGCCCTTTCTTGAAGTTCGTGCACTATTCTTTTTGGATATAGCTACATCTCTTCACCCTAGTTGCTGTTGCAATCTTACAGACATGCACTTTGATTGTTTGTTGTCTGTTGCAACGTTTTGCATGCTTTCACTTGGTATCATCCTTCTTTAGGGTTTGACTTTCGAGTTTGAGTCCTAAGGGTTGCTTCCGAAAGGTTTCTTGGTTCAGTCACTTGCTGATTGTTTTATCAGTTTGTTCAAGTAAGTCAAAGCATCTTAGTCTGCGGGTTGTTGAGTTCGCATGTTTTTTAGGTCATTCTTGGTTCACTTGCTTACTTTTGTTTGGCTTAGTGTTTCTTAGGGTTTTGACACTTAGGAGTACCTTTTTAGGTTTTCCTTTCCGTCATAAGTGTCTCTTTTCCCTGTTTTCTTTTCACTTTGTTTCCAAGCCTCAAGTTTTTCTTTTGCAAAAACTTGGTAAGTCAAGTCTTCATCGAGTCTTTCGATTCATTTGCTTTGAGCCATTTATATGTTTGCCTCGCACAAATTTAATAGTTAGATCTTGCTTTCTTTTGTACAAAGTTCTCTTTCTTTCATAGTTATTAGAAAAAGACAAAAAAATGTTTCAATAGTAAGATCTTGCTTTATTTTGAGGTAGTTTATTTGCTTTGAAATATTCAAAAAGAAAATACAAGAAGATGTTTTAGGATTGCTTAGGTTTTCAAGTCTTTGAAAGAATTGTAAACGAAAAGAGAAAATTTGTGAATTTGAAAGCGTTATCTTTTCAAGTACTTTACTTTCATAACAGATCATTCCACACACTGCACTACAACCTTTGAGTAACAAGTAACCCTTAAAAAGAAATTATTAATAAAATTTATTAGCAACATTTTCTTTTTAGGAATACACGACATCAACTAGCTTAGGCTAGAGTTTCGAGCTTAAATCACCTTAAACTACTCGGAACTGGCTTCATTACTCAACAATCGTAGTACAACTTTCATTTAAGTAAGTCCATCTATATCAAATAGTCTTGGGAAACTTTACTTAAACCAGAGCTAAGCACGAGGTCGTGGGATACTGAAATTGTTGAGGATATCCCCTCACTTTCCTTTTGACCATAAACTAGAGTCGACTTGCGTACGGGGGTCCTTTCGGACTTCGGACTTTGTTACCTTGCCCATGCGTTTCGACTAGGCTGACAACTATACCCGCAGGTTATTTCGTATTGATGGTAGCTTTAGTGTCAAACCTTTAGGATTCTACACAGGTAGAGTGGGCGGTTATTCCCACTTCACCTTGGACAGGCATGGAAGGTAACCCTCTGGCGGTAATCCCGGGAAAGCGGTTTGGTGATTCAATCGCTTGCACCCAATGGACCTCCGGAGGACACCATGTAACTAACCGTCGATAATCTTTTAGTCTATTCTCGGCCCTAATCATCCCATACTTGCTTCCGAGAGTATTTTCCATCTGTTTGCCTAGTTTGATTACCTAGGACCTTTTAAGTGGTGTGTCTTTGTGCCGTTTGTTTCTAGTTGGCCTTAGATATTTTCTAGCCCGTTGAGTCAAAAACCATAGACAACATCCTGGTGAGAACCAATAAAGGCACCCATGTTGAAGGGGCTTCTTGTTCTTTTTCTTTCATTGGGAACATTGGTACTCCCTTAATGGCTACTTTGAATCTTCCGAGATTCACTATCGGGCTACCGGTTTGGTTGTTTTGCACTCTGAATGTCTTGCATGCTTCTTATGCTTCTCAAGTAACCACCTCACATCAAGAGCATCATAACCCTATGCTCGCTTCGCCAGTAACATCTTCTCCTCCTCCTTCTACCTCATGTTGTGAAAGTAGTAACACTAGTAACCAACAGTCTAAAAGGAATAGATGGAGGAAGAATAGGAAGAAGATGCCAAAGCAAGGGGGCAGCCACCTAGCCTCTACAAGTCATGCAGGTAGCACCTCTCCAGCCTCTAGAGGTCATGCTGGGAGAAAACTTTCAGTCACTACAAATCATACTGAAAGCATGTCCTCAACCACTGTTGCTCATTTTGAGGACACGTCATTGATCACTGCTGGTCATCAGGGTAATTTTTATGGGTGAAATTTAGCCAATTGGCTACTTTTCTGGATTTTTTTCAAAAAATAAATTCGCTATTTGGTCATTTTTAGTCTCTAATATCGCCTATATTTACATAAAATATGTTGTTTTATCATAATATTCACCAAAATTTACACATTTCAGTAGTAATTGTATGTTTCATATTTAATATTTTCCTAGCTATCTATATACATGTTTTTTTCAATAAAAAATAATCGCCTAGTATACTATACTTTAGTCTAATATTAGAATCCTTAAAAAATACCCTGCTGGTCATATTAATGACAAGTCACCAGTTCCTGTGAGTCATACTGGAGACACTAAATCAGCCACTACAAGTCATGCTGAGAAAGTTGAAATTGTCGACAAACCTAATAAGCAGAAGCTTAAGTTCCCTTGTAAGTTTTGCGAGGGAGACCATCTTCCTCACCGGTGCCCTACTATTCCAGAGGTGCAAAGAGTGTGGTCCATAGTTCAAAAGTATTATGCTTCTGAGCAACCAGCCAATGCAAGTCATGCTGGGGGAAAGCTATCAACCAATGCTAGTCATGCTAAGAGTACTATTGTTGTTACGGAGTCTAAGCGTATAGCACGCAAGCCAAAGTTCCTTTTTCAACTTTGTAAGGGAGATCACCTTACTCACCGATGCCCTGCTATTCCAGAGGTGCGGAGAGTGTGGTCCATGTTTGAAGGATCCTCTGCTCCTATATTGTCTATAGATTCCCAACAGCCTGATCAATCTTTGGTTGATGAAGTGGTTGAAACAATGCAATCTTTGGTCAACCCCACTCTTTCTTTGGAGAGTGAAGTGATCAAATCGATGCAATCTTCGATCGATCCCATCAGTCCTTCGAAGACTAATGCACCTGTCCCGGAAGTCTTCTGCATTACCAGTTCGGATGTCTCTGAAAATGGGGGCACTACATCTGTGTCGAGTGAACCCCTAACAAGCTCTAGGATCATTTCCTTTGATTGGAATAGTCTAATTGGGCCTCGCCTTCCTTCTTCTTCACCTTTCCAGATAAAGGTTGATATCGGAAACCATGTGGTTCACCGATGTATTGTAGATGAAGGAGCCTCTGTTAGTATTTTATCCCCTTATGCTTGGAGACAATTAGGTTTCCCTAACCTTGTTACAGCTGTTAATTGGCCATTGACCTTCGACAGAAGACCTAGTGAACCGTTGGGATTCCTCCCTCGGGTACCTGTTACTTTGAGTGAAAAAAATGTCTTAGTTGATTTTATGGTTTTAAAGGACCCTATGGATTTTGATATGATCCTCAGACATGATTACATATATGCTATGCAGGCTATGGTGTCTATGCTCTTTTGTGTGATCCATTTTCCTCACAACGGAAGCATTGTCACTATCGATTAGCTTACATTTGTTGATCCCTCTTATTACCCAACTATAGACCAAGTATGTCCCCCGTCAGTAGGCACTACCATGTCATAATCAAATTATGTGGCATATTGTTCCTTGAGTCCAACTGCTACTGAGAAGAAGCCTCTGAATTCATGCTTACCTTCTCAGGACTGGGTCCCAGCAATTGACCAGGCGATGAATCCATATGAATGTTTAGATATGTGTTCTATCTGGGATGATATACTTCCCACTGATGAAGTTTTCCTAGATTCTATAATGCAGTCTGCCATTCATTTGGACATTGATCCATCTACGAGCATTCGTTCACCCTCACTTCGAGCTCGTTAAAAAAAGTAAGGAGGTTATGAGCATTCTTTCACCCTCACTTCGAGCTCGTTAAAATCAGTAAGGAGGTTACGAGCATTTCTTTCACCTTCACTTTGAGCTCGTTAAAAACAGTAAGGAGGCTATGAGCATTTCTTCCATCTTCACTTAGAGCTCGTTAAAAACAATAAAGAAGTTTTGAGCATTTTTTTGTATCTCCTTTGAGCTTGTTAAAAATAGTAAGGAGGTCACAAGTTTACTTTTTCAGACTCGTTAAAACTTTATGAAAAAGATCTTTATAGAGTTCTTTCATGCTCTTGTTTGACTCTTTAAATATGACATGATTGCCGAGTATAGTTGCCATTTCAGACTCGTTAAAGGATTTGAAGCGACATCCACTTAGGTATAAGTTTAACTCTTTTTTTGACCTTTGCGGATTACTTATGTAAAAGGAATACTCTAGTCATACGTGGCTAGAAGAGTTCTCCTCTCATTGTTTTATACTTTTTTGGGGGAGGGGACTAAGTATACAAAAAAGGCCTTTTGAAGCCTCTCTTTAGGGTTTTTAGGCTCTCTAAATATGAAAAAACCAAGCGAGCATTCACCTACTCGGGCTCGATGTGAAATCCATGCAGGATAAATAGAGGATTGTTTAAGTTTTTCGGACTCTATAAACAGGAAAACACGAGTGAGAATTAACCTACTTGGGCTCGATATTAAAATCCACGAGTAGGTGTATGGAGTTATTGTTTAAGTTTTTCAGACTCCTTAAAATTGAAAACACCGGTGAGCAAGAACAAATCTCGGCTAGATATTAAAATCCAGAGATCGGTACTATGGAGTATTCTTCTATCTCTTGTTCGAACTCTGTAAACAATGAAAAAGGTCCCGATTCTTCCTCCCATGGGCTCGTTAACCTTTTTACATGGTTGGACCTTTTGCATTTTCTATTTTTCTTGGACTCATTAAATAAACAAGAAGAACATTCTTTTACCAAAAATAATAAGGGATAAGAAAGGTGTATCGCATCTATTTCAGTTTCAAAGGTAGTTATGTCAATCATATCCTTGAACACAACACCTACTTGAGTCTTTCATGTCAGTTGGGTTTTAGTTTTTGACCTTGGGGTGAACCTGATCTCCGAGCTGTCAACTCCCCCGGTTGGTTATTCTTCCAATCATATGGAGGGTCTGTTATGTCTCCTACATAGTAGACTTATATCACTTTCCCCATTATGTTGAAAACTACCTAAGTCACTTTGTGTCGTGCTTACTGTTCAAGGATACAGCCTGGGTCATCCATTTTGCATTTTAACTTGACTTCATGTGTCGGCCATCCTGGTGTTAGTTTGTTTCATCTTGTTACTCATCCTACTCCACATCGACTCATACCTATGAGTGATCCTTGTGTTGGATGATGGAGGATGCATTAATGACTCCCTTCCAACGGACTTCTTCCCATCGACCTCAGCTCATTATGCTCTGGGAACAAAGTTTAGAGTTTCGGTTAGTACCTTGGGGATTGCAGTCATTAGTGGCAGTTTCCATCACTATTGAATAAATGGGAATACATCAATGTCTCTTATTCGACAGGTTCCTCAAGTGTTCAATTTCAAGTCCTCTTATTCACACTTGTTGGATCATACTACGTACCTTGGATTCCATTATCATTATCGATGGAATTCCTCGCATTTGTTAACGGTATACATTAATGACCGGTAATCAAACGATACCCCCCATGTTTGACTTCAACTCATTTATTCACATGGTTAGGGTTTGTACCTTGGGACTATGATAGCATCACCATATTTATGTTATCCCTAAGCTACGCAAGATTGAGCCTCACTCATTTTGGCTCTTTATGACACATAGATCCAGCTTGTTGTTATGGCTATGATCTCTCTGTTGACATGGATCCACGCTTGTGTTTAGTGGCCATGCTCTATATATACATCTCCTAGTTATGTATCAGAGATAATGTTACACATCTATATGATGCCAAGATTGTAATTGCTCGCTGACCTTGATTGTTGTTGCAGGTGTTTTGTGACTTGGTTCTGCGGTTTCTTGCTCCTCCTTTGACTTGGACTTATGATGTATTTCGGCCATCATTTCCCTCTAACCTCACACATTAGGGGGCATCTGTTATAGGTCAAATATGCACTTCTCCATCCCGTGAGCACCTTGCCTTGTAGATCACACAAAAGGACATAAAGGATTGAAGAGCATGATTACCTTAGATGACTTGTTGCCAGAAGTACACTTCTCACCTGAGAATTTAACAGTTTCTTCTATTTTTGCCACCTATACACCTCTCTCTGTACACAAGACCTGTGTACTATACCCTACTCTCCTCAAGGGAAGCTAGTGTACACCTCCAAAAAAGTTGTAAATGCATGTTGTTAAGCATAAAAGTTGCTTCATGTATGCCACTCTTGTTGTATGAAACCCGCGCACATCTTAAGATGAAATCAAAAATATATTAATTTGATGAATTGGGATTAGTTGAAGTTGGTTCTGCAACTTCCCCAACCTCCCAATCCAACCACCTCTCGATCTAAACTACCTACCTTGTCCCATAAATACAAAGAAGATCCATGAGAGGGGTTACTCACATACTCAATATACTCATGAAATCTTGAGAGAAGGCTTGAAGTATTGTTACGCCGGAGAAATTTCCAAGTCAGAGTGAAGAGAAGGAGCCCAGGATCTGGTTGTAGAAACATCTCTACACGTCAAGTATATTGTACTGATTTCATGTTTCTTTGACAATAAAAAGGTCGAAACACCCTTCCTGTCCCAAATATGATGTTTATTGGATTGCATGTCTATTTGGTGTAATTCTTGATTATATTTGATGTTAGATTGCTTTTTCATTCCATCATATGTTATATGGTCAAGATATGTTGAGGAAGGTATCTCTTGTATTGCAGGTTCAACAAATAGAACGTTGGCCGGGAGATCAAGTGAAGGACCGAGTGAAAGCTAGGATCAAACATCGAAAAGAGGTATGTCCTTCAATCCCGATCTACTTCTTTTGCAGTAACCAAATGTAGTATAATCAATGTGTTTACCTGTCAACCCCGCCCAGTTGGTAGTGTCCATATCCTCACTATAGGGTAGAAATCCCAAACAATACTTGCCCAAATAATACTAGACACTCTATCCTAAGTTTATGCTAGTTGTTTTCACCTCATCCTCTCTGAGCCCATTCAGAAATTCTATGGCCTTTTTTGCACAGTCCATGGACTTCTTGTTGAACTTTTCCTTGACTGTTGTTATGCTTTGCCTAGCTAACTTTATTACAGCCTCTTTGTACAAAATGAAATCGAGATATGGCCTCAATTTCTCTATCTCCACAATAATGTCATCCCAAATGACCTGCTTTGCTTCCTGTAGAGAGGTCTCACCTGTACCCTACTTTATTAATTCATCATATTTAACCTACAAGTGGAAGACAAGTATAAATAAGTGGAGGAGGTACTAGGGTTATTAGACTCTCTATTTATTCATTCATTCACTCACTCATTCTCTCAAGTGAGTAGTGCACACAAGTGGAGGAGGACAAATACAAGGCAAGGTTTGTGGCTCGTGGCTTCTCCTAAAACGAAGGGATAGATTATGAAGAAACTTTTGCACCCGTATCTAGATACACTTCCATCATAACAGTACTTCCTCTGGTTGCAGTGATGAAGTGGAAGATACACAAGATGGATGTCAAGACATCTTTCTTGAATGGTGGAGTCGACGATGAAGACTTGTGCTAAAGAATTGTGTCGAGAAATACCTTCGGAATGTGTTTCACTTGTATATTTTACATTGTATTCACATGACATTGTACTTTCGACGGAGAGGTTTCATTCCTCTGATCGGAAAGGTCATCATTGTGTGTGATATTGTTATGAGACTCCCTAGTGGGGTCGGCCCTGAGTTAAGTTATAGTGGGTTATTAGACTCTCCTAGAGAGGCTGGCCCAGGTAGGGTAAAAGGCAAGTGGAAGACATTGAGTATAAATAGAGAGGAGCATCTCTCTATTTATTCATTCATTCACTCACTCATTCTCTCAAGTGAGTAGTGTGCACAAGTGAAGGAGGAGAAGCTGCTAGGAGACTATCTCTTGTTATTGGGGTTTTGTATCATTGCTCATTCTATCTCTGAGGAAGTTGCGGGGCTTTCTCCTTTATGGTTTCCTCGGTGAAATGATTTGTGTCTATTGTCTCTTATGATTGATTGATATGATGTACATGTTGTTCTCTTAGATAATATCCTAGATCTTATTGAATTAATGATTTTAAACTAACACAGAGAACATGCAGTTACACTTTACAAGGGTCTCTCAGATAAAAGAACAACTTGAAGCCATTGAAGAAGATATAGAGAATGGAGAAATAGTGATGAATCACCACCTTGATGTTGATGTATATGTAACTTTGGAATGTATTTCATCTGTGTATTTTATATATATTTATTGTACCCTTATAAGAGATGTGTCATTCCTCTATAAGGAAGTGTCGTTGTGTGGATTAACAAGTGTCGCAAGTGTGTGTACTTGCCAATGGGTTATTAGACCACCATGTGTGGGGTCGGCCCTGAAATATATATATTATAATGTGGATGTACCTAGCTAGACAAGTCGGCCCCATAAGGTCACTGGGCAAACAGATTAGTACAAATAGAGATCTGGTGATCTCTATTTAGATCACTCAGAAAAGTATCTCACTCTCACTCAGAAAGTGGTGCACTAGTGAGGAGGAGGATCATCTGCTACTAGGAGACTATCTTAGTGTATTTTGGTTGTACTTTGGTTGAGCCATTTCTCTCTCTATCTCTGAGCAAGTTGTGGGGTTTTTCACCTTAGGGTTTTTCCCATGGAAACTCTATGTCTCTTGTCTCTCATGCTTTTGATTCTTGTGATGCTTGTCATGCTTATTGTCATTGTCATGCATTGATATACTGTATATGTTACTCTCTCAGCAAAGATCCTAGAGTATTGTGAATTAATGCTCAAAATTTAACATGGTATCAGAGCTAACCTGAGAAGAAGACATTTTGTAGTAACGGAAACTTGAGTTTCTTGTTTATTGGGTTTCTCTCCACATATTTTGGAAAATAATTATAGTAGATTGACTCTACTCATCAACGCGCATCTATCTATCCAATTAGAATTCAATTCCGAGCATTTTCAGATTTGGCCCTAAAAATTAGGGTTTCCACAAAAATAGGAATTTCTGAAATCTGAAGACATAGCTGGAAGCACCTTGCAAAAGTTGAAGTTTAGAGCTTTGGATCGAGATTTTTGGTTGGGTAGATCTCTGGGAAACTCAAACCCTAATTCAGGGCTCTCCCAGTGAACCCGGGAGGACAAAAAGGCCATAAAAGGTATGAGGGTTGCATTTATGGATGGCCAAGTCCTAATGTGGCCAAAGGGAAAGAACATAGATGATGCAGTGGTGATTGGAGAGCAAGAGGGAGGTTTGTATAAATTGAAGGGACAACCTGAACATGCCATGGTACATGAATCCATGGAGCCAAGTGAACTTTGGCATAGAAGACTTTCTCATATGCACTATAGAGCACTTCCAATTGCAAGAAAGGCTATAGAGGGTCTTCCTAAAATCAAGACCAAACATGAAGGTGTTTGCAAAGGATGTGCAAAAGGTAAGAACATTAAGAAGGCTTTCCCAAGCAGTGAAAACAAGGCAAAAGACATCCTGGAATTCATTCACTCAGATGTATGTGGTCCTATGTCATCCAGTTCTCTGAGTGGGTATGTTTACTATGTCTCATTTATTGATGACTTCTCCAGGAAGACTTGGGTATAATTCTTGAAGAACAAAGATGAGGTGTTTGATAAATTCAAGGAATTCAAAACCTTGATGGAGAATCAAACTAACAAGAAGATCAAGACATTTAGATCCGACAGTGGTGGATAATTCACCTTAGGTGACTTCAAGAAGCTTTGTAGTGATTCAGGGATTAAGAGGGATTTGACTACTCCTTATAATCCTCAACAGAATGGAGTTGCAGAAAGGAAGAACAGAACGATCATGGAAGCAGCAAGGGCAATGTTGCATGACTAGGATCAACCTATGCATCTATGGGCAGAAGCAGCTAGAACAACTGTATATGTGCAGATCAGAACACCCCACAAGATATTGGACAACAAGACACCAGAAGAGGTCTTTTATGGTAAGAAACCTGAAGTCAGTCATCTCACAATATTTGGTTGTCCAGTATACACTCTTGTTCCAAAGGAAAAGAGGACTAAACTAGATCCTTTAGGATAGAAGGGTATCTTTGTGGGTTACAATGAAAGCTTGAAGGCTTACAGAATATACTTTCCAGGGTTCAAGAAGATTGATGTCAGTAGGGATGTGACATTTGCTGAGAACTCAGCATTCATCAAATCAAGGAAGGCACGGATCGAAGTTTATGAAGAACCTAAGGAAACTAGATTTCAAGACACTACCATGACTGAAGCAGTTCCAGAAGTTGTTCATGAGTTTGAAGATCTACAAGAACCTGTAGATCCACCCCGTGAGGATAACTCTCACAAGAGGAAACCTGCATGGGCTAGAGAGCTCATTCACGATGCAGAAAGATTTGGCATTCCAGAAGAGGAACACAGAGCAAAGAAGAGAACCAGATCACATACCAGCTATGTTGCTTTACTCTATGACATTATGAACAAAGAGCCCTCCATTTATGAAGAAGTAGTGAAAAAGAAAGAATGGAAGGATGCCATGGTTGAGGAATATCAATCAATAATGAAGAATGATGTTTGGGATGTTGTCCGGAGACCTAAAGAGAAGTCTGTTGTGACTTCCAAATGGATTTACAAAATCAAGCATGCTGCAGATGGCAGTGTGGAGAAATACAAGGCAAGATTCATAGCTCATGGCTTCTCTCAGAAAGAGGGAATAGATTATGAAGAACTTTTGCACCTGTAGCCAGGTATACTTCCATCAGAATAGTAATTTCCCTAGCTGCAGTGATGAAATGGAAAATACACGAGATGGATGTCAAGACTGCTTTTTTGAATGGTGTAGTTGAAGAGGAAGTATATGTAGAGCAGCCACTCGGTTTTGAAATACATGACAGGGAGTCATATGTGTGCAGATTGAAGAAAGCCTTGTATGGCTTGAAACAAGCTCCCAGAACCTGGTATGGTAGGATGGACAATTTCTTATCTAGTTTGGGATTTACCAAGAGTAAAGCGGATTCCAACCTTTATTACAAGGTTGAGGAAGGGAATCCAGTGGTTCTACTCTTGTATGTGGATGACTTATTTGTAACAGGAGATGACAGATTGATTGTAGATACGAAGAGGAAGCTTGCTGCTGAGTTCGATATGAAAGATTTGGGAATCATGCATTATTTCCTAGGTATGGAGGTGTGGCAGAGTGCAGGTGGGATCTTCCTAGGTAAGGGGAAGTACACAGTAGATATCCTGAAGAGATTCGGGATGATGGATTGCAAGGCCATGGCCACACCTATGGCATCGAATCTGAAGCTACTATGTGATGCTTCATCTGAGCCGGTTGATGTCTCTATGTATCCTCAGATGATTGGGTCCTTGATGTACCTAATGAACACGAGACCATATATTTGCTTTGCAGTGAACACATTGGGTCAGTTTCTGACAGATCCGAGGAGTGTTCATCTAGTTTCTGTAAAGCATGTTCTGAGGTACCCAAAGGGTACAGTGGATTATCGGCTCAAATATGAGGCAAATCAAAAGTTTAACCTATAGGGTTATGTTGATTCAGATTGGGCTGGCAGTGCTGCAGATAGGAAGAGCACATCTTGGTGGTGCTTCAGTATGGTATCAGGTGTGATCTCTTGGCTTCGCAGGAAGCAGTCCTGCATAGCACTGAGTACAGCTGAGGCAGAGTATGTTGCAGCCTGTTCAGCTAGTTGTGAGGCAGTATGGTTACAGAAGCTACTGTCTGAGTTATTTGATCTCCCATTGGATGCTATTGGTATCTTCTGTGATAACCAGAGTTGTGTGAAGCTGTCTGAGAATCCAGTGTTTCATGATAGGTCAAAACACATAGAGATCAAATATCACTATATCAGGGATATGGTGGAGAGAGGAGCTATGAAGCTCCTATATGTTGCGACGGACGAGCACATTGCAGATGTGCTGACGAAGCCACTAGCCAGGGTGAAGTTCGAGTACTTAGAGAGAGGCTTGGCGTTCTTCAGATCGAGGACACTTCAAGGAAGAAGTAATGGACACATTTGCTGAAGCCATTCCAAGCATGTTGGAAGGAGGATCCTTCACATGGCTGTCGATGTAAGCGCTGGATGATGAGCATCAGGATGATGTTCTGGTCTATGCTTGGATATGATCAGTTGGATCATTTTTATATATGTATGTACGCATCATGTTGGATGTTGGATATGATCAGTTGGATCATTTTTATGTATGTATGTATGCATCATGTTGGATGCTGGATATGATCAGTTGGATCATTTTTATGTATGTATGTATGCATCATGTTGGATGTTGGATATGATCGGTTGGATCATGTGTATGTATTTTGTATAAGCTTCATGTTGGATGCTTGGACCATGTATCTGTATATGTATCAGGTGGATACATTGTATGATCAGGTGGATCATGTATGCTGATATGTATCATGCATTTGTATTTGTATCAGGTGGATACACTGTATGATCAGGTGGATCATGTATGATGATATGTATTAGGTAGATACTTGGTATGCATCAGGTAGATGCATTATATGATCAGGATGATCATGGATGACGAGCTTCAGGATGTTGATCCAGATGACATGCAGCAGGATGTTGTAGTGATGATTAGGATGATCATGTGTACATCAGGATGATGTATGGTGAGTATCAGGTTGATACTCTGTGGCCGTGGAACAGGTTGTGTAGATAAGCATGTAATTTGTGCCCTGGGAGATTTGCAGATGGTCTTTCGAGGTTTTTCCTATGGCATGTAATTCGTACCCTAGGACATCTGGCAAATGCTCTTTCGAGGTTTTGCTTGGAAGGACATATAATTTGTGCCCTAGGAGATCTGCAGATAGTCTTTCGAGGTTTTGCCTATGGCATGTAATTTGTGCCCTGGGATATCTGGCAGATGGTCTTTCGAGGTTTTGTCCTATGACATGTAATTTGTGCCCTAGGAGATCCGACAGGTTGAGCCATGTGCTTGTAATCAGTCTTGGGATGCTCTTTCAAGGTTTTGCCATGACCACATGTAATTTGTGCCCTGGGAGATCCGATAGGTTGAGCCTTGTGCTCGTAATCAGTCCTGGGATTCTCTTTCGAGGTTTTGTGGTGGGATCACATGTAATAAGTCCCAGAGATCTGGACAGGATGAAAAAGGCCTCAGATGCTCTTTAGGGTTCTTGCTAGTCAAGAGACTCTTTTAAGGTTTTGTGACACACGTAATAAGTCCTGAGATTTCCACAGTATGGCTAGTGATGATGAAGACCCGCAGGTGGTGGGCCTACATCCAGTATGAAAAAGGACTGGCTATGTAGAACTTCCTATGATGAGTAGAGTCAGAGATTGGTTGAGATAGCAGCAGCAGTGACGATGATGATGATGATGATCTCGAGAAGAAGACTTGTCTAGCAGATCTGTGTCGAGAAATACCTTCCTAGTTAAGAGCGAGTGTTGATGTATATGTAACTTCGGAATGTATTTCATCTGTGTATTTTATATATATTTATTGTACCCTTATAAGAGATGTGTCATTCCTCTATAAGGAAGTGTCGTCAAGTGGATTGACAAGTGTCGCAAGTGTGTGTACTTGCCAATGGGTTATTAGACCGCCATGTGTGGGGTCGGCCCTGAAATATATATATTATAATGTGGATGTACCTAGCTAGACAATTCAGCCCCATAGGTCACTGGGAAAACAGATTAGTATAAATAGATATCAGGTGATCTCTATTTAGATCACTCGTAAAAGTATCTCACTCTCACTCAGAAAGTGGCGCACTAGTGAGGAGGAGGATCATCTACTACTAGGAGACTATCTTAGTGTATTTTGGTTGTACTTTGGTTGAGCCATTGCTCTCTCTATCTCTGAGGAAGTTGTGGGGTTTTTCACCTTAGGGTTTTCCCCACGGAAACTCTGTGTCTCTTATCTCTCATGCTTTTGATTCTTGTGATGCTTGTCATGCTTATTGTGATTGTCATGCATTGATATACTGTATATGTTATTGTCTTAGCAAAGATCCTAGAGTATTGTGAATTAATGCTCAAAATTTAACACTTGAATGGTCCTTATAGGTCATGGGATTCCTTCATCCAAGGAATTTGTGCTAGGAAGAAGCTCATCACATTTAGTAGGCTGTGGGAGGAATGCTCACAAGAAGAAGCTCGAATTGTAGCTCGAAAAGAAAACATGGGTAGTGAAGACCAGGCTCTCATAGCACACACCAAGAAGAATTACAACAAGAGGGAGAATCCTCATCACAAGAAGGAGTTTTCCTAGGAACAAAAGCAACTCCCACAAGAAGAAGAGCACTCTTTTGGAGACTCCAGTAGTTCCTGCAAGGAAGCAAAGATTGAGAGGGAGTCCACCCAACAACCAAACAAAGATAAGTATTTGAATGATTATTTCTTGTATATATGATTACTTAAATAATGTTGTTCAGTCATATACATACTTATGTTCCTAGATTAATTAGGATCTATATTATGCATGTTAGAAAAAAATTGCATTAATGAACAAGATACTACTTATATGCAAGTAATGGGTAAGTGGTCGATGGTACTGTACAACATTCCATTGCTACTTATCTAGAATGAAACCTCTTTGCTGACATGTTGGAGTAGTTCACACTCTTAACAATGTTCTGGTAGAGATGGAAGGCATCTAGAAAGTTACGGGATATGGATAAATGTTGTATTGAAGCATGATTGGCTGAGATAATTGAATGACTATATGACATATGTCTTTATGTGTAAGAATTTGTTTTGAAAACTATGAGATGTTTCTAATCATGCAATTGAAATTGTCCCATAGGAAAGACCTTATACCATCACCTACAAGAGAGACTTTTTTTGAAGAACAAGTGACGATGATTCAGCAAGAAGATTGATGAAGTCAAGAAGAAGACTTTGAAGAACTAGAAGTACTCAGGAATCGATATGCAACAATGAATGAAGTAAAACCAAAAGATAATGAAGATCGTGAAAAGGAAGATCATACACCAGATGGATGTCCAGACATGATTCTTGAATGGTGTAGTGGAAGAGGAAGTATATGTGGAGCAATCACTCGAGTTTGAGACACACAACAGGGAGACTCATGTGTGCAAACTAAAGAAATCCTTGTACGATCTGAAGATTATGGGGTGACAGTAGGGTACACAAATTTTTGCAGAGACAGTGTAATCAGTCCTGAGATGTACCTACTTGATGGATTGCTCGCAGAGATGATGAAGACCTACATGGATGAACACCTACGATGATGCTCCAGTGATCCAGTGTTGATGATCCAGCTCCAGTATTGAAAACTTGTGCCTATTTGTATTGACACTTGTGTCAAGAGAATACCTTCCTAGTTAAGAGGGAGTCTTAATGTACTATCTGTAACTTCAGAAGATATTCACTTTTATATTGTATGTATTACACTTTTACTTTATTGTATCCTTGAAGAAGATGTTCTTATTCCTCCGTTCGAAGGTGTTGTCATTTGTATTTGTAAGAGTCACAAGTTTTATTGTAAGTGTTGTAACTTATATTTGATGGCTTATTAGACATCCTTAGAGGGGTCGTCCCAGTATGTGTTAAGTGGAAGGGTTATTAGACTCCCCTAGGGGGTCAACCCAGTTAGGATAAAAGGTAGGTCAAGTTAATTTAAAGTATAAATAGAGTTGTTGGACCACTATATTTTCTCATTAACTCACACATCCAACTCGCATAGTTGAGAGAGAGGAGTGCACACAAGTGGAGGATCCTGGAGGAAGAACTACTAGAGACATCTATGTTGTGGGGTTTCATCTTTGTGATCTTTGTATTGGTGCTTATTCTATCTCTGAGGAAGTTGTGGGGTTTTTCACCTTTATGGTTTTCCCTGGTGAAATGCTTTGTGTCTCTTGTCTCTTGTGTTTGATATGTTGTACATGTTGTTCTCTCAGTTAAGATCTTAGATCATATTGAATTAAATGATGAAAATCGAACAGAATGAGGATACAACCCCTTGGTTTTCATAATTTCCAACCTATAGATAGACTCCAGACCTTAGTAAAGTCCAACTCAATATTTTTACTAGCACCAACTGGATGGAATCCCCAACTCCCTGAGATCACAAGCACCAAACCAAAGGAGACTTCAATCTCCTATGCTTGCTCGATCCTGCCACACTAATATGAATAAGAAGAACAATACTCCACTACCATTGTATCACGGTTTCCATCAACCTATGCATGTATCTATGTCCTTGTACCTGTATGTCATTATCCATGTATCATTGTATTGATGTCACTATCACAATCCATGTTCGTCCCCTACCCTTGGGGGTTTTGATACTCGATTTGACTAGTAAAATTCCCCAACTTCTCCTGAAGTTAAATGGATGTTGCAGAAGTATTTTGATATTAGTCTATAATCACCGATCAGGTTCCTTTTTATTTCTTAATACCCTTCACATACCTTCAGACCCAATTCAAAATCCTTTAAAGAGTCTTTTGGATCCATCTACCCTTGGGGGCTTCAACATAGATTTTCCTAGTGACTCTTCCTTTCATTCTCTAATTGTAAATGCAAAAGGGTTGAAGTCTATTGGAAGTTTCCATGCCTATAATAGCTGCATAAATGTGTCATATTATACCTCAATCCACTCTAGACATAGTTAGAAAGCATTTGGGATCATTTGGGACATTTTGAGGCTTCATTAGTCCAAGTTTTGAAAATGGACCGAATTGGGAAAAGTTCCAAGTTGTTAATGAAGTGATTCAAGATATTAGTTTTTGTATTCATGAATATATTTTTTAGATTCACTCACTCTTTTTTGTTTATCGATCTCTGTATTCATTGGAAATTGCATAGACTGTATTCCATTTGCATCCAACCTTGGTTTTTCTATTAGAAGTTTGATTACTTGTCAATTCAATCTCAATGGTTATGAATATTTTTCAAATTGTTAGGTACTTTTATGTTTCTAAAATTTCCTCTATATGGGTTCTTGTTTTATCTCGGTTATACATTGCTTATTAAAAGTCGTAGAGCGGAACAATGCAAATTTTGTCGCTTTTTATGTCCTAATACCTTTCAAACACCTTGAGACCCAAATCAGAAGCATTTGGAGCCATTTGGAAGCATTTGAATTATTAATAGTCAAACATGAACAATATAATTATGGAGCTAATATGAAATGGGTTGTTTAAAAAAACAACACAACCTTAGATGTTATTTCTACGACATGTGATCTCTCCTTCTTTTCCTAATTTAATGTTTCATCTCCATGCCATCAATGCCATCTTGGAAGATTGATCTTGTTGTTTAGACTTCTCTTATATCTTATGGTCATCTCTCCCTCTTCTTCATCGACTTCTTCCCATGTTACACTAGATCTTCTACAAACCCATCTACAAACAATGTCTAGAATTGGTATAATTCATCAAACAAGTGATTTCTTCATATTGTTACCATTTTTGTCTTTATGTTTTTTAAATTTATTCTATATGTATTCTTGGATTATAATATAGAGAGGAACAAAGCAAATATTGTCACTATTCTAAGGTCTCTCACTCCAAGGGCGGAGGTGGAAAAGGTGCTAAAAAATTGGATGACTCACACCAAAAGTTGCAAACGTGTAGCAACGTGGCAGGCACACCTAGAAGCAAATCGACGGTGGAAATGGGTTCCCGCGCTAGAAAGTGCATGGTAGTTAAACTTGGAAAAGGTAGAGCGAAAATTAAAACACTTACCACGTGGCAAGCATTGGTGGAGTCCGCTGTGAAAAGCGGTTAAATTTAAACCGCTCATCGCAAGTTCGGAAACCACCTAAGCATATGTTCTATAAAAGGTTTGTTCGAAGTTTTAAAAAATGTTTCTGTCACTTATTACCTAGAGGACAAGAACCGTCTATGGGAAACACACCGTTGTCCTCGTCAACTGGAACAACACCCAAGAAGCTCACTTGATAGGTAGCTTGAAACCCTCAGTGTTTAGATTTTGTGTCCCAAATGGTGAAAACCCAAGACCTTCTTTCCTTCAATGAAAGTTCAGATGAAAATGAGAAGCTTGTATTTGACAGGGAAAGGGATATTTTCGACCCTGTTTTGTCTGTGTGTAGTATTTCGCAGACTAAGGAGAAATTAATGGATTTTAAGTCGCAGGAAAGTATGTATTTAATGTTTTTGGTTCTTTTCTATACTATTTTTTTGTTGAACAAACCCTACACTTCCCCGAATTTGTTTGTTGGTGTGTGGTGAATTATTTTCTAGGCGAAAGGGTAATCATTAATGTAAAAACGACCAAAATTATATGCCCAATAAATGCGTAGACTGTCCATGAGTTTCTAAGTTTACTTGAAACATTTCCCAAAATCCCTGAGTCGTTTAACGAAGAAAATATGGCAAAGTTTATAGAAACAATGGTCCTGTAGAAAAAGACAAGTTTTTATTACAAGTATTGAAAGATGGTCAGTTGCATGAAAACCTATCGTTCCCATTGAGGATTGATGTCTTTCAGCGAGATACCCAATTAGTTTTGTCCTTGTTGAGTCAAATTTTAGGTCTAGATAGTGATCAGTCGAATCACGAAAGTTATGTTAGGTTTCCTTCTCCAAGTAATTTCACTAGAGCAACAGTCGAGTCCGATGTGTTGTTTTAGTTTTGATGAATTCCTAGCTGAAGCGATTCATGTCCAGTTGGTGAATTTCAACCAGTTGAAGCATTTTAGGTATTATTCGTATCTCCTGAATATGTTCTTTTGTTCAAACATTTCGGAATCCAAGTTTCTTGGTACAATCTTTTCTCATGACCTTCCTAAACAGGTCAATATGTTTGAGTTCACCCATAAAATCATGCCAGAAATTTATAGAATTATTTTTACTGCTGAAATGCCACGAGTGTTAGAAGAAATGAAAGAAACTTTGCAACCTACACTAGAAGGCCAAACAGGTGATTGGTTCTTGTATAGAGAACATACTATAATTAGGGTGTATGGTTTTACTGGAGCACCATATCTGTTTCCATCCTTTTTAACAATGAGGGGTTTTTCCTTGGAATTTATTAGACAAAGGTTGCATTCAAAAGAACATTTATGTGCTTTCAAAAAAGCATCAGATGTAAAATTCCCCCTTAAAGTTGGTCCATTCATCATTAAGAATAAGGAAACCCTCTCTGTAGTAGAAAAATTACTGAAGATTATGGATTTCCAAGAGGCTGAAAGGATTAATTATTATCCTCATCAAATTATATCACAAAGGAGACATCTAAATGGAAACAAGGCTTTTGATCATCAAACAGTAGAAGGACTGAAATAAATGGCAAATTTATTCAAATTTGAACAAGATAGTAGGGGTTGGATTAGAGAGTTTTCTTTGAAAATTCTTTTTTCAACGACGATTTCAAAGAACGTTTTGTATAAATTTTGATTTTACAGAGTAATAGGGGTTGGATCCAAGAGAAAAAATACAGTGACGTAATATTTTTTGAAGACTTTAATGAAGAACAGAAGTACAAGTATATCTGAAACATATATTCATATGTTTTTACTTTCTTCAATCTTTTAAATTCTCTTTTGTGGATGTATTTCATGTTACACCATCTTATTGCTTTGCCTCATAGTTGACTGGAATACTAGAGTTAGAATTCATTTTATATGCTCTGATCCACACATTTAAATATTGTCAATGTTCTTTCTTCCAAATTAATGCAGAATTCATCCTAGAATGGAGATTGGCTAAGTTATAACATATAAACAATATTTATCCCAACTTCCGACCTCCGACAAGAAGGATCGGCCGCCCATTCATTTATTATAAAATTGTGAAAAACTATATCCAACCATTTACCCGTATTCATAATGGTGAACACTAGAAGGATCGACCGACCCTTCTTGCAGTCTAGAACTATTTTGAACAGAATACTCGACAGAAGAAAGGTCGGTCGACACTTCATTTACGAGTGAATTGTAAAAATATTCAACCCGCCTAAGCTGGGAAAACAATTCTAGACTTCCAACTTCCGCAATGAAATTATAGTTGGGATCGGTATATTGGCTAAGTTATAACATATCAACAATATTTGTCCCAACATGCGACAAGAAGAATCGGCCTCCCCTTCATTTAGTAGAGAACTGTAGACACCTATAGGTTACAATTCACCTGTATCCAGAATGGTGAACACAAGAAGGATCAACCGACCCTTCTTGCAGAATAGAACTATTTTGAACATAATACTTGGCACAAGAAAGGTCGGCTGACCCTTATTGCACCCCACATGAGGATTTCATCGCCTTTACCGAATACGCAAATATGTTGCGGATTGCGGATACCTAGATTTCTTAAAACGTTCCATCAATACTGCTATCCTGCAACACGGAATGCATATTGCGGGATGGGACAACAATTCCCGACTCCCTACATCTTCTGTAAATAGTAGGAAACGGAGATTGGCTACAAGAAGGATCGACCGCTCCTTTGTTTAGTATAAAATTGTGAACACCTATATCCAGGAGTTCACCTGTATCCAGAATGTTGAAGACAAGAAATATTGGCCGACCCTTCTTGCAGTCTAGAACTATTATGAAAACAATACTTGGTAGAAAAAGGGGCGACCACCCATTCATTGCATGGCAATTTTTAACAAAGGCAAGGTAGCCATTTAGTTACTATCAAAATGATTTGGTTTGATGGGAAAGAAGAGATAAGAAACAATCCAATCAATACTCTTTAATGATTTTTATTTGTTATCTCTTAATGATTTGTAGAGCTTGTTTCCCAATAATTGTCCAAGCTTAATTAAGGTTGCCAAATTTTGAAGAATTAGAGCACAAAGAAAATACACGAAAGAGGAACACACAACACACACACATTCTATTACTTGCATATCAGTTAGATTTATAGTGAAGGAAGGGCTTCAACAGACTCCGTTAGAAATGGATCTGAAACCTTTTATTTCTAAAAACAAACTCTATCGGATGGTATTTCGCCATTATTCTCTAACACTTTCCCTTAATGGAGAAATGTGATTCTTCCAACCATTCTAAAATTCTGATATTTGTATGCATGGTCTTCATCAGCTTTTACACCCACTCTAAAATCTCTGGTGCACACTCTTTCTTTTTCACAACCTCGAGCTTCCCTTCTGACTCATTTAAAATGCAAATGCTTCTTACCATCATTGATAAATTTGGAGGCTTGAAGATTCTTGACTACCCCGAAGAATAACCATGATACCGAATCACCTTGTGGATACACTTCCATCTGTAAAATTCCCCCGAAGAGCAAATTTCAACAGTTATATAGGAAAGTGATCTGAATACTGGATGTTTCCAGCAATCAATCTTACAAAATGACCTTTTATACTTACAAACACACAAAATAACCTGTAACTGTTGATTCTTGAAGCCGGAAGCACAACAAGTGTCACCAACATATAACAGAGTGCAGTCATAAGAAAACCAGTAATATGTCCTTACATAGCACCGAAGTATGTCAAGAACCACAGGTTTACATTACATTACTCTATTTAATAATTGGTCTTCATAATTCATTCTACACATAAAATAATTGTAACATATAAAACAAGATAGCTATATTCTAGAAAAGTTTGAGAGGCTGCTCGGATTTTACAATTCAATGTTGTATGTCCATGCCTGTGACAATAAAAACATTCAACTGAACTCCTGTTATGATTCACTCTTCTTTTAGAAAACAATGCAATTTCATCTCGTGACCTGACTTCTAGATCTCCTCCTTTCACCCTCTTTTCTTCCACTAATAGTGCTGCTATTATTTCTTCTAATGTTCACGAAGATAATTGGCTTAGAGTGAAAATAACATTTTCATAATTTGAAGAAAGACTGTTTAATAAAATTGCATTTGCATCTTCATTGTCCACTTCAGAGCCAACATCTGCTAACTGTTTTATAAGAGACTTCAAATTATTTATATGAGTAGACAATGGTGTCTCATCATGCATTTTAAATTTGAAAAATTTTAATTGTAAAGAAAATTTAGCATTTACAGCTTTTTCTCCAAATGTCTTCCTCAATTATTCCCATATTTCTGTAGATGATTTTTCTAAATCAATGATATGTAATTGTGAATCTGATAGAGATAATCCTAAGATGGACTTAGCTCTGTCCTCCCTTTTTTCCCATTCGATTAACTGCTTGGAATCTATGGGTTTCTGTTCTGTACCCTTTACTATACCCCATAAGTTCTTGTTCATCATCTGCAATTGAATATTTTAATTTCCAGGTATGCAAATTATTGCCATTAAATTTTTCAACTGGTAGATATTCCATGATTGAAAGAAACTAAAATTAAGATATTACCTCAATCAGGTAGAAATGCACAAACTCAAGGACGGATCTTTAAGATTGAATGACTCTTCACAAAGTCTGAGGTAAATTGCTCCTTGAATGGATGCCTCTCACGCAAGCACGAGAATCGAAAACTTCACAATGGTGTTGAACGACAGGAAGATGGACAAGAGACATCAGATGTGTCTAATCGACAACGCCTTCAAACCGGGATTTGATACCAAATTGGAAGAAGTAGAGCACATAGAAAATACACGAAAGAGGAACACACAACACACACACATTCTATTACTTGCATATCAGTTACATTTATAGTGAAGGAAGGGCTTCAACAAACTCCGTTAGAAATGGATTTGAAACCTTTTATTTCTAAAAACAAACTCTATCAGATGGCATTTCACCATTTTTCTCTAACATGCCATCTATTCAATGCAGCTAAATTCCATTCTTAATATCATAAATCTTTTCAAATTATCAGGTGGCCTACAAATGCTTTTGTCCAATTTTAAGGCTTAGATCATTTGATCTCATGGAGGAAGAACATACCTATGGAAGTGGGAAATTTTCTTGCATGCATGGGAGCAAGATTAAACCCCTAGATTAATTTTGCTTATATTATATCAAAGATTCAAAATGAATATAACTTTGTTCCATATGTGTAATGTGATATTCCATTGTAGCTCTCTTACCTAATTCTTTGAATTTTTCTTTGAGCTAGTTGTTTAGTTATTGCATCAGTTTTGTCGGACTTGGTCCCATATAGAATGTGCATCCACCAAGGTGCTAGAGTCTATTTGAGTCTATTTAAATTAACCTGCCCCCTTGACCTCGACCAAGGGAGGAAGGGGGCACCTGAATAAAATAGTACTCAGATCCCCGTGCATTCCATTTTTTATATTGTCTATCCTTTCCTATCACTCTTGCACCTTTAGGGATAAAGGAATTTCTCTAATCCGTCCATCTTGCATGATCGATCTGGTACCATTGATCTCCTTCCATGCTTAGCCCCACGGCCTTCTACCGTCTTCAATCTCTCAAATGCTTCCTTCCTCGCACTTTGGATCTGCATAGTTATTATCAACTATCGATATGGCCCCTGTCCGCATCGTGACTCCTGACATCTAGCAAGAACGATCGGCCACCCCTTCCTTTAGTAGAGAATTGCGAATTCACCAGTATCGATAATGGTGAACAGAAGAAGGATTGACCGACCCTTCTTGCTGTATTGAACTATTATGAAACAAGTCCTGGGTACAAGAAGTTTCGGCCTAGCTTTCATTTACGAGGGAATTGTAAAAATATTCAACCTCCAAAGGCGAGGGTGTCAATTCATGTATATGAAGGATGGTGAACACTGGAAGAAGACTGAGATAAGGGTCAGCCGACCCTTCGGCATCACCTTGTAAATAGGTTGAAGTCTAACCCGAAGTGAATATGGGGGTTGCATAATCAAGATTCTCTTAACCATGGGGATGCACAGATGTCGTTACGATCTTTGCATAACATTCTATTTAACATCAACTAGAACACCAGATGACTTCGCACTTGGCAGCTATCATAGTATATAGAACTACGCTGAATCTCTAATGTATTCACCAGTTTTCTACAAATTCGTCCAACTATGTGCTTCTTCTTCGCAATCACGCACTTGTATTCCAATTAGTCAATGTGAAATTGCCATTCACATACATATAAATTAAGCACAAAAACTCACATTAACTCGAATAGAAAACATGTGATAAACCCATACACATAAACAAGAAGGATCGGTTGCCGCTTCTATGATGATCGCTTGTTCTATGATCGATCCTTATCCCAAATGACTCTATAAAATATGCATTTTATCTCTCATGGATAATGCTAGCAGATTTTTTCTTAATCCGTCAATTGATTTTGTAAATGAGGGGTCGTTCCCTAACCATCGATCATCAGCATGAACATTTGCAAGTATACATCTAATATTAAAACACTAATTTATAATTATAGACATTGTATGCATTCTTATATTGACTGTTTTGCAGATAAAGCATGGTTGATTTGTTGAGCCTCAGTAACTACCAGGAAACCCCTTGCTTTGAATTGACAAAAGATCCCTACCTTTCTCCATTCACAAATGGATGGTATGTTGAGATGGAAGATCCAAATAATTTGTACCCGGATATATATCCATTCTACTTGGATTACGACGAAAAGCTTATTAGAGGTGGGATATTGACATATGCGGAACCAATTGATTCTGATAAAAAATTGTAAGTTCAAGATGAAGCGGTCATCGGTGAAAAGTATGGCCTTATATAGTGTGATCTTATGGTTTCTGATTATCGACCAGATCTAATGAAAAATGTTCCCGATCCAGATCCGATTTCCTGTGCAAAGCAAGGGTGGGTTTTTCCCTTGTATGTTGTTTCTAATCTTTTCAGAATTGATACCGTGACATCCTTGAAGAATGGAATTTTGTCGGTATGGAGGAAAAGAATGTTGGCTGGGAAAAAGTTCTCTGTATTACATTATATGAATATTGATAAGAGGTCGATAATGGTATGCCATGAAAATATTCTTACATACAATAGAAGAGCATTTTTCCAACATATTGTAAAAGATGTGGAGAAATCTACTTTAAAACAACTCAAAGGAAGTCCTTCTAGAGCGATGCTACAGAAAGCAACTAAGAGCTTCGAAAGTTCAAAAGAAGTTCAACAACTTCAGATCAAATACTTTTTGTTCAATGAGAAAGTTTTTTCCATTGAGGTAACAAGATGTGTTGTTTCACCTTCGCACTTACAATATCGAAAGGTTGATGAGGAGGTCATGCAAAAGATGGTTGTATCACTTGTCCATACATTTAAAACAATATTGAGAGATGTTATTCTATTGCCTTTCAATAAGGAGACAAGATTGCCCTTTCTTCCTGAAAATGAAGAAGAAATTAATCTGCCATCAGTAAATTTTTATATATTGGGTGGGCAGCATACTATTTCTACACAGAAAATAATCATTGCAGATGATCAATATAATCCGCTCCATAAAAGGTATCGACATCGAACAACTAGTCTTCTACATAGAGACGTTCCTCAGGACATCATCAACAAATTATGCAAACAACAAAATTTGTCAAACAAGGAATTTGCAAACACTACATTCATTTCTTTAGTTGAAAAAGCAAGGGAGATATGGTTATTTGGTGGTTCTCCATCCCGCCCAGGAAAGGGAAATGCTTCCAGTGATGCTTGGCAGGTATAGAATTTTTTTTCTTATCAATCAAATTCTTTAGATTGCTGCCTGTGTTATGAAATTAGGAAATTCACTGGACTATTCAATTTTATATGTTTGCAATCTTTCCAAACTCAATGTATGGATATATTTCATGTTAACCAAAGGGAGAGCCTTAAAGACAAGCTAACTCTTGTTTTGACATCGGAATGACTATGGAGCAAATGGCAGTCTGTATTCGAGCTTTACAAAAGTGGCATCTTGACATGCTCGCTGAAGAGCATCGGTCAGGATGATTTTTCTCTAAATAAAATAAAGAGTTATGGCTCTAATTTTTTAAGACCATTGCTTGATCTTGATGAAGATGATTGACCATTGTGGCGGACAATATAATCAGCGGATCGGTTTGGATGAGCACATCAATCAATAAAACATTTTGCGCAGAAACTTTAAGTCAATATTGCAAATGAATAAAGGACGAGAGGTCAACCAGGCATTCGATTGTTGAATATTTCAAAGTTAATGGTGTTCAAATTGATCAATCACAGAATGTCACTAACCATAATGTCATTGAAATATATAAAATTGCACAAAACCATCTCTAGCAACTGTGTAGTATTTTATGCTCCGGAAAGCAAGCAAAATCTCCGAGTAAAAAGAGAAAGAACGAATCTGAAGTAAATATTGGTACCAAAATACCAATTGATGCTTATAAAATATTGAATTTATATATCAATAAAGAGAGTATCTCCATTGAAGACGTCGAAAATAGTTCACAGTTTTCTTGTCAATGTTGTTACCCTAATTCTTTGGTCACCACACTCAAAACAATTCCATTTTTTGGTGTGACAGTCGGCTGTGAATTTGTTGCTGTGGATATGTGTAATTGTGCTATTCCATGGACATAACAAGACATGCTGGCGTTTTTGTACTACTTAGAAATAAATCAAGAGGCATGTACTTGTATTTTTCAAGTTTATATGGAGAACTCTTGTATGATTTATAAATCTTTCACAAGTTGGAGCAAGAAATAAAAAAAAAAAAATATGTTATAGTGAATCCTACAATGGCAGTATATGGAGAATTCTCCAGGGACCTATTTATAGGATTATCTATTATACAATGTTGGCACATTGGAAGTGATGAGGATATTTTATCTACTTCTGAAATTAACATGGATTGGAAAGATGACGGCCTACCGACGCTTGATTTACCTTGGCCCAAGGTTAACAGCGATAGTGCGAGGAGCCATGTGTTTCCAAAAGAAAGGACACAGGAATTCTGGGATCACATAGTTTCTAGACAGGTCTCTTCTGAAGGCATAGTTCTTTCGCTGTACGCAGGAGGTAGGCTTCTTCGTTCATTGACCAGGTCTCCAAAAAGAATAGTTATTTCTATTGTGGAGACAGTACAACAAGATCTGTTCATGAACAGTTTCTATCATGAATTGGGTATAAAACAAGGTATTTCTATTAACATTTTCAGATGTCTTTGATTTTATTTTACTTTTTTCTCAAACAAGGTATTTCTATTAACATTTTCAGATGTCTTTGATTTTATTTTACTTTTTTCTCAAACAAGGTATTTCTATTAACATTTTCATATGTCTTTGATTTTATTTTACTTTTCTCGGTCGGTTATGTTCAATAACTTCTTTAAATTCCTATTCTACTACATATTCAAATAAAGAGCATACCCAGGTATTCTCCAATCGAATTACAATATCCAATGATGAAATTGAATGTGTTAGAGAATCGACAAAGAACTACCAAATAGGACAAGAAGGTAAAAAATGATTTTTCACAGATCGTGGTTAAATTAAGTAAATTATGAAAGGGGATAGTGACCTACAAAAAATTATATAAAATGTATACCTACACATTTCCAGGTCAACATGTGGATCATCCACAACCAGTTCTGGCATCGACGATGTCCTTGGAGATTGGCCAGCAAATCACATTGGAGAATAAGGGACCGGGCGGGAGCTTGGACAATAATGAACAAGGCGAGAGCTTGAACAGTGCAACACAAGAAGAGGGCTTGGGCAGTATTGAACATGGAGAGGGCGCGTTGGTGTCAAAATGCGGTGTCTCCAGCTATGTTACTCACTAGTCAAATGTTGGCCTTCCATTGACAGGTAAAAGATAATATTTTCTACTTAAATTGATAAAACAAATTTATTCGCAACTATATATAATGACATACAATATTTCCGTGCACCTCCCCATACAAAAATGTTATTGATATTAGAAATGGAAGGTTTTCTATTTCGCAAGAAAGTCACGGAAAATGACTCCAAAAGAGAAAAAAAAGGGGAAAGAGTAAAAAAGAGGGAAGAGACTACTCTAATAAGTGGTGAATTTAAACATATAAAAACTTCATATGAGTCACGAACACATGCCATTCAATTTTTGGATTTACTTCTTTCCAAATTCAATGTTGGGATTTGGTCACCTAAATGTGGTGTCAATGAGGGGAAGCTACTGCTTACAAAATTTTTGTTGGCATGTGGTAAAGATAAATCATATGAGAAATTTTATTTATTTATTTGGTTTCAAGAGAGATGTACCTACGATCAAGAAGGAAAGACAAAAAAAATATGTAGAGTGTGTGGAAGGAGTTCCCAATGCAAACTTCAGAAATTAATACATCAATGATTGTTTTGGAGGGTGATGGTGAGAAAGCAGTTCCATTTCAAAACTGTATTTCGTGTAAGCCCTTTATTGGGTCCTCCCTTCAGACAGATACTGAATTGGTACATGGAGTTTGGAAGCATTTGAGTAAAATGCAAGAATTAGCTGATATCAGAAACTATCAAATGTAACCTATCATTGCCTATTTCTAGATGTAATCTATCATTGCCTATTTTAAATCATTCAATGTCTTTTCTGTTTTTTCCAGAGATTTTACTATTTTCATCTAGTGAATGTAACATATTATTAGTTCAGTGTGATGCTTTTATTAAATCAATTAAATCTGTTGTTGTCACCTACCCAAATTCTGAAAATATTATTTTATTGGCAAAATACTTTATGTTAAATTTTAATTACAAAATTTTGTAATTATGATCAAGTTTGGTCGAGGATGAAGGTAATTACTGATTATTATTATTTAATAAATTAAAGTAGGAGACAAACACCCAAGGGAACTGTTAAATGAATGTTCACTGACCCACCAGGAGGAATGGAAGCTGTTAGAAGGTATGGGACAAATGGCAGCATTTGCACTCCACCACTAGCTGTTGGTTATGGGACAACTACCCCTAAAAATGTGGCATTATACCCCAGATAGGTGGGAGTGAGTAGGCAGCTCATTAAATGACCAGTTAACCACTAAAAGGCCTAGGCATCCTACATTCAAATTGAGCAGACAACTCTCTTACAATATTTTTTGCAGAAATATTCCTCAAGTGCATCAAGTGATCACTGAGAGATTCAAATAGGGAGGCTATGTGAGAGTGCAGCTGTAAGTCTGCTAATTATACTGAGAAGGAAAACCAGAGGTGCTGGTGTAGGTCTTTTCACTGCTGAGTCTTAAGGACTGGACAATCTACATTCTATTGCAAGTTGTTGTGCTAAGGCTTCTACAAAATCTTCCTCTTGGTGCTTGAGTGAACAGGCTCGGGATTCCTAAGGAAAGTAACTTGGCTATCTTCAGGAATTGGTTGGGTGGAATAGGTTCCTTGGGCTATTTGTTTCTCCTACAGTTAACCAGGTTTTACTGTTCCTACTTTTGTTTACAATTTATTGTTTCCGCTTAGTAGAATTATTAAACTTTGTCATGTAAAAGATGTTATTTTATTTTCTGATCTAAGTATGATTTTGAATGAAAAAGCTTTGTGAAATATTTAATTTGATAACCATCTCTATATTTTTCCCCATGCTGTTCTCTGCATAGTACTCTAGTATAGAAAAGCAAATTGAGAAAGATAAGTGATAGGCAGAATGCCATTGATTGGGATAATGATTACAATACTAATTCTTGTTAAGATTCTGTCCTATATTTAAACACAGTAAACATTACAGTATAGCATCAACAGCAGTATAGAATTCATCTAATTATCATATGAAAGAAAAAAACAGCATGTTTCTGCACAGTGCTATATATTTCTCTTAACTCTATTTATTTCAGATAGTAAACAAATGCAATCAATATTAAACATTTCATGTTTTTCAAAGTAATTCTATTTCCAAGAATTATAGTAGCTGCAAGAATTAATCCTAGTATAGATTTCTTGCAATTATATATATTTCATTTCTTCACTAACTTTCACTTTTGATTCCATTTATCGAATATCTACACAGTAGTATTAAACCCTAAGATACTACAAACCCTAATTTTGTTTATATAGATCATAATCCAAGCAAGAACACACACACACATCAAAAACATTTATTACACAGGTTAAGTCTCGGTACCAAACTCAGTACAAATGTTAGGAACCCATGTCTTTACTTTGTTAGTATATTGTTGTTGGACGCATATGCTTCTAAGTCTTCCCATAGTATTTGTTGATCCATAGTTTGTGTTATTGTTGTTGGCGCATATGCTTTGTGAGTCTCCCATAGTTTTGTTGATCCATAGTTTGTATTGGCCCATGGTTTTGACTCATAGTATTGGCGCCTAGACTTAGCCCATGGTTTGTATTAGCCCATGGTTTGTATTGACACATAGTATTGACCCATGGTATTGGCACCTAGACTTAGTATATAAGTGTGTGTTGAGGCCTATGAAGGCACCGTGAATTTAGTTGTATTGAGCTTGCTTAAAGGAGGTTGTCCGCTTGAAGTGGCCCGTGATCAATATAAAAGTGATTATGAGTTCTGTTATTTCTGATATCTCGTGTATTTGCATTAATTAATTATTGCAGGTTCTTCACATCTGGTATCAGAGCACTTTCTTGGGCTCGTTGAGTGGAATTTCTACCAAATTTTTTTTCGCATCTATTGCAGCTTCGGATTTGGGAATAATCCCTATCCGCTTAACTATGGGAATTACTTGGGAATAATCCCTAAAACTCATTGTGAGGAGTACCACAGGAACCCTAAAGTAGCTGGCCCATTGAGAGGACCTTCCAGCGAAAGCGGCAACGACCCCTACCTGATTGACTAGTTCCCACCCGTGAGGTAAACCAAGAGTTGTCGTTTGTGGAAAAGCGGTTATCAATTTTACCTGAGCCGTGGAGTGAGGGGTACTGCCCCAATATGCAAGCTGTCAGACAGCATTGCTGGCTGAGTGAAACACTTGAACTGTTAGGAAGCCATACATACCTGGGGTCCATATCTATTTTCAGTTGAACTATTGCCGATCACTTCCTCTCCAAATCCAGCCATTTCGGATCTATTCTGAAAGTCGTTCTAGATCCAGTCATCATTTCAGATCCAACCATTTTTTATCCCTTTTGTGTCGTTGCAGATCGATCTGTTGCGGATCCCTTCCACGCCGCTGTTGCCGATCCATTTCTGGAAAAAAAAAGGAGTATAAAATTATGTTTTTCGGCCATATCTCCCTTGCTTCAACTCTATTTTCCATGAAAATTCACTGGCATCCCTACAATCCCATTCTGCATATTTTATTCCTGAAGACCCTATCCCAAATTCCACTTCCCAAGACCAAAAATCTCACATTTGTCTATTTTTAGGGTTTGCCATAACTTCTTCAATTTTCACCCGATTGCCTTCAAATTTTACCATAGAGTTCCCGCTTCTAAAATTCCCATTTTTTACTTCCCTGTCCCTTAGAAAGTGTCGAAAACCTAGTCAAACCCCAATTACCCCTCCGAGTTTTTCCCAAATCCAAATTTCCCCTTACTAAATAAGCTTGTGTTTGTGTTTTTCTATCCATTCCCCCCCCCCCCCACACACACAAAAAAAAATTCCTAGTTATGGTTGTCACTCGCACAGGAGCAAAAACCATGGAGGAAGCACTTGCAGCCATCCAAACCAAACTCCAAGATCTGGATGAAAAATTTCTCAGCTTCCATCTTCAGCATTCAGCCATGAACAATAACCGACAACCAGAATCTTCTGCATTCATTGGGTTCTCTTCTTCTAGCAATTTTCGTGGGTCGAAGCTTGATTTTTCTCGCTCCAATGGTATTGATCCGACTGGATGGATATACCGAGCAAAACAATATTTCAGTCTGCATAATACTTTTGATGTCCAAAAAGTTCCACTTGCATCCTTTCATTTGGAACAGGAAGCCCTTCAATGGTACCATTGGTACATCAAATCTCATCCCAAGCCAAACTGGATAGATTTTCGCCAACTCCTTTTGCTACAATTTGGTCCTAGTTCTTTTGATGACTTCACAGGAGCACTCACTAAACTTCACCAAATTGGCACAGTGAGAGAGTATCAGACAGAATTTGAGAAACTGCCAATCACACAGAAGGATTGTCTGATGAATTCTACAAGAGTTGTTTTATCAGTGGTCTCAAGGATGAAATCCGCTCAGAAGTCAAAATGTTCTGTCCCAACACAATGATGGATGTCCTAGAGTTGGCTAAGTTAGCAGAGAACAAGATCCGAGCTAAACAACGCTCCAAACCCACCTTTGTTCCCTTCAAAAATATGGGTTCCCAACGACCTCCCATCATGCCTGCTCCTCAAACAACTCCTATCAAGCATTTGTCTGAAACAGAGACGCAGGCATGCCGAGAAAAAGGGATTTTTTATAATTGTGATGAGAAATTCAGTCGGGGACATAGATGTGTTCAACAAAAGCTCTATCTCTTGGATGTGGATTCTCTGCCTACCTCAGAACTTGGTGAAGAAGCTCTAGATACATTAGATGTTCAGGTCGACATTCAACACTCGCCTATTGACACCCCATCTCAAGACGACCCACCTGAGATCTCTCTCCATGCTATAACTGGCATCACCACCCCACAAACAATGTGGGTCAGGGGATACTTCAAGAAGCTCCCTCTTACCATACTCATTGATTCTGGTAGCACTCATAACTTCATTGACCCTCGGATTGCCAAACAAGCTGATTGTTTTGTCCATCCTTGCTCCAACTTTGAAGTCATGGTTGCCAATGGGGGCACCTTACCTTGCAAGGGGAAGAGTCACAATGTGTGTATCTATATGGAAGATTATAACCTATGCTCTGACATGTTTTCCTTGTCCTTAGGCGGATGTGATGTGGTTTTGGGCATTCAATGGTTACGCACACTTGGCCCCATCTTATGGGATTTTGCTGAACTTTGCGTTCAGTTTTTAGCCAATGGGACACAACACAAAATTATGGGCTTACAACCAGGGTCTCTTCACATTATCAGTTCACATCGCCTAGAAAAGATCCTTAAGAAGAATTCACATGGTGTCATTTCTCATCTCCATTCCCTTCAGATGCACCCACCAATGGTCTCCACTACTTCCTTGGATAGATATGCAGGTGTCTTTGTTGCACCAGTGGGCTTGCCTCCTTCACGATACCTTTCCTGTAAGCATTTAGCCGCATCTACATCTCAGCAGGACATGATAACTATTTTTCATACAGTACAGAAGTGGCAGCCATCCCTATTGGGGAATTATTTCTGCATCAAGATTGATCTCCAGAGTCTGGAAACTTTCCTGGAACAACAGGTCCCCTCCATAGCACACCTGAAATGGGTTATCCAAATCATGGGTTATGACTATGTGACCACTTACCAGAAGGGTAAGGACAATATGGTGGAATATGCTCCTTCTCGCACATTTGATGACCTAATTTCTCTTACAGCTATTTCTCTGCTTGTTCCAAATTGGTTGCAATCTATTCAATAGGGCTATCTCTTCTATGAACTCCATGCTTCTTCATTAGTAGGGCATTCTGGGTTCCTCAAAATGTATGACCAGGAACAATGTAACTTCTTTTGGCAGGGACTCAAAAGGACAATTCAATGGATGGTGGTTGACTGTGATACTTTCCAGGTCAACAAGGGTGAAACGATCCTCCTTTCGTGACTGCTCGAACCCTTTCCCATCCCTCCACAGATTTGGACAACTATTTCTATGGATTTCCTAGAAGCACTCCAGTGGTATAGTACCACATCTCAAAGGACACCATATCAAGTAGTCTCTGGATAGGCACCACCAATTCTTCTTCCATACACCTTCAGCAGCTTCCCAGTTCAGGAAATTGACTCAATTCTTTGAAACTGTGATCAGCTTCTTCTCATTCTGCAGGACAATTTTTACATGGCAAGAATTCGACTGAAACAACAAGCTAATCAACACCGTTTTGAACGCACTTTTCACATCACTGACATGGTTCTTCTTCGTCTAAAGCCTTCCACGCAATCCTCCCTGAAACTCCAAAGGTGCAAGTGGCTCAGAATGCAACCCAAGGATGCTACAGGGGACCCACTCCTTCAGATTCTGCATCAATTTCCACATCTAAAGCTTTGAGGACAAAGTTTTTTCTAAGGGAGAGGGGATGTTAGGAACCCATGTCTTTACTTTTTTAGTATATTTTTGTTGGATGCATATGCTTTGTAAGTCATCCCGTAGTATTTTTTGATCCATAGTTTGTGTTATTGTTGTTGGTGCATATGTTTTGTAAGTCGCCCATAGTTTTGTTGATCTATAGTTTGTATTGGCCCATGGTTTTGACTCATAGTATTGGCGCCTAGACTTAGCCCATGGTTTGTATTGACACATAGTATTGACCCATGGTATTGGTGCCTAGAATTAGTATATAAGTGTGTGTTGAGGCCTATGAAGGCACCGTGAAGTTAATTGTATTGAGTTTGCTCAAAGGAGGTTGCCCCCTCGAAGTGGCCCGTGATCAATATAAAAGTGATTCTGAGTTATGTTATTTCTGATATCTCATGTATTTGCATTAATTAATTATTGGAGGTTCTTCACAACAAACCAGATAGTAATCAGAAACTATAGGTAAGGTTCTTTCATAAAACAAATAGAACATTGACGTAAAGCCTCTACAAAAACATTTAACAATCAATCTATATCATCAATTTTCCAAATATAGTTATAATTAACGAGAACGAAATATAGGCATACAATTTTTACAGTTATGCAAATTACAATTCTCGGCCCAAGAAAACCATTGTTGCTTGGCATCATCGTAACCGGTATTTAAAGAGTGTTCTCAACTGTTATTAAAAAACATAACTTTCCATTGCAAAGAAACAAACCATAGTTTACAAGTGCAAAAGAACCCTCAGTTCTTGATTTTCCATTAAAGTATATAAGAAAGAATTACATTACGGCCTTACAAAGTTCCCAACAGAACACAGAGTTACCCTCATCATCTTTAAACATTAAGCCGAAACCGTGGAACAACAAAACCATACAGGGTTTTACCCTGGACTTTAACAACACGAAAACGAGAACTAAGTTCTCAAAAACAACACAGCCAGACATCAAATAGCCAAGTGGAAACTTAAAATACTGATAGGTTACCCTCTGTACAGTTTGAATAAAAAAGAGACAAACTTAAAACTTCATATTCGGCCATCACTGAAACAAGTCGAAGATTTCCAACTCTCGACATACAAAAAACACCAAAAAGGCACCTACAAGGTTTTTTGAGAACCACTGGAGCTTACCAGGAGAAGTAGAAGCATATTCCATTCTCCATGCTTGCACAGGAACCATCCTATGAAGTGGGTACCTAGAAAATTACATTTCGAACGGATTAAAACAAGAATACAAGAAAGAAAACAAGCAACACAGTATTATTTATTTTTCGTGAGCATTTACCTTTTATTTGAAGCTCGAAATATTAGCACATCACACCATCAAAGGAATGACAAAGCCTGGTGATATAGATAGCAACCACTAGCTAAGACTCAAAAGGCCATTCACTTAAACTGGAGCATAACACGTCGCACCAACTTGACGATGCAGTCATAATACTTTTAGCAATTTCGAATTCGAAATCAATAACAATCATACGATATGAAGGACCTCCCTCTTTTAAAATGACAGTGGAACCTTCACATCATTTTAATGGTGGAATCGTGGCCCTATCTCACTAAGACTGTAACCCTGTAACATTTAAAAACTACCTCTCACGGGTCACAGGATCAAAACCCTAAGAGGAACTCTCTCCAACCCTACATTTTGGCAGCCTGTCGGCCTCAACTCTAATGTAACAATGAAGATCGGGAAACTCGCTACCATTACATACAACTAGGTTTAGGGTTACATAATCAACGATCAAGATCTAGTGAGATCGATGAGCAAAGATATGCCAACAAGCTACGTTGAAAGCCAAGCAACATTGCATTGATATCCCATTAATTACAACAACCACAACATTGCCAACACTGCCTGCCAAGGGAAATTACCATGTACAGCTCGGAGGAGAAGCATTATGGAAACCATGCCAGCTAGGATTTCTAGTTGTATCATCAACCAAAGTTCATGTGGATGGACTACGTGGGTTGACAACAATACTTTCCACTATGGAGTTATGTCAAAACATTTAATACTTGATTGGACACTGTCAACTTGCCAACATTAAATTTAATACACGTCAACTCATCACTTCATTAACGAGATTATTGTGAATACAATAGCATATGATAATAATACTTAGGACAAGAGCTACGTCATATAGCATAGTTAAATCTATTGCTATAGTCTTAGTTTTTCAAAGGTTTGGATACATCACGTAATTGATTTCAAGTCATTGCTAGAGTTTAAAAATAGACAGAATTACATCCTATTCATTTGTTTGCATATTATAACCATACTATTGCATATTTTAATCGTATCATTTCATATTGAAAACCATATCATTGTAATTTCAGTGCATATTTGATATAGTTCAAAGTTAGGCATCGTAATATTTGAATTACATGTCAATGTAATATGTAAATGCATAGTAACTATAGAATAATTCTATTTTCATTTCTATAGTTTTGTATAAACAATAGGATGAAGTTTTATAATGCCAGCTCATAACGTAAACACCATATTCACAACAAATCTAATGTGAATAGCCATGAAGTGCAAGGACTATTTCTCAAGGTATCACCATAGGTATAGTTAAAGTGTTGACAAGATACACTCTAAAGCCAAGTTCTTATACAAGCACTAGCCACTATACCTTATCTAATTTAACTATGTATTCAAATGATAAATTCAAAATTTAGAGCACTCTAAATTCTGTAGACGTAAAATACAATATTAACACTATTTTCTACAAGCTTCCTACAGTAGTATCCATAGATATTAGTATCGCTTTTTTAATGATAATGACAGTAGTCATACAATAATATATGTAGCGTTATATCAGAACACATGGACAACTTGAAATTACAACACTGAAGAGTTTAAATGTCATTACATAAACTAGGATTAGAACCATGTATCCATACCTCCAGTAACTGGTGTTGCAAGGAAGTACTTGGCATTCTAATTTTACATTGACGATGAATTGAAAGACACAAGTACTCTTAGCACATGTCATAGGATTTCTTACGTGCGGTATGCACATGGAAACAAGATTCAAATGCTTTAGTTAAACGTAGCTAAGTAAACTCCAGGGTACCTCGTAGGACCCCTTAATCATCATACCAACAAACTGTCAACACTTCATCAAGAACATCATAATAGTACAAACAATGTACAGCATGTAATTATATTTAGAACTTAAGCAGAATCGTAAATTGTATTCTTATGCATAATCATAAAAGATCTTTCGTTAAGGATATTAACATCCACTTAAATCTAAAATAGAAAATATAGTTATATATTATTTATTTTAGAAGTATGACGTGTCATTGTCATTAATTATCTTAGTTATGAAATCTAATTAATTTATATGTTCCTTATTAATGCCTTTGATAATTATTGCTATTATAAAAAATTCTAAATTTTGGTATTTTTCGGGATGTTACATGTGGTATCAAAGCTCATGTTCAAACTCTAGGCCTGAAAAAGGTCCAAGAACATGCAACAGAAATTTATTTACAGCAGAAATCTTACTAATTCAAAAATTTAAACTATTTGTATTACACAGAAATTATTTAAAATACAGGTATGGAAGGATCAGCTGAACAGTTAGAAGATAGATTTCGACCCAACAGTCATAGCATGGGACAATATTATGAAGAAGAAGTCCATGGCGAATTAAATGACAATTCGTCAGAATTGTTACGAGCATTTCAAGAATTAAAGGCAGAAATCCGATCTGTAAAACAAGACAATGAGAAAATTCTGAAGGCACAAGAAGAATTAAATCAAGTACTGTTCGAACAATTCCCAATTGATGAACATAATAGAGAAATTGAAAATACCTCCAAGATTGAGGATTTACCTCATCCAGACAGATGTAAAAAGATGAAAACTGATGATGCAAACAACATTTCAACATCATCAGAAGCTGCCCATGAAAAACGGAAAAAGAAAAGAAATTATTCAAGTGACAGCAACGAAGGGGACTACAAACCCAAAAGGAAAAGTCACAAATAGTATGAGCAAATTTTTGGGGAGTTTAAGAAAATCAAACCCCCAACCTTCAATAGTGAAACTGAAAAAGGAGAGACAACAGAAGCTTGGCTGTGATTATTCTGAATCATTGAAGGCAAAGATGGCAATCTACAACTTGATCGGCAAGGCGGATATTTGGTGGCAGGACATCAAAAGAGTAAAGGGCATTAAGGACAAGGATGTGAATTGGAGTACCTTCAAATTGTACTTCAAAAAGAAGTTCTTATCAGAACAATACTATGAAGAAAAATCAAAGGAGTTCTTTGACTTAAAGCTGGGAAGTATGAACATGAAGGAAATGAACAGTAAATTTTTGAATTTACTGAGATATGTGCCATACCTCGTGGAAGAAAAACCGAAGATCCAAAGATACTTGAGCTATCTACCTTTCAATATTAAGGACATAATCGAGTATGACAATTCAAAGACCTTAGAAGAGGCCATGAGGAAAGAAACTTTCTGTTATGACACTAATCGAAAAAGAGAAGGAATATCAAATTGGAAAAGTCATAAACCCAGAAATTTTGAACTGAAAAAGAAAAATTTCAGGTTTAGTGGAAATTCTGGATTCCAAAAGATAAAATTTCAAAATCGGAATTTTCAAGGAAACAATTCCAGAAACAGTCAGCAGCAGAATTTTACAGCACCTAGAAACACTCCCAATACTACCAGGACTAATGATCAAAAGGCACCTATCAAATGTTTTGAGTGTCAAGGTCCTCATTATGCATCAGAATGCCCCAAGAGGAAGCGGACAGCTGACAACATTCATTCCATTCAAACTGAACCTACTGTTGGAGACTTAGCAAGGGAGATGCCCATAATTAATGCAACACTCGACAACAGACAAGCAGATCATCAAATCTCTATGGTAGAGATTGAAGGTATGGTACAAAATCATCTTGTTACTATTTTGATTGACCCAGGTGCTAGCTTAAGTTATATATCACCAGATATTGTAGAAAGTTTTAAATTGTAAATAGAAAAGTTCAGTAAATCTTGGTTAGTTAGACTGGCAACAGGAACAAAGAGGAAAGTATCAGATTTTATTGAAAGTTGTGCTTTATCCATGAATTAGTTAAAGACACAAATCAAGTTGAATGTTTTACCTTTAGGACCCTATGATATTATAATCGGAATGGACTGGTTAACAGCCCATCATGTCGTTCTGAACTGTTATGAGAAAAGTTTTACATGTTTAAATGATGAAGGAGAAATGGTAGAAGTAAAAGGTATTCCAAGAAAGACAACCCTTAGATAGATTTCAACCATGCAAGTGAAGAGGGTAGTTAGGAAAGGATGTCAGTTGTTTGCAGTAAATGTAGTAAATGAGGAGTTTATTTGTAAAGAGGACAAACTGAAACTAGAAGACATACCTGTCCTAAAATATTTCAAAGATGTTTTTCCTGAGGAGATTCCAAGATTACCTCCTAAAAGAGATCTAGACTTTACCATCGAATTAATACCAAGAGCAGTACCGAATTCTAAAGCTCCATATAGGATGAATATACTGGAATTAAATGAGTTGAAATCACAGTTGAAGGAACTGATTGATAAGAACTATATAAGAACCAGCGTGTCTCCTTGGGAAGCACTTGTTATATTTGTTAAAAAGAAAGATGGAACCCTAAGACTGTGCATAGATTATCGCCAGCTGAATAAGATGACAATCAAGAATCGATATCCATTGCCTTGCATAGACGATCTATTTGATCAGCTGCGTGGAGCAATGATATTTTCAAAGATTGATCTAAGGTCAGGATATCATCAAGTACGGGTTAAAGATGAGGATATTTTCAAAACATCTTTTAGAACTCGATATGGACATTATGAGTTCGTAGTCATGCCATTTGGCTTGACTAATGCCCCAGCTATATTTATGTGTTTGATGAACAATATTCTGCACAAATACTTAGATAAGTTTGCTATTTTGTTCATAGACGACATTTTAGTGTATTCTAAAAGCAAAGAAGAGCATGACGAACATCTACAGATTATCTTACAAGTTCTGAGAGATCATCAACTATACGCTAAGTTTAGTAAGTGTGACTTTCACATGGACAAAATTCAGTATTTAGGGCACATAATTTATAAGGAAGGAATCTCGGTGGACCTCGATAATATAAAAGCCATTAATGATTGGCTGGTTCCTAAGGATGTGTCGGATGTGAGATCATTTATGGGTATTACTAGATATTACAGAAAATTTATAGATGATTTTTCAAAGATTGCAAACCCCATAACCTCCTTGCAGAAGAAAGGGAAGAAAATTGTGTGGGATCAGAAATGTTCAGATATTTTTAAGAAGTTAAAGGAGTTACTAACTACAACGCCTATTCTGAGGCTAGCAGATCCTAATAAGGATTTAATAGTTTGCACAAATGCATGTAATGACGGACTCGATGGAGTCCTAACACAAGAGGGACATGCTGTTGCATACAAATCTAGAAAGCTAAAAGTACATTAGAAAAACTACTCTACTTATGATTTAGAGTTATTAGCAGTAATTCATGCTTTAAAAATGTGGCGTCACCACCTTATTCGCAGAAAATTTACCTTGTTGATAGATAATATGGGTCTGAAATATTTATTAGATCAGACAAATTTGAACGCTAGACAAGCTAGATGGTTAACTTTTCTAAGTGAGTATGATTTTGAAATTCAGCATATTAAAGGGAAAGAGAACAAGGTTGCTGATGCATGAAGTCGTAAAGCAAAACTGAATTTTATTTCAGCCATCAGTACTTACTCAACAGATTTAGAAAATCAGATCCTTGAAAGGAGTGAAATGGATGAAGAATACAGAAAATTACAAGAAAAGACAGCAAATAGCAATTCTGAAAATTCTATGGCAGATTATAGTTTGAAGGAAAATGGACTATTATTATACAAAAACAGATTGTATGTACCCAACATACCAGAAGTAAAAAATCTGATTTTAAATGAGATACACAAAAGCCATTACTCTGGTCATCCAGGTTATCAAAAAACCATTACTATGCTATGGAAGGAATACTATTGTCCCAGAATGAAAGATGAAGTAGCAGAGTACATAGCTAAGTGTTTGGACTGTCAAAAAGTGAAGGTTGAACATCAACATCTGGCTAGACTGTTGCAGCCATTACCTATACCTAGCTGAAAATCGGAAGTGATAAGCATAGACTTTATTACTGGACTACCCAAAAATCAGAAGAAGAAAAAAATGACTCTATCATGGTGGTAGTGGATAAACTTAACAAGGAAACAAACTTTATACCTGTGAAGACTACTCATAAGGCTCCAGACATTGTAGAAATCTTCATGAAGCAGATTTTTTTATTACATGGTATACCAAAAGTGATAATTTCAGATCGTGACTCTAAGTTTACTGGAAACTTTTGGAGGGTCTTTATTTAAAGGGTTGAATACAACCTTGAAATTCAGTACAACATTTCATCCACAAACAAATGGACAGACAGAAAGAGTGAATCAGGTATTGGAAGACTTGTTGAGAATGTATGTTAAGGATCAGCTTGGTAAGTGGGAAGACTACTTGCATTTAGCAGAATTTGCATATAATAACCATTATCATGCATCAGCCAGACTTAGCCCTTTTGAAATTCTTTATGGTAGGAAATTTAATACACCTGTTTCTTGGAATGACCCAGTAAATAGAGTTGTTTCAGGACCTGAATTGTTGCAGGAGTTAGAACTAACTGTGAAACAGGTACAAAGAAATCTAAAAGCTACCCAAGATAGGAAAACGAGTCAAGCAAATCTTAAAAGGACTCATAAAAAGTTCCAGGTTGGTGAACATGTTTTCCTCAAGGTAAGACCGAAGAAGAGTTCATTGAAATTGGGAAGTTGTGCCAAGCTGGCACCCAGGTGGGACAAGATGGCTATTTTCAGGTGGAAGTAGACTGTATCCTTGAAAGGAGGGAAACGCTACTCCGAAATTGCACCATTGGTAAGGTAAAGGTGCAATGGAAGCACCTTAGCCTAGAAGAAGCAACCTGGGAGTTGGAGAGTAGTATGCAGGAAACATACCCAAATTTGTTTTAGGAACACTCAGAGAGTGATTAACCAACATCGAGGACGATGTTGAGACTTAAGGGGGGGTGTATATCACCTACCCAAATTCTGAAAATATTATTTTATTGGCAAAATACTTTATGTTAAATTTTAATTACAAATTTTTGTAATTATGACCATGTTTGGTCAAGGATGAATGTAATTACTAATTATTATTATTTAATAAATTAAAGTAGGAGACAAACACCACAGGGAACTGTTAAATGAGTGTTCACTGACCCACTAGGAGGAATGGAAGCTGTTAGAAGGTATGGGACAGATGGCAGCATTTGCACTCCACCACTAGCTGTTGGTTATGGGACAACTAACCCTAAAAATGTGGCATTATCCCCCAGGTGGGTGGGATAGAGCAGGAAGCTCATTAAATGAACAGTTAACCACTAAAAGTCCTAGGCAGCCTATATAAGGCAATTCGAATTGAGCAGGCAGGTCTCTTACAATATTTTCTGCAGAAATATTCCTCAAGTGCATCAGGTGATCTCTGAGAGATTCGAATAGGGAGGCTATGTGAGAGTGCAACTATAAGTCTGCTACTTATACTGAGAAGGAAAACCAGAGGTGCCAGTGCAGGTCTTTTGACTGTCTTAAGGACTGGATAATCTACATTCTATTGCAAGTTGTTGTGCTAAGGATTCTATAGAATCTTCCTCCTGGTGGTTCAGTGAACAGGCTCGGGGGTCCTAAGGCAAGTAACTTAGTTTTCTTCAGGATTTGGTTGGGTGGAACAGGTTCCTTGGGATTTTTGTTTCTCCTACAGTTAACCAGGTTTTACCGTTCCTACTTTTGTTTACAGTTTATTGTTTCTACTTAGTAGAATTATTAAACTCTATCATGTAAAATAAGTTATTTTATTTTCTAATCTAAGTATGATTCTGAATGAAAAAGATTTGTGAAATATTTAATTTGATAACCATCTCTATATTTTTCCCCATGCTGTTCTCTGCATAGTACTCTAATATAGAGAAGCAAATTAAGAAAGATAAGTGATAGGAAGAATGCCATTGATTGGGGTAATGATTACAGTAGTGATTCTTGTTAAGATTATGTCATATATTTAAGCACAGTAAACATTACAGTATAGCATCAACAACAGTATAGAATTCATCTAATTATTACATGAAAGAAAAACATAGCATGTTTCAGCCCAATGCTATATATTTCTCTTAACTCTATTTATTTCAGATAGTAAACAAATGCAATCAATATTAAACATTTCAAGTTTTTCAAAGTAATTGTATTTCCAAGAATTATAGCAGTTGCAAGAATTAATCCTAGTATAGATTTCTTGCAATTACATATATTTCATTTCTTCACTAACTTTCACTTTTGATTCCATTTATCGAATATCTACACAGTAGTATTAAACCCTAAGATACTACAAACCCTAATTCTGTTTATATAGCTCATAATCCAAGTAAGAACACATACACACATCAAAAACATTTATTACATAGGTTAAGTCTTCGGTACCAAACTCATTACAAACCAGATAGTAATCGGAAACTACAGGTAAGGTTCTTTCATAAAACAAATAGAACATTGAGGCAAACCCTCTACGAAAACATTTAACAGTCCAACTAAATCATCAATTTTCCAAATATAGTTATAATCAACAAGAACGAAATACAGGAATAAAATTTTTACAGTTATGCAAATTATAATTCTCGGCCCAAGAAAACCGTTGTTGCTTGGCATCACCGTAATCAGTATTTAGACAGTGTTCTCAACTGTTATTCAAAAACATAACTTTCCATTGCAAAGAAATGAACCATAGTTTACAAGTGAAAAAGAACCCTCAGTTCTTGATTTTCCATTAAAGTATATAACAGACAATTACATTACAGCCTTACAAGGTTCCAAACAGAACACAGAGTTACCCTCATCATCTTTAAACATTAAGCCGAAACCGTGGAACAACAAAACTACATAGGGTTTTACCCTGGACTTTAACAACACGAAAACAAGGACTAAATTCTCATAAACAACAAGGCCAGTAATCAAATAGCCAAGTGGCAACTTAAAAGACTGAGAGGTTACCCTTTGTACGGTTTGAATCAAAACAAGACAAACTTAAAACTTCGTATTTGGCCATCTTTGAAACAAGTCGAATATTTCCAACTCTCGGCATACAGAAAACACCATCAAAGGCACCTACGAGTTTTTTCGAGAACCAAGGGAGCTTACCAGGAGAAGTAGAAGCATATTCCATTCTCCATGCTTGCACAGGAACCATCCTATAAAGTGGGTACCTGTAAAATTAGATTTTGAAGGGATTAAAACAAGAATACAAGAAAGCAAACAAGAAACACAATATTATTTATTTTTCGTGAGCATTTACCTTTTATTTGAAGCTCAGAATATTGGCACATCACACCATCAAAGCAACGACGAATCTTGGTGATATAGATAGCAACCACTAGCTAAGACTCAAAAGGCCATTCACTTAAACTGGAGCTTAACACCTCGCACCAACTTGATGATGCAATCATAATACTTGTAGCAATTTCGAATTCGAAATCAATAAAAATCATACGATATGAAGGACCTCCCTGTTTTAAACTAACAGTGGAACCTTCACATCATTTTAATGGTGGAATCATGGCCCTAGCTCACTAGGACTGTAACCCTAGAACATTTAAAAACTACCTCTCACAGGACACATGATCGAAATTCTGAGAGGAACTCTCTCCAACCCTACATTTTGGTAGCCTGTCGGCCTCAACTCTAACGTAACAATGAAGACCGGGAAACTCGCTACCATTACGTACAATGAGTTTTAGGGTTACATAATCAACGATGAAGATCTTGTGAGATCGACGAGCAAAGAGACGCCAACAAGCTACATTGAAAGCCGAGCAACATTGTATTGATATCCCATTGATTACAACAACCACAACATTGCCAACACTGCTTGCCAAGGGAAATTACCATGTACATCTTGGAGGAGAAGCATTATGGAAACCATGCTAGCTAGGATTTCTAGTTGTATCATCAACCAAAGTTCACGTGGATGGACTACGTGGATGGACTACATGGGTTGACAACAATACTTTCCACTATGGAGTTTGGTCAGAACATTTAATACCTTATCGGACACTGTCAACCTGCCAACAGTAAATTTAATACACGTCAACTCATCACTTCATTAATGAGATTATTGTGAATACAATAACATATGATAATAATACTTAGGACAAGAGCTAGGTCATATAGCATAGTTAAATCTATTGTTATAGTCTTAGTTCTTCTAAGGTTTGGATACATCACGTAATTGATTTCAAGTCACTGCTATAGTTTAAAAATAGATAGAATTCATCGTATTCATTTGTTTGCATATTATAACCATATTATTGCATATTGTAATCATATCATTGCATATTGAAAACCATATCATTGTAATTTCAGTGCATATTTGATATAGTTCAAAGTTAGGCATCGTAATATTTGAATTACATGTCAATGTAATATGTAAATGCATAGTAACTATAGAATACTTCCATTTTCATTTCTATAGTTTTGTATAAACAATAGGATGATGTTTTATAATTCCATCTCATAATGTAAACACCATATTCACAACAAATCTCATGTGAATAGCCATGAAGTGCAAGGACTATTTCTCAAGGTATCACCATAGGTATAGTTAAAGTGTTGACGAGATACACTCTAAAGCCAAGTTCTTATAGAAGCACTAGTCACTATACCTTATATAATTTAACTATGTATTCAAATGATAAATTCAGAACTTAGAGCAGTCTAAATTCTGTAGACACAAAATACAATATTAACACTATTTTCGACAAGCTTCCTACAGTAGTATCCATAGATACTAGTATCACTATTTCAATGATAATGATAGTAGTCATACAATAATATATGTAGCGTTATATCAGAACACATGGACGACTTGAAATTATAAAACTGAAGAGTTTAAATGTCAGTACATAAACTAGGATTAGAACCATGTATCCCTACCTCCAGTAACTGGTGTCACAAGGAAGTACTTAGCATTCTAATTTTACATTGACGATGAATTGAAAGACACGAGTACTCTTAACACATGTTGTCATAGGATATCTTACCTACGGTCTGCACATGGAAACAAGATTCAAATTCCTTAGCTAAATGTAGCTAAGTAAACTCTAGGGTACCTCGTAGGACCCCTTCATCATCATACAAACAAACTGTCAACACTTCATCAAGAACATCGTAATATTACAAACAATGTACAACATGTAATTATATTTAGAACTTAAGCAGAATCGTAAATTGTATTCTTATGCATAATCACAAAAGATCTTTCGTTAAGGAGATTAACATCCACTTAAATATGAAATAGAAAATATAGTTATATCTTTTTTATTTGAGAAGTATGGCATGTCATCATCATTAATTATCTTAGTTATGAAATCTAATTAATTTATATGTTCTGCATTAATGACTTTGATAATTATTGCTATTATAAAAAATTTTAAATTTTGGTATTTTTTGGGATGTTACATGTTGGTATTTTTCGGGATGTTACAGTTGTGATCATTAACTTCATGAACAAAGTGTTGCTATTGTTGTTATATATATAGTCATTGTTCTTGTATGCAGTGAGGATATCACTGCAAAAGAAACTATTGGTCCTGGGAGTTGAGGGATTGCTCTTTGGAGTTTGGTTGTTATCCAACATTGAAGGTTCTTCCAAACAACCTCATTTTGTCCATAAATGCTATTGTTATTCTACACGCATGTTCAACCGCAAAATTATCAGTGTTGCCAGAGACCATTTCGACGTTGCTCTGTGGTTTTCTTTGCTCAACAACATGGAAATAAAAAATTTCCTAGGTGTATTTGAATGGTTGAAAAATAAAAAAATTGTATTTATTTGGGGTCGAGAGCGATTTGAACCTAGTACTATTTATAATCACTCAATGTCTGCATACTATAATGTTGGTGAAGTACCGAACATATACAAAAAGTTCTTCAAGGATGTACTTATCCAATATGGAGATATATATAAACAAACAGACATGTTGTTTATAGATGAAGGGCAATATCAATCAACAGATAATAGCAAGGAAAACTGCTTGAAAATGCCAACTAGTTGGAAATTTGATGGTTCACAAGAGAGAGATATAACTATAAAAACAATGTTGTGTGCTCTGTTGAATTATCTCGGGCCTCGTTCAAAAATGGGGCATTGGTTAAACACATTGAATTTGAGATGACCGTGATATTGTACTGTGAAGAACCTGCAATAATTAATTAATGCAAATAAACAAGATATCAGAAATAATAGAACTCAGAATCACTTTTATATTGATCACAGGCGACTTCGAGGGGGAAACCTCCTTTGAGCAAGCTCAATACAATTAACTTCACGGTGCCTTCAATGATCTCAACACACACTTTTATACTAAGTCTATGCCCAATACTATGAGTCAAAACCATGGGACATATAATACTACGGGACGACTTACAAAGCATATGCGTCCAATACTATGGGTCAATACAATGGGCTAATATAAACTATGGATCAAAAAATACTACGGGACGACTTACAAAGAATATGCGTCCAACAACAATATACTAACAAAGTAAAGAGAAGGGTTGACATGGGTTCCTAACATCCCCTCTCCATTAGAAAAAGCTTCGTCCTCAAAGCTCTGGTTAGAGAAATTGATGCAGAATCTGAATGAGTGGTTCCCCAGTAGCATCCTCGGGTTGCATTTCGGGCCACTGACGCCTTTGGAGTTTCAGGGAGGATTGCTTGGAAGGATGTAGACGAAGAAGAACCATATCAGCTGCATGAAAAGTACGCTCAGAATGGTGCTCATCGGCTTGTTGTTGCAGTCGAATTCTGGCCATGTCAAGATTGTCCTGCAGAATGAGAAGAATCTGATTGCAGTTTTGAAGAACCCAATCAATTGCCTGAACTGGGGAGCTGCTAAGGGTGTATGGAAGAAGAAATGGCGGTGTCTGTCCATAGACTGCTTCATATGGTGTCCTTGTAGATTTGGTATTGTACCACCAGAGCGCTTCTAAGAAATCCATAGAAATAGTTGGCCAAATCTGTGTAGGGATGGGAAAGGGTTTGAGCAGTCCCGAAAGGAGTGTTGTTTCACCCTTGTTGACCTGGAAAGTATCACAATCAGCCACCATCTGTTGAATTGTCATTTTCAGTCCCTGCCAAAAGAAGTTACATTGTTCCCGGTCATACATTTTGAAGAAACCAGAGTGCCCTGCTGATGAAGAAGCATGGAGTTCATAGAAGAGATAGCCATGTTGAACATATTGCAACCAATTTGGAATAAGCGGAGAAATAGCTGTAAGAGAAACTGGATCATCAATTGTGCGAGAAGGAACATCTGCTACCATGTTTTCCTTACCCTTATTTTAAGTGATCGCATAGGGATAACCCATGAGTTGGATAACTCACTTCAGGTGTGTTGGGGAGGAGAACCATTGTTCCAAGAAATTTTCCAGACCCTGGAGATCAATCTTGATGTAGAAATAATTCCCTAATAGGTATGGCTGCCACTTCTGTACTACATGCAAAATAGCCATGATTTCCTGCTGAGAGGTAGATGCGACTAAATTATTACCAGAAAGGTCTCTTGAAGGCAGGAAGCTCATTGGTTCAGCAAAGACACCTGCATATCTATCCAAGGAAGCAGTGGAGACTATTGATGGGTGCATTTGAATGGAATGGAGCTAAGCGATGACACCATGTGAATTCTTCTTAAGTATTTTTTCCAGGCGATGTGAATTGATGATGCAGAGAGACCCTGGTTGTAAGCCCATAAATTTGTGGTGTGCCCCATTGACTGAAAACTGCATCCAAAGTTCAGCAAAATCCCATAAGATGGGGCCAAGTGTGCGTAACCATTGAACGCCCAAAACCACATCACATCCGCCTAAGGACAAGGAAAACATGTCAGAGCGCAGGTTATAATCTTCCATAGAGATACGCACATTGTGACACTTCCCATTGCAAGGTAAGGTGCCCCCATTGGCAACCATGACTTCAAAGTGGGAGCAAGGATGGACAAAACAATCAGCCTGTTTGGCAATCCGAGGGTCAATGAAGTTATGAGTGCTACCAGAATCAATGAGTATGGTAAGAGGGAGCTTCTTAAAGTATCCCCTGACCCGCATTGTTTGTGGGGTGGTGATGCCAATTATAGCATGGAGAGAGATCTCGGGTGGGTCGTCCTAATATGGGGTGTCAACAGGTGGGTGTTGAATGTCAACCTGATCATCTACTATATCTAGAGCTTCTTCACCAAGTTTAGAGGTAGGCAGAGAATCCACATCCAAGAGATAGAGCTTTTGTTGAACACATCTATGTCCCCGAGTGAAATTCTCATCACAATTATAACAAAGCCCTTTTTCTCAGTGTGCCTACATCTCTATTTCAGACAAATGCTTGATAGGAGTTGGTCGAGTAGCAGGCGTGATGGGAGGTCGTTGGGAACCCATATTTCTAAAGGGAGCAAAGGTGGGTTTGGAGCGTTGTTGAGCTGCGATCTTGTCCTCGGCCAGCTTAGCCAACCCTACAACTTCCATCATTGTGTTGGGACATAACATTTTGACCTCTGAGCGGATTTCATCCTTGAGACCACTGATAAAACAAATCCTGTAGAATTCATCAGACAATCCTTCTGTGTGATTGGCTAGTTTCTCAAATTCCGTCTGATACTCTCTCACTGTGCAAGTTTGGTGAAGTTTAGTGAGTGCTCCTGTGAAGTCGTCAAAAGCACTAGGACCAAATCGTGGCACAAAGAGTTGGCAAAAATCTATCCAGTTTGGCTCGGGACGAGCTTTGATATACCAACGGTACCATTGAAGGGCTTCCTGTTCCAAATGAAAGGATGCAAGTGGAACTTTTTGGACATCAAAAGTATTATGCAGACTGAAATATTGTTCTGCTCGGTATATCCATCCAGTCGGATCAGTACCATTGAAGCGAGGAAAATCAAGCTTCGGCCCACAAAAATTGTTGTAAGAAGAGAACCCGGTGGCTACAAAAGATTCTGGCTATCAGTTATTGTTCATGGCTGAATGCTGAAGATGGAGACTGAGAAATTTTTCATCCAAATCTTGGAGTTTGGTTTGGATGGCTACAAGTACTTCCTCGGTTTTTTCTCCTGTGCGGGTGACAACCATCACCAGGAGTTTTTTTTTTGGAAATGGATAGAAAAACACAAACAAAAGCTTATTTAGTAAAGGAAAATTTGGATTTGGGAAAAACTCAGATTGGTAATTGGGGTTTGACTAGGATTTGGACACTTTCTGATGGACAGGGAGGCAAAAAATGGGGATTTCAGAAACGGGGTGAAAGAATGAGAAAATTTGGTAGAGAGGGACAAAGAAGCAGAATTGGGAAAGGAACACGGTGGCAAAATTTGAAGGCATTTGGGTGCAAATTGAAGGAGTTATGGCAAACCCTAAAAATAGACAAATGTGGGATTTCTGATCTTGGGAAGTGGAATTTGGGATAGGGTCTTCAGGAATGAAATATGCAGAATGGGATTGCAGGGATGTCAGTGAAGTTTTAGGGAAAACAAAGTTGAAACAAGGGAGATATGGCCGAAAAACAGAATTTTATACTCATTTTTTTTCTTTCTGAAATGGATCGGCAACGGCGGCGCGAAAGGGATCCGTAACAGATGGATCTGCAATGGCGCGGAAGGGATCCAAAAATGGCTAGATCTGAAACAGCGACTAGATCTGGAACAACTTTCAGAATAGATCTGAAATGGTTGTATCTGGAGCGGAAGTGATCGGAAACGGTTCAGTTGAAAATAGATATGGACCCCAGGTATGTGTGGCTTCCTATCAGTTCAGGGGATTCACTCGGCCACCAATGTTGTCTGATGGGTTGTGTATTGGGGCAGTACCCCTCACTCCATGGTTCAAGTAAAACTGATAACTGCTTTGCCACAAACGATAACTCTTGGTTTACCTCATGGGTAGGAACTAGTCAATCGGGTAAGGGTCGTTGCCCTTTTCGTTGGCAGGTCCTCTCAATGGACCAGCTACTTTGGGGTTCCTGTGGTACTCCTCACAATGAGTTTTATGGCTTATGCCCAAGTAATTCCCACAGTTAAGTGGATAGGGATTATTCCCAGATCCGAACTTGCAACAGATGCAAAAAAACAAATTTGGCAGAAATTCCACCCAACGAGCCCAAGAAAGTGCTCTGATACCAGATGTGAAGAACCTGCAATAATTAATTAATGCAAATACACGAGATATCAGAAATAATAGAACTCATAATCACTTTTATATTGATAATGGGCCACTTGGAGGGGGCAACCTCCTCTGAGCAATCTCAATACAATTAACTTCACGGTGCCTTCAATGACCTCAACACACATTTATATACTAAGTCTATGCCCAATACTATGAGTCAAAACCATGGGACATATAATACTATGGGACGACTTACAAATCATATGCATCCAACAAAAATATACTAACAAAGTAAAGAGAAGGGTTGACACGGGTTCCTAACATGTACAAAACAAATTCTTCTAGTGATTTGTATATTTTTTACAGTTACTCCTACATTTAATTTATGTAAGTTTTATAGCACAGTTCTCATCTTATTTATGGACATCATACCATGTATCTGGTAATGTGTTTAAAAAATTGTTGAACATGAAAGCAATATACTTAGAAACATTGAACCATAATATTTTATTGATTGGTTTGTGTGTGTGTGTGTCTTTTGTTTGCAAATAGTACTAGAAGATTTGTTTCTAGTAAACCATTGATCATTTTTTATTTCAATGGAATTATCTTACATGCAATACATAGAAAACAGAAACTCAGATTGCGATGACCACAGGACATCCAAACATCAACAAGGTATTATTTTATATGGCCAGGCTTAAGGGAATTTTTTGAAAAATGCTTTCGTATTTTTGAGGTTGGGGTATGGACATCTGCTCAATGAAAAAATGTTGACGAGTTTTTTCCTAGATTGTTACAAAGAACAGGATTGAAAAGGGAACAATTTAGATTAATTTTAACACAGGAAAATTGTTCTTCCATAGCCAGAGAGGGTTTTCAGGGTGTTGGAAATCCTAATGTATTTCGCAATCCTTTAAGTATAGTTTGGGACACTTTGAACCATGGTTGGGATCGGACAAATACTGTGATTGTCGATGACTCCAGAGAAACACATGTTTCTAATGATGAAGGAAACTGTATTATAACAAAAACTTATAATTTCGATGATGTCAATGACACATTTTTGTTATATAGATTATGGCCTTGCTTGCAGCACCTGGATGGCGTGAACGATGTGAGGCCAATTGTGAATAAAATAAAAATGGAAGTATTTTGTTAAAAAATACACTTGAATGTTTGTTTGTACTAGTATGTCCAATTTCACTATGAATATAATTCTTGTAAACTGTCGAGTTTGGTTTCTGAAAATGTAACTCTATTTAAATTGTATTGTTAAATCATAAAACATATAAATCTGTGCACTTGATTTATCATTCATATGATTTATATGCAGGTTATGCACTAGTAAATTTCGTTACTTGATTCATATTGTTTCACATTTTGCAATTACATAACAGTCATTAATATCATCATATTAAGTTAATTTGCTAAGTTAAGTCATTAAGCATCTAATTAACAGCTTCATAACTAGGCATATGCCTATCATTCTAAGAACATACAGGAGGCATCCATCCATCAATGAGGTTGTGACAGCATAAGCATACATGTATTACATAAATGGAGTTTAGCCATTCATCATTCACATACAAAATTAATACAGCAGATAGCTTATGCAATTGAAAGAAACCTCATTCATGAATATAACCTTCTAATAGTATTAACATAGCATATTCATGGCTTACATTTATTTACACATAATTTCATTCCACAAATTGAATAGATCAAGCATAATTAAATACATGAACATTATAATCCATTTTTTTTCAAAAACAATAATCATACTATTGTTATTCAAAACTGAATCAAATAGTACATGATGTTCCATGAGGTTCCTTGACTCACTAAAGAGTCGAAGTAAACCAGATATTGTCAAAAAGACTTCCTAGAAAATTACAATAATTTCTCAAAAACAATCTAAGAGTTTCATCCTTCTGCCAGAAAAAATAAAAAACTTTCAGCTATTTAGAAACTTATCCCTTCTAGATAAAAAGGCAGTCCAAAATATGGCTTAGTCAAAGAACTTTACTGATCCCTTATCAAAACATAAGTGATCAATAATTTCCTCCCAAAACAAATAACCAACTTCTTTTTTCATTGCATCTTTTGAAAGCTTACCTGCATCATTGTTTTGCTACCTATATATATGCTCAAAGTAGATGGTTTTGAAAAACTGGATTTCTGAGCAGATCATTTGACACCAATGCTCAAGTTTGAGGATTTTAAGCTTGTAGTCTGCTTGAGCCCATTTAATTGTTACCCTCGAATCACCAAATACTTTCAAATCATTTAAACCAAAAAGATTGGCAACTTTCAACATACACCATAGGCCAAGAAGTTCAGCTTCCATGTTTATGCCTGATCCACAGTTTAGCATTATTGTTACCCTCTACCAAATTTTTAAAAATTTGCAATTAGGCTCGTAACTGCGATTTTCACCTTTTGCCAAATTTGAAGTCATAGTCATTGATCCGACAAATGGTTAACAAGCTTTTATATTAAAAAGAGAGAACAGATTACATAGCATAGGGGAGACTGGTCCCAAAAAACAAGAGCTATCGAAACAGTATCTTCATATTTCAGTCTGTGATCTTCAAAAAAGGCCTAATGCCTGCTATTAATTAAAATTTTCACGAACTGACCTAAGAGAAACTTACAAGAGTAATACATATAATAAGGATTACAAAATTCAAGCCCAAACATAGATGCTAAAATGTCGATACGACAACACAAAGAAGGAGTTAGTTTCCACGATGGAGACGAGCGTTCTTATCCTTGCCTCCTGTTGTTGTACCTTTATTTTCATCGTCAATGTTTAGGATGACGGATGGGCTATTTCTGCCACTGGTTCTGATACAATCAACTTTAGCTTCCACGATCCTGAGGCAGCTATGGAATGAGTCTAACTTGCCAACCATCTTCTCAAAGTTGTCTTTAATCTTTCCATTGCTATTCCGAACTTTGGCATTAGAAATTTGAACGAAGGTAGCGAGGTGAGATATGGCTGTGTTTACCTCGGAGAGTTCACCCCATAACCAACGCACCTGGGCTTCCAGGTCCAGAACTTGCGTGAGAATTTCTGGGGAAGGGCTGTCCTCCCCACAAGGAGAATCAGTGTTAACCAAACCACCATTATCGGCCAACACACACTGCCAATTTCATGGGCTAGTACCATGAAACTACTGCATAGGACCACTTTGATTACGACCAGCTTCATAGGGGATCAAGATAAACCCAGAGTCAGGAGTCGAGAGGACCTTCCAATTCCTTCTTCCAGAATCAAAACCAAAGTCAAAATGCTGCACCGGGCCCCTGATTCGCTAACACTGACCAAAGTCGAGAGGAACCCATCTTTTACCGTTGCCAGAGTCGTCAGCATGATTTTTCAAGCCACCACGAGAGAGCTCAATATCACCAGTACTATGCCCATGAAAAAGATCAGAGAGGTATCGCTTCGAAACAACGCCCCCAGACTGCCCCTGGGCAGACTTCCTACGTTTGCGACATTGCAGAGCAAACATACACAAATTTCTCTCCTCCATATTCAGACAAAACGACCGACTTTAGAGAAAATCATAGGGAGAACCTTCGCAGAGAGCGACATGCAAGATATAGAATGGGCCACCTTCGTGCATGAAATAGCCTCTGCAAACCTTGGGACTAGTCCACATTAATATCCCATATGCGAGACAGATGAAGATCAATGATAAGTTGTTTAGATTTGACATCAAATGATGATATGTGATATAATTAAAATTGTACTTCATCTTAATCCAAATTTTGTTGGCGCATGCTATATGTTATTCCGTTACAGATGTAATAATTGCATTTCTTAGACCAAAAGGTTCTAATCAATTACCTAGAAATTCATTAGAGTTAATCATTAAGGGATCTTTAATGCTCTTCTTAAACACAAAGACCAATATGGGCAATTTGTTAGTCGTCATATTACATAGAAAAAGTGTTTCTATTCAATTTTCAGAGGGTAATCTTGCTATGAGTGAATTTTCATTTCCTGGTTGTGTTTTGGTTAAACCTGCATTAGTAACCTCCCCATACTCAATGTGCCAAATCAAATATGCCACGTGTCACAATATGATCGTTCCACGTGTCACCTTAGGATACTATATATCAACATTTTAATGATGAAATTTGTAGACGTTTTTCTTTAAAGACTTTGCTGGCAAGTGGAAATATTCTAAGAGAAAGAGCGGCCACTCTTTCTCCAAGGTGTTCTATTGTTACAATTCCCTCCTAAATGAAGGGTCGTCCAACCCTTCTTATTCCCTGTGAAAATCCTCATAGCAGATCTAAGAGATGATGTATACTTCACAAGAGTAATTATGATTAAGCAAGAAAATAGAAGAAGAGTGAACAATACAGTATAATGAGCAACAGAATAATATGGTACAGTAGAACTCAGATAGAAGCAATAATACTTCACACACACTAGTTAATTAATCACAATATGGACAAATAAATAGTACAATGGTAGAGAGGATTCGAATGCCTAAGGTGGCAATTCGAATTAGCCTCTTAGAGTGATCATAAGATCAATAGAGTGTCATCGGAGCACAACTAGGTGTCTTCATGATCATCAGAGCACAACTGGAAGTCTTCATCATCATCAGTGGATTCATCAATGCTCAAGTAATTGTCAACCATCAGTCAAACTAACTTTGGTAGGTGTAACTGAGTGTAACTCAGTGTAACTAAGTGTAATTGAGTGTAACTGACTGTAACTAAGTGTAACTGACTGTAACTAAGTGTAACTGAGTGTAACTAAGTGTAACTGAGTGTAAACTGAAGACAACTGGATTGGTAGGTGAAGAAGGGCGAGTTACTCCCTAAAATCAAGGAAGAAGGGTGCATTAAGCAACTGGAGGGATAAAACTGAATAGTGAGAAGCTCTTGGGGGCTGGCTAACTGAGGGCTAGGTGCTGGACTGATGACTGGGATGCATGCAAACCTTAGAATTCATGCAAACCCTAAAAGTGCATGCATGACTGAAAATGTACATGATCAAAGTACTGGTGGGACTAGGATGGAGTATAGGAATATCCTAACACCCCCCCTTAATCCATCCTGGGCACTGGTAACTAAGACCAAAGGTCACCCAATACAATGAATAATAACAATCAATAAACCAAGAAAGTGGGAAAATTTCATGGGAAAGATACCCCCTCCTCAAAAAAAGGCACACACAAAAATAAATGCTCCAAACTCAAGCAGGTGTGATGCTTGGTCATATGTCTGGAGGTATCTTCTTCTTGGGAAGAAGTGGATCATGCTCAAAAAGCATGTGCTTGTACTTGCTCTTCAGATCAAATGTGATGAGAACAAATCCAGTTGTATTAGAATGATCCTTGAACCTGTTATTCGAATCATCTTAGGTAGGATCAAATTTTTGAATGTGCATATAGTCCTTTGTCTTTTCCTTCGAACTACCATGGGTGAGATTATGCCAAAAAGAACTATTACATATTTGCTTGAAATCAAAATCAAATTTAAGACTTAAAAAATAGTTTCTTGAGATCTCCTTTGAACCAGCAGCGGTGAGATCAAACTATCATATGCATGAGAAATTATCCCAAGCAGTAATTACTTAGAACCCAAATTAGATACAAGACTTGAATCATGGCTTCTTGAGATCTCCTTTGAACCATGAGAGGTGAGATCAAAACTAGTAGATGCATGAGAAATTATCCCAAGCGAATGGCAATGGCCATATTCTTCAATGACCTTCTGAAAGCATGGAATTATGATCATATAGTAGTATAAAAGAGGAGATAGATGGAGAGGAGCAAATTCATTACCTTCAATAGATGTTTTGACCTCCGAAATAATCATGTGATCATGATGCAAACCAACAAACTTTGGTGCAAGAGAGGATTTAGGACCTTCTGCAATATCTAGAGTGTGAGTTGGCACAGAAAGAGAAGAAAGTTTGAGCATGAGTGGAGAATCTGCAAGTTCTTTGTCAACAACTTCAATATGAGATGATACTGGTTCATGATCTGAGAGACCATCAAGGGGAGTGAATGGAACACTTTTCTTGCTTTCGAATGGATTTGGACCAATCCCTTCATTCTTTCTGCCAAATTTTTCATCTAGGTGAGCCCATAACTCTCTTGGAATTTCAACACCATTACAGTATTTGAATTGGAATCTCTGGTATGCACACAAAGAAAGCATCATTGCTCCAAAGGCATCATCACCTTTATTTACCCAATCAATCTTCTCTTCAGGGGATTCGAACTCTCTTTCAAAATGACAATAAAAAAGATCATGGATCTTCAAGTGTTCTATCATTCTTGGTTTCCATTCATCATAGTTGAATGGAGAAAGAAAAGGGATTCCTTCTAAATCATACATTGAAGCTGTAGAGGACCTGCAAAAACAATATAGAATAACTGCAACTGCTACTGCTGCAACTGCTGCACTCGAAATCTTGGTAATAACATGCAAAAAACTCTCAAGAATGGAGATAAACAATACTCTCAACATGCTCTGATACCATGTGAAAATCCTCACAGCAGATCTAAGAGATTATGTATAGCTCACAAGAGTAATTATGATTAAGCAGGAAAATAGAAGAAGAGTGAACAATGCAGTATAATGAACAATAGAATAATATGGTACAATAGAACTTAGATAGAAGCAATAATACTTCACACACACTAGTTAATTAATCACAATATGGACAAATAAATAGTACAATGGTAGAGAGGATTCGAATGCCTAAGGTGGCAATTCGAATTAGCCTCTTAGAGTGATCATAAGATCAATAGAGTGTCATCGGATCACAACTAGGTGTCCTCATGATCATTGGAGCACAATTGGAAGTCTTCATCATCATCAGTGGAGTCATCAATGCTCAAGTAACTGTCAACCATCAGTCACACTAACTCTGGTAGGTGTAACTAAGTGTAACTGAGTGTAACTGAGTGTAAACTGAAGACAACTAGACTAGTAGGTGAAGAAGGGCGAGTTGCTCCCTAAAATCAAGGAAGAAGGGTGCATTAAGCAACTGGAGGGCTAAAACTGAACAGTGAGAAGCTCCTGGGGGCTGGCTAACTGAGGGCTAGGTGCTGGACTGATGACTGGGATGCATGCAAACCTTAGAATGCATGTAAACCCTAAAAGTGCATGCATGACTGAAAATGTAAATGATCAAAATACTGGTGGGACTAGGATGGAGTATAGGAATATCCTAACATTCCCAATATTATTTTCATAATAGTTCGACACTGCAAGAAGGGTCAGTCGATCCTTCTTGTATTATCCATTATGGTTATAGCTGAATTGATGGATAAAGTTTTTGACAATTAACTATGGAAAGAAGGGGCAGCAGATCCTTCTTACCGTAAAACGGAAGTCGGGAAAAACTATTTTTATATGATATAACTTCAAAGGTGTTCTATTTTTAAAATACCCTTGTAATTGAAGGGTCGGCCGACCCTTCCTATTCCCCGTATTATTTTCAGATTAGTTTGACACTGGAAGAAGGGTCGGTTGACCCTTCTGATTACCAATATTCTTTTCATAATATTTCGACACCGCAAGTAGGGTCGGTCGATCCTTATTGTGTTCTCCATTATGGATATAGCTGAATTGTTCTATTTGACGTCCATGAATTTACATTTCCCCTCAGAAATTTTAATGCTTGTTATACTATACCCTATACCTTATACTTCTTAGTAATTAATCTTGGACCTAATGTTGTGTCGCTCTTGCATTGCTAGCAGGTCCCTTCACCGGCTAGCTGGCTGCAACTCTGGTACCTCGGCCCTCTACGCATTCAAAGCAGCCCCATTCTCTCTGCTCTGTGTCTACTGGGGAGCTCCATGTCTACTAGGGAGCTTCCCCATTCTCTCTGCTCCGTCTGTAGTTGGGGAGCTGCCCCATTCTCGAGGAATAATTCCTCCCAACTCATTTATGAGGGAATTGTGAAAATATTCAACCTACGAAGTATACGCTGTCAATTCATGTATATCCTAAATGGTGAAGAATGCAAAAATACTAAGCACAAGTAGGGTTGGCCGACCCTTCATCAAAGCTGAAAAAATGGATGAACATGACCCCTGGAAAAAACTCGTAGTAAAATCCACACAGCAGGTAATTTTCGAAGATGAAGTATAATAAAAGGAAACAAAAACAAAATCAACATATTTATTAATTACATCGGGTTAAATTTGGAATGTAATATTAAGACAAGTCAACGACTGAGATCTAATCTGGGGAATGTGGAAGATGAGTTGCGGGGGTTTAATTGTTTGGAAATATATACAACGTTCCTGCAATCTGCAATTGCGGGTTGCGGGACTACAACTATAAATAAAAACAAACCAAAGTTTTTGTAATCCGTATTCTGCGTTGGGGGTTGCGGGTTGTGGAAACGCATGTCGGAAATCGATTATTTAAATTATTCCCACAATCCGCAATCATGTATAACTAGATAGCCACTTCAACAAGCTATAGCATAATATCATGGTGCATGCATTTTTCTAAAACCATGAATTATGGAAGGCACTCTATTAGAGCAGTTTTGACTACTTTTTCCATACTTTCTCAATTTCCAAAGTTTCACAAACTTGCCATACTTTTTGGGAATGATGTTAGATTGCAACACTAACGAAATGATAGCACTAGAACACCATCTTGCATCTTTCCAGCCTCATGACACATTCCATGTTATCATAGATGCCATGGCATCATACATGCCATGTCATCACTTCCTTTGGCATCAGTTCTCTCTTTGAGGCTCACACGTGTGAGATATTCCCTTTCCAAAATAGAGATTAATTCATGTATAACCAGAATGGTCAAGAAATGGAAAAATATAAATCACAAGAAGGGTTGGGCGACCCTTCTGGCAATCTGAAACTAGTATGAAAATAATATTGGGCAGAAGAAGGGTCGGCCGCCCCTTCATTTATGAGGGAATTGTGGAAATATTCAACATACAAAGTATAGGCTATCAATTCATGTATATCCTCAATGGTGAAGACTGCAAAAATACTAAGCACAAAAAGAGTCAGTTGACCCTTTAATTAAAAGAGAAATGAAATACAATTAATCTACAAAGGTTGGGACAACATTTCCCCACTGCCAACTTCCGCAGTATGTGGCGGCGATCGAGATATTGCCTATGATATAACATGTAAACAATATTAATCCCGACTTCCAACTGCTGACAAGAAGGATCGGCCGCCCCTGTTTTTAGTAGATAATTGTGAACACCAATATCCGACAATTCACTTGTATATAGAATGGTGAACACAGGAAGGATTCTACCACCCTTCTTGCAGTCTTGAACTATTATAAAAATAATAGTGGGAAAAAGAAGGGTCGGCTGGCCCTTCATTCATTTATCTTGAGGCTCATTCAAAATGGGGTGTCAGTTAATGAAATTCAACTTCAAATGACTGTCATATTATGCAAACACCGATTCATTTGATAATTTGTATATTTTTTACTACTTCAAATAACTGTTATAATTATCATATCGGAACACCGCAAAAACCAATTTAAAAAGTGGCAATATCAAAAGAGAAAGTATGGTTTTGGAACCTGGATTTGGCAATTTTTGAAACGGATTTGGCAGTAAAATCCAAACAGGAGGTAATTTTTGAAGATGAAAAATAATAAAAGGAAACAGAAACAACATCAACATATTTATTAATTCTATCGGCTTAATTTTGGGCCGTAAGATTAAGACAAATCGATGGCCGAGATCTAATCTGGGGGATGCGGAAGACGAGTTGCGGGGGTTTAATTGTTTTGAAATATATACAACATTCCAGCAATCTGCAATTGTGGTTTGCGGGACTACAACTCGAAATAAAAACAAATCAAAGTTTTTGCAATCCGCAATCCGAATTGCGGGTTCTGGAAGTGCATGTCGCAAATCCATTATGCAAACAGTTCCCGGAATTTGTAATCATGTATAACTATATAGCCACTTCAACAAGCTATAGCAAGATATGATGGTGCGTGCATTTTTCTCAAACCATGAATTATGGCAGGCATTCTCTCAGAGCCATTTTGACTACTTTTTCCATACTTTGTCAATTTCCAAAGTTTCACAAACTTGCCATACTTTTCCAGAATGATGTCACATTGCAACACTGACTTAATGATAACACTAGAACACCATCATGTGTCTTTCAATGCCATGTCATCATACATGCCATGTCATCATACATGTCATGTTATCATCACACATTCCATGTCATCACACACGCCATGTCATCACTTCCTATGGCATCGGTACTCTCTTTGAGGCTCACACGTGTGAGATTTTTGCCTTCCAAAATAGAGATCAATTCATGTATAACCATAAGGGTCAAGAATGGATAAATATAAATCACAAGAAAGGTCGGCCGACTCTTCTAGCAGTCTAGAACTAATATGAAAATAATATTGGGTAGAAGAAAGGTCAGCCGCCGCTTCATTTATGAGGGAATTGTGCAAATATTCAACCTACGAAGTATAGGCTGCCAATTCATGTATATCCTGAATGTCAAAGACTGCAAAAATACTAAGCACAAGAAGGGTTGGTCGACCTTTCATTTAAAATTGAAATGAAGAAAAATTAATCTACGAAGGTTTGGACAACATTTCCCCACTACCAACTTCCATGTTATGTGGCAGGGACCGAGACTGTTAACACCCAAAAAATGCTCACCACCTCATCTCCCTCACTATGTGACTCATTCGTTTACTTTTTCCCACCATCTTTGCCTCCAAAACCTCAAAAAACAATCAATTGGTCACCAAAAGGACAAACCCCCCCCTTTTTCACCCTCCAAATGATTAAATTTCCTCAAAAGATGGCGAAAACCCTTTAAAAAGGCCCTAAATTCCCAAAAATAAAGTAAAAGGGAATAAAAAATATAAAAAAGAGGAAAAAAGAGGGAAAAAGGAAGCAAAAGCCCTAAAACAACTGACCTAAACCATATGGTGCCAAAAACCATGGGTCAACAATCCACCACTAAAAAACCTATAAATAGGTGATGGAGGCTCCCCATTTCATATCCACAATCTATCATATCCTCACGCTGCCAAAATCACTCGTAAAACCCAAGCTCACCATTTGAGCTAGTTTTCCATTTGAGTGCCCCTTTTGGCCCATCATCCAAGCACCTTGGAGAAGGAGAAGGAACCCATTGGAGCATGGAAGCAGCCCTCTTGGATTACTGTAAGAGCTCCACCAACCTCCATATTTGAGGTAAATGTAACTTTGGTCATATCATAGTACAAAAAGAAAGGTTTTCATTATATTGTCATTGTCCTTTTATTTCTGTTGATGCACATGTTAGCTTAGATTTTGTATTGTTTTACTATTTTACTTTATTGTTTATTGAACTGCTACTAAGGATACCATTCTCCTTAGTGGGTGCTCATTTTCACAAGCTAGGGTGCTACAGTTTTTACGACTCCACTATTGGCCTTTGAATTTCTGGTTAAAATTTTACAAGTTTTTATTTCATGAAAGTATTTTTTTGTTTTTCCTATTCGGCTGTGGCTTTGGGAAGTTGGGTTTTTTGCGGCAAAGTGCAGTTCTATTCCTCATAGCCATGGCCCATACTGTGAATTCCCATCCCTAATCCACGGCCTCAGCGACAACTCCCTGTACTTTTCCTGTGACCCCACCGCGGTTAACTGCCTCTTGAGCGTGATCTAACCCGCAGAAAACCCTATGCTTCCCACGGCCCTGAACGCATTTCCCTGTTTGTTTTCCATGGCCCTCTACAGCCCTAAGCCACCCTCTTCACATGCTCCTGTAGCGTTTTTGTGCACCCTCAGCGTCAGTTACCCATTGCACATCCGTGGTTTAGACCGCACATTGCGAAACCCTAGCCACGATCCCAACCAAACAAACCTAACCTGTAGTTGCACTCTGGCTATGAAGCCAAGTCCCATACTCACGGTTCAGATTGCAGGTCCCATCCCGACATCTGCATCCCAAGCCGCGCAGATCAGTCAGAAACCTGCGATCTATTTTCTGCAACATTTTCTGCACCTACAGAGCCACCTGTCCTGTTTGTAGCCCTAGTTATCTATAGATTTTTTCTGCAATTTTCTTTCTGTTCCATTTATAGAATTTTTATAAAAAATATTTTTCATCATTTACATCGGAAAAAGAAAACTTTTGCATAGCAAGTTAAATTTTTGAATCATTTTTTGTTAAAACGTTGCCCACGCATGGCACTTTTGTTGGGTTCATGACCTCACACACACACACACACTCTGTCACCTAAATCAAGTGAGCCTTAAAAAACTACTTAACTCAACCAACATTCTAACCCCACTTGGGGAACACATAAGAATATTGTAGTTAGGTAGGATAGGAGGGATAGGCATCCATATAACACCCCTCGGTCGCTTACACTTGAGACATGGTAGTTGTCCTCTAGGGTAGGAAAATATCCTAGTACTTTTTGACACGGTCACGACCAGTTTATTAGAGGGCCTCTTCCTTAGGAGGGTTGAAGTATCCAGACTAGTTCCGAAGGTCTGAGTGGAATACCGCAATCCACCTAGTAACCGAAGGCTACCTACTCGTTGGTCCACGTGTGGTGTTCCTTTTAGGCCCACACGGTGATAGGACTAGAGCTGCAGATTCACCTTTTTGGATGTTTCATGAACGGGGTATCTTAGTTTCCTTTCTTCTAAGATTGTCTTACCCGGTGTCCCTCCTTGTAGGGGGATACCCTTAGCCACTTGGTTCTACTATTCATATTGTCTGACTTGGATTTCATCACCTTGTAGAGGATATGTCTGGTTGAATCAAAATACTATTTATCTAGGTGTTTGCATGCTCCCTTACCTCCCTTTGGTCTAGCGAGTCCACCATTTTTATTTTTAGGGAACCTCCTGCTTGTTGGTATTCTGACCATTTTTTTTATACTCCGCTTATTGTAGGACAGTTGTTACAGTAAGCATTTTGAGCGGGTTGTTCACCTAAGTGCCGTATGTTTTGCACTCTCCTTCTGCACACTCCTGCATTAGGGTTTTTGAGTTGTTTTTGACTCAACACAACCCCTAGATACTTGACACCATTTGTCACCACTGAGTCCCTGAGACACTCTCAGCACCTCCGGGGTGAGCCACCGCAACACAGTTCACATGACATCACTCGTCATAGACGTAGAGCTTCATCACTTGACACCACTCGTCATAGACCTAGAGCTTCGTCACATGAATCTACTCGTCAATGACATAGAGCTTCGTCCCCTGACTCTTACGCCCCTTATTTCACATTTCATTCCGAGGCAGAGTTGAAAAACCCCAATTACATAGCACCAACGAACCCCATGGCTGGCATGACCTCCAACCCTTTCTTTGTAGGGACCCTCGGTGGAATGTCCACAACAACCCCAGCCACCACACCTGCTTTAGGTATGCCCTCGATGGGGCCCACACCCACCATTCCGGTCACTGTGTCAATCCCAATAGCTAGCATACCCAACCCAACCCCACTAGTGACTCAGACTACGCTTAGTGGCACAAGACCCTCCCATACCACCTCCACTCCCCCATTTGGGGGTCACATCTCTATCACAAATCTAGCTCTTACACTTGGGGGCATTGGCCCCACCATGGCCACTACCACCAGCATGTCACATCCTTTTACTAGTTTTCCATTCATGGCTAGTCTCAACCTTCCTGACCTGGCCACACTAACCAACGATCCCATCAGACACGATCCTACGTGGCCTCACATGCCCACCAAGCTCCCATCAGACATCCCTGAGTTTGAGGGTAAGGCAAGTGAAGACCCCCAAAATCACATTATGTCCTTCCACTTATGGTGTTCCTCTAACTCCATAGTGGACGACTCTGTTCGACTCCATCTGTTACAACGGACTCTCACTGGCTCTGCAACCAAGTGGAACATCGAGTAGCCTCATGGGACCCACGCCAGCTTTACTTCCCTTGTTGCGACCTTCCTGTAGTTCTTTTAGTTACCTGTTTGCTATGACATGGGCATAGAGATCCTACTCTCTTGCAGACAAACCACGACCACCCACATCACTGATCACATTCATGAGTGGCGTCGATGCCGAAGCCTGTGCAAAATCAAGTTAGATGACCGTATCTTCCTAGATTGTTTTCTCAAATCTCTCCTTCCCGTCATTGCTAAGGATGTGGCATCTGAGTGAACCAAGTCCGAAGAAGAAGCCATCTTAAAAACCCAGTAGTTTGACCTTATCTACGCCAAGTCTGGCTACCTATATACCATTATACCCGACGCTCCTCGCGGTGATTCCTCCTGAAACGATGCACCGGGGGCATCCCATGCCGCCAATGACATCATTGGCCATGTTGCATCGCATAACCAACCCTTTTCCATTGCACGTACTAGTACTAGCCCCGACCTTTCTTGGGATACACCCCACTCTAAAGAAACCAATTCGTATGTTCCCACGGCACATAACCACCACTCCCATGGACCCTCATTTCCACCTCAGTGTTTCGGCCACCCCCCCCTGCTTACGTCCCCCCGATTACACCTCACACATACTACCACCAATAGGTCGTGCACACTCCTACACCTTCCCAAGCCCCCACCGCTTATTATCCATCACAGGCAGCACCTGCAGCAACTCAACCACCAGTCACACAGACATATCAACAACCCCCACAAGGTCCCGCACTTGCATCACTTCCCGCCCCACCCACTTATTATCCCCTACGACCTGCTCCTGCACCAGTGCAACCCATAACCCACCTGCTGCCCAACGAAAAGTGTACACACAGCAAAATCTGTAGCAGAACCAAAATACGCAACGTAACCAACAAGGCCAGCAAAACCACGGGAAAGGATGTAACTGCGTAAACAACCCCCCTCTAGACCAAGGCGGCCAGCCACCTAATCCCCTAAACAATAATAATGCTGCACCCGCTAACCAAAACCCTGACAGGCCGCCAAAGTAAGCCAAAAACCCCAACTTACGAACAAACCATCCTTGTTCCATCTGCAGGGTCTACGGCCATTACACACACGCTTTCCCACACTTGGAGAGGGCATGACAACTTTGGACAGATGATGCCCACCATCGAGGGCATGCAGCCCCACCAGCACCACCCAACCCCCCCCCCACCTCAAACGCAACCCTTGGTACTGAAGAATCCTTTACCAACCCAAGGAGTGGTGAACACTCAACCATTGGCTCCCCCTCAAGGAACTGCACCACCCCAATAGTAAGTCACGTAGGCCGCACCTGCCCACCCCACTTTAGACTCAGGTACCCATCACTTGCTAATGATGTCATTTGCTGATGTGAACTGTCAAACTCGATGGAATCAATATGGATCCACCCCTGAAGCCCCTCCCCCTGACATAACCACTAACGCTCTTCCCATCGATCAACCATTACGCATACCTCATGCCCCATTAGATGGAGCCCCAAAAGCCCCTCGTTTCCCACTTTGGCGCATCAACAATAACCCTATTGCTCGCGCTGCATCTAATTACAACATTGTGGACAAATTGGCACAATCCCCCATGACCATGTCTACCTTAGAAGTCTTAAAAAACTGTCCTACACAGCCTAAGAACCTACTATTCTCTATTGGTGCTATCGATCCCACTGACTCACGAACGATGGCCTTTGATTTGGACCAATCTGAACCATGCCTGCCTTCCACATTAGCATTCCAAGTTTCGGTATCCATTCAGAACCTTGTAATCCATGGGTGCATCATCGATGAGGGTGCCTCCACATGCGTTATGTCCACATTCATGTGGCAGAAGTTAGGATCCCCTACTCTCCAGCCATCCACCACTACGTTGCGAGCCTACGACGGTCATTCGGTTCAACCTCAAGGTCTCTTAGCTAATGTCCCTGTCCAGTTGGCTGGTCAAATAGTGTTGATTGACATAGAGGTCATCAATGCCCAACTTGATTATAACCTGTTACTTGGCCACAGTTATATGTATTCCATGCGAGCAGTTGCTTCATCCATTTTCCGTATCATGATGTTACCCCATGAAAGACAAGTGGTCAAGATTGATCAACTCGCCTATTACGATCCCAATGCCCTAGCTGCACCTGAAAAATTTTCTCCCCATGGTTGAAAAACCTTTTCACGGTGCACCTGCCTCGTTGATCTCCTCATTTGGACCCAGAATCTACGCAGATACGCCGATGACTACCACATTCCAATCCATTCCACCTCCGTCACAGGTGATAGAAATATCTAACTTTTGTACCCTATCCCACAATACAAAAACACCCAACTATCAACCTCCCTTGCTACCCCAACCACCGTCGATACCTAGTCATGTTGGCGCTACACCCATCCATACAATCCCCTTCCTATTTCCCCCTTCGGGAGTAGTAAGCTACCCGGTTATGGCCACACTCAACCTTCCAGGGTTAACTTTAGGACTACCTGTGTGGTATCTCACACCTCCCGCTTCCCCTCTGACACCAAATTTCGTCTTACAACCAGTACAACCCATTACGATTGCTAGTCGACCACCTCCTAGTATCACCACTCCTTCCTCATCCACCAATCCACCCACTCTTACCAAACACACTGGGGGCAAAGGCCCACTACCTTATACCTCTCTACCCGCACCCAAAACAGTTAAAAATCCCCCAACATTTCGAGCTCCTCCCAAATTCTCTTTGTGTGATGAGTTAGGCCATGCTACCCATCAATGTCCACAATTACCCACACTACAAGAGCACATGCAAATGCTTGATGATGACCCCAACATCCCGATTGTCCAACTCAACCTTACTCCTAAGCCTTGCGATAAATCACTGCATACCAATCACCCAGATTATAGAGCCACCCTCTACAAAATGAATAATATGGACCTCGATACATCTCCCCCCACCATTGAAGAGATCCACCCCCAGAATCTCCACCAACAGGCGAAATCAATACCATTTATATGATCTCTACTACTAGTGATCCCTCGTCAACCGATTTGATGACAAGAAGTTTCCATAATGATGAGGAGATTCTCGAGGCTCTCACCACACCTTATTACCCCTGGGATGAGATGCACCATCGCCCTTGTTTCCTCTCGGAGGCATCCTCCTCCGCCACAGCCACCCAATTCTCTGTGGAGTCCAAAGATTTCCTCCCAACCAAATTTGAGTGGTTTAAAGAGCCCATTCCCGCTCCTGATGCCTTCGAGGAAGGTAACATGGCCAACACCTCACCCACAATCCACATTGATATATCTGCCCCAGCCGATGCTCCCGAACTCATTATGTTGGGAGCCTCCTGTACCGAGAACGGGATTGGAGAATACAAAAAATGTTTTCAAGAGTTCCATGATGTCTTTGCTTGGTCCTACATCGAAATGCCTGGTCTTGACCCCACTATCATAGAGCACCACATTGACACTTCGGCCGATGTGCCTCTCGTTTGCGAAAAACAATGCCCCATTCACCCATCAAAGCTACCCTCCGTCAAGGTCGAAATTGAAAAACTTGGCACAGTAGTTTTTATTTATCTCATCGCATACACCATTTGGGTTTCTAACCCCATCCTCGTCAACAAAAAACAAGGCACCATCTGGGTAAGTACTGACTTCAATGATTTAAACCAAGCATGTCCCAAAGACAACTTCCCCATGCCATTTATTGACCAACTCATTGATACGTGTGTGGGGCATGAAGTCCTTTCCTTCATGGATGGGTTCTCTGGGTATAACTAGATTCAGATCTGCAAGGAAGATCAATACAAGACTACCTTCACCACCCCATGGGGCACCTTTGCCTATCATGTCATGCCTTTCAGCCTTAAAAATGATGGTGCCACCTTCCAGCGGGCCATGACCTATTTTTTTCATGACTTGGTTCATATCCTATTAGTCTATCTTGACGATCTCACAGCACGCTCCAAGAAATGATTCGACCACCTTAACGATGTCCGACAGGTTTTTCTGTGTTGACGCAAATATCAGATCTGCTTGAACCCACTCAAGTGTGTCTTTTGCATTCTGGCAGGCCGATTGTTAGGTTTCATTGTTTCCACAAAGGAATCGTTGTTGACCCCCTAAAAGTTCAAGCCATATTAGACCTTCCATCACCACGCACACTCCGGCAGTTACAGAGCTTACAAGGGAAATCTAATTTCCTCCACTGCTTCGTTCCCGACTATGCCACCACCATTCATGGTTTCTTACGATTTCTTCGTACCTACATACCCTTTGTTTGGGATGACCAGGTGCAAGCTGCTTTCAAAGCCCTTAAAAAGGCTCTCACACAGGCCCCATTGATCTCCCCTTCATATTTCTTTAAGGACTTCATCCTGTACGTCTCGGCATCTGATTATGCTGTGTCAGGGGTCCTTGTTCAAGAAGACTCTACTCGCTACGAACATGTCATTTATTATGTAATCCAAACCTTGTCTGGACCACCACTACATTACCCGTATGAGGAAAAGCTATCCCTTGCTGTCGTCTTTTCCTTACATAAATTACGACATTACATTCTCTTAAGCCATACTACAGTTGTCGCCGACTCCAACCCCATGGTCTACCTCTTGAACCATCGCCTTCTGCAAGGCTGCATCGCTAAATGGGTAATTATCCTGCAAGAGTATGACCTGACTTTCACAACCCATAAGAGTACTAAAGCCCTTGCGCTTTTACAGCTCATAACTGACCTACCATCCCTTTTTCCATCACCGCCAATCCCCACTGAGTTACCTGATGACTGTTTGTTTATCATCTCATCACATGACCTATTGTACAGTGACATTTTGATCTACCTCCGCACACAGAAGTTTTGACCTAAAATCGATCGTGATGGACGTCGCCGTATCCATCACCATGCCTCCCGATACCTCCTCTTGGGTGATTTCCTCTACTGACACGGTGTCAACACTATCCTCCGGTGTTGTCTCACATGAGATGAAGTAGAACAAGTTCTCAATGACTGTCATAGTGTTCCTATGGTGGACATTTTTCTGGAATGGCCACAACACAAAATGTAATCCACGCCGGATACTTCTGGCCCACACTATTCACTGACTGCATCATCGCGGTCAAGCATTGCCATAATTTCTAGCTCTTTTCCCCTAAGGCCCAGACACCACCCGCCCCACTCCACCCGGTCGTCATCATTGGCCCTTTTTGCAAATGGGCCTTCGCCTTCATGGAGTGTAATCCCTCATCCGCCAATGGTCATAAGTACATCATTGTGGCCGTCGACTACTTCACCAAATGGGCCAAAGCCATGCCTACCTTCAACTGCAAAGCTGACACTGTTGCCCGTTTCTTTCTTAATCATGTCATCACACGATTCGGGGTCCCTAAGCAACTTGTCTCAGATCATGGCTCACATTTTGAAGATGCCATTTGGCGCGAGTTGTCAACTCTCCTTAAATTCAAACATCAGTATGCCTTTGCTTATTACCCCCAAGGGAACAACCAAGTTGAGGCTATTAACAAAATTTTGAAAACAATAATCCAACGAAGTATTGACCGACATAAGTCCAATTGGCATCACATACTTTTCCCCGCATTATGGTCTTACCGCAAATCAACTAAGACCAACACTGGTTTTAACCCTTTTCACTTACTTCATGGTGTCAAATATGTCCTCCCCATCGAATGTCATATCCCTGCCCTACACATTTCCATCGAACTTCTCCCAGACACCTCACCACTTGAACAACGTCTGTTATTATTAGAGAAAGCTGATGAGGACCATCGCACATCCCTCCAAACCATTGAGGCCACCAAGAACCGCTCCAAAGCTGGTTACGACAAACATGTCCACCCACGAGCTTTCTGTGAAGTAGATCTAGTACTCGTTTACGACCAAGCCCACGACAAGATAGGTAAAGGGAAGTTTGAGTCCATGTGGCAAGGCCCATACATAGTACATACTTGCCTTGGACATGGGGCATATATCCTAACTGATTCAAAAGGCCACTCCTTGTGCAACCCCCATAATGGCTTGTATCTCAAACGTTTTTACCCTTAACATTCCTTCCGACCCACTAGTCTGTGTTGTACAATTTTCTTTCTTTTGTTGTTTTACACTTTTTTCTGCAACATTACATTTGTCATTTTCCTGCATGATCACAGATGGACCATTTCCAACCTTATTACATTGGCTTCGTCGATGGAGCAAGTAGCTAGTCTCCAAACCTGGCCTCCGCAGCTTGGGTCTTATATTCCCCTTCACACATGTTGATTCACCTTGATGGAGTTTGCATAGGTGGTGCTACCAATAACCAGGCTGAATACGATGCCATGACCAGTCTCTTGAGTGCTTCCCTTCCGATTGAGTGCTTCCCTTCCTATGGCTATACGTCACCTTCATGTGTTCCTTGAATCCCAGCTTCTTGTCTCCCAACTCAACAACTGCTACCAGGTATGAGATCCTTGCCTCTTTAGAAAGTTCCTGTGCACAAAACAACTTAGCCGACAGTTTGAATCCTTCACATTCACTCATGTCCCAAGAGCTCAAAACAGTGTCGCTAATCAAATGGCTAACAACATCCTGGACTGGCATATCAATCACATCATGTAAACCATCCACCATGCATCATCATCACAACATGTAGATATATCAAAAAACTTAAAAATCCCAAAAAGAATGCATCTACAATAGGGCATCCACGTGCCTACTACAACACATCATTTGCATCCATGTGAATAACTAACACAAAACAATAAACGCGCATCCACGTGCGTACAAAAATAATCACCACAAAATGCATCCATGTCAATATATATATATATATCATCATCATACAAGTGTCCCTAAGTGCCCGAGCACCCAACTATATAGAAAATATACATCAAGGAGCCCCAACAGCATCCTCATCATAAATACATGCCATATATACAAAAAATCCTGGATGCCCATGCGAATCAGGGGTAGTCCCCAGCACCCCCTAATGAGATTCATATCCCCCGTCTGAATCCTAGTCACCCCCCACCACAGCCGCCTCTATTGCAGACTCATCCTCTCCTCGCTCCTGCTCCGGATTATCCTCCAAATCCTCCTCATCCCCCTATTGGTCCCAAGCCCTCCTCTCCCTGGCCAGCACCGCCAACCTCATCAGAATTGCCCACCAGCCCGTGGAGAATCATAGCAAGCCTCGATCACTCGCTGATCCAGCCCCTACCGCCCCTCATCGATAATCCCCGCCAGTAGCTGATCTAGAGTAACCCGCAGGGACTCCAAAGTCCTATCAGCATCCCATCATCACACCTCCCCCCAGTCCGACAGGGCTGGCACTGCTATGCGACCCCTATGGTCCTTATGCCCCTACGGTGGCCTCGGTCCTTCATCTGCATCAAACCACATCATACATAGTCAAAATCATCCTATATCTCTAGCAACAGATCTAATATAAAACCATCAATCAAAAAGCTAGATAAATACCATCTAGACCCCAAACATGCCCAGGAGGTCATGGTGCCTCCGGATCTCCCCGGTAATCCATATCATGATATGGGTGTTGATGTATATGTAACTTCGGAATGTATTTCACAAATATGTATATTGTATTCCTATAGAGATGGTATTATTCCTCTATAAGGAAGTGTCGTCATTTATATTGTAAGTGTCGTAACTTATACTTCATGGGTTATTAGACCACCTTGTTGGGGTCGGCCCTGTATAAGTCATGTGGGTCGAAGGGTTATTAGACCACCCTATTGGGGGTCGGCCATGTGGGTCTAAGGGTTATTAGACCACCCTATTGGGGGTCGGCCCAATCAGCATTATATTATATGGTTAAGTTCGAGCCTACATGAGTTAGGTAAAAAGGAAAGTCAAGTCAAGTATAAATAGAGTGCGGGAGGCACTCTATTTATACACTCACTTCTCACACATGCACTCAAGGAGGAGTGGCACACTTATGGAGGAGGAGGATCTGCTGCTAGGTTATGGCTATCTCTCTTGGTTGGTTGTATCATTGCTCTATCTATCTCTGAGGAAGTTATTGGGGTTTTTCACCTTTATGGTTTTCCCCAAGTAAATCTTTGTGTCTCTTGTGTGCTTGCATTATTGTCTCCATGATTGATATGCTGTAGATATGCTGTACATGTTGTTCTCTCAGTTAATATCCTAGATCATATTGAAGTAAATTCAGAAAATTTAACATGGTATCAGAGCTAGCCTGAAAGAAGGCATGATATGGCATGTATGACACTTGTTGCACTTACGATGCTAGGGCTTGATATAGCAAAAACCAGTCATCGTAGCACTTTCTCTATAAATCCATTTTGGAAATGTTTTCGGATCTGAAATTGTTACAGGCCGAAGCTAATATCTCCAGGTATCTTGTGTCCAAAGGACAACCTCTAATTCGTTGTACTTTGTGATTTATGATCTGTACAATATAGGGTTTCTGCCTCTTCCAGATCTGAGTCAAAATCAGGTGACCTTGGGAAAAAGGTCATATCTTGGGCTAGGAAGCTCCAAATGAAATTTCGTAAAATGTGACAGGTATTACACAGTCTATACTATCTCAGAAAACGTTTTCAGAGGCCGAAGTTGAACCAGTGACACGTGGAACGCCATACAAGTTCGCTCTCCTGTATTATCCCATAAACAGGTCACGTTGCGACATTTGGCATAACTCTCTCTCATAGAGTCCAATTGAGGTCAGACCTATCAGGATGGAAAGGTAACAGGTCTAGATATCTCAGAAACAATTTTCAGAGGCCGAAGTTAAAACAGTGACACGTGGCACTCCGTACAAGTTCGCTCTCCTGTTTTATCCGAAAACAGGTCACGTTGAGACATTTGGCATAACTCTCTCTCAGAGAATCCAATTGGGGTCAGACCTATCAGGATAGAAAGATAACAGGTCAGGCTATCTCAGGAAACATTTTCAGACCCTGTGGATCAAAAATTTCAGAGTTACACCAGAAACAATCAGGTACATATTTCTGTCAAAACAGAATTATTTTTTGGTACCTTCATTCATGGCTTCCGGAATTTAGGGCTTTGGAGAAAGTTGGAATTTTTGTAATCGGAGATCACGGCTGGATGCTACTCATCAAAATAGAAATTTAGAGACCAAGATCAGAATTTTTGGTTGGGCAGAAGGCCAAGCTTGATTAGACCCTAGTTCGGGACTTTGATCAGAAAAGTGGAAAATTAGGGCTTCTATAAAAATGGGAATTTTTGAAATCTGTGACCACGGCTGGAAGCTCCTCAGAAAAATAGAAGCTTAGAGCTTTGGATCAAACATTTTGATGGGGCAAAAGAGTGGGCTTCATCAAACCCCAGTTCAGGGTCATGTACAGTGATTCCAGAAGTTTCAAAGGCAAAATTGAGGAGTGAAACTTTGCAGTTTTCAAATTCTGAATATACCAGTTTGATCAGCTCATCAAGGCGCATATTCCTATCCTTTCGGAAGTTTGAAATTCAAAGTTTGAATTTTTGGGGTTTCTCTTACAAACCCATATCCAGCTCCAGGTCCAGTTCTTGCAAATCAAGTGGATTGGGTTAATCCTAGAAGAAGATGGATTGATCATCTGCATGAGTGAAGAAGTTCCTGTTTCAGAGGGAGATGAGGCTAAGGTCTTACATAAGAAGATTACAAGCAATCTCGACAGGTATGTCTCATCGAGGTATGTTTCGATATTTGTCCATGATTAATTTTTTGGTATGTTTGTCTTCATGTTATTACGGTTAGTACAATTTTGATTTTAGATTTGTCGTATCACCTTAACAAAATTATGAATGCATGATAGAAGATATTCATTGGTTAGGGTGTTGACACTTATGATTGAACTAATGCATTATGGTGTTGTATGAGGTTTATGTTGTCTACTAACATGAAAGGTACACCAAGAAAGACAAATCATGTTCTGTTCCAAGAACATATGATCATGATAACATGAGGACAAAGATTCATCCATTCTCATGGATCTCATAGAAGATCCATTTACGAGGTATGTATAACTTGGTTTTGTAATAGTTAACTTATGAGATATACAGGTTACTAGCACAAGTCATTGAAGAAGAACAAGAAGACATCATGTGAGTATGTTAGACATAAATAGCTAGCATGCTAATCCAGGTATGTTTTTCCTATATCAAGATAGAATCCTACCTTGTGTTAGGATCTTATACTATTGTTGATAATGATTATTCATGAAGTCATAGGTTTGAATAATCATGATTGTATGCATTTTATGTTTCTTACCATAATTGATGATATGACTAACCAGAAGAATCATGATGGTATAGGTTTGAATAATCACAGGTTTTATGGATTTTATATCTCTTATCTTGATTGATGATTCAACTAACCTGAATAGTCATAGGTTTGAGTAATTACAGGTTTAGACATGTTATGTTATGTTTCTTATGATTTGACTAACCATAAGACTCCTACATAAACCTTGAATGCTAATGCTTATTATTTCTGTTTGAAATGATCATGACTATACATGCTTGAGATTATTGTGTTTTAATAGTATACTAATGAATGTATGATTTTATATGAGATCACAAGGATAACACATTCATGATACTAATAAGCATGCATAGGGACCTAGGATGAATATGAGATTCAAGAACAGGTAATCCAGGAAGCAAAGATCAAGAGGGAGTACACTCCAGTGGTTTATGCAAGGATGCAGATATTCAGAGGGAGTTGACCATCTCTGTACATCCCACAACCGAAAGGTGTAGAAGAAGCTACTTCAGATTCGGACTCCAGCAGCTCCTGCAAGGAAGCGAAGACTCAGAGGGAGTCCACCCAACGAACAAACAAAGATAAGTATTTGAATTGTCATTTCTTAAATAATACTGTTCAATAAGGTATATACTGATGTTCCTAGAATTAGGTTGTGTATTATGCATATTAGAATAATTGCATTGATGAACAGTATACTCCTAATATGCATGGGTAAGTGGCCTATTGCACTGTACAACATTCCATTGCTACTTATCTAGAATGAAACCTCTTTGCTGACATGTTGGGAGTTGTGCACACTCTTAACAATGTTCTGGTAGAGACTGGAAGGCATCTAGAAAGTTATGGAATATGGATAAATGTTGTATTAAAGAATTGACTAAGATAATTGCATGACTATATGACATATTTATTTATGTGTAAGAATTTGTTCTGAAAACTATGAGATGTTTTCTAATCATGAAATTTAACTTGTTGTGTAGGAAAGATCGTATGCCATCACCTACAAAAGAAGAACTACAACATTTGTTTAGCGACAAAATTATCTATTAAAGATATTGAAGTTCCCAGGATACGGGAAGAATGCCATGATCCGTCGATCATGAAGAACGATGTTTGGGATGTGGTCCCAAGAGCTGAAGGGAAGTATGTTGTGACTTCCAAATGGAACTATCAGATCAAGCATGTTGCAGATGGCAGCATAGAGAAATATAAAAGTGATGAAATAGAAGATACACCAGATGGATTCAAGACAGCTTCCTTGAATGGTGTAGTTGAAGAAGAAGTGTATGTGGAGCAGCCACTTGGTTCTGAGACACATGATAGGAAATCATATATGTGCAGAACTTGGTATGGTGAAGATAGATTGATTGCCGACACGCAGCGGAAGCTTACTATTGAGTTCGAGATGAAGAACTTGGGGATGATGCACTATTTGTTTTTGGCATGGAGGTGTGGCAGAGTGCAGAAGGAATCTTCCTTGGATAAGGGAAGTATGCAGTAAAGATCCTAAAGAGGATCGGGATGATGGATTGCAAGGCCATGGCCACACCTATGGCATCGAATCTGAAGCTTCTAGGTGATGCTTCATCTGAGCTGGTTGATGTCTCTATGTATCGTCAGATGATTGGGTCCTTTATGTACCTGACGAACATGAGACCAGACATTTGCTTTTCTGTGAACACATTGAGCCAGTTCCTGACAGATCCGAGGAAGTGTTCACCTGGTTGCTGTAAAGCATATTCTGAGGTACCTGAAGGGTACAGTGGATTATGGGCTCAGGTATGAGGTGAATCAAAAGTTTAACCTGTAGGGTTATGTTGATTCAGACTGGGCTGGCAGTGCTGCAGACAGGAAGAGCACATCTGGGTGTTGCTTCAGTATGGGATCAGGTGTGATCTCTTGGTTTAGCAGGAAGTAGTCCTGCGTAGCACTGAGTACAGCTGAGGCAGAGTATGTTGCAGCCTGTTCAGCTAGTTGCGAGGCAGTATGGCTACGGAAGCTACTGTCTGAGTTATTTAATCTCCCGTTGGAGGCTACTGGTATCTTCTGTAATAACCAGAGTTGTGTGAAGCTGTCCGAGAACCCAGTGTTTCATGATAGGTCGAAACACATAGAGATCAAATATCACTATATCAGGGATATGGTGCAGAGAGGAGCTATGAAGCTCCTATATGTTGCGACGGATGAGCAGACTATAGATGTGCTGACGAAGCCACTATCCAGGGTGAAGTTCGAGTACTTCAGAGAGAGGCTTGGCGTTCTTCAGATCGAGGACACTTCGAGGAAGAAGTGATGGACACATTTGCTGAAGCCATTCCAAGCATGTTGGAAGGAGGATCCTTCACATGGCTGTGGATGTAAGCGCTGGATGATGAACATCAGGATGATGTTCTGGTTTCTGCTTGATATGATCAGTTGGATCATTTTTATTTTATGTATGTATGTACGCATCATGTGGATGCTGGATATGATCAGTTGGATCATTTTATGTATGTATGTATGCATCATGTTGGATGCTTGGACCATGTATCTGTATATGTATCAGGTGGATACATTGTATGATCAGGTGGATCATGTATGGTGATATGTATCATGTATTTGTATTTGTATCAGGTGGATACATTGATGATCAGGAGGATCATGTATGATGATATGTATCAGGTAGATACTTGGTATGCATCAGGTAGATGCATTGATGATCAGGTGGATCAGGTATGATGACATGCAGCAGGATGTTGCAGTGATGATCAAGATGATCATAGATGACGAGCTTCAGGATGTTGCTCCAGATGACATGCAGCAGGATGTTGCAGTGATGATCAGGATGATCATAGATGACGAGCTTCAGGATGTTTCTCTAGATGACATGCAGCAGGATGTTGCAGTGATGATCAGGATGATCATAGATGACGAGCTTCAGGATGTTGCTCCAGATGACATGCAACAGGACGTTGCATTGATGATGATCAGGATGATCATGGATACATCAGGATGATGTATGGTGAGTATCAGGTTGATACTCTATGGCCGTGGATCAGGTTGTGCAGATAAGCATGTAATTTGTGCCCTGGGAGATTTGCAGATGGTCTTTCGAGGTTTTGCCTATGGCATGTAATTTGTGCCCTGGGACATTTGGCAAATGCTCTTTCGAGGTTTTGCTTGGGAGGACATATAATTTGTGCCCTGGGAGATCTGCAGATAGTCTTTCGAGGTTTTGCCTATGGCATGTAATTTGTGCCCTGGGATATCTGGCAGATGCTCTTTCGAGGTTTTGTCCTATGGCATGTAATTTGTGCCCTGGGAGATCCGATAGGTTGAGCTATGTGCTCGTAATCAGTCCTGGGATGCTCTTTCGAGGTTTTGCCATGTCCACATGTAATTTGTGCCCTGGGAGATCCGATAGGTTGAGCTGTGTGCTCGTAATCAGTCCCGGGATGCTCTTTCGAGGTTTTGTGGTGACCACATGTAATTTGTGCCCTGGGAGATCTGATAGGTTGAGCTGTGTGCTCGTAATCAGTCCTGGGATTCTCTTTCGAGGTTTTGTGGTGAGGTCACATGTAATTTGTGCCCTGGGAGATCCTATAGGTAGAGCTGTGTGCTCATAACAGCCTGGGATGCTCTTTCGAGGTTTTGTGACGCACGTAAAAGTCCTGAGGATTCCACAGTATGGCCAGTGATGATGAAGACCTGCAGGTGGTGGGCCTACATCCAGTATGAAAAAGGAATGGCTCTGTAGAACTTCCTATGGCGAGTAGATTGAGAGATTGATTGAGATAGCAGCAGCAGTGACGATGATGATGACTCGATGACGATTATCCAGTGACGATGATCCAGAGAAGATGACTTGTGCTAGAAGAACTGTGCTGAGAAATACCTTCCTAGTTAAGAGGGAGTGTTGATGTATATGTAACTTCGGAATGTATTTCACAAATATGTATATTGTATTCCTATAGAGATGGTATTATTCCTCTATAAGGAAGTGTCGTCATTTATATTGTAAGTGTCGTAACTTATACTTGATGGGTTATTAGACCACCTTGTTGGGGTCGGCCCTGTATAAGTCATGTGGGTCGAAGGGTTATTAGACCACCCTATTGGGGGTCGGCCATGTGGGTCTAAGGGTTATTAGACCACCCTATTGGGGGTCGGCCCAGTCAGCATTATATTATGTGGTTAAGTTCGAGCCTACATGAGTTAGGTAAAAAGGCAAGTCAAGTCAAGTATAAATAGAGTGCGGGAGGCACTCTATTTATACACTCACTTCTCACACATGCACTCAAGGAGGAGTGGCGCACTTATGGAGGAGGAGGATCTGCTGCTAGGTTATGGCTATCTCTCTTGGTTGGTTGTATCATTGCTCTATCTATCTCTGAGGAAGTTATTGGGGTTATTGGGGTTTTTCACCTTTATGGTTTTCCCCAAGTAAATCTTTGTGTCTCTTGTGTGCTTGCATTATTGTCTCCATGATTGATATGCTGTAGATATGCTGTACATGTTGTTCTTTCAGTTAAGATCCTAGATCATATTGAAGTAAATTCAGAAAATTTAACAATGGGTAGTCATCAAAAACCACCAGCATCTGCAACCACTACATGTAGAGCTCCCCCGTAAAATACCACCCTACCTCTCCACCACCCCACCGGCACATCATCTGCCCCCACTGCACCATACAGGGCTTCCTCATCCCCCTATCCCGGATCAGCACATGCAGTCGCAACGTCGCAACCCACTCCATGAAGAAAGCGCACAAGAATGACCTATAGGAGAACTCCCCTCCCGATACCTTCACTTTGCTCAGCTCTCGCTGAACAAAGGTAGGGAGCATCTGGCCCTAGGAAATGAAGGTACCCCAGATCACCCACTCTACCAGCTGCACCTATCCCCCTGACACTCGGTGGGGAGCCTATGACCCCAGCACTCGAACCACAAACGACGTGATCATTCGGATCGATGGCTACTGTAAGTCGCAGACCAGAAGTGCATTCTTATGCACTTCTGCTGTGGGGAAGCAGTATCTGTCCAGCATCTCCTCCATATCAACGTCCACGGACCGCTATGGCTGGGTATCTGCCACCCTACACAAACAAGGTAGTCCCATCAGAAAGTACACATCCACCAGGGTAAGATCCAGTCTCTCCCCCTGCACCATGAAAGCCTCCAAACCAAGATCCCAGAAGCACACCAACCTGTTCAGCAACAAGGCTGTTGAACACATCATCAGCATGTACGTGAACTTCAGCAGCCCACATAGCCCTAAATTCCCCCGGATGTGACCATCACACCGTATGTACTCAAAAAGATCGTTGGGCATCTCCTGCTCTCACCATTGTACTCTCGGCATCTTGTCCATCACACAATGAAAAAGGATTAGAACCACCACAAATAAGCCATCATCCTCCCTAGAACAATATCCCAACCAACTCCACACCCGCGGTCTAAATAGCGGCTATGAGGCCCGCAGCTACGATCCAGGATCGCAGTTGTCAGGGCCACAGTCACGATCCCAAATCGTGGCTATCAGGGTTATAGCCACAATCCCAGATCGTGGTTGTGGGGGCCATAGTCACAATTGTGAATTGTGGCTATTGAGGATACAGTCGCGATATCGGACCGCGGTTGTGCAGGCCACAACCGCAATTCTTGATCGCGGTCGTCTCCTAGAAACCCGCGGTCCACGCCCCCCGTGACTATTACCATCCCCTTGAGGACCCACTACCCTCTCGAATAAAGATAAAACTATTCCCACAATCCGCAATCATGTATAACTAGATAGCCACTTCAACAAGCTATAGCATAATATCATGGTGCGTGCATTTTTCTAAAACCATGAATTATGGCGAGCACTCTATTAGAGCAGTTTTGACTACTTTTTCCATACTTTCTCAATTTCCAAAGTTTCACAAACTTGCCATACTTTTTGAGAATGATGTCAGATTGCAACACTAACGAAATGATAGCACTAGAACACCATCTTGCATTTTTCCAGCCTCATGACACATTCCATGTTATCATAGATGCCATGGCATCATACATGCCATGTCATCACTTCCTTTGGCATCAGTTCTCTCTTTGAGGCTCACACGTGTGAGATATTCCCTTTCCAAAATAGAGATTAATTCATGTATAACCAGAATGGTCAAGAATGGAAAAATATAAATCACAAGAAGGGTTGGCCGACCCTTCTGGTAGTCTGAAACTAGTATGAAAATAATATTGGGCAGAAGAAGGGCCGGCCGCCCCTTCATTTATGAGGGAATTGTGGAAATATTCAACATACAAAGTATAGGCTATCAATTCATGTATATCCTGAATGGTGAAGACTGCAAAAATACTAAGCACAAGAAGAGTCAGTTGACCCTTTAATTAAAAGAGAAATGAAATACAATTAATCTACAAAGGTTGGGACAACTTTTCCCCACTGCCAACTTCCACAGTATGTGGCGGCGATCGAGATATTGCCTATGATATAACATGTAAACAATATTTTTCCCGACTTCCAACTGCTGACAAGAAGGATCGGCCGCCCCTGTTTTTAGTAGATAATTGTGAACACCAATATCTGACAATTCACTTGTATCCAGAATGGTGAACACAGGAAGGATTCTACCACCCTTCTTGCAGTCTTGAACTATTATAAAAATAATAGTGGGCAAAAGAAGGGTCGGCTGGCCCTTCATTCATTTATCTTGAGGCTCATTCAAAATGGGGTGTCAGTTAATGAAATTCAACTTCAAATGACTGTCATATTATGCAAACACCGATTCATTTGATAATTTGTATATTTTTTACTACTTCAAATAACTGTTATAATTATCATATCGGAACACCACAAAAACCAATTTCAAAAGTGGCAATATCAAAAGAGAAAGTATGGTTTTGGAACCTGGATTTGGAAATTTTTGAAACGGATTTGGCAATAAATCCAAATAGGAGGTAATTTTCGAAGATGAAAAATAATAAAAGGAAACAGAAACAACATCAACATATTTATTAATTCTATCGGCTTAATTTTGGGCCGTAAGATTAAGACAAATCGATGGCTGAGATCTAATATGGGGGATGCGGAAGACGAGTTGCGGGGGTTTAATTGTTTTGAAATATATACAACGTTCCAGCAATCTGCAATTGTGGTTTGCAGGACTACAACTCAAAATAAAAACAAATCAAAGTTTTTGCAATCCGCAATCCGAATTGCGGGTTCTGGAAGTGCATGTCGCAAATCCATTATTCAAATAGTTCCCGCAATTTGCAATCATGTATAACTATATAGCCACTTCAACAAGCTATAGCAAGATATGATGGCGCGTGCCATTTTCTCAAACCATGAATTATGGCAGTCATTCTCTCAGAGCCATTTTGACTACTTTTTCCATACTTTGTCAATTTCCAAAGTTTCACAAACTTGCCATACTTTTCCAGAATGATGTCACATTGCAACACTGACTTAATGATAACACTAGAACACCATCATGTGTCTTTCAATTCCATGTCATCATACATGCCATGTCATCATACATGTCATGTTATCATCACACATTCCATGTCATCACACATGCCATGTCATCACTTCCTATGGCATCGGTACTCTCTTTGAGGCTCACACGTGTGAGATTTTTGCCTTCCAAAATAGAGATCAATTCATGTATAACCATAAGGGTCAAGAATGGATAAATATAAATGACAAGAAAGGTCGGCCGATTCTTCTAGCAGTCTAGAACTAATATGAAAATAATATTGGGTAGAAGAAAGGTCAGCCGCCGCTTCATTTATGAGGGAATTGTGCAAATATTCAACCTACGAAGTATAGGCTGCCAATTCATGTATATCCTGAATGTCAAAGACTGCAAAAATACTAAGCACAAGAAGGGTTGGTCGACCCTTCATTTAAAATTGAAATGAAGAACAATTAATCTACGAAGGTTGGGACAACATTTCCCACTACCAACTTCCGCATTATGTGGCAGGGACCGAGACTATTAACATCCAAAAAATGCTCACCACCTCATCTCCCTCACTATGTGACTCATTCGTTTACTTTTTCCCACCATCTTTGCCTCCAAAACCTCAAAAAACAATCAATTGGTCACCAAAAGGACAAAACCCCCCCTTTTTCACCCTCCAAATGATTAAATTTCCTCAAAAGATGGCGAAAACCCTTTAAAAAGGCCCTAAATTCCCAAAAATCAAGTAAAAGGGAATAAAAAATATAAAAAAGAGGAAAAAAGAGGGAAAAAGGAAGCAATAGCCCTAAAACAACTGACCTAAACCATATGGTACCAAAAACCATGGGTCAACACTCCACCACTAAAAAACCTATAAATAGGTGATGGAGGCTCCCCATTTCATATCCACAATCTATCCTATCCTCACGCTACCAAAATCACTTGTAAAACCCAAGCTCACCATTTGAGCTAGTTTTCCATTTGAGTGCCCCTTTTGGCCCATCATCCAAGCACCTTGGAGAAGGAGAAGGAACCCATTGGAGCACGAAAGCAGCCCTCTTGGACTACTGTAAGAGCTCCACCAACCTCCATATTTGAGGTAAATGTAACTTTGGTCATATCATAGTACAAAAAGAAAGGTTTTCATTATATTGTCATTGTCTTTTTATTTCTGTTGATGCACATGTTGGCTTAGATTTGGTATTGTTTTACTATTTTACTTTATTGTTTATTGAACTGCTACTAAGGAGACCATTCTCCTTAGTGGGTGCTCATTTTCACAAGCTAGGGTGCTACAGTTTTCACGACTCCACTATTGGCCTTTGAATTTGTAGTTAAAATTTTACAAGTTTTTATTTCATGAAAGTATTTTTTTGTTTTTCCTATTCGGCTGTGGCTTTGGGAAGTTGGGTTTTTTGCTGCAAAGTGCAGTTCTATTCCTGACAGTCGTGGCCCATACTGCAAATTCCCATCCCTAATCCACGGCCTCAGCCACAACTCCTTGTACTTTTCCTGTGACCCCACCGCAGTTAACTGCCTCTTGAGCGCGATCTAACCCGCAGAAAACCCTATGCTTCCCACGGCCCTAAACGCATTTCCCTGTTTGTTTTCCATGGCATTCTACAGCCCTAAGCCACCCTCTTCACATGCTGCTGTAGTGTTTTTGCGCACCCTCAGCTGTAGTTACCCTTTGCACATCCGTGGTTCAGACCGCACATTGCGAAACCCTAGCCACGATCCCGACCACACAAACCTAACCTGTAGTTGCACTCTGGCTATGAAGCCAAGTCCCATACTCACGGTTCAGATTGCAGGTCCCATCCCGACATCTGCATCCCAATCCGCGCAGATCAGTCAGAAACCTGCGATCTATTTTCTGCAACATTTTCTACACCTGCAGAGCCACATGTCCTGTTTGTAGCCCTAGTTATCTATAGCTTTTTTCTGCAATTTTCTTTCTGTTCCATTTACAGAATTTTTATAAAAAATATTTTTCATCATTTACATCGGAAAAAGAAAACTTTTGCATCATTTTTTGTTAAAACGTTGCCCACGCATGGCACTTTTGTTGGGTTCATCACTTCACACACACACACACTCTGTCACATAATTCAAGTGAGCCTTAAAAAACTACTTAAATAAACCAACATTCTAACCCCACTTGGGGAACACATAAGAATATTGTAGTTAGGTAGGATAGGGGGGATAGGCATCCAAATAACACCCCTCGGTCGCTTACACTTGAGACATGGTAGTTGTCCTTTAGGGTAGCAAAATCTCCTAGTACTTTTTGACACGGCCACGACTAGTTTATCAGAGGGCCTCTTCCTTACGACGGTTGAAGTATCCAGACTAGTTCCGAAGGTCTGAGTGGAATACCGCAATCCACCTAGTAACCGAAGGCTGCCTACTCATTGGTCCACTTGTGGTGTTCCTTTTAGGCCGACACGGTGATAGGACTGGAGCTGCATATTCACCTTGTTGGATGTTTCATGAACGGGGTATCTTAGTTTCCTTTCTTCTAGGATTGTCTTACCCGGTGTCCCTCCTGGTAGCGGGATACCCTTAGCCACTTGGTTCTACTATTCATATTGTCTGACTTGGATTTCATCACCTTGTAGAGGATATGTCTGGTTGAATCAAAATACTATTTAGCTAGGTGTTTGCATGCTCCCTTACCTCCCTTTGGTCTAGCGAGTCCACCATTTTTATTTTTAGGGAACCTCCTGCTTGTTGGTATTCTGACCATTTTTTTTTATACTCCGCTTATTGTAGCACAGTTGTTACAGTAAGCATTTTAAGCCGGTTGTTCGCATAAGTGCCGTATGTTTTGCGCTCTCCTTCTTCACACTCCTGCATTAGGGTTTTTGAGTTGTTTTTGACTCAACACAACCCCTAGATACTTGACACCATTTGTCACCACTGAGTCCCTGAGACACTCTCAGCACCTCCGGGGCGAGCCACCACAACACAGTTCACTTGAAATCACTCGTCATAGACGTAGAGCTTCATCACTTGACACCACTCGTCATAGACCTAGAGCTTCGTCACATGAATCTACTCGTCAATGACATAGAGCTCCGTCCCCTGACTCTGACGACCCTTATTTCACATTTCATTCCGAGGCAGAGTTGAAAAACCCCACTTACATAGCACCAACGAGCCCCATGGCTGGCATGACCTCCAACCCTTTCTTTGTAGGGACCCTCGGTGGAATGTCCACAACAACCCCAGCCACCACACCTGCTTTAGGTATGCCCTCGATGGGGCCCACACCCACCATTCCGGTCACTGTGTCAATCCCAATGGCTAGCATACCCAACCCAACCCCACTGGTGACTCAGACTACGCTTAGTGGCGCAGGACCCTCCCATACCACCTCCACTCCCCCATTTGGGGGTCACATCTCTATCACAAACCTATCTCCTACACTTGGGGGCATTGGCCCCACCATGGCCGCTACCACCAGCATGTCACATCCTTCTACTATTTTTCCATTCATGGCTAGTCTCAACCTTCCTGACCTGGCCACACTGACCAACGATCCCATCAGACATGATCCTACATGGCCTCACATGCCCACCAAGCTCCCATCAGACATCCCTGAGTTTTAGGGTAAGGCAAGTGAAGACCCCCAAAATCACATTATGTCCTTCCACTTATGGTGTTCCTCTAACTCCATAGTGGACGACTCCGTCCGACTCCGTCTGACTCCATCTGTTACAACGGACTCTCACTGGCTCTGCAACCAAGTGGAACATTGAGTAGCCTCATGGGACCCACGCCACCTTTACTTCCCTTGTCGCGACCTTCCTGTAGTTCTTTCAGTTACCTGTCTTCTATGACATGGGCGTAGAGATCCTACTGTCTTGCAGACAAACCACGACCACCCACATCACTGATCACATTCATGAGTGGCGTCGATGCCGAAGCCTGTGCAAAATCAAGTTAGATGACCGTATCTTCCCAGATTGTTTTCTCAAATCTCTCCTTCTCGTCATTGCTAAGGATGTGGCATCTAAGCGACCCAAGTCCGAAGAAGAAGCCATCTTAAAATCCTAGCAGTTTGACCTTATCTACGCCAAGTCTGGCTACCTATATACCATTATACCCGACGCTCCTCGCGGTGATTCCTCTCGAAACGATGCGCCGGGGGCATCCCATGCCGCCAATGGCATCATTGGCCATGTTGCATCGCATAACCAACCCTTTTCCATTGCACGTACTAGTACTAGCCCCGACCTTTTGTGGGCTACACCCCACTCTAAAGAAACCAATTCGTATGTTCCCACGGCACATAACCACCACTCCCGTGGACCCTCATTTCCACCTCAGTGTTTCGGCCACCCACCCCCTGCTTACGTCCCCCCGATTACACCTCACACATACTACCACCAATAGGTCGTGCACACTCCTGCACCTTCCCAAGCCCCCACCGCTTATTATCCATCACAGGCAGCACCTGCAGCAACTCAACCACCAGTCACACAGACATATCAACAACCCCCACAAGGTCCCACACTTGCATCACTTCCAACGCCACCCACTTATTATCCCCTGCAACTTGCTCCTGCACCAGTACAACCCATAACCCACCTGCTGCCCAACGAAAAGTGTACACATAGCAAAATCTGCAGCAGAACCAAAATACGCAACGTAACCAACAAGGCCAGCAAAACCACGGGAAAGGATGTAACTCCATAAACAACCCCCCTCTAGACCAAGGCGGCCAGCCACCTAATCCCCCAAACAATAATAATGCTGCACCCGCTAACCAAAACCCTGATAGGCCGCCAAAGTAAGCCAAAAACCCCAACTTACGAACAAACCATCTGTGTTCCATCTGCGGGCTCTACGGCCATTACACACACGCTTTCCCACACTTGGAGAGGGCATGAAAACTTTGGACCGATGATGCCCACCGTCGAGGGCATGCAGCCCCACCGGCCCCACCCAACCCCCCACCACCTCAAACTCAACCCTTGGTACTACAGAATGCTTTACCAACCCAACGAGTGGTGAACACTCAACCATTGGCTCCCCCTCAAGGAACCGCACCACCCCAATAGCAAGTCACGTAGGCCGCACCTGCCCACCCCACTTTAGACTCAGGTACCCATCACTTGCTAATGATGTCATTTGCTGATGTGAACCTTCAAACTCGATGGAATCAATATGGATCCACCCCTAAAGCCCCTCCCCCTGACAAAACCACTAACGCTCTTCCCATCGATCAACCATTATGCATACCTCATGCCCCATTAGATGGAGCCCCAAAAGCCCCTCATTTCCCACTTTGGCGCATCAACAATAACCCTAATGCTCGCGCTGCATCTAATTACAACATTGTGAATGAATTGGCACAATCCCCCACGACCATGTCTGCCTTAGAAGTCTTAAAAAATTGTCCTACACAGCGTAAGAACCTACTATTCGCTATTGGTGCTATTGATCCCACTGACTCACGAATGATGGCCTTTGATTTGGACCAATCTGAACCACGCCTGCCTTCCACATTAGCATTCCAAGTTTCGGTATCCATTTAGAACCTTGTAATCCATGGGTGCATCATCGATGAGGGTGCCTCCACATGCGTTATGTCCACATTCGTGTGGCAGAAGTTAGGATCCCCTACTCTCCAGCCATCCACCACTACGTTGTGAGCCTACAATGGTCATTCGGCTCAACCTCAAGGTCTCTTAGCTAATGTCCCTGTCCAGTTGGCTGGTCAAATAGTGTTGATTGACATAGAGGTCATCAATGCCCAACTTGATTATAACCTCTTACTTGGCCACAGTTATATGTATGCCATGCGAGCAGTTGCTTCATCCATTTTCCGTATCATGATGTTACCCCATGAAAGACGAGTGGTCAAGATTGATCAACTCGCCTATTACGATCCCAATGCCCTAGATGCACCTGAAAAATTTTCTCCCCATGGTTGAAAAACCTTTTCACGGTGCACCTGCCTCGTTGATCTCCTCATTTGGACCCGGAATCTATGTAGATACGCCGATGACTACCACATTCCAATCCATTCCACCCCCGTCACAGGTGATAGAAATATCTGACTTTTGTACCCTATCCCACAATACAAAAACACCCAACTATCAACCGCCCTTGCTACCCCAACCACCGTCGGTACCTAGTCATGTTGGCGCTACACCCATCCATACAATCCCCTTCCTATTTCCCCCTTCGGGAGTAGTAAGCTTCCCGGTTATGGCCACACTCAACCTTCCAAGGTTAACTTTAGGACTACCTGTGTGGTATCTCACACCTCCCGCTTCCCCTCTGACACCATATGTCGTCTTACAACCAGTACAACCCATTACGATTGCTAGTCGACCACCTCCTAGTATCACCACTCCTTCCTCATCCACCAATCCACCCACTCTTACCAAACACACTGGGGGCAAAGGCCCACTACCTTATACCTCTCTACCCGCACCCAAAACAGTTAAAAATCCCCCAACATTTCGAGCTCCTCCCAAATTCTCTTTGTGTGATGAGTTAGGCCATGCTACCCATCAATGTCCACAATTACCCACACTACAAGAGCACATGCAAATGCTTGATGATGACCCCAACATCCCAATTGTCCAACTCAACCTTACTCCTAAGCCTTGCGATAAATCACTGCGTACCAATCACCCAGATTACAGAGCCACCCTCTACAAAATGAATAATATGGACCTCGAGACATCTCCCCCCACCATTGAAGAGATCCACCCCCAGAATCTCCACCAACAGGAGAAATCAATACCATTTATATGATCTCTACTACTAGTGATCCCTCGTCAACCGATTTGATGACAAGAAGTTTCCACAATGATGAGGAGATTCTCAAGGCTCTCACCACACCTGATTACCCCTGGGATGAGATGCACCATCGCCCTTGTTTCCTCTCGGAGGCATCCTCCTCCACCACAGCCACCCAATTCTCTGTGGAGTCCAAATATTTCCTCCAAAACAAATTTGAGTGGTTTAAAGAGCCCATTCCCGCTCCTCATTGATATATCTGCCCCAGCCGATGCTCCCGAACTCATTATGTTAGGAGCCTCCTGCACCGAGAGCGAGATTGGAGAATACAAAAAATGTTTTCAAGAGTTACATGATGTCTTTGCTTGGTCCTACACCGAAATGCCTGGTCTTGACCCCACTATCATAGAGCACCACATTGACACTTCACACGATGTGCCTCTCATTTGCCAAAAACAATGCCCCATTCACCCATCAAAGCTACCCTTCGTCAAGGTCGAAATTGAAAAACTTGGCGCAGTAGTTTTTATTTATCTCATCGCATACACCATTTGGGTTTCTAACCCCATCCTCATCAACAAAAAACAAGGCACCCTCTGGTTATGTACTGACTTCCATGATTTAAACCAGGCATGTCCCAAAGACAACTTCCCCATGCCATTTATTGACCAACTCATTGATACGTGTGTGGGACATGAAGTCCTTTCCTTCATGGATGGGTTCTCTGGGTATAACTAGATTCAGATCCGCAAGGAAGATCAATACAAGACTGCCTTCACCACCCCATGGGGCACCTTTGCCTATCTTGTCATGCCTTTCAGCCTTAAAAATGATGGTGCCACCTTCCAACGGGCCATGACCTATTATTTTCATGACTTGGTTCATATCCTATTAGTCTATCTTGACGATCTCACAGCACGCTCCAAGAAATGATCCGACCACCTTAACGATGTCCGACAGGTTTTTCTCCATTAACGCAAATATCAGATCTTCTTGAACCCACTCAAGTGTGTCTTTTGCATTCTGGCAGGCCGATTGTTAGGTTTCATTGTTTCCACAAAGGAATCGCTGTTGAACCCCTAAAAGTTCAAGCCATATTAGACCTTCCATCACCACGCACACTCCGGCAGCTACAGAGCTTACAAGGGAAATCTAATTTCCTCCACTGCTTCGTTCCCGACTATGCCACCACCGTTCATGGTTTCTTACGATTTCTTCGTACCTACATACCCTTTGTTTGGGATGACCAGGTGCAAGCTACTTTCAAAGCCCTTAAAAAGGCTCTCACACAGGCCCCATTGATCTCCCCTTCGGATTTCTTTAAGGACTTCATCCTGTACGTCTCGGCATCCGATTATGCTGTGTCAGGGGTCCTTGTTCAAGAAGACTCTACTCGCTAGGAACATGTCATTTATTATGTAAGCCAAACCTTGTTTGGACCACCACTGCGTTACCCGTATGAGGAAAAGCTAGCCCTTGCTGTCATCTTTTCCTTACATAAATTACGACATTACATTCTCTTAAGTCATACTACAGTTGTCGCCGACTCCAACCCCATGGTCTACCTCTTGAACCATCGCCTTCTGCAAGGCTGCATCGCTAAATGGGTAATTATCCTACAAGAGTATGACCTGACTTTCACAACCCCTAAAAGTACTAAAGACCTTGCGCTTTCACAGCTCATAACTGACCTACCATCCCTTTTTTCATCACCGCCAATCCCCACTGAGTTACCTGATGACTGTTTGTTTATCATCTCACCAGATGACCTATTGTACAGTGACATTTTGATCTACCTCCGCACACAGAAGTTTTGACCTAAAATCGATCGTGATGGATGTCGCTGTATCCATCACCATGCCTCCCGATACCTCCTCTTGGGTGATGTCCTCTACTGACACGGTGTCGACACTATCCTCCGGTGTTGTCTCACATGAGATGAAGCAGAACAAGTTCTCAATGACTGTCATAGTGCGCCTATGGTGGACATTTTTCTGGAATGGCCACAGCACAAAATGTAATCCGCGCCGGATACTTCTAGCCCACACTATTCACTGACTGCATCATCGTGGTCAAGCATTGCCGTAATTTCTAGCTCTTTTCCCCTAAGGCCCAGACACCACCCACCCCACTCCACCCGATCGTCATCATTGTCCCTTGTTGCAAATGGGCCATCGAATTCATGGAGTGTAATCCCTCATCCGCCAATGGTCATAAGTACATCATTGTCGCTGTCGACTACTTCACCAAATGGGCCGAAGCCATGCCTACCTTCAACTGCAAAGCTGACGCTGTTGCCCGTTTCTTTCTTAATCATGTCATCACACGATTCAGGGTCCCTAAGCAACTTGTCTCAGATCATGGCTCACATTTTGAAGATTCCATTTGGCGCGAGTTGTCAACTCTCCTTAAATTCAAACATCAATATGCCTTTGCTTATTACCCCCAAGGGAACAACCAAGTTGAGGCCATTAACAAAATTTTGAAAACAATAATCCAACAAAGTATTAACCTACATAAGTCCAATTGGCATCACATGCTTTTCCCCGCATTATGGTCTTACCGCAAATCAACTAAGACCACCACTGGTTTTAACCCTTTTCACTTACTTCATGGTGTCAAATATGTCCTCCCCATCGAATGTCATATCCCTGCCCTACACATTTCCATCGAACTTCTCCTAGACACCTCACCACTTGAACAACGTCTGTTATTATTAGAGCAAGCTGATGAGGACCGTCGCACAGCCCTCCAAACCATTGAGGCCACCAAGAGCCGCTCCAAAGCTGGTTACGACAAACACGTCCACCCACAAGCTTTCCGTGAAGGAGATCTAGTACTCGTTTACGACCAAGCCCACGACAAGATAGGTAAAGGGAAGTTTGAGTCCATGTGGCAAGGCCCATACATAGTACATACTTGCCTTGGACATGGGGCATATATCCTAACCGATTCAGAAGGCCACCCCTTGTGCAACCCCCATAATGGGTTGTATCTCAAACATTTTTACCCTTAACATTCCTTCCGACCCACTAGTCTGTGTTGTACAGTTTGCTTTCTTTTGTTGTTTTACACTTTTTTCTGCAACATTACATTTGTCATTTTCCTGCATGATCACAGATGGACCATTTCAAACCTTATTACATTGGCTTCGCCGATGGAGCAAGTAGCTAGTCTCCAAACTTGGCCTCCGCAGCTTGGGTCTTATATTCCCCTTCACACATGTTGATTCACCTTGATGGAGTGTGCATAGGTGGTGCTACCAATAACCAGGATGAATACGATGCCATGACTAGTCTCTTGAGTGCTTCCCCTCCTATTGAGTGCTTCCCTTCCTATGGCTATATGTCACCTTCATGTGTTCCTTGACTCCCAGCTTCTTGTCTCCCAGCTCAACAACTGCTACCAGGTACGAGATCCTTGCCTCTTTAGAAAGTTCCTGCGCACAAAACAACTTAGCCGACAGTTTGAATCCTTCACATTCACTCATGTCCCAGGAGCTCAAAACAGTGTCGCTAATCAAATGGCTAACAACATCCTAGACTGGCATATCAATCACATCATGTAAACCATCCACCATGCATCATCATCACAACATGTAGATATATCAAAAAACTTAAAAATCCCAAAAAGAATGCATCTACAATAGGGCATCCACGTGCCTACTACAACACATCATTTGCATCCATGTGAATAACTAACACAAAACAATAAACGCGCATCCACGTGCGTACAAAAATAATCACCACAAAATGCATCCATGTCAATATATATATATATCATCATCATACAAGTGTCCTAAGTGCTCGAGCACTCAACTATACAGAAAATATACATCAAGGAGCTCCAACAGCATCCTCGTCATAAATACATGCCGTATATACAAAAAATATTGGATGCCCATGCGAATCGAGGGTAGTCCCCAGCACCCCCTAATTAGATTCATATCCCCCGTCTGAATCCCAGTCACCCCCCACCATAGCCGCCTCTATTGTAGACTCATCCTCTCCTCGCTCCTGCTCCGGATTATCCTCCGAATCCTCCTCATCCCCCTATTGGTCCCAAGCCCTCCTCTCCCTGGACAACACCGCCAACCTCATCAGAATTTCCCACCAGCCCGTGGAGAATCATAGCAAGCCTCGATCACTCGCTGATCCATCCCCTACCGGACCTCATCGGTAATCCCCGCTAGTAGCTGATCTAGAGTAACCCGCAGGGACTCCAAAGTCCCGTCAGCATCCCATCATCACACCTCCCCCCAGTCCGGCAGGGCTGGCACTGCTATGTGACCCCTGTGGTCCTTATGCCCCTACAGTGGCCTCGGTCCTTCATCTGCATCAAACCACATCATACATAGTCAAAATCATCCTATATCTCTAGCAACATATCTAACATAAAACCATCAATCAAAAAGCTGGATAAATACCATCTAGACCCCAAACATGCCCAGGAGGTCGTGGCGCCTCCGGATATCCCTGGTAATCCATATCACGATATGGGTAGTCATCAAAAACCACCAACATCTGCAACCACTACATGTAGAGCTCCCCCGTAAAATACCACCCTACCTCTCCACCACCCCACCGGCACATCATTTGCCCCCACCGCACCATCCAGGGCTTCCTCAGCCCCCTGTCCCAGATTAGCACATGCAGTCGCAACGTCGCAACCCACTCCATGAAGAAAGCGCACAAGAACGACCTATAGCAGAACTCCCCTCCCGATACCTTCACTTTGCTCAGCTCTCGCTGAACAAAGGTAGGGAGCATCTGGCCCTAGGAAAAGAAGGTACCCTAGATCACCCACTCTACCAGCTGGACCTATCCCCCCGACACTCCGTCGGGAGCCTATGACCCCAGTACTCGAACCACACATGCCGCGATCATTCAGATCGATGGCTACTATAAGTCGCAGACCAGAAGTGCATTCTTATGCACTTCTACTGTGGAGAAGCAGTATCTGTCCGGCATCTCCTCCATATCAACATCCACGGACCGCTATGGCTGGGTATCTGCCACCCTACCCAAACAAGGTAGTCCCATCATAAAGTACACATCCGCTAGGGTAAGATCCAGTCTCTCCCCTTGCACCATGAAAGCCTCCAAACCAAGATCCCAGAAGCCCACCAACCTGTTCAGCAACAAGGCTGTTGAACACATCATCAGCATGTACGTGAACTTCAACAGCCCACATAGCCCTAAAGTCCCCCGGACGTGCCCATCACGCCGTATGTACTCAAAAAGATCGTTGGGCATCTCCTGCTCTCGCCATTGTACTCTCAGCATCCTATCCATCACACAATGAAAAAGGATTAGAACCACCTCAAATAAGCCATCATCCTCCCTAGAACAATATCCCAACCAAATCCACACCCGCGGTCTAAATAGAAGCTGTGAGGCCCACAGCTGCGATCCAGGATCGCAGTTGTGGGGGCCACAGTCACGATCCCAAATCGCAGCTATCAGGGTTATAGCCACAATCCCAAATCATGGTTGTGGGGGCCATAGTCACAATCATGAATTGTGGCTATTGAGGCCACAGTCGCGATATCGGACCGCGGCTGTGCACGCCACAACCGCAATTCTTGATCGCGGTCATCTCCTAGAAACCCATGGTCCACGCCCCCCATGACTATTACCATCCCCTTGAGGACCCACTACCCTCTCGAATCAAGATAAAATTAAAAGTTACAAGCTCAATGACATACCTGCAACTCACGGAAATGAAATCGACCGGTCAGATCACCCACAAATGCCAAATCAGCTCTGGCTCACTACACTCTCCTGTCAAAGTCAACCATACAAATGACACATGGCACTATGGGTCCACTTACTATTTATAGACAGTTGACCATTTCTTCATTCAGCCATTCTGGATCCATACGGAATCCATTTTCCGAACCGTTTATACCACCGGAATTAGGACAACGAGACCCTCATTATGGTCGAGTTAGTTTCTCGTTTTTCCTGGACCCTTTTTCGGGAATATCTTTTAGGCACCCCTCGTCACCTCAGTTTATGTACCACATTGGCTTTTATCCCTTTTTGTCATTCTTTCTATCCCTGGATTCAGTTTTCCGCGCTCGTGATGATGCTTGAGATCATTTCTCGCACGCCAAATCAACTGCCATCACTTTTACAAGCATATCCATGAGCCCTTCACTCCATTCATCCTACAATTATTTCGTTATTTTTCCACCATTCATCATCCTACAAGGAGGCACCACTAGTGTTCCTCCCCAACCCTCATTCTTGGCACTCATTGATGTCCTTTGACTGAACACTTCCTCCTTGCTTGGCCATTCCTTTTGTTCGGTATAATTTTATCCCTTTTTCGGGTTAGACAAGTCCTTTACGAAAAAGGCACCTAGGGAGTTTCTGTTGATCTCTTTTCTGACTCCTAAAACAATGAAAAGATCGCCGAGCAATCTTGCTTCCTTTCATGCTCGTTAAAGTACCTAAAAGGGTGTCTACCTGGTATAAGTTTAACCCTTTTCCGGACCTGGTATACTAATTACGAAAAATGAATACTCTAGTCACACCAGCTAGAAGAGTTCTTCATTGCATAATTTTATGCTTTTTTGGGCCGTGGAGACTAACACACAAAAAAGAACCCCCCTTGGAGTCTTCTTATTGCTTTTAGACTCTCCAAAATGGAAAGCAACCACGAGCATGCACCATCCTGTCTCATACAAATCCACACGACAGTACCATTTCATTATTTCAGAGTCTTCTTATCGCTTTCAAACTCCTTAAAATTGAAAGCAATCACGAGCATGAACTGTCCTGGGCTCATATAAATCCACATGACAGTACCATTTTGAGCACACTTCTATCCCTTCTTCCAGCTCCTTAAACCATGAAGAGGGACCCACTAGTGTCTCTCGGCACTATGATCAATCATCTCGACAAGACCCCCAATAAGGTCACCTTTGTTCAGAGTATTCTGTGATATACCATCCTTAGAGTCTCATGTCATCCTATATCAACTTGAGTATCCCTCATTATAGTCACAATTCTTGGTCCTTTAAAAGCTATGATCCCCTTCCCCTAATCCAGTTTCATATGCTACCTGACCACCCCCGCCAACATACTCTGAACAAAGGAAGTTTGAGTCCACCTACCCAACAACTCATGTTTCCTACCCTCCCAGTATGTCGGTTACACAACCAGTCCTATCACCTCTTGTTTATCCACCTCATGCTCCTATCAAGGAAACATCATTGCCTTGCTAGTTGCAAGTCTCCCTCTATAGATGCCATCCCATCTATTCCAAAGGATAGACCCAGAGGTCCCTATGCCTTGGACTCATCACCATCTGTGGTGAGTGCCTACGGACCATTTTGAGTGGAGTCCTTAGTGCCTCTCTGAATGGTTGTTTCTCACGTGCTCTACTTCAACACCTGGATCTCACCGTTGAGATCCGTGCAGGGTATACATCCCTTCAGTTATTGGTCGAAGACCCCAGACTTCCCCCAACTCTAGCACATTGGTGAGTCACTTTGGAACACCCACTTATATGTTCCCATGAATATTCGGAAGCCATCCACTTGTATGCTTCCTTGACTACCCAATTCAGCTATAGTCCAGTGTACCATCGAGGTTATGAATCTCCGTCATTATCTCCACCCTGTTATTGGAGATCTTCAGATCCAATAGCTCATCAGTTCCTCTCGTACCACACTCAGCACCACTATATCAGTTCTTCAGCTTCGGTATAGTCTGCCGAGGAGTATGTCCCATATTTGTGTCCCCTCTAGACCCTTATGATGTACACAATAGTCTTTCATGTATTGTTCATATCCCCCTTTTGGGATTCATTGTTATTTTTTGATATGAGCATAGGTATGCCCGCCTCGTCCATATATTTAGATTATTCCTCATTCATTCTTGAGGTCATGTATTTCAAGTTTTTGCAGTTGGTACGAGACCGTTGTTCCGGTCTCTAATCCATTTCTTCTCTTGTCCACCCCCCAGGAAAACCATAAAAGACCTATGATGTCTATTGGCCATACGATGAGCTCCTACCCTCACACATAAGGGGGCAATCTGTTAACGCCCAAAAAATGCTCACCACCTCATCTCCCTCACTACATGACTCATTCGTCTATTTTTCCCACCATCTTTGCCTCCAAAACCTTAAAAAACCATTAATTGGTCACCAAAAGGCCAAAAAAAACCCTTTTTCACCCTCCAGATGATTAAATTTCCTCAAAAGATGGCGAAAACCCTTTAAAAATGCCCTAAATCCCCAAAAATCAATTAAAAGGGAATAAAAATATAAAAAAGAGGAAAAAAGAGGGAAAAAGGAAGCAAAAACCCTAAAACAACTGACCTAAACCATATGGTGCCAAAAACCATGGGTCAACAGTCCATCACTAAAAAACCTATAAATAGGTGATGGAGACTCCTCATTTCATATCCACAATCTATCCTATCCTCACACTGCCAACATCACTTGTAAAACCCAAGCTCACCATTTGAGCTAGTTTTCCATTTGAGTGGCCCGTTTGGCCCATCATCCAAACACCTTGGAGAAAGAGAAGGAACCCATTGGAGCATGGAAGCATCCCTTTTGGACTACTGTAAGAGCTCCACCAACCTCCATATTTGAGGTAAATGTAACTTTGGTCATATCATCATACAAAAAGAAAGGTTTTCATTATTATGTCATTGTCTTTTTATTTCTGTTGATGCACATGTTAGCTTAGATTTTGTATTGTTTTACTATTTTACTTTATTGTTTATTCAACTGCTACTAAGGAGACCATTCTCCTTACTAGCTGCTCATTTGCACAAGCTAGGGTGAAAACTCTAGCTACAGGGACATTGCCTATGCTATAATATGTAAACAATATTTAGCCTGATTGGCGACAAGAAGGATCGGCCACCTCTTCTTTTAGTAGATAATTGTAAATACCAATATCTGACAATTCACCTGTATCCAGAATGGTGAACACAAGAAGGATCGAACCACCCTTCTTGCAGTCTAGAAGTATAATGAAAATAATAATGGGTAGAAGAAGGGTCAGCCGCCCATTCATTCATTTAGCTCGAGCTTCATTAAAAAATGGGGTGTTGGTTAATGACATTCAACTTCAAATGACCATCATATTGTACATACACAAATATCAAAAGAAAAATTATGGTTTTGGAACCTAGATTGTGGCACTTTTGGAAACGGATTTGGCAGTTTTGGAACCAATTTGGTCACTTTCAGAACTGGATTTTGCACTTTTGGAACCGGTTTTTGGCTATTTAGGAACCGGTTTTGTCACTTTTAGAACCTTGATTTGGCACTTTCGGAATTGGTTTTGGCAATTTTGGAATCGGTTTTGGTAGTTTTGGAACTGGTTTTGGCACTTTTGGAACCGGTTTTGTCACTTTTGGAACCTGGATTTGGCAGTTTGGGAACTAGATTTTGATTGATTTTGGAGTTTAGAAAGGTGGTTTTAGCCCCGTCTTTAAAGTGATTTGGACTAGAATAAGTCCAATTTTAATGAAATTGGTGTTTAAATGCTTTGACTGTCAAAGAGTAAAAGTGGAACATCAGCATCCGGCTAGACTGTTACAGCCATTGCCTATACCTAGTTGGAAATGGGAGATCATAAGCATAGATTTGATTACCGAACTACCCAAGAATCAGAAAAATGATTTCATCATGGTGGTAGTGGATAAACTCAGCAAGGAAGCACATTTTATACCAGTAAAAACTACTTATAAGGCTCTAGATATTGCAGAAATTTTTATGAAACAGATTTTTCGACTACATGGAATACCAAAAATGATAGTTTCATACCGCAATTCTAAGTTTACTGGAAACTTCTGGAGATATTTGTTTAAAGGGTTGAATACAACCTTAAACTTCAGCACAACATTTCATCCACAAACGGATGGACAGACGGAAAGAGTAAGCCAGATATTGGAAGACATGCTAAGGATGTATGTTAAGGACCAGCCTGGTAAGTGGGAGGACTACCTGCATTTAGTAGAATTTGCATATAAAAACCATTACCATGCATTAGCTAGGCTTAGCCCTTTTGAAATTATTTATGGTAGGAAATGTAATACACCAGTTTCTTGGAATGGCCCAGTTAATAGAGTTATTTTAGGACCTGAATTGTTCAAGGAAATAGAACTAACTGTGCAACAGGTACAAAGAAATCTTAAAGCTGCCCAAGATAGGAAAAAGAGTCTGAAAGCAGATCTTAAAAGGACTCATATAGAGTTCCACATTGGTGAGCATGTTTTCGGTAAGGTAAGACCAAAGAAGAGCTCATTAAAATTGGGAAGTTGTGCCAAGCTGGCACCCAAGTATTGTGGTCCTTTCGAAATTTTGTCAAGGGTTGGACCCGTGGCATATCAACTAGCTTTGCCACCAAATCTAAAAATACATAATGTTTTTCATATTTCATTTTTAAAGAAATATGTATGCAATGCTACTCATGTTATAAATTGGAATGATGTATAGGTGGAACAAGACGGTGATTTTCAGGTGGAACCGGATTGTATTGTCAAAAGGAGGGAAACTCTACTCTAGAATCGAAGGCCAAGTGATAGGACAACTAGCATTGCAAGGTGCAAAGCATTTGATTTGGGATTCAATCATCGATGAGGCTACAAAATTGAGGCCTTATTTAGATTTTTTGAAGACAAAGGAAGCCATAGAAAATGATAGCTTACAAAGTTGTAAATAAATGAGAGAAGATTTAGATAAGATACCAAAAGACAGCCTAGGGTGCCATAAGTTTCTTAAATACTCTGACAGAAGGTGATCTAAAAGCAATGGCTATCGAAAACAGGGTAACAGTCATAACTTGGGCCAGGAGAGTCCTTAGCAAACATTCTCACATTGAGAATGTTCACGCTAGTGCAGAACAGATGAAGGAACAGGTTGAAGCGTCCAAAAAGGGATTTGAGAAGGTAATACAAAAGGGACTGCCTTCTTTTTGGGATGAAAATAATGAGTTAATTTCCCAAGACAATTATAAGGATTTACTATATAACATCAGGAGGAACCATGAGCAATTTCAAGGTTTGACTCATCTTCTAACAGGGAAAATTCTACTGAGGAAACTTTCCCTTGATTTTGAAATTCTAAACCAGCTCGCCATGATAGCTGAAAAGATTCCTCCAACTTCCATTGCAGAGCACATAGAGATCAAAGTTCTGGTCGAGGAGATGACTAGTTATGAGGTACCTTCTACAGAGAAATGGAAGACAGTGGAGAGATATGGGAAAATGAAGTACACCTTGCACACATGAAGACTACTGTTCGAGAAAGAAGCCCTGTCAGCACCTACAACCAATAGAAAGACATCAAATGTTATATTCTGAGAAATTTTGGAAATTGTATAAATTTTGACCGAATTCGAATGTAATAGTTAATTTATAATTTTCTATTTTTAGTTATGAAGCAGTTAGGGTTTTACCTCAAGAGGTTTTACAATGTATAAAGATTCTAGTGTTATTTTATTCAAAGGATTAGATGTTTATTTTTGGCAATGTAGTAAGTGTTGGAACCCGTGAAGAGATACTCGTTTTGTATTGAGCCCTTCAATTTTGAATAAATATTCCCGAGCAGAGTTGATGCATATTTTCAAGAATAAATATTCTCATGTTATTTTATTCAAATGATTAAAAATAATGTGACTGTCCTTTCAATGATGACCTACTTAAAAAATTAAATTATGACGATAATGACTGCGCTGTTATTGCAGAATGTGAAACTATATGAATCAAGTAAACAAATTGACTTATGCATAACCTGCATAAAAATCATATGAATGATAAATCAAGCACACAGATTTATATGTTTTATGATTTAACAATACAAAACAGAGTTATTAGATGTATGTATGAAAAACCAAAATGAATCAAGGAAACTTGATACACATAACAAAAGAAATTAAAATAGAAACTAACTAAATTTTTTTAAAGATTGTAAAACATTACTAGTATCCAAGTACAGAGTGTCTCCAGTTCTTTCCTTCGATGGTCCCCCCAATTCATGAAATTTGCCCAATATTATTTCCATACTAGTTCTAGACTGCAAGAATGGTCGTCCGATCCTTCTTGTGCTAACCATTCTGGATAAAGGTGAATTGCTAGATATTGGTGTTCTCAATTATCTATTAAATGAAGGGTCAGCCGACCCTTCTTGTGCTTAATATTTTTCCACTATTTTCCATTCTGGTTACACATGAAATGACGGCCTAGCCTTAGTATTTGTCCATTATTTGACCATTCTGGTTTTTTGTTGTAAATTTTTTCCAATAATCGGTGATTTTTCGGTTGTAAATGTTTGTTCTTTATATATAAAATACTTTTGTTCTTAATATGTAAAATGATTTTGTTCTTAATATGTAAAATACAAGGAGTTATATTCAGAAAGATATATTCATCATTTGACCATATTTCTCTATAAAATATTTCTCTATAATTATATTGAAGCATATAGATGGATTTACTCAGAAGGATGTGCACATCCATTCATTACAAAAAGGAAAGCCTGGGAGCATGAATAGCTTTCCCAATATGGATCTGTAAATTTAACAAGCTGATGCAAAAAAAATTCCAAAATTGATGTAAAAACTAATCCAAGTAGGGATCTCTTCTAAAAAAAATTATGCCGCTGAATTGAGGTAGACTAAACAATTCTCATGTCCACAGAGGGGGATTCCTTGCAGTGGCTGCACTGTGACATCCTGGCCATCTTCAAAATTTCATCTTTTATAAAATCCATTGTCCCCATAAGTTCAATCTGATTGTGTTCCAAATCATCAATTATGGAGTCGTAACAGGTTAATTGTTGAGAGATATACCGCATGTGGTCGGCTAACTCTCTGTGTGCTTTGATGCCCAAGCAGACTGCCTCATAAACATTTAGCAGGCGTTTTTTGAAGTCTTCCACACTGGACCTTAGGAACATCATTCCGTCAGCAAGGCCCGCCATTGAACTGATAGAAGAGGTTAGACACGGGACTAAGCCTAGTTTCAATTGTTTAATCCACCAAACCTCTTATGAGCACAAGATACTCTGCGACGACCACAAGTTATATTCTCCTCTTGCTCCTTGGTTGTCCATAATGCTCGTTGAACTAAAGTTTAATTTTTCAAGTAATTGTAAATAAGTAACATTACACATTTACATTAGTATCATTATAGTAGCATTATACGAAAACTATTCTATTTTTTTAAATAGAATCATTCTTATTTCCTTTTTTAATAGAAACATTCTTTCTTTTTGTTCTTTTTAAATCAGAGCATTATTTATTTTTTCTTTTTTTAAATAGAATGAAATATCATAAAAGGGAGAACACAAGAAGGATCGATCGACCCTTCTTGCAGTGTCGAACTATTATGAAAATAATATTCAGAATAAGAAGGGTCACTCACTACTACATTTTTGGCCTTTAGGGGGGGTTGTCTTCCACCCCCAAAAGTGACCTACGGGGGGGCTTTTGGCTTTGGGGGCGGTTTTGGAAAAACCGCCCCTAAAGGCACCGATGTTAAAAATTTTTCCCTTTAAGGGCGGTTTTTGACGAGATTGGAACTGCCCCCAAAAGTGACTTTTGGGGGCGGTTTGTGACACGCCTCGTAGAGGTCTACGGAGGCAATTTGAAACCCCCCTCGTAGATCCCTTCATAGAGACCTACGGGGGCGGTTTTGAACCCCCTTCATAGAGACCTATGAGGGGTTGTGAACCCCCCTCATACAAACCTATAGGGGTGGTTTGGAAGCCCCCTCATATAGGACTATAGGGGCAGTTTCAAACCCCCCTCATAGAGTCCTATAGGGGCAGTTGTGAACCCCCCTCGTATAGTCATATAGGGGCGGTTTGGAACCCCCCTTGTAGAGGCCTATAGGGGCAGTTTAGGACCCCCCTCGTAGAGGCTTATAGGGGCAGTTTTGAAACCCCCCCTCATAGAGGCCTATAGAGGCAGTTTGAAACTCCCCTCTTAGAGGTCTATAGGGGCAGTTTGGAAACCCCCTCGTAGATGCCTATAGGGGAAATTTGAAACCCCCCCCATAGACACCTACGGGGGTGGTTTGAAACCCCCCTTAAAACTCCATCTTACAAACCTTTGGGGGTGGTTATGAACCCCCCCCCATATAAACCTACAGGGGGGGTTTGAACCCCCCTTGTTGTAACATACAATGACAGTTTTGAACACCCCTTGTATTGACATATGAAGGTTGTTTAGAACCATCATCATAGCAACATACAAAAACGGTTTGAAACCCTCCCTATAGCCATAATAAATCATAATAAAATATATTTTATTAAAAATACCAATATTGCAATATCATTAGGGCATGGAGGAATCGAACCACCAACCTTCTACTTGTAAGGCAGATGCTCTTCCATTGAGCTAGAGCCCTTTAAGAATTGGGGAAAGGAGAAATATTAACACCAAGATTGCATCATTTGTAATTCTAATAAAAGACAATAAGATCTAAATAAAACCATGCTTAAAATCCAATTTATATTTCCAAGACAACCATGCTTAAAATCACTCATCAACTATCTACATGCTCATATCTTGTTAAATCAAATCCTACAATAAATGTTGTATTCCAGTATTATGTATGCAATTTTCAAATATATGAGAGCATTCTAGGTTGAGTTGACTCTTGACTTATCCTATCTGGTCAATAAAATTACAATCACAAATGTGTCTCCCAATTCCTTTTCTTGAAACTAAACCAATGTAAGTTATATATAGGGTATGGGACAAAACATGAGTTTTTAATCATAATGAGCACAATTGACTCCTTTTCAATTGCTTCAAGCTAAACGACTTCTCTTAAACAATCAAATTATATAGGACTAATTCCATCATCGCACTGATTAGATAGGGTCTAGTTATGCTAGTGTTATTGAGAATATAAAAGAAATTGAGATTTTGGATACTTCATTTGAATTTATCATGGTACATGTCAGTTGTAAAATGTAATACATCTTTTCGAGAGTGATAATGCCACCTTTTTTTATGCTTTTAGTCCATACATTATCCTCCAGATAAAACCAATATCAAATTGTTGGTAAACAATACAAAAATAACCAATCTATGGCCAATTGTATAAGTCAATGTAATTAACATTTTATTAGAATGGGTTACTGAAACAGACCTATTCCCAAAAATATAAACATTACAAAAATAACCAATCTACATTACAAAAATAACCAATCTATGGCCAATTGTATAAGTCAATGCAATTAACATTTTATTAGAATGGGTTACTAAAATAGACCTATTCCCAATATCTTTTTCATGCCAGTTTCTCCCATAAGTTACATATCATATAGATGATAATGGGTCTGTTAGGTTAAGGAGATTTATATAGTCCAGAATAGGGCACCTTATGTCAAGAGTCACTTCCTTGCATAAGCCATTTGTTGGTCTAGTGAAGTTTATTAAGGCTAGATGTAACCACTAAACGTATAATTACTATTAAATCCTTAATTAAGGGGCACCAAGGATTAATTGAATGGGTGAATTTTATCTAAAGACAACTTAGGCACAATAAAGATTGTATGAATAGTTGTTGATCTTGGATGAACTGATAGGTGCATTGATGGAGACGGCCAAGGATAATTTATTGGGATTGGATGGCTTTACCTGTGATTTTTATAAGGCCACATGCGATTTTGTTGTGCTAGACCAATTCAAGGTACACAAAGAAGCTATTAGAAAACAATCTTTGGGTGGGGGTTTGCATAAATGAAGGAATAATCAGGTTCATTTGCAAGCCCTAGAGACTGATTACATTGTTGAACATTTCTTACAAAATATTGGCTATGTGTATTAAACATATTTTACTGAACATTATTTACTTGTTATTGGGGGTGATTTATTTTGGACAATATCATAGTAGTTCCTGATGGCATGGAGTGGGCCAGATGCATTGACCTAAACCCACATTCACTAAAATCAACTTTGAAAAGCTTGTGACAGGGTTGAGTGGTCCCTTCATTCTCAAGTTGTTGTGATTTGGAAAAAATTTCCTCAACGCTGTGGAGACCCTATTTTAAGAAGCCTTGGCTTGTTTGTCCATGGTTGGCTTGACCATCAACATCTTCGTATAAGAGGATGTAGGGCTCTTGAGGTCCATTTCAAAAGGTTGTCTGTTGGACCCAACTCTTTATGTGATGGCAGCAGAGGACTTAGAGCATCTCATTTTCCATTGAATTAGCCAGGGCCTTATCAAAGGCATCAATATTCTAGAACAGGGGGCTAGTTAGTAGGTTAATCATTACTTTCGTAGATGACTCCTTCCTCACTATTATTGAAGATCAAGCTTCCATCTAGAACACTATGGGTTTCCTTCAGATACTTTGTGATACTTTAGGTTGTTGAATTCAGTGGGGTAAACTTCTCTGTTATAGACAAACCCTTCATGACATGCGTGCTTTGCTTGTTGACAAGGGATGGTCTTGAATTCAACCTATCCAAATTTTTAAGTTTCTTGGTATCCCTTTTGCATTTTAACCCTCTCATAAGGACCTCTGGGATATAATTATACAAAGGGTGGAAATGAAGATGAGAAATTGGCTTATGAAGCCCAAATTTCAGATGTGTACAAAAGTCTTAGTAGCCACCCATCTGTAGTACTCCTCTTCGTATTGGGTCCCATTTGCTAGTGCCTACAAGTGACTTGAGAAATTGTTGCATGGATTTCTTTGGGATAATCTGGATGAGAGAAAACTGCAAAGGCTTTCACTTAGTCAGTTGGAACTTATGCTGCACTCTTAGTGATTGGGGAGGCATGAGATGATTAAGATACATGCCCAATCCTAGGCACCCTATGCCATTTGGGTCATTAGGGCATTGGAAGGAAATGAAACCTGAAATGTGCTTTTGAGGAATTGCATTCGCTTAGGAGCTCCTCTTGGAAAAGAATCCTAGGCCATTCTTAACTTGTAAACTCTTATTGTCACTTCAACGTACATAAAGTTGAAAGGTACTTCTGTTTCTCAAATAATTTAGAAGGCATGGGAGGTGGTTAAACCCTATCTTAGTTGAAAGGGAAAAGTTTTCAGATTTGGTGTGTCCTTCAATGGCGATTCCCCTTGGTGCTCTCCTATTTTGATGCATGAAGGAAAGGTTCCGGTTGAGGCAACCTAGTTCTTGGCTTGAGAATTTTTAGAAGAGGCATCAACAATATTGGGGACATCTTCAATACCTAAACTTGGGATTGGGTGACTTTGGCTAGAACAAAAAGGAAAATTTCTTTTGGCATGCTAGTTTTTTATTGAATTAAAGATTTAATCCCGAACTTTGCTCATTAAGCTAGGCTTGCAATACCCTAACCTTGGTGGAAGGAATTGAAATGTAATAAATCCAAGACTTAAAGGAAATACACACCAGCCGATGACTACAGATGGCTCTCTATCATAAGCCGATCTTGAATGGTTGATTGAATAAACATTGGATAGTTAATCTAAGCAAATGACCTCACTCCTCTGACTATGCAGTGTCTGGAAACCTCTAGTCACCAAAATTGGGCCTTTTTTTCCAAGTCCTCATTCACCAAAATTGGCCCTTTTTTTCGATGTCCTCATTCATGGGGTTTCGATCTTGGTAATATCTCAACCTAAGTGTCCCCTTTGTGGTAGATCTGAAATGCTGAAGCCCTTTTCTGGTCTTGTACATATGTAAAGTTAATTGGGTCACTTAATTCTATGGCCAACTCCTCCCTATTATCATATCCTGGAAAATCACCCTCTTTGGAGATAAATTTCCTTGGGCTGTTGAATTCCACACAACACGGCAGCTATTCAAAATTGAAGGTGCTTTTCCTCACAGTTGGCACAATTTGTACAAGTGCAGTTTTCAAATGGAGAGTAATTCAAACATCTAATTCTGTTTCTTCTTTTGGTTTCTTCCATGACAAAGGGATGATAGAATTTCCAGGAGAATCATGCTGTATTAAAACAAAGACATCAACTTAGATGAATATTCATTGAAAAATTGATTGGTTTTAACTTTTATTGCATTTGGAGAGCATGTGTTATCCTCAAGATAGTTGGAATTCACTTTGAACTCATGCTAGAAGTAAATATGCTAAATGGGAGACAAAATACTTATGGGGTATAAGCCATAAATACATCCAAGCAAGCCCATGCAAGTGATTCCACTTATCCAAAGGATAAATCATGGAAGTTAGACTCAGGCCATCACATAGGCCATACAGTCCGTAGAATGTTGTATAGGTTTTTGTGATTTTAATAGATCAGATCTATAATTAACAGGATGTATTATTGTATTTTGATTCGTATGGCAAAATTTCAGCATGCATGTTTTCTTTACTAAGATAAAATGTCATGTTGTCAGCATCCTTGACAAACCCAGTGGCAGATCTAAGTATTTGTTGCATGATTCTCACTACATTTTACCAATTTGTGGCAAAATAGTAGATGTTTGAGTAGATCTAACTATAAAGCAATAGAAATGCCATTAGATAAATATTTTGGCTTCAATTTCCACATATGGAAAGTGAAAATACAGATGTAGTTGATGAATAAAAAGTTAAAACTTGTGGGGAGATGTAAAAGGAACTAGGACACCGTCGGCAGATCCAAATAAACTATTGGAATGGAAAAATAGAGATGAAAAAGTGAAAGCCATTATCTATCAAATTTTGAATTGCATCATATAAACATAGAAAAATCATCTAAGGTAATCTAGGACAATCTGAATAAGCTCTTTGGAGCACAAGCAGTTGATGCAAAGTTCTCATTGAAACTACAATTATTCAAATTCAACCCAAGACTCCTTTCCATTTCTATTATACTTTCAACATGACATTTGAAATTTTCTAGATAGGGTTGGCATTTGTTTAACTGCAACTCTTAAGAATCAAGCAACATGTTGTCTGTCACATTGCAGTGTGAACTAGTTTTGCTTACACTCTTTTTATTATTGTTGTGTATGTTATAGGCAAGCAAGTTGTATGAATTACATGTTTACACAATGGGTAGAAAATTCCATGCTATAGAGATGACGAAAGTGCTTGATTCCACAAGAAAAATATTTGTAGGATGTGATATTTCTAAGGGCGATGAGGCTGATGGAGGTGTATTTGGAATATCTTCCAAAATAAAAGACTTGGATGGGGTAATGGGTATGGAGTCTTCAACAATTGTTATTGATGACATTGAGAAGATGTGGCCTTAGCATAGGCCCAATTTGATTCTTGTCTAAAGGTAGAAGCTAAGCTCACAATTTTTGTGGTTCATTTTTGTTCTCAAGGTTTTCCATTCTTAAAAATGACAACATGTGATGTACAGGTATACATACTTCCCATGTAGTAATTCCACTTTGGACTAGAAAGGGCCTCACTATTTGAGATTGATCATGATGAGAGGCCAAAAGATGAAATGTTGGCATCTACTTTATGTGTTAGATGCTATCCTGAGATTTCACTATTTGCAAGGATAAATTTTGTATTGACAGTTTGTTAACCTGTGACTAACTCTTAAAAATCTATAATGCCAAACAGGCTATTGAAAAAATACACCATGATTTTTTCTCAAAAACGGTTATTTGAAGTAGATGTCCGTGATATTCTGGGCCATTAAACACATTTGATAGGTTTTGTGGATAGGATCCTTGTGTAGTGTGCACCCATTTAACTAAAGTACCAAATAGGAGGTTGCTTACTCATCAGCCAACTACAATATTTTTGTCGCAAGTCAAGCAAATACATCCATACCTATAAACAACATTCCATCAAGTCAAAAAATAATTATTAGGAATAGCACTCTATATAAGTACAAGCAACTTGAAGACAACAGTTTCTAGAGGATGAGTTGGGAAAATAGGCAGCTAGACTTGGAACTCCAACAAAAACAATCAAATTAGCAGAGATAGAGCGCATGCATGTGAAGAGCTTATTCAGTATAGGAAGGCATTTTTAATAGGTCCAATGAACAAGGTTTAAATCAACTCTTGACCAAAACTTAAATCAACATTTTATGGATATCCTAAAGCAGTCAAATTAGCCCCTATCCACGGTCAAAGGTTGCTTGTTTATCAAACAAAGAATGACAGTGTTTGCATGCAAGATTGTCTACACCAAGAATAGTGCATCTTATTAGGAAAAAAGAAGAATCAAATCTGACTTTTCATGGAAGAAAAATAGATGCTAAAGGGAGTCAAATTTAGCACACATCATGTTAAATTATGCATGATAAGTGTGCTGCATCATGTGGAGGTTAAAACTTGATTTTATGCTGATATTAACACTGGAAAGGAGCATTATTCTTATGCCAATAGCATCCCTGGTCAGTATGATGAGAACATTGTTTCCTATGCCTAATTTCAACATCAAGATATGAGATGGTGGGTGTAGCTTGAAGACAACAGTTTCTAGAGGATGAGTTTGGAAAATAGGAAACTAGACTTGGAACTCCAACAAAAACAATCAAATTAGCAAAGATAGAGTGAATGCATGTGAAGAGCTTATTCAGTATAGGAAGGCATTTTTAAGAGGTCCAATGAACAAGGTTTAAATCAACTCTTGACCAAAACTTAAATCAACATTTTATGGAGATCCTAAAGCAATCAAATTAGCCCCAATCCATGGTCAAAAGTTGCTTGTTTATCAAACAAAGAATGATAGTGTTTTCATGCAGGATTGTCTACACCAAGAATAGTGCATCTTATCAGGACAAAAGAAGAATCAAATCTGACTTTTCATGGAAGACAAATAGATGCTGAAGGGAGTCAAATTTAGCACACATCATGCTAAATTAAGCATGATAAGTGTGTTGCAACATGTGGAGGTTAAAATTTGATTTTATGCTGATATTAACACTAGAAAGCAACACTGTTCTTATGCCAATAGCATCCTTGGTCAGTATGATGAGAACATTGTTTCCTATGCCTAATTTCAGCATCATGATATGAGATGGCGTGTGTTTCTTATGCCTTGAAAGTTGAAGATTATGTTCTGATAATGTTTGCATGCAGGATTATCTACACCAAGAATAGCACATCATATCAGGGCAAAAGCATAAACAAATCTGACTTTTCATGGAAAACAATTAGCTTATGACGGGTAGTGAAATTTAGCATACATCATGCTAAATTAAACACGATAAGAGTTCTGTAGTTCTGTTGGTCAAATGATTCATGTGAATAAGGGAATGAGCTAGTGAGCACTTTTTTGGTGTTAACAGATTGCCCCCTAATGTGTGAGGGCAGGAGCTCATCGTATGGCCGATAGACATCATAGTTCTTTTGTGTTTTTCATGGGGTTTGGAGTAGAGAAGAGACCGATTGGAGACTGGATCAACAGCCCCTTGGAAGCTGCAAAAACAAAAAATATTACATGGCCTCAATATGAATGAGGAATAATCTTTGATAATGGACGAGGTGGGCATACCCATGCTCGTATCGAGACATATACATAACAATTAGTCCCAAGAAGGGGGACCTGCATAATACATAAAAAATCTGCTGGTACATCATAATGGTCCAAAGGGGACACTATTTTGGGATTTACTCATGATCATAACATGACTGATCTCAATAACTGATACACTGGAAATGCAACAACCGTTCCGAATAAGGTTTTAGGAGGATTGATGTACTATTGAAACTGAAGGTGTCCAACATCTGTAGGGACTCAACAATTGCGAGTCAACTCGGAGGAGTATATGTAACTGTATACTCGAGGGGGTATAAAACTAGGGTATATCTGAATACTGTCACCATGCGTAACCCGGATATCTATAGGAAAATGTAACTAGTTGTTTTCATAAGTAGACTCTCAAATGTGAAAGAGTCAGGTGGTATCCGGGGTCTTCAACAAATAACTGCAAGGACCAATACCCTGTGTGAGTCTCAATGATGCGATCAAGGTTTTGAAGTCGAGCATGTGAGAAACAACCATTTTGAGAGGCACTGAGGACTCTTCTCGAAATGATTCATAGGCACTCATAAAAAATGGTGATGAGTCCAAGGCACAGGGACCTCTAGGTCTATGCTCTGGAATAAATTTGGTTGGTGTCGATAGAGGGAGACCAGAAACTATCAAGGCAATGATGTTTCCTTGATAGGAGTGTGAGGTGTACAACTGAAGTGTGGTAGTACTGATGGTAGGACTGACATACTGTGGGGATGGGAAATATCTGGGGTCACCGAGTGGGTGGACTCAAACTTCCTTTGTTCAGAGTATGATGACATGGTTGACCTGGAAGCATAGGAAACTGACCTGTAGGTGCAGGGATCATAGCTTTAAGGGTTGAAAGGTATGTATTGTAGATTGGAGTCACTCTGGGGAGACAAGCTGATGGATGCTATACAGGGACTCTCAGGGTGACATACTGCAGAATACTCTGAACAAAGGCAACCAAAATGGGGAAGCTGCCATATGAGTAGACATGATCTATTGTGGCACTGAGAATCACCATGGGGTCCTTCTTCGTAGTTTTAGTGAGCTCCAAGAAGGGATAAAAGTGTGCTCTGAAACAATACTATCCTGTGAATTTTGTGAGCGTGGGACTGTTCGTGCTCATGAGTGCTTTTCATTTTTAAGGAGTCTAAAAACGATAAGAAGACTCTGCAGTACTGGTGGAGTACCATCCTATGGATTTATACGAGCCCAGGATGGTGATTTCTCATGGTCGCTTTCATGTTTAGAGAGTCTAAAAGTGGTAAGTGGACTCCATTGGTGTTCTTTTTCATAAGTTAGTCTCCAAGGCCCGAAAAAGCATAAAATGATGCAAATGGAGAACTCTTCTAGCCGATGTGACTCCAGTATTCCTTTTTTGTAATTAGTCTACAAGGTCCTGAAAAGGGGTAAACTTATACCAGGTAGATGCCCTTTCAGATACGTTTAGCGAGCATGAAAGGAAGCAAGGTTGCTCGACAATCTTTTCATTGTTTTAGGAGTCAGAAAAGAGCTTAATAGAAACTCCCTAAGTGCCTTTTTCGTAAAAGAATTGCTCAGCCCGAAAAAGGGATAAAATTATAACGAACAAAAAGGTTTTGATTATAGCGAGAAATGGTCTCACGCATCATCATGAGTGCGGAAAACTGAATCCAGTGACATAAAGATTGTCAAAAACGGGCAACGGCCAATGTGGCATGCAAACCGAGGCAACGAGGGGCATGGAAAAAAATTCCCAAAAAATGTGGAGGTGAGAGCGAGAAATGATCTCAAGCATCATCACGAGCGCGGAAAAATGAATCCAGCAATATAAGACTTGTCAAAAAAGGATGACGGCCGATGTGGCATGCAAAACAAGGCGACGAGGGCGCATGTAAAACATGCCTGGAAAATATGGGCGTGAGAGCGAGAAATGATCTCAAGCATCATCACGAGTGCGGAAAACTAAATCTAGGCATTATAAGACTTGTAAAAAATGGATGACGGTCGATGTGGCACACAAAACGAGGCGACGAGGGGGCATGTAAAACATGCCCGAAAAATCTAGGCGTGAGAGCGAGAAATGATCTGAAGCATCATCACGAGTGCGAAAAACTGAATCTAGCGATATAAGACTTGTCAAAAATGGACGACGACCGATGTGGCATGCAAACCGAGGTGACAAGGGGGCATGTAAAAGATGCTCGAAAAATCTGGAGGTGAGAGCGAGAAATGATCTCAAGCATCAACACAAGTTCAGAAAATTGAATTCGATGGTATAAAAATTGCCAATAAACTGACAACAACCAATGTGGCATGCAAATCGAGGTGGCGTGGGGCATGGAAAGAATGCCCGAAATATTTTGGTGAGAGCAAGAAACGATCTCAAGCATCATCACAGGCACATAAATATGAATCCGGCGGTGCAAATGGTGCAAAAAACAGAGGTCATAATGACTCTGGAATCGTCAAAGCAAATAACTAGGTTAAAAAATGGCTACAAATAAAGGTGAGCCCACCAAGCCAAGGATGCAGTGGTGGGGAGAAATGATGACCCGCGGGGGGAGAATACTAGGTGTATCAAATCAAATCGAATATATAAGTGATATGTGACCTCAAAAAATGGTTGAGATCACGCATGTGAAAAAGTCAGTAGGGTTAATGACCTGCCCCCATGCTATGTGCATGGGGTTTGTGATTGTGGATCACATATGTGTTGGCTTGAATAATGGGATCATTGGAATACTGAGATAGATGTGATGGGGAAGGTTCAAAATGATTGATCATGCCCCCTATCCTAGGGTCGAGGTAATCTATTATGACCCCTAACTCAGAGGTGTCAATGTTTTGTATATGTTGTCTCAGAGAGGGATCAACAGGGCATTAGGCAACCGCTGGCGGGGGGGTATACCATGAGGTTGTAGGCCGTGGTGGCATACTGAAGTGATGATATGATGATGGGGGATTCCCCTTGTGGGGTGGATGCCCCCAGTATCTCTGACGAGAATCACGATGATGATGAGTAGGCAAGGTTTTGGGCCTGCCCCCATGTTGTGGACATGTGGTTTCCTCATCAATTTTAAAGGGTTGAACATGTGTGTCAAAGGGATCAATGGAAGGGGCCGACCAGATAGAGGGGTATCCAGTGGAAACTGTGTAAATGGGGTTAATTTCTTCCGAGGAGGAAGATGGTGGGGGATGAATTTCCTCAACGGTAGGAGCGGGTGTTTCTAGATCGACATTATTCAGTTCATATAGAGTTGCTCTATAATCTGGGAGATCAGAGCAGTGATGTGAGTAATGGCTGTAGATGCCACATATCGCACAAGGGTGGTTGGTTCACAATGATTTATCACGAGGCTAAGGGTATAGTTCTAGTTTGACAACTGGGATGTTAGTGTCATCATCCAACATTTGCATGTGTTCTTGAAGTGCTGGTAATTGTGGACATAGATGGGTGGCATGGCCAATATCGTCGCACAAGGAGCACTTAGGGAGTACACGGGATGGGGGATTCTTGGCTAATTTGGGAGTCAGTAGGGGGGTGCGAGTTGTGTGTCCAGTGGTGTAGGTTTGTGGACCTCTGCCCTCATTGTTGCGAAGTGGTGGGGGAGTATAATTGGATGTTGATGCAGTGGTTGGAGGTGGTCGATTCTAGATGTTTGCTACACCAGGGGGTGGACGGTTAGAAGTATTGATGGGTTGCCCCGGTTGTAAAATGACATTCGTTGTTGGGGGAGGGGTTGGGGAAGGTAGGTACCATACAGGTAGTCCTAATGTCAACCCTGGGAGATTAAGTGTAGCCATGACTGGTGTGATGATGGCACCTGAAGAGGGAAATAAAAATGGGATAGTATGAATTGGTGTTGCTCCTATGTGAGTTGGCAGTGAGGGTGGTTATGGGAGTAAAGGGGGTTGTTGGTTTGGTACATGTGTGTTCTGTGAGAGGGTGCATAAATCAGATATCTCAGTTATCTTCAAAGGGGGTGGGATGGATTGGAATGTGGAAGTCATAGGTGATTTCGATTATAATCCGGGTCTGACTGTGGAGACGAACGATGTAGGTGCGTTCTGAACTAGCTCTTCAATCATAGGGAGAATGTTTGCAGGTGCACCGGGGGCGTATTGGTTTCAATGTATTTGGAGGTTGATATCATTTGATGACATCATTAGCAAATGGTGAGTGTTGGACTCTGCATGTTGGTAATCGGCCACTGCATAGGTAATTTGCTGCTGTGTTGCAGTGGATCCTTGAGGGGGATTATTTGGACGAGTGTTTACCATGCCTTGGTTTGGTAAGGGATTTTTCCATATCATGGGTTGTGGCTGAGGAGGAGGTGTTGGATGTGCAGCATATCCTTGGCATTGGGCGTCATCATTCCACCATTGTCGCACTCACTCCAAATGGGGGCAAGTGTGTGTGTAATGGTCGTATACTCTGCATATGGAACATGGGTGGTTTGTTCGTAAATTGGGGTCTTACCCTGTTTCGGTTATCGATCAGGGTTTTGGTCGGCGGGGGGTAGCGTTGTTGTTGTTTGGAGGATAAGTTTGAGCGACTATAGGTTGTGGTGCAGTAAGCGCTTCCTGTGGTGGGTAATAAGTCGCTGGGGATTGTGAGTGAACAGGAGCATGTGCATCCTGCTGATGGTAATACGTAGGGGGTGCAACCAGAGGTGGATAGGTTGAAGGTGCGTGACCATAACACTATGGCGGACATGAGGGTCCATGAGTGTGGTGGGCATGGGCCATGGGAGCATACGAAGTTGTAGCGCCGGAGTGAGATGTGGCTCGTGAAAGATCGGGGCAGGTATTATTGTGCATAATGGAAAATGGTGGGTAGTAAAGAGGAGGTTTATGAGATGGACCTATTGCTTGTTGTGGTTGTGGGTAACCTTGAGCTACTGGAAGTGTTGGAGCAAGAGGTGCTTCCTGTTGAGGATAATAAGCCACTTGGGCTTGTGGCTGAACTGGAGTTTAGTGGGCCTATTGGTTATAATATGGAGTTGGTGCATAAGCTGGTGGTGCTTTCCCATAACACTATGGTGGACATGAGGGTCCATGAGTGTGATGAGTCTGATTTGTTGGAGCGTATGAAGTCGTAGCTCTAGAATTAGATGTAGCCCTAGAGAGATCTGGGGTGCTTATGGTGCTCACCATGCTAAAAGCTTTATTTTGTGCCATGACTTGGCCGATAATACCATCAGTGGCATGTGATACCCCCGGAGCATCACCTCATGAAGAATCACCTCGTGGGGCGTCTGGTATGATGGTGTAGAGATAGCCTGACTGGGCATAAATCAGGTTAAACTGCTGAGTTTTTAAGATAGCTTCTTCTTCTAACTGGGGTCGTTCGGAAGCTACATCTTTGGTTATGAGGGGTAGGAGTGATTTGAGAAACCAATCCAAAAATATATGGTCATCCAGTTTTATCTGCATAGGCTACGACGCTTGCACCACTCATGGATATGGTCGGTGATGTGGGTAGCTATGTTTTGTCTACAAGACAACAGTATTTCAACTCCTGCATCATAACGTATGGGTAGCTGAAAAAACTGAAGGAAAGTGGAGGCGAGGGACATAAATGTATGGTGGGTCCCATGTGGTTGCTCAATGTACCACTTGGTTGCAGAGCCAGTGAACGCTCATTGCAACAGTCTTAGTCTAATGGAGTCATCCAGTATGGAGTTAGATGAACACCATAGGTGAAATGACATTATGTGGTTTTGGGGATCTTCCCCAGCTTTTCCTTCAAACTTCGGGATGTCCGAGGGAAGCTTTGTAGGAATGGGTGGCCATGTAGGGTTTTGCTTGATAGGATCGTTGGTTAACTTGGCTAGGTCTGGTAAGTTCATACTAGCCATGTATGGTAAACTAGCAGATGGGTGTGGCGTAGTGACTGGGACATAGTTGTTAATAGTGGCATTATGTAGTTGTCCAGTGACCCTTAAGGGTATGCCAGGTATGGAAGGTATGTGTCCTCCAACCGATGTGATGTGGGAAGGACCAGCACTCCCAAGTGCAACATGGGTTGCAGAGGGGTTAGGAATAGTGCCAGGAATTCTTGGGATCTGGGTTGTGGTAATGAGAGGGGGTGTGACCCCTATGTTGGGAATACCCATAACAGGTGGTGGCCTTGTGTTGGGCATACCTAAAGGGGGAATGGCCCCTATACTAGGCATGCCTAAGGGGGTTGTTATTACCGTGGGTGGCACAGTAGTAGTAGGGTTTGTTGATGTATCTCCAATAGCACTAGTGAAAAGGGGGTCGTATTGTGATCCAGCCATGGGGTTGGTTGGCGACGTTTCAGTGGGGTGTTCGGATTCAGCCTTAGAATCAGATGTGAAGTAAGGCACGTCAGAATCAGATGATGGTGTTCTATGTTAATGACGTGTCGAGTCAAGGGTACCAAACTGAGGGTGTTCACCCTGAAAACAGTGGGACCGTCTTAAATTCTCAATGGTGAGAAATGTATCAAAATTCCAGTGGATGGTGGTGATGTAAAAAACTCAAAATCCTAGTGCAACAATGTGTGCAATAGGGGAGTGAAAAAATAATGGCTCTCGGGCCAACAACCAACCTCAAAGACACTTATTATAACAGTTGTGCTATAATAAGTGGAGGTATCCAAAAAAGTGGTTAGAATACCAAAAGTCAAACAGTTCCTAGAAAAAAGAGGTGCTCACTAGACCAAAGGTGGGTATTGTATCATGCAAACACCTAAATAGAAGTATTGTGAGTCGACAAACTATATCCTCTGCAAGGTGATGAAATACAAGTCAGACAATATAGAGTGTAGAATCAACGGCTAGATATCCCCCTACCGGGAAGGACACTGGGTAGACAATCCTAAAGAATGGCAACTAGGATACCCCGTTCATGACACGTTTGGTTGGGTGAATCTGCAGTTCGGTTCTATCACCACTGTACCCCCATACGGGTGTACACAGAAAACTTCGAAAGGTAACCTTCGGTTACTGAATGGATTTTGGTATTCCACTCAGGCTTACAGAACCAGTCTAGCTACTTCAACCCTCCTAAGGGAGAGGCCTTGCCGATAAATTGGTTGATAACCGTGTCAAAATTATAGGGGATTTTGGGACCCTAAAAGACAAACACTATGTCTCAAATGTAAATAATTGAGGGGTGTTATTGGTACACCTATCCCCTAAATCCTACCTAACTACAAGATTCTTTTAAGTGCTCCCCAAGTGGGGTTAAAAAGTTTGTTGAGTTGAGGTAGATTTTAAGGCTCAGTTTAAATAATGTGGCAGATTGGGTGCACGTGTGATTATTTAACTGAAAATGATTTGCCTCGCTTGGGCGATTGATTACAAATGAAAAAATAAGACATTTCTAGTTTGCAAAAAATAAGGGCATTTTCGAAATGTAAATGCTTTAAAAACATTCAAAAATGATGGATTTTTGAAATAATTTTATAGGAAAGCAAATAACATAAAATTTCAAGAAATAAATGGATTTCTTAAAACATTGCTTGGGAAAACTATTGAGAAAATTTAAAGTGAAACCTATGAGCTAAAAATAGTGCTGAAAATCTTTCTTTCACTTACCGAAATTTTTTAAAAAGACTTTTTAATGGAGCAAATATAAATAGAAAATGATTCATTATGGCTGTAAAAATGCATAAAAAATAATGCTAGAAAATAGGCTAAATGGGAAAAAAATACTGCAAAAATTTTTCTAAAAAATTGGCCGAATTCAAAATAACAGCATTGCGGGTTTTAGGGAAAAATCCGCGATGTGCATCGCGGGTTTCGGCCACAAAGTCACGATGTGTAGCATGGAAAATGGCCGCGAAGCCGCGATGATCAGCACGGAAAAAGGCCGCGAAGCCGCGATGTGCAGCACGGAAAATGGCCGCGAAGCCGCGATGTGTAGCACGGAAAAAGGCCGCAAACCCGTGGCCCGTGCAAAAAGGCTGTGAGGTCGCGATGAGCCGCGTAACTATCGGGCGAAAATCCGCGAGGTGAAAACGGAAAAAAAGTTGCCGAAAAACGAACCCGAAAAATGAAGTTTCGGGCTGTTTAAAGGGCACAGAAAGGGCCAAAAACTAGTGCAGCAATGGATCTGCTACCTAGGATGGCAGATTTATAAATTAAAATGATTAAAAACTAACAAAAACTAAGATCTAAAGCAAAAAACCAAGATCCAAGAATTCGAAGCCAGCGAAGTCGCCAAAAACTGTTGCTTGGTTTTGCAACCAAGCTTGTGCAATGGGCACTATCTACAATGTGATAGCAGTTTCAATACAGAAAGCAAAAACGATTATGAATTAAATCTAAATCTAAACTAACATGTGCATATAACAAAAAAATTTAAAACGATTCATGGAAAGAACAAGAAATGAAAGAATGTTTTGTGTTATAATACCTCAAATGGTGAGGATTTGTGGTGTTGAGCAGCTCCAAGGTTGAGATGCTTCAGGCTCCAATGGTCTCTTCTCCAAGATTGCTACAATGGTCAAGAACTCAAGAGAGATTTTGACAGTATGAGGATAGGATGATGGATGGATGCAAAGTGAGGAGCCCCTATCGCCATTTTATAGTTTTTGGTGATGGGGAATACCATTATGGTTTTGAGGAAACCAATGGTATTGACCAACATGGTTTAGGTACCTTTTTCCCTCTTTTTTCCTTTTTTGAATATTTTGAATATTTTTATTCCCTTTTAATATTTTTGGGAATTCTGGACCCTTTTTTAGGGTTTTTTGTTTTTTTGAGGAAAAATATATATTTTGAGGGGAAAAAGGGTGTATTATGGTCTTTTTGGTGACCTTTTGATGGCTTTAGAGGCTCAAATGGTGGAAAAGTGGATAAATGGGTCATGTGAATAAGGGAATGAGCTAGTGAGCACTTTTTGGGTGTTAACAAACACCCAAAAAGTGCTCACTATCTCATCTACCCCATTGTATGACTCATTTGTCCATATTCCCTACCATATTTGCCTCCAAAACTCAAAAAACCCATTAAAAAGCCTCCAACAGGCCCAAAAACCATTAAAAAAACCTCCAAAAGGCCAAAACCCCCCTTTTTCCCCCCACAATAATGTAAATTCATCCAAAAATAGCAAAACCCTCTAAAAAGGGAATAAAAAATACAAAAAAGAGAAAAAAGAGGGAAAAAATGAAGCAAAAACCCTATACAATTGACCTAAACCATATGGTGCCCAAAACCATGGGTCAGCACTCCACCACTAAAATGTTAAGTTTTCTGAATTTACTTCAATATGATTTAGGATCTTAACTGAGAGAACAACATGTACAGCATATCTACAGTATATCAATCATGGAGACAATAATGCAAGCACACAAGAGACACAAAGATTTACTTGGGGAAAACCATAAAGGTGAAAAACCCCAATAACTTCCTCAGAGATAGATAGAGCAATGATACAACCAACCAATAGAGATAGCCATAACCTAGCAGCAATCCTCCTCCTCCATAAGTGCGCCTCTCCTCCTTGAGAGCATGTGTGAGAAGTGAGTGAGTAAATAGAGTGCCTCCCGCACTCTATTTATACTTGACTTGACTTGCCTTTTTACCTAACTCATGTCGGCTCGAACTTAACCACATAACATAATGCTGAGTGGGCCGACCCCCAATAGGGTGGTCTAATAACCCTTTGACCCACATGGCCGACCCCCAATAGGGTGGTCTAATAACCCTTTGACCCACATGACTTATACAGGGCCGACCCCAAACAAGGTGGTCTAATAACCCATCAAGTATAAGTTACGACACTTACAATATAAATGACGACACTTCCTTATAGAGGAATAATACCATCTCTATAGGAATACAATATACATATATGTGAAATACATTCCGAAGTTACATATACATCAACACTCCCTCTTAACTAGGAAGGTATTTCTCAGCACAGTTCTTCTAGCACAAGTCATCTTCTCTGGATCATCGTCACTAGATAATCGTCATCGAGTCATCATCATCGTCACTGCTGCTACTATCTCAATCAATCTCTGAATCTACTCGTCATAGGAAGTTCTACAGAGCCAGTCCTTTTTCATATTGGATGTAGGCCCACCACCTGCAGGTCTTCATCATCACTGGCCATACTGTGGAATCCTCAGGACTTTTACGTGCATCACAAAACCTCGAAAGAGCATCCCAGGCTGTTACGAGCACACAGCTCTACCTATAGGATCTCCCAGGGCACCGAATTACATGTGACCTCACCACAAAACCTCGCAAGAGCATCCCAGGCTGTTACGAGCACACAGCTCTACCTATAGGATCTCCCAGGGCAACGAATTACATGTGGTCATGGCAAAACCTCGCAAGAGCATCTGCCAGATATCCCAGGGAACCGAATTACATGCCATAGGCAAAACCTCGAAAGACTATCTGCAGATATCCCAGGGCACCGAATTACATGCCATAGGACAAAACCTCGAAAGAGCATCTGCCAGATATCCCAGGGAACCGAATTACATGCCATAGGAAAAACCTCGAAAGACTATCTGCAGATCTCCCAGGGCACCGAATTACATGTCCTCCGAGAGCAAAACCTCGAAAGAGCATTTTCCAGATGTCCCAGGGCACCGAATTACATGCCATAGGCAAAACCTCGAAAGACCATCTGCAAATCTCCCAGGGCACCGGATTACATGCTCATCTGCACAACCTGATCCACGGCCACAGAGTATCAACCTGATACTCACCATACATCATCCTGATGTATCCATGATCATCCTGATCATTATCACTGCAACGTCCTGCTGCATGTCATCTGGAGCAACATCCTGAAGCTCGTCATCTATGATCATCCTGATCATCACTGCAACATCCTGCTGCATGTCATCCGGAGCAACATCCTGAAGCTCGTCATATATGATCATCCTGATCATCACTGCAACATCCTGCTGCATATCATCCGGAGCAACATCCTGAAGCTCGTCATCCATGATCATCCTGATCATCAATGCATCTACCTGATGCATACCAAGTATCTACCTGATACATATCATCATACATGATCCTCCTGATCATACAATGTATCCACCTGATACAAATACATGATACATATCATCATACATGATCCTCCTGATCATCAATGTATCCACCTGATACAAATACAAATACATGATACATATCACCATACATGATCCACCTGATCATACAATGTATCCACCTGATACATATACAGATACATGGTCCAAGCATCCAACATGATGCATATACAAAATACGTACACATGATCCAACTGATCATATCCAGCATCAACATGATGCGTACATACATACAAAATGATCCAACTGATCATATCCAAGCAGAAACCAGAACATCATCCTGATGCTCATCATCTAGCGCTTACATCCACAGCCATGTGAATGATCCTCCTTCCATCATTCTTGGAATGGCTTCAGCAAATGTGTCCATCACTTCTTCCTTGAAGTGTCCTCGATCTGAAGAACGCCAAGCCTCTCTCTCTGAAATACTCGAACTTCACCCTGGCTAGTGGCTTCGTCAGCACATCTGCAATCTGCTCGTCTGTCGCAACATATAGGAGCTTCACGGCTCCTCTCTGCACCATATACCTGATATAGTGATATTTGATCTCTATGTGTTTCGACCTGTCATGAAACACTGGATTCTTGGACAGCTTCACACAACTCTGGTTATCACAGAGGATATCAGTAGCTTCCAATGGGAGATCAAATAGCTCAGACAGTAGCTTCCGTAGCCATACTGTCTCACAACTAGCTGAACAGGCTGCAACATACTCTGCCTCAGCTGTACTCAGTGCTACGCGGGACTGCTTCCTGCTAAACCAAGAGATCACACCTGATCCCATACTGAAGCAACACCCAGATGTGCTCTTCCTATCTGCAGCACTGCCAGCCCAATCTGAATCAACATAACCCTGCAGGTTAAACTTTTGATTCTCCTCATACCTGAGCTCATAATCCACTGTACCCTTCAGGTACCTCAGAACATGCTTTACAACAACCAGGTGAACACTCCTCGGATCCGTCAGGAACTGGATCAATGTGTTCACAGCAAAGCAAATGTCTGGTCTCGTGTTCGTCAGGTACATCAAGGACCCAATCATCTAACGATACCAAGAGACATCAACCGGCTCAGATGAAGCATCACATAGAAGCTTCAGATTCGATGCCATAGGTGTGGCCATATCCTTATAGTCCATCATCCCAAACCTCTTTGGGATCTCTACTGCATACTTCCCTTGTCCAAGGAAGATTCTATCTGCACTCTGCCACACCTCCATATCAAAAACAAATAGTGCATCATCCCCAAGTTCTTCATCTCGAACTCGGTAGTAAGCTTCCACTGCGTGTCGGCAATCAATCTATCTTCACCATATCAAGTTCTGCACATATATGATTTCCTATCATTTGTCTCAGAACCAAGTGGCTACTCTACATATACTTCTTCTTCAACTACACCATTCAAGGAAGCTGTCTTGAATCCATCTGGTGTATCTTCTATTTCATCACTTTTATATTTCTCAATGCTGCCATCTGCAACATGCTTGACCTGATAGTTCCATTTGGAAGTCATAGCAAACTTCCCTTCATGTCTTGGGATTACATCCCAAACATCATTCTTCATGATCGACGGATCATGGCATTTCATTTCTTCATCCCAGATCCTGGGAACTTCAATATCTTCAATATCTTCAATAGATATCTTTGTTGCTGGAACAAATGTTGTAGTTCTTCTTTTGTAGGAGATGGCATACGATCTTTCCTACACAACAAGTTAAATTGCATGATTAGAAAACATCTCATAGTTTTCAGAACAAATTCTTACACATAAAGAAATATGTCATACAGTCATGCAATTATCTTTAGCCAATGCTTCAATACAACATTTATCCATATTCCGTAACTTTCTAGATGCCTTCCAATCTCTACCAGAACATTGTTAAGAGTGTGCACAACTCCCAACATGTCAGCAAAGAGGTTTCATTCTAGATAAGTAGCAATGGAATGTTGTACAGTGCCATAGGCCACTTACCTATGCATATTAGGAGTATACTGTTCATCAATGCAATTATTCTAATATGCATAATACACAACCTAATTCTAGGAACATCAGTATATACATTATTGAACAATTTTATTTAAACAAACAAATATGCAAGAAATGATGATTAAAATACTTATCTTTCTTTGTTCGTTGGGTGGACTCCCTCTGAGTCTTTGCTTCCTTGCAGGAGCTGCTGGAGTCCTAATCTGAGGTAGCTTCTTCTACACCTTTCTATTGTGAAATGTAGAGAGATGATCAACTCCCTCTGAATATCTGCATCCTTGCAGAACCTACTGAAGTGTGCTCCTTTGCTTTCTTGCAGGAACAACTAGAGTTTGCTCCCTCTTGATCTTTGCTTCCTGAATTACCTGTTCTTGAACTCATATTCATCCTTGGTCCCTATGCATGCTTATTAGTATCATGAATGTGTTATCCTTGTGATCTCATATAAAATCATACATTCATTAGTGTACTATTAAAACACAATAATCTCAAGCATGTATAGTCATGATCATTTCAAACAGAAATAATAAGCATTAGCATTCAAGGTTTATGTAGGATTCTTATGGTTAGTCAAATCATAAGAAACATAACATAACATGTCTAAACCTGTAATTACTCAAACCTATGACTATTCAGGTTAGTTGAATCATCAATCAAGATAAGAGATATAAAAGCCATAAAACCTGTGATTATTCAAACCTATACCATCATGATTCTTCTGGTTAGTCATATCATCAATTATGGTAAGAAACATAAAATGCATACAATCATGATTATTCAAACCTATGACTTCATGAATAATCATTATCAACAATAGTATAAGATCCTAACACAAGGTAGGATTCTATCTTGATATAGGAAAAACATACCTGGATTAGCATGCTAGCTATTTATGTCTAACATACTCACATGATGTCTTCTTGTTCTTCTTCAATGACTTGTGCTAGTAACCTGTATATCTCATAAGTTAATTATTACAAAACCAAGTTATACATACCTCGTAAATGGATCTTCTATGAGATCCATGAGAATGGATGAATCTTTGTCCTCATGTTATCATGATCATATGTTCTTGGAACAGAACATGATTTGTCTTTCTTGGTGTACCTTTCATGTTAGTAGACAACATAAACCTCATACAACACCATAATGCATTAGTTCAATCATAAGTGTCAACACCCTAACCAATGAATATCTTCTATCATGCATTCATAATTTTGTTAAGGTGATACGACAAATCTAAAATCAAAATTGTACTAACCGTAATAACATGAAGACAAACATACCAAAAACTTAATCATGGACAAATATCGAAACATACCTCGATGAGACATACCTGTCGAGATTGCTTGTAATCTTCTTATGTAAGACCTTAGCCTCATCTCCCTCTGAAACAGGAACTTCTTCACTTATGCAAGTGACCAATCCATCTTCTTCTAGGATCAACCCAATCCACTTGATTTGCAAGAACTGGACCTGGAGCTGGATATGGGTTTGTCAGAGAGACCCCAAAAATTCAAACTTTGAATTTCAAACTTCTGAAAGGATAGGAATATGCGCCTTGATGAATTGATCAAACTGGTATATTCAGAATTTGAAGACTGCAAAGTTTCACTCCTCAATTTTGCCTTTGAAACTTCCAGATTCACTGGACGTGACTCTGAACTGGGGTTTGATGAAGCCCACTCTTCTACCCAATCAAAATGTTTGATCCAAATCTCTAAGCTTCTATTTTTCTGAGGAGCTTCCAGCCGTGGTCACAGATTTCAAAAATTCCCATTTTTACAGAAGCCCTAATTTTCCATTTTTCTGATCAAAGTCCCGAACTAGGGTCTGATCAAACCCGGCCTTCTACCCAGCCAAAAATTCTGATCTTGGTCTCTAAATTTCTATTTTGATGAGTATCATCTAGCCGTGGTCTCCGATTACAAAAATTCCAACTTTCTTCAAAGCCCTAAATTCCGGAAGCCATGAATGAAGGTACCAAAAAATAATTCTGTTTTGACAGAAATATGTACCTGATTGTTTCTGGTGTAACTCCGAAATTTTTGATCCACAGGGTCTGAAAACGTTTTCTGAGATAGCCTGACCTGTTAGCTTTCCATCCTGATAGGTCTGACCTCAATTGGATGTTCTGAGAGAGAGTTATGCCAAATGTCGCAACGTGACCTGTTTTGGGAAAATACAGGAGAGCGAACTTGTACGGCGTGCCACGTGTCACTGTTTGACCTTCGGCCTCTGAAAAAGTTTTTTGAGATAGCTCGGCCTGTTATCTTTCCATCCTGATAGATCTGACCTCAATTGGATTCTCTGAGAGAGAGATATGCCAAGTGTCGCAACGTGACCTGTTTATGGGATAATACAGGAGAGCGAACTTCTACGGCGTGCCACGTGTCACTGGTTCAACTTCGGCCTCTGAAAAGGTTTTCTGAGATAGTGCAGACTGTGTACTACCTGTCACTTTTTACTAAATTTCATTTGGAGCTTCCTAGCCCAAGATATGACCTTTTTCCCAAGGTCACCTGATTTTGACTCAGATCTGGAAGAGGCAGAAACCCTATATTGTACAGATCATAAATCACAAAGTACAACGAATTAGAGGTTGTCCTTTGGACAAAAGATACCTGAAGATCTTAGCTTCGGCCTGTAACAATTTCAGATCTGAAAACTTCGCCAAAACGGATTTATAGCGAAAGTGCTACGATGACTGGTTTTTGCTATATCAAGCCCTAGCATCGTAAGTGCAACAAGTGTCATACATGCCATATCATGCCTTCTTTCAGGCTAGCTCTGATACCATGTTAGATTTTCTGAATTTACTTCAATATGATTTAGGATCTTAACTGAGAGAACAACATGTACAACATATCTACAGTATATCAATCATGGAGACAATAATGCAAGCACACAAGAGACACAAAGATTTACTTGGGGAAAACCATAAAGGTGAAAAACCCCAATAACTTCCTCAGAGATAGATAGAGCAATGATACAACCAACCAATAGAGATAGCCATAACCTAGCAGCAATACTCCTCCTCCATAAGTGCGCCTCTCCTCCTTGAGAGCATGTGTGAGAAGTGAGTGAGTAAATAGAGTGCCTCCCGCACTCTATTTATACTTGACTTGACTTGCCTTTTTACCTAACTCATGTCGGCTCGAACTTAACCACATAACATAATGCTGAGTGGGCCGACCCCCAATAGGGTGGTCTAATAACCCTTTGACCCACATGGCCGACCCCCAATAGGGTGGTCTAATAACCCTTTGACCCACATGACTTATACAGGGCCGACCCCAAACAAGGTGGTCTAATAACCCATCAAGTATAAGTTACGACACTTACAATATAAATGACGACACTTCCTTATAGAGGAATAATACCATCTCTATAGGAATACAATATACATATATGTGAAATACATTCCGAAGTTACATATACATCAACATAAAAAACCTATAAATAGGTGATGGAGGCTCCCCATTTCATATCCACAATCATCCGTATCCTTACTCTGCTAAAAATTCTCACTAAACCCTAGCTCTCCCTTTGGAGCTACTTTCCACTTGAGAACCTCCAAAACATCTTTGGAAGAAGGAGAAGGAACAACACTGGAGCTGAGAAGCAACCCTCTCGGACTACTGCAAGGGCTCCACCAACCTCTACATCTGAGGTAATTTTTAATACAAAAAGAGAGATCTTCACCATATTTTCATGTTTTGTTATTTATGTCAATGCTCATGTTAGTTTAATTTTATTTTACTGTACTGTCATATTTTACTGTTTTACTGAACTGCTACTAAGAAGTTCCTTCTCCTTAGTAGGTGCTCATTTGCACAAGCTAGGGTGAAAACCCTAGCTACATTTTTGGCGACTCCCCTAGTGTTCCTTTCAATTTTTGGTTATAGTTTTTAGAAGTTTTTAGTTTTCTGCAATATTTTTCTGGTTTTTCCTTTCGGCTGTCCCTTTCGGCTGTCGTAAATCGTGAATTTTTTCCCCATAGTTGCGATCTGAGTGCGGCTTTCAGACTGTTACCTGCGATCTAATCGTGGCTCTTGGACTATTACCTGCGATATCCCCATGGTTTCCAATCTGTTACCTGCGATCTGACCACGGCTTTCAGCCTATTTCCTGCGATTCGATCGCGGTTGTTCACCCTTTTCCTGCATTTTGACCGCAGTTGTTTCCCTTTTTCCTTTGGTCCGCCTGTGGCTTTCAGCCATTTTCCTGCGATCCGCCTACGGCTTTCAGCCATTTTTCCGCAATCTACCCGCGACTGTCGATCTGTTTTCCGCGATCCGACCATGCAGTTTTGCCACAGACCCGCGATCTATTTTCTGCACTTTTTCCCTGTTTGAACCCAGCACTTTGCTGCAATCTTTTCTGCACCTGCACAGCCACTTGTCCTATCTACAGCCATACTTCCCTACAACCTTTTTCTGTAGTATTATTTCTGTTCCATTTACAGAATTTTTTAAATTTCAGCATTTTAATTGAAAAGAGAAAATTTTGCATTTCAAAGTTTAATTTCTGCATTGTTATTTTTAGTTAGAAAGTTGCTCACCCCGTGGCACTTTTACTTGGGTTCATTACCTCACATGCATACACTCTGTCACCTAATTCAAGTGAGCCCTAAAATACTACTTAACACAACCAACATTCTAACCCCACTTGGGGAACACATAAGAATCTTGTAGTTAGGTAGGATCAGGGGATAGGCATCCAAATAACACCCCTCGGTCGCTTACACTTGAAACATAGTTGTTGTCCATTAGGGAACCAAAATACCCTAATACTTTTTGGCACGATCACAACCAATTTATCAGAGGGCCTCTCCCCTAGGAGGGTTGAAGTAGCCAGACTGATTCCGGAGTCCTGAGTGGAATACTGCAATCCATTTAGTCATCGAAGCATACCTTTCGTAGTTCTCAGTGTATCACCCGTATCGGGATACAGTGGCGATAGAACCAAACTGTAGATTCACATTTTCTGGACATGTCATTAAATAGGTATCTTAGTTTCCTTTCTTCTAGGATTGACTACCTAATGTCCCTCCCGGTAGGGGGATATCTTTAGCCACTTGGATCTACTATCCATATTGTCTGACTTGGATTTCATCACCTTGGAGAGGATATGTCTGGTTGAGTCATAAAACTATTTAGCTAGGTGTTTGCATGCTCCCTTACCTCCCTTTGGTCTAGCGAGTCCACTATTTTTATTTTTTAGGAAACCTGCTGCTTGTTGGTATTCTGACCATTTTTTGTGCTCCACTTATTGTAGCACAGCTGTTACAGTAAGTGTTTTGAGCTGGTTGTTGGCCTAAGTGCCATCTTTTTTGCGCTCTCCTTCTGCACACTCAACTGCATTAGGATTTTTGAGCTATTTTTCACTCGACACAACCCCCAGATACTTGACACCATCTGTCACCATTGAGTCCCCGAGACATTCTCGGTGCCTCCTGGGTGATCCCATGCAGCACGGTTCACTTGACATCACCCGTCACAGATGTAGATCTTCATCACTTGATACCACTCATCATAGATCTCGAGCTTTGTCACTTGACTCCACTCGTCAATGGCATAGAATTTCATCACCCGACCTAGACGCCCCTTATTTCACCTCTAATTCTGAGGCAGAGTCCGAGAACCCCACTTACACTACACCAACCAGCCCCATGGCTGGCATGACTTCCAACCCTTTCCTTGTAGGGACCATTGGTGGAGCATCCACAACCACACCACCTACCACACCCGCTTTGGGTATGCCCTCGATGGGGCCCACATCTACCATTCCGATCACCGTACCCATTCCAGTAGCTAACATACCCATCCCAACTCCATGAGTGACTCACACTACCCTTGGCGGTGCAGGACCGTCCCATACCACATTCATTCCTCCACCTGGGGGAAACATCCCAAACCCAGGCCCTCCACTCGGGGGCATTGGCCCCAACATGGTCACAACCACTAGTATGTCACATCCTTCTACTAGTTTGCCATTCATGGCTAGTCTCAACCTTCCTGACCTGGCCAAACTGACTAACGATCCCATCAGACATGACCCTGCATGGCCTCACATGCCCACAAAGCTCCCCTCCGATATCCCTAAGTTTGAGGGCAAAGTAGGTGAAGACCCTCAAAACCATCCATCTATGGTGTTCCTCCAACTCCATAGTGGACAACTCTGTCCGCCTCCGTCTGTTACAGCCCACCCTCACTGGCTCTGCAGCTAAGTGGTACATCGAGCAACCCCATGGGACCCATGCCACCTTTACTTCCCTTGCCTCGACTTTCCTGCAGTTCTTTCAGTTACCTGTCCGCTATGATGCGGGAGTTGAGATCCTACTATCTTGTAGATAGAACACGGCTACCCACATCACTGACCACATTCATGAGTGGCGTCAACGCTGAAGCCTCTACAAAATCAAGTTAGATGACCGTATCTTCTTAGATTGGTTTCTAAAATCTCTCCTTCCTATCATTGCCAAGGATGTGGCATCCAAGCGACCCCAGTCCAAAGAAGAGGCCATCCTCAAAGCCCAACAGTTTGACCTTATTTACACCCAGTCTGGTTATCTCTATTCCATCATCCCTGATGCCCCCCACGGTGATTCCTCTCAACATGATGCACTGGGGGCATCCCATGCTGTAGATGGCATCATTAGCTGTATAGCCTCACATAACCAGCCCTTTTCCATAGCATGTCCTAGCCCTAGCCCCAACCTTTCGCAGGCTACATCCCATTCTGGAGAAACCAATTCGTATGCTCCCATGGCACACCATCACCATTCCCATGGACCCTCATGTCCACCTCAGTGCTTTGGTCACACATCCCCTGCTTACGGCCCCCCGGTCGTATCACCCACAGGCTGCACCAGCTCCTATGTTCTCTCAAGCCCCACCTGCTTATTACACGCCACATGCAGCCCCTGCGGCAAACCCACAACCCGTTGCACAAGCATATCAGCAACCCCCACAAGGTTCAACACCTGCACCGCCTCCACCTACTTATTATCCACTGTAGCCTACTCCCGCACTTGCACAACCCCAGAACCCACCTGCTGCCCAAGGGCAAGTGTATGCCCAACAGAATCTGCAGCCCAACCAAAATAACCAGCACCAACAGGGCCAGCAAAACTGCGGCAAAGGCCATAACCGTGGGAACAACCCCCCTCCAGACCAAGACGGTCAACCTCCCAATCCCCCAAACAACAATAAAGCGACACCTACCAACCAGAACCCTGATCGACCGTCGAAACAAGCCAAAAATCCTAATTTGTGAACAAACCATCCTTGTTCTATTTGCAGTGTCTATGGCCACTACACACACGCTTGCCCACATTCGGAGAGGGCTCGGCAACTTTGGACTAATGATGCCCACTGCCAAGGGCATGCGGCTCCTCAGGCGCCACCCAACCCCCCACCACCTCAGAATCAACCCTTGGTGTTACAAAACCCTTTACCCACCCAAGGCGTAATGAAAACTCAACCGTTGGCTCCCCCTCAAGGAAACGCGCCACAACAACAGTAAATCACTTATGCCACTCTTGATCAACCCATGTTAGACTCAAGTACCCATCACTTGTTAATGATGTCATCTGCCGATGTTAACCTTCAAACCTGTCGGAACCAATATGGCTCCACCCTCGAAGCCCCTCCCACCAACAAAAACACTAACGCTCATCCCACTGATCAGTCGTTACGTATACCTCCGGCTTGACTAGATGGCGCCTCCAAAGCCCCTCACTTCCCACTTCACCGCATCAACAACAACCCCAATGCTTGCGCTGCATCTAATTAAAACGTTGTTGATGATTTAGCTCAGTCCCCCGCCGCCATGTCTACATTGGAGGTCTTAAAAAACTATCCTACATAGTGCAATACTTTGCTTTCGGCCATTGGTGCTATCGACCCAAATGATTCGCGAATGATGGCTTTTGATTTGGACCAATCCGAACCATGCCTGCCTTCCACTTTAGCGTTCCAAGTTTCTGTCTCCGTTCGAAATCTTATCATCCATTGGTGCATCATCAATGAAGGTGCCTCTACATGCGTTATGTCCACATTCGTTTGGAAGAAGTTAGGATCCCCTACTCTCTAGCAGTCCACCACTGCATTGCGAGCCTACGATGGCCGTTTGGCCCAGCCCCAAGGTCTCTTAGCTAATGTCCTTGTCCAGTTGGCTAGCAAAACCGTGCTCATTGACATAGAGGTCATCAATGCCCAGCTTGATTATAACCTCTTACTTGGACGCAGTTACATGTATGATATGCGAGCGGTTGCCTCATCCGTTTTTTGTACCATGATGTTCCCCCATGACGAACGCGTGGTCAAGGTCGATCAACTCACCTATTATGATCCCAATGCCCCCGCTGCACCCGAAAATGTTCTTCCCATGGTTAAACAACCTGCTTGCGGCGCAGCTACTTCGTTGGTTTCCTCAATGCGACTCGGAGTCTACTCAGATACGCCAATGACTTCAATATTCCAAGCCATTCCACCCCCGTCACCCGCAACCGAAGTGTCTGACTTATGTATCATTTCCCACAATATACCAACACCCAACCATCAATTGCCCTTGCTACCCCAACCACCATTGGTACCTAGTCATGTTGGTGTTACACCCATCCATACAATCCGATTCATATTCCCCCCTTCGGGATTAGTTAGTGCCCCGATTATGGCTACCCTCAGCCTCCCCGGTTTAACCTTAGGATTACCTGTATGGTACATTACGCCTCCCACTACCCCTCCAACACCAAATTTTGTCCTACAACCAATGCAACCCATCACCACTACTAGTCATCCACCTCCCGGTGTCACTACTCCTTCCTCATCGTCTAATCCATGCCCTCTCATCAAGCACACTAGGGGCAGAGTCCCACAACCATACACTGTTGTACCCCCGCCCAAAACAGTTAAACCCCCCCCCGTGTTTCGTGCTCCTCCCAAATGATGGTTGTGTGATGAGTTAGGCCATCCTACCCATCAATGTCCATAATTACCTGCATTCAAAGAGCACATGCAAATGCTTGACGACGACCCCAACATCCCGGTTGTCTAACTCGACCCAGCCCCCAAGCCTTGTGATAAATCACTGCGTACCAACCACCCTTGTGCAATATGCGGTATTTACTGCCATTACTCAGATCACTATCCTGATCTCCCAGATTACAGAGAAGCTCTCTACGAGATGAATAATTTGGACCTTGAGACGGCACCCCCCACCATTGAGGATATCCACCCCCTTGTATCCCCCTCATCCGGAGAGATTAATACCATCTATATGATCTCTTCTACTACCACTCCCTCATCAACCGATTTGACAACTCAAAGTTTCCACAATGACGAGGAGATTCTAGAGGCTCTCAATGCCCTAGATTACCCCTGGGAGGATATGCACCATCGTTCCTATTTCCTCTCGAAGGAATCCTCCTCTACCACAGCCACCTAATTTGCAGTTGAGTCCAAAGATTTCCTCCCCACCAAACTCGACTAGTTTAAGGATCCCATTCTCGCTCCCGATGCCTTTGAGGAAGGTAACATGGCCAACATCTCACCCGTCATCCACATTGATATCTCTGTCCCACTTGGTGCTCTTGAAATCATTACATTAGGAGCCTCCTGCAGTGAGTATGAGATCAGAGAGTACAAAATTTTTTTCCAAGAGTTCCGTGATGTCTTTACCTTGTCCTATACAAAAATGCCTGGTCTTGACCCCGCTATTATAGAACACCACATTGACACATGGCCAGATGTACCCCCCCGTTCACCAGAAACAGCGCCCCATTCACCCCTCAAAGCTCCCTGTTGTTAAAGCAGAGATTGAGAAACTTCGCAAAGCAGGATTCATTTATCCAATTGCATATACCACTTGGGTTTCTAACCCCGTCCCTATTAACAAGAAACAAGGCACCATCAGAGTATGTACTGACTTCCATGATTTAAATTGAGCTTGTCCCAAAGACAACTTCCCCACACGATTTATTGACCAACTCATCGATGCGTGTGCGGGGCATGAAGTCCTATCTTTCATGGACGATTTTTCTGGATACAACTAGATTTAGATCCGCAAAGAAGATCAATACAAGACTGCCTTTACCACCCCATGGGGAACCTTTTCCTATCGCATCATGCCTTTCGGCCTCAAAAATGCTGGTGCCACCTTCCAGTGGGCCATGACCTACTGTTTTCACCACTTGGTTCATATCCTGTTAGTTTATGTCGACAATCTTACAACTCGTTCCCGGAAATGATCAGACCACCTTAACGACCTCCAGCAAGTCTTTATGCGTTGTCGCAAATATCAAATCTGCTTGAACCCACTCAAGTATGTCTTTTGCATTCCGACAGGCCGGTTCTTGGCTTTCATTGTTTCCCAGAAAGGAATCGCTGATAATCCCCTTGTTCAAACCAACACATATGTGATCCATAATCATAAACCCCCTGCACATAGCATGGCGGGAGGTCATTAACCCTGCTCACTTTTTCACATGCGTGATCTCAACCATTTTTGAGGTCACATATCACTTGTATATTTGATTTGATTTGATACACCTAGTATTCTTCCCCCACGGGTAATCATTTCTCCCCACCACTACATCCTTGGCTTAGTGGACTCAACTTTATTTATTCTCATTTTTGACCTAGTTATTTCCTTTGACCATTCTGGAGTCCTTATGACCTCCATTGTTCGCACCATTTGCACCGTCAAATTCATTTTTCTGAGCCTGTGATGATGCTTGAGATCATTTCTTGCTCTCACCCCCAAATTTTTTGGGTATTTTTTCCAAAACACTACTCATCGCCTCGGTTTGAGTGCCACTTCGACTGTTCTCCATTTTTTATATAATTTATATCATCAAATTCATTTTTTTGAGCCCGTGATGATGCTTGAGATCATTTCTCGCTCTCACCCCCAGATTTTTCTATTATTTTTTCCAAAATGCCCCCGTCGCCTTGGTTTGTGTGCCACCTCGACCGTTATCTGTTTTTGACATTTTTTATATCGTCGGATTCAGTTTTCCAAGCATGTGATGACACTTGAGTTCATTCCTCGCTCTCACCAGGTACAATTTCAACATTGTGTCCCAACACCTTGCTTCCTCGGTTTGCGCACCACATCGGCCGCCATCGAATTGTTCCACATTTTTACATGAACCATTCACTCCAGTCATACTGCAATTATTTTGTTATTTTTCCACCATTCATTATCCCACAAGGAGTCCCACTAGTGTTCCCCCCTACCCTCATTCTTGGTCCTGATCAATGTTCCTTGATTGAGCACTTCCTCCTTGCCTGGCCATTCCTTTTGTTCGGTATAATTTTATCCCTTTTTCGGGCCGGACAAGTCCTTTACAAAAAAGGCACTTAGGGAGTTTTTGCTAAGCTCTTTTCTGACTCCTAAAACAATGAAAATATTGCCAAGCAATATTGCTTCCTTTCATGCTTGTTAAAGTACCTAAAAGGGTGTCTATCCAGTATAAGTTTAACCCTTTTCCGAACCTAGTAGACTAATTACGAAAAAGGAATACTCTAGTCACACCGGCTAGAAGAGTTCTTCATTGCATCCTTTTATGCTTCTTCGGGACTTGGAGACTAACACACGAAAAAGCAACCCCCTGGAGTCTTCTTGTCACTTTCAAACTCTCTAAAATTGAAAGCAACCATGAGCACGCACTATCATAGGCTCGTATAAATCCACACGATGGTACCATTCCATTATTTCAGAGTCTTCTTATCGCTTTCAGACTCCTTAAAATTGAAATCAATCACAAGCATGAACTGTCCTGGGCTCATACAAATCCACATGATAGTACCATTCGAATACACTTCTTCTCATTCCTTAACCCGTGAAGAAGTCCCGCCGTGCCTCTCGGCACTATGATCGATCATCTCAGCAGCACCCCCAATTAGGTCGCCTTTGTTCAGAGTATTCTATAGTCTCCTGCCATCTTACACCACCTTGAGTATCACTCATCCCAGTCACTATCCTTAATCCATTACAGCTGTGATCCCTTTCCCACCAGTCAGTTTCATATGCTTCCCAATCATCCCCCCCCATCATACTCTGAACAAAGGAAGTTTGAGTCCACCCACTCTACTTGCCCAGCTCCCCCCCAATCCCCATAGTATGTCAGTCCTACCATTAGTACTCTCACACTACGGTTCTCCACCTCGTGCTCCTATCAAGGAAACATCATTGCCTTGCTAGTTGCAAGTCTCCCTCCGTCGACAATAGCCCATCTATTCCAGAGGATAGACCCAGAGGTCCCTGCGCCTTGGACTCATCACCATCTGTGGTGAGTGCCTACGGACCATTTTGAGAGGAGTCATTAGTGCCTCTCTGAGTGGTTGTTTCTCACATGCTCGACTTTAACACCTTGATCGCATCTTTGAGAATCATGCAAGGTATATATCCCTTCAGTTATTGGTTGAAGACCCCGGATTTCCCCCAACTCTAGCACATTGGTGAGTCACTTCAGAACACCCAGTTATAAGTTCTCGTGGATGTCTGGGTTTCGTTGGCGATTGTATTCAAAAGCCATCCACTTGTATGCTTCCTTGAGTACCCAGTTTAGTGCCAGTTCAGTGTACCATTGAGGATATGACCCCCCGTCACTATGCCGCAGCAGTTCATCCGTTCCTCTGGTACCACACTCAGCAGCACTAGTGTTATTCCAGTGTATCAGTTCTTCAACTCAGACATGGTCAGCCCAGCAGTACGTCCCATATTCTGTGTCCCCTCTAGACCCTTATGATGTACACAGTGGTTCTCCATGTATCCTTCAGGCCCCCAATTTTGGGCCTCCTTGTTATGTTTTATATATCTTGATACGAGCATGGGTATGCCCGCCTTGTCCATATATTGAGATTCTTCCTCATTCATTTTTTTAGGCCATGCTATTTTAGGTCCCCATTTTTTGGACCCCATTGTTATTATTATAGATCTTGATCGGAGCATGGGAATTCCTGCCTCGTCCATATGTTGAGATTATTCCTCATTCACTATTGAGGTCATGTACTTTCAGTTTTTGTAGTTTGTTCGGGACCGTTGTTTCGGGCTCTATTTCATTTCTTCTCCTCTCCACATCCCAGGAAAACCATCAAAGACTTATGATGTCTATCTACCATACGATGAGCTCCTACCCTCACACATCGGGGGGCAATCTGTTAACACCCAAAAAGTGCTCACTACCTCATCTACCCCATTGCATGACTCATTTGTCCATATTTCCTACCATATTTGCCTCCAAAACCCAAAAAAACCCATTAAAAAGCCTCCAAAACCCAAAAAACCCATTAAAAAGCCTCCAAAGGCCCAAAAACCATTAAAAAGACCTCCAAAAGGCCAAAAACCCCCTTTTCCCCCCCAAAATAATGTAAATTCCTCCAAAAATAGCAAAAACCCTCTAAAAAGGAAATAAAAAATACAAAAAAGAGGAAAAAGAGGGAAAAAAGGAAGCAAAAACCCTATACAGCTGACCTAAACCATATGGTGCCAAAAACCATGGGTCAGCACTCTACCACTAAAAGACCTATAAATAGGTGATGGAGGCTCCCCATTTCATATCCACAATCATCCCTATTCTCACTCTACCAAAACTTCTCACGAAACCCTGGCTCTCCCTTTGGAGCTACTTTCCCCTTGAGAACCCCATTTGGCCCCATTTCCAAAACATCTTTGGGAGAAGGAGAAGGAGCAACATTGGAGCTTGGAAGCAACCCTCTTGGACTGCTACAAAGGCTCCACCAACCTCTACATCTGAGGTAATTTTTAATACAAAAAGAGAGATCTTCACCATATTTTCATGTTTTGTTATTTATGTCAATGCTCATGTTAGTTTAATTTTATTTTACTGTACTGTCATATTTTACTGTTTTACTGAATTGCTACTAAGAAGTCCCTTCTCCTTAGTAGGTGCTCATTTGCACAAGCTAGGGTGAAAACCCTAACTACATAAGAAACTTACTCAGAAAAACAAAATGTAGTATCTCAACAACTCTGGGCCTGTAGGTACACTTGAACAAAAAAATATATGCTTCTGTACAATAATGGAGGCCCTTACATAGGTAAAGGCCTCGATTTGACAAACGTCACCTTCTTTAGCCAATAAAGGAATCTCTAGAGGGGTTACAAATTACAGGTGACACCTAGATGGGAGTCACATTCCACTAAAAATGAAATCCCTTAAGATGAAGCATACTATAAAACAAAATTACCAAGGACAAAACTCAGATTTGCAACATATGATAAGCACTTTAACCCCATAGGGCTTATTATTTACTCCCTGCTTAAGAAGAAATTGTCCCCAGTTTCTATTGTAGATGGAAAAATTGCTGCTTGAATGTGTACTGGGACTTGGGAGATCCATTTAGCTTGCAAAGGCAGGTTTCCTTTTCTTTCAATACGATATATTTTAGTTTGTTTCTTTCAATGGTCTTCCTAGCATTTAGTGGTGTCTTCTGGGACTTGGGAGATCCATTTAGCTTGCAAAGGCGGGTTTCCTTTTCTTTCAATATGATATATTTTAGTTTGTTTCTTTCAATGGTCCTCCTAGCATTTAGTGTCTTCTGGGAGAGGAGACTGAAAATTAGGAATAGTATCTTATCTGTGCACAAACTATCTACTCTTCTAAATTCCATGGCTCATATAATTTGAGGTTGCTTATGTTACTCACATAATGAATGTCGATATGAGATGGATGTTGAGACATAAATTATTTGGCCCAAAAGCTTGCAGGATGGTATAAAAACCATATCCGATAGGCTTTAACTTGGGATGGTATATGTACTCTGTCTTTGCCATCTAAAAACAAAGGTTGCTTGTGCATATAACTGATAACATTTTCTCAACCAAGAAAAATGATGACATTTTACATGATTTTAAATCAAAATTTTGAAATTAACCTATTGTCACCTTATGTAGAAACAAACTGAATATTTTGCTCGATGTCCTAAAAATTTCAAGTCAAAATCACTTTGGCTCTCTAAATCTGTTTAAAATTCTTCCCGTATAATCTGAATCTGAATTTATCTCCTTCTCTTGGCTCAGTAGGGATGGTTTCTACCCTTGCAAGAACTCTAGTTTAAAGTTCAGGGTTCAATTATTAATTTATTTATGTTTGAAGGTCCTCTAAATATTTGTTATGTTTGAGAAGATAGCCAGACTGTAGAGATTCAGGAATGAATGTGGTTAAAGAAATGAGATGTACAGCAGATAGAAAAGCATGCATTTAATTTATTTGAAAGCTATATTCTAAGTATAAGGAAGGACATCACAATCAAATGAGTCATCAAACCTAATTTTGTCATGTTAACTTAGTTTTATTTACTGCTACTCATGATTTTATTTTTATAGTACTGCTGTTACTGTTCATGATTTATTTCCTGTACTTTGCAATTGTTAAATTCTGTTTCAAGCACTAACTTTAACACAACGATCTCTGGGGAGTGTTAAAGTTGAAAGAGATGAAAATTATGTCTTGTCAGATTTACTACTGTTGCTATATTTTTACTTCAGTACTATTTTGTAGTTTAAATTTGCATTAAAGTACAAGTTTTCAATTTTTTGAAAAAGCCCTAAAACTTTAACAAGACTGACATAGTTGGCTACTTTCCTTAGATTGTTGACATGTTGACATCACTTTAGGAAGATGAAACTACAAACAGAACTTTGAATGCCATTCTGTACAATAAATATATAGTCAGTACTGAAACAAATGTCATCCTTTCCAATGGCCAAGTTAACCACTTCTAGAAGGGATTAAACCAAGAAGTTCAAAATTCAATTTAATTTCAGATGGAGTCTTAAAATGACAGGGTATAGTGAACCATATAATATGATAATATGCACCCACCACCCCACCACATCTTAAAACTGTAGACACTCTTCCTCTACTTTCACATACAATGACAGAGAACATTAATGTTTTTCTAAGTTATATAGGAAGAGGAGAGAAAGCACACCTGATTCTTGTTCTTACTCTGTACTTGACTAGTAATTTTCTCAAAGTTCTGTTCACAGCAGATGAGATTATAACATCTTCAGCATAAAACATCTTCATTGGTAAAAATATAGAAAAAGAAAGAAAGATTCCAAGGTGTGAAGTTTTATTTGCAGATCATACTTTGCCAACTTGCCGCAATGCGATAAAAAAGTTCTCCTCTTCTTAATGAGTCCAAGCAGCCCATTGTCATGATGGTTTTTTGCCTGTACCCAACAAAGCACATAATCAACTCACACATCTTACATAAAACAATTCATTCCTTGAATAGTAAAAAGAGTTGCCTCTTTCCTCATCAACCACATTGTAATAAAACAAAGAAAAGCAGTATGATAGTGTTTTAATGCTCTACAAATGCACATGTTTGGTTTTTAGTAGTTGACTACAGAACAATATACAAGATATGAAATATCTTATCTCATATTTCCAAATTGCAAAAACTAGAAGAACATGAAAGAAAAAGCTCGTTATGCAAAGCCATAAATGAGAACACAAGGGTAACAAACTGAAATCAGCAAAACATGTTGAATGCCATAAATAGAAAGACTGAAACAAAATGAAGTAGCTAGCTATTCCAAATGAATAATATGAGGTTTACTTGGCAGGTTGTGTTTTCCATTGAGATCTATTTACTTATTTGTTTTTTTCTTCAGGGGGACGTGGAGGATTTGCATATATAACTCATCAATAACCACAAGAGCAAAGTCATTCTCAAAGATAATTTAATAGATACCAGAAATTACGGCAATATAGAAACTTTCTGATAAACTAACACATCATGGGGGACTCCAATCTTAATGGATACAAACATCGATAAATGCCACCAATAGGTCAATGAAAATAAAAAATGGATTCCCCTCTTAAATCAGCTCCAAATTAGCCCAAAATTAACTCCAACAGCAGGCGAGGTTCACTCACCAACTTAGCTCCAAACTCTTCACATGTAAGCAATGATTGATAAATAAGGAGAAAGTCTTCTAATTCTCTGAAGAGGTAATATCAGGTTCATTTTTTTCTTTTCTAACTTTTCAATAATTTTCATTTTTTTCTAGTGGGGTTAGAATTAGACACGTAAGATACCTGGGACAACTCAGTTGAGTTATTCTACAACTTGGCTGAGTGACAATTTGATTTAGTCAAGTAAGATCAAGGCAGTCAACTCTGTTCATACCAAGCCAAGTTAGACTCAGTTGCTTCCAACTGATTCAGCCGACGCTTACTACATTGGTTAAAACTTAATGTGCTTTAAATGATTAATAGGGAAAATCCTGCTATGTGAAGCATATATGAGGCCATAGGTAGGGCAAGGACTAAATTCCAACACATTCTGGGGAAAGGAGGAGAAATATGTGCCCTACGTGGAAATTATTGGTTCCAATTGGCAACATCAGCTTCATTATCCATTGCATGTTTCTAGGTACTATCTCAACCCAACATTCTTTTATGATCAGAACTCCAATGTCGATACTGAGGTGATCAAAGGCATTTTCCCCTGCATAGAGAGGATGTTCCTTGGTGATCTAAATCAAGAGCTGGGGCTATTTGGAATTTGGAATAAAGTGATGATTAAGTCTTCAAACAACATCATTACCCAATAAATTTCTAAAATTTACTTTAAGTTCATGTTTTTGAAATTTTCCATGTTCATTTGAATATTGAACTCTTTCTTCTTACTCTTATTTTTTCAAATTGTGAAATTGTTTTGTAAGTTGGAACTTGTGTTTGGCACCAAGTTAGGTGTATGGTGGGAGGGATTTTGTTGACAAACTTCTGCACTACAGACAATGGCAATTTGAGTGTTAAACCAAATCTATAGTGCCTCCAGATGTGAGAGTAATTGGCTTATGATTAAGCACATACACTCCAACAAGCGCAACAGGCTGTCCGAATAAATGATGTAATGATTTGGTTTCAGTGGACTATAATATCAAGATTTGCAACAAGTAATTGGAAGAAAGCAACAGTTGTGATCACATTGCATTGGATAATATTAAACCAACATCATATCGGATTGTAGAGACAAAGGAACTACCTTATCGAGATGAGAACCTCACTTGATTAAATGAAGGGTAGGACCTCTTGGCCAAATAAATGACAATGATTTGGTTTTTGTGGACTATAATATCAAGCTTTGCAATAAGTAACTAGAAGCAAGCCACAGTTGTGATCACATTGCATTGGATAAGATTGAACCAACATCATATTGGATCGTAGAGACAAAGGAACTAGGTTATCGAGATGAGAACCTCACTTGATTAAATGAAGGGCAGGACCTCTTGGCCGAATAAATGACGTAATGATTTGGTTTCTGTGGACTATAATATCAAGCTTTGCAATAAGTAATTGGAAGCAAGCAACAGTTGTGATCATATTGCGTTGGATAAGATTGAACAAACATCATATCAGATCATAGAGACAAAGGAACTAGCTTATCGAGATGAGAACCTCACTTGATTAAATGAAGGGTAGGACCTCTCGGTCATGACAATGTGAGTTTTATGAATAATAATTTTATTGCTATTATTTGGTGCCATGGTCCTTCCTTGATGGCGATTGGATTTCATACATATGAACTTAAACTAATTGATATATAAATTTTGGGATATGAAACATTAAAACTATTTGAAATGCAGACGTTCATTGTTTAGTGTTTATGCCTATTATGAAAATTGAAGTTAATTAGTACTTACATAAGCTTATGTCGATGTTAAATTGTTAATAAATCTATTTTTATGGATTTGTCAAAATTAGCACACTAAGAGTAAGTCGAAGCCTTTTTATTTCAAAAGATAATAGTTTTTCGGAACACTCGTTTTGCTTTGACTATTTGAATTCCAAGGATTTTGCACTTCATCTTTAAAGATTCGAAATCCAAAGCTGTGCATTTTAGTTTTAACTATTAAAATATCATCGGGTTATATTGAGATTAAGAGTTTTGGAGGCTTTTGTTCTGATTTAAACTGTTGAGAAATTAAATGCTTTTTGTATTTTAATGATGTATTAAACTTCTTTACACCTCTTTGTTAACTGCAGGTTCACATTACAAATCTGGAGGGATATTAGAAGATATACGAAGAAGAACCTAAGGTGGTTTGGGAATAGTATTGATGACTACTTGGGGAAGTGGGGAGCATATGGGGAAAAATGGGAGTCGCTGCCAATTTTTGTCTTGTGGTCTATTTGGACACACAGGAATAGGATTATCTTTGAATATTACAGAGGAAATAGAGATAAAATTGTGGTGTAGATGATGGAGTCTTGGAGGAGCTATATTTTTCCAAAGGTGGAGTCAGTTCACAGAGTGCGTCCCCCTCCATTGATACACTCAATCAGGCCGATTAGGTTTTTCGATGGCTCTTCTCAATTACTTGGAGAGTTGTCTGGGTGGGTATTCTGTTGAGAATGGATGCCAATAATCTATTTAGACTGTGAGTTGGTTGTGGAAGGGGAACTAACACTAGAAGTGAACTTCTAGGACTGACGATGCTTCTATTATTTGCAAGTACTGAGCAAATTAGGGACTTGACGGTGGTAGGGGATTCGAAGGTTATTTTGGATTGGGCTCAAGCTAAGTCATAGATCCAACTTACATTTTTTGAGGGTTGTAAAACCCACATCCAAGGACTACAGGCGCATTTCCAGACTATTCATTATTTCCATGTTACAAGGGATTTTAACAAGGAGGCAAATAGGCTGTCTAAACTGGCTCTTCAAATTCCTAAAGGGATTATTCATTACCAACACTGGCATGACAACAACCTTATTCGTGAGGGCACTTTGGATTTCTATTAATACAAGTTGGTTTCCAGTTATTGAGCATCCTCCTAGTCCTGCTGCTGGAGTTGGCGGACATGAACTGATGTCAAGTAGGCTTTTTCAGCCTATTTTCATGTTTATTTGTTTTATTTGTGACAGCTTTGCTTGAGGAGCAGTCATAGGTGAACATAGATAGCTCCTAACTTCATGCTCGTGATCCTCAGCTTTTGAGGAACGACAAGCTTCCGTGATTTTTTTTTATCTGTCTCTGTTGTGTGTTATTAGCCAACTGGACGTTGCTGTGTTGGGAACAGGCTTTTCATGTTTGGAAGGATGTGAGACCCGCTTCTTGTGCTTTCTTCTCTCTCCACCGGTAGTCTCGTGTAGTCGATTCTTTAACTAGCTCAAATTTTTGAGAGGGGCATTAACTAGCCCATGAATTGGAGGATCGATGTCTCTGGATCCTTCCCGGTTTCTATTTTGGAGGGTTTCTAACATTTCTGTATGTTGGAATATGGGTGATCTGTTTGAGGATGAATCAGTGATCCAATCTCCACTCAGAGTTGTTTGGTTTTCCTATATATACTTGCATTAGTTTCATGTGTTAGGAAAGTTGAGAAGGCCTCTGTTTTACCACTTGTATACTTTGATTCTACTCTGGAATATTAAGTATAGTTTTTTTTCGGTGAAAAGACTTCAAGGGTTAGCGTTTTAAGTAAAATTGTAAAATTTTTTAGGGTTTGTGGTATAAGTTAAAGACTTTGTATTTCAAGGGTTTTGAAAAAAAAAATGCATTCCAATTTCAGATGTCAGTGACACGATATGATAAGCAGAAAAGAATACTACTAAAAAATTCTAGAGGTAAATATGAACATGGTGCCTAATTTTAAAAGACAAACACCAATACAATTTAAAAACAAAAAAAAAAAAAAACAGAGAAAACCTACCAGGTGTTGGGGAAGGAGCGACTCCATTTTCAGCTGGAAGGGACTCCCCACTAGGTCCAGTCTCGGCCTCGGCATGTGCTTGCCCCCCTTGGTCCGCCTGCATGCTCTCAGTACATCACAAACACCATTCCCAGCTGCAAACCCTAACTATATTTTAACTCACCCACGGGTGACGAGATCCAGTCTCAAGGCGTCTCAAATCCGTCAAAAGTACAGCTTCGAAGCGATCACAGTGACGACAGACAAAAGGACAAAACAATTTAATTTTTTTCTAAACATAAATATTTAACAAAAAAATAATGTCAATTAATAAGGAGGTCAACCAATGAGCCATGCCAATTGCAAGATACCGCGCTCTCTACATGTGAAGTGGCTTCAAATTTGAAGCCTTCAGGGCCCTTCAAAGGCCATTTTACATGTCATAGAAGGCCACCTCAAATTTTACCATGCAAAAAAAAATTAATTTCATGGTAAGCCCTTCAATAATTAAATTAACCACTATTGTTTAAAATTGCAACAAAAGGGCAGCTTCAAATTTCACCCATCGACAGTTTTCAGTGGGAAATTGGGAATGCAACTACTAGCTAGGTGACTTGGGAGTGGGACTTGGTACTTGGTTACTCTCCAATATCCACGTGTCCACTCATCGATGGATCATGGGCCATTGGGCCTCTAATAATATCATTGACCAGTTACATGGATAGGATTACACCGTGTAGCCCATGTCTTGAACGCTTCTAAGATCACGTGTTAGCGGCGAGCGCTTATGTGTTTAACACATTTAATGGCAACAACAACTTTATTAAATATGGTTGGTGGCTCATACGTGTTGCTGGTAGTGAGCTTACCAAGTAACCAGTTATCACATACCAATTCGTGACTTCTGACTTCGTGAGTTAATTTAGTATTCAATGTATAATATATTATGTTAATGTGCCCCAAATTTGGCATTTCGGACAAACTCCACAATCCAGAAACTTCTTGTAATGTTGCAGGATGTCCCTCTCGCCTGTGGCCCCTTCCCACAACCCTTTGTTTTCTTTGTTGTATCAAGTTAATCCTACCGTCTTAGGATCCCAACCTCACATCCTGTGTTTTCTTTGTTGTATCAAGTCAATCCTATGGCTCTCGAGTCCCACCCTGTGTTTTCTTTGTTGTATCAAGTCAATCCTACGGCTCTCGAGTCCCACCTTGTGTTTTCTTTGTTGTATCAAGTCAATGCTCGAATTCCATGCTTCCATGGCTTTGACCATCAATATATAATATTACAGGAATACAAACAAGCTTTTTCTTATACCCCTGCTTCATCGTGGTTGAGATACTTCCAAGTTCCACCTACCCTATCTCCTCTAGTCCTCCAGGAGAGTTTGCAAAGCAAAGCTACCAATGTCAGCCTGCCATAAACATATATAAAGAAATTTGTTTTCTTTGAGGAGCTTAACTTCAAGGCTACCTGGATTGTTGACATCCTATGAATTTACAGGTATGTACATCATTTTATCCATTCATGATCCCATCAATTATTTAAAAATTTTGTAACTTCAAAGTTCAAACACAATATTATTATTTGATTGAAAATTTGTAACTTCAAATGGTCCTTGAAGGATTCAAATTTGAAGCCTAGACCCAAGAGTCGGTTTGTCACAAATCTCTGTTAGATGTTGTTCAAAATAGAATTTATCGATTCCCAACCATAGCAACAACAACAATTGCTTCTTTCTTCATATGTTCTGTGTACACGCATATGATTCCATGTGCTCCTTGCCTTGCCTTTTTTTCGATTATCGCCTAATCGAATCTCTTGAGAATTTAGCCTCCCTTTAACTTTCCTGAAATGGAGGGGACAAGGAAGACCATTGTTTTCACTCTGAAACCGAGCACTTCCCTAGGTAGCTTCCATTGGCCACGGTTGCAGCCCTACAAGAAATAGGTGTGCGCATTGCGCCCCCCATATTTACCAAAAAGCCTGGGGATTTGGGGATGTTCCCACTCTGCCAGCCTCCATGCATCTAGTTAATGAGTCAGATCAAGAATCCAGACTTTGTATCTAAAACTGTATTGCATGAGCCATTTTCCCCAATTGCTCAGTCGTCGATTCGACACCTTCCTCTAGTACACAATTTAAGATTCCTAGGATTTATTAATATGAAGACCATCGATGCTAATACACTTACAATCCCAACTAGCTATCGAATTTCAGTATCATTGAGAATATGCAACAACATCTGGTGAAGGACAATGTTGAAAGCTGGCAATTTTCTTAGAATGCCCAATGCCCACTCCTGCGTTCAACTGTACGAACTGGGACACAAATGTTTTTGTAATCTTGATTTTTAGAACGATAGTGCTACTTTCCCTTTTGATTTTGTTTCCCTTATCGGTTGGTCTTGAATATAACATGAACTTCAACCATATAACAAGAACTTCAACCATCTATGCATCTCCTCTCTACTTGGTCTACCTATGTTTTACTTATGCTTCACAACCCATCCTCTACTCAGTCATACCACAGAGTTAGTATGTATAACAAGATCTAGCGGGGGGGGGCTATAAGGAAGAAGTAGCTAGGGTCCTTAATCAACTATTGAGAACAAAAGTTGCATGGATTCGGATAGTTCTCTTTGTTCAAACCACAACATAGCATGTAACATGTAAGGAGCACTTAAACTTATTCTATCCCAAGTACATGTGGCATTCATAGTGTTGAATGAAAAATTAGAACATATATTGTTGCCATTGACATTCAATTCTATTGTAGGGTACACAATTAGAGTGACAAAGAAACTTGCTATTGGTTTTCAATCCAATCCAACTTCTTTGTTGAATTGTTCTCTCTGGTAGACTTTCGTGAAGGAGGATTATAAATAGCATAGGAAACACAGTTGTTTGATCGAGGTGCATGAAAGTGAATTATGGTCCTCAATTCAATGAAGTAAAAAAAATTTACCATTCAGATTCTTTCCCTTCACCTTTTTTATTGCCTTTCTACATGCATATTTATTGTTCACTAATTTAGCAATAGATCCAGACCAGACTCAATGTCCAATGTTTTTTGCTTCTGAAACAATTTCTTCCTTTTTTGGCTTACATTATCATTTTTTTCCATTGTTAAGTAGGCTAGATTTTATGTAGGCTAGAATTTATATTAGTTTGAAGAACACTAGCGATTTACAAAGATTGAACTTTTCCAAGAATAAGCATCGCGTTGCTTTTATAAGATTTGAAGAACCCAATTCTACATCGAGCTTGTATTGTTTGAAGTAGCCCAGGAACCCATTTTAATAGGTATTAAATATTATTAAACTGGTTAAAATTTGGATTGGGATTGGGCTAGCAAGCTAACTATAGCTTCAGTGATGCAAAAAAAAAGATCTATAAAATTATCACACTGAACGTTTGGAAAGTGGATTTTCTGTGTGTCTCCTAAGTTATGTTTCACTAATGAATTCCTCATGTTTAGGCAGATCATGAAAGAGTAAAATAGTATTAATTTTGGCTGTAAGGATGAAAGTTGGATTGGAATGGGGTTAGCAAGTTAAATTATTATTATACTAGTTAAAAGTTTAAGAAGCAAGAAATAAAGCCTCTCAACTTTACTACGTAAGTAAACAATGAAATTTTGATGTACTAATACATTTTCAAATGAAAAGAATGACTTATTTTTACATGTCAGCATTGAAGGGTGCAATATCTCATAGCCCTTCAAAGTCAAATGGGACCCCACCCTTCAAATTTGATCCCTTGTGAACACGGCAGCACAAATATAAACTGCCTATTTTTCCTTCTTTTGTCATTGTTACGTTACGACATATTTATTTTACCTTTTTCCTTTTCAATTATAATAATAATAAAAAGTGGTATTTTGGTATGACTATAGGTTTGTTGGGTAATTAATGAGATACGAGGCGGTTTTATGAAATTCAAATTCAAGGTTTTATTTCCCAGCCCTCCCATATTTCCTTTTGCATTTGGAAAGGTATAACATTGACAATTATAGCTTTTGTTTTGTCTTCACCCTATGATTTTGCTTAATTTCTAATGCAATTTGACATAAATTCTATTAATTTTGATTTTATCAACTAAAAAAATTTAATTAAATATATCAACTATTTTTTTTATAATTAAAGCAATTGATTTTATCCATTAAAAAACAAACTAAATATGATCTTTTATTTTATATAATTAAAGTAATTGATTTTTAACATGAAAAATTAGTAAATCAAACATGAGTTCATCTTTACGCTGTGATAATTGTAAGAGGGTAGGATAAGTTCATCCTTACGCCGTGATAATTTTAAGAGGATAAGATAAGTTCATCTTTATGATGTATTTATAGACGTATTCTCTCTTATCCTTCTATGTGATGATGATCCTAGCTCAAGGACCGAAATTGGTCAGGGATGCTCAATATTACAAAACATAGATTCCTATCCTCTTGAAAAATTGAACATGGTAAATTAAAACTTTTTTTAAATTGTAATCTATAAAGATATTATATTTAATTTTGAAAGCATTTAGAATAAAATTAATTATATATTTTGTTAATTCATCAAGATCAAATAAAACTTGAAATTTTCATTTTCTAATTATTTTATTATAAAAATTACTTGACAAATTAAAGTATTTAATTTAAGCTATAGGCTCCGAAGTTGGTCTTGCTAGACTTAATCATGCATGTGTTTCTTCCTCAGAGATCATAAGTTCAAATGTGGATAGGTGTAGGATTTGTACGCCTCTATAAACCAATTAGCCAAATCATTGTGTGGAGGTTTCTTGTCCCACAAATAAGGGGTCTCGTACATCAATTTGGTGTATGGCTAGGTCATGAACTTAAAAATTATATTATCACTATTATTGTTCTTGTTGTTGTTGTAGGTCCCTTATTCCATAAACAATGGGGAATACATCAACTTGGTGTTTGTCTAGGTCGTGAACTTAAGAATTATATTATTATTATTATTATTATAGGGAGAGAAAGCTAGAAATTAAATATATATACAAAAATAAGGTGACAAGTACATGGTCGATATGTATTGCTTAAATGTGATTATTAGTAAATACTCATAATCATTCATTTTTATTTTAGATGTATGGTCCTCAGTGCGATGGAGGACCTTGACCTTATCAATTATGAGGAAAAAAGCATTATGAATCCATCTTCAAGGTCATGTCAAGGGGTTATCGAATTATGGAAAAGACAGTAGGGATTTAAAAGGTGACCAATCTTATGACAAGATGGATTAGGTCTCTAGTTGAATGGGTTGTTTGGGATGCAATAGGGCACCCACTAATTGCCACATCTGACCCCTAAAATAACACCTATGATATCAGGCATCACCTCTCATGCTGGGAGCATTTGCGACAAGTACGCGAGGACTAGTACAACATATCCTCTTAGTCTACCGATTACATACTTCACAAAATGATGATAACCATCGTTTGCTCAAGAGCACCAATAGAGATGGAAATTATGATTATGACCTGCCTCAGTTTCATCTTCGATGTGGTGAGCGGTCATTATGATGTCAGGAACATCATTGTTCAACAAGTTTCTCCATGAACTTCCCTTTGACCATACCATTTCTTTATGTCTCCTTCATCATTAACTCAGGTCATCTTTTGAAATCCCACATTTCCTTCTCTCTACGATGAACTCTCTCTTGCCTCTATTTTGTAAAACTTCAGGTTAGGGCACTAGGTTGATGTTGGAGCATAGGTCGCAGCTATAGTAAGGCTGCAAATTTTGAGGAAAAAGCACAAGTGTTGAAGGGAAAGTGCTAATTTTGAGTAAAAGCACCAATTTTGGGTAGAAGCGAATAGTGCGCAGTACGACGCCAGGTGGACGAGCTCAGCGTAGATTACGGGCCAAAAATTGCGGAGCTCGCGTGCACACGTCAAAGGAGAGTGAATGTGGCCGAGTAGAAAGCTTAGCTACCACAATAAATGAAGCGACGGAATAGAGGGCTCAGCTACCCTCATTAAGGCTAAGTACAAAAGTTATGGTTGCTCTGACCAAGGAAGAGCAATGGACCAAAGCATTGAAGGCGAAGGACAAGGAGCAGTGAATGATGAAGCGGCGCCCATACCCGCAATCTGTGCCAGAAATCATGGAACCTGCAGGAAGCGGCGACGTGACTGCAAGCGGCGCCTACAGTACACCTAGCCATGTTCGCAGTTAGGGTTTTTGGGGAATACTGCTAGGAAAGGCCCACAGTTTTGTAAAGGTGCGACCTTCAGGGCCACCTATATATATGTGTAATTGTAGACGTAAGAAGGTTGGAGATGTTTTAGATGCTTTAGTCGTTAGAGAGATTAGAGGATAAATGTTGGAGAAGTTAGAGAGGTGAGAGCAGTTAGAAGATCATTGTAAGATGATGTTTGAGTTGCAGACAATCTAAGTTGATGTCTGAGTTATTGTAATCTTTGTAGAAGAAGAGAATAGATCTAAGAGAAGGGCTCCCAGCTGTGTGCGTGGAGTTTCCCAGAAAGATCTAAGGCTACAGCTATGTGCACAGCGTATTGTGTAATTCCCATTTTGAGTTAATACAGAATACAGTTCCCGTGAATGTGATTTCCCCGTGGAGGTGAACCACATAATTCTCGTTATGATAATGTGTTGTGTGAATGCATCTTTATGTTTTACTATCTATGTTTACCTGAATGTTTCGCTATCTTTATGAATGAACCTGTAGAGTAAATTCTTGAGCTTCCTTAGAAGTTAGACTTATGCATTATCGAAGGGGCCTGCAAGAACGCTATCACCGCAGCGCTTGAGGAGTGCATTGCTGCGCCGTGGCACAAGGCCGGAAATGATACAGTATCGGATGTAGTGGGTAATTGCCTCGTGTGCAGGAGCAAAGATACCGCACAGCTAGGCTGGTAAGCGTGAGTTTCAACATTGTCGCGCTGAGAGGTCTGCGGCAGAGTAAGACGTTCTATTTTGAGGAATCCTCCCGGAAGAGAGGGGAATATTGCAGTCTCCGCGTTGCCTAGGTTAAGGAAGCCTGATTCCTTAGCCCCCCCATAGCCACTTCGGGTGAGACTTCAGGCTGCTGCGCAGCTCGTTGCCGAGAGGGCCAGTGCGCCAAGTGGTGTTTGTTGCTGCGCATCCTGAAAACCTAGGTCTGTCCAGAAAGCAACCAACAAATGGTTCCATTGCCTTGAGACTTGTTATTCCGGCGACGTGTGAGATACTGCTTAAGCCAACAAATGCTTCCATTGCTGGCTTTAACCCTATTATTTTGAAGGAAATGTGGTATTGGAATCCTACAGCTAAATAAATTCAAGACTGGTTTGATTCAAAGGCTAGAGAGTTCACTGAACGAGAAAATAGAAGCTCTAGGCTTCAGACAGAAGACTGGTTGCAGAAGCATATTTATACTGACCTTCACGAAATTTTCTTTGTAACATTTGCACTTGAGTTGCATGCGTGGGTAGCCAAGCTAGCAGATACTAGACCCACTGTGGATGTTGATCAACCCGTCGCTTGGACGCCTGAGCTAGTTAGCATTTTGAAGCGAGTAGATAATTCTGTGTCCCACGCAGTAGACTTTTGGTTGAACAGTCTGCTGGAAGGCTTCATCACCGAGTTTGCAGTAGATACGAGAAAGAGCTTCAGCGAAGCTAAGAGGAGCTTCTTCCAAGCACACAGGGGTAAGTTCTTAAATTCTCTGAACTTATGGATTAAAATGCTTCTGTATGAAAAAGGAAAACTATGCATAGCTTCCGATGAATAGCATAGACAAGTAATGTCCGCAGATTTTGATAGTGATCTTGAACTTATTGGTTGCACTCGTAGTGGAAAACGGTATAAAGTAGGCCTTGACCAACATTCTTTTGAGTCTATCCCAGAAGATAGTGGAGCTCCTAGAGCGAGCCATATAGAGAGACAAGGGAGTGCTCATATCCCTTATCACCCTTTTACACCGCAAAAGCCAAACGGGGATTAGTATAACCCCGCAGTAATACCTTCTAGTAGTCCGCACGATACTTCTAGTACCTCAACACCACCTTTGTTTAACCATCCCGGAGGCAGTGCCACAGCACCTCCACGTCAGCCTAGCGCAAGAAGGATGGGTGATGATATGAAGCTACCAACTTTTAGGGGAACAGGGCTAGAAGACCCTGAGCATCATTGGTTCCTATGTGAAGCCATTTGGACAATTAAGCAAATTAATGATGATGTTGTTAAGCTGGTTCAGTTAGCAACCACAGTAAGAGAAAGAGCCTTAACTTGGTTCATGAAATACTCAGCAGCACAGAAAAGGACGCTTACTGATGTAAGAAATGCTATGATTAGAGAATTCAAGAAACCTAAATCAGAATCACAGTGCATAACCGAGCTTAAAGACATAAAACAGTTACCCACAGAGTCAGTATGGGACTTTGACCAGAAGTTCAAAGCCTTGATAGATCAAGTAAGCTTTGAGTTTGCACCGCAGCAGCATAAGGAATGGTTCATTGCTGCGCTGCTTCCTCATATTAGACTTCCTCTTATGCAACAGAATCTCACTACTCAAGAACAAGCTCTAGAGATGGCTATGAAACTAGAAGCTTCACCAATTGCTGGAAAAAGCAACGATGTTGCGTGGTTGTAGAACCAGTTAGCAAACCTAACATTGCAAGTGCATGATATTAAGAAAGGAAAGGATGTTAAAGAAGAAATTTGGTGTACAAAATGTATAGCACAAGGTCATTCAAAGGATCATTGTCCTGTTTTCATAGAGTATATTGCGACTGGAGCACCTAACCCTTTACCATAGGCTCAGGGACCTTGGTGTGAAATCTGTAGAACTAGAGGTCACAAACCACAAGAATGTCACTTGTTACAGAAATACGTACAAACTCCAAAGAATCTATATTGCAATTTCTGCAAATCAGTAGGCCATGATGAGAACAATTGCAGAGCATATGACCTTATGATGGAAAGGAAACACGATGTTTATAGAGTACAATCAGAGGCACAAGGACCCACACCAGGTCCGCAATATGAACCAGATCACGAAGGCAGAGGAGGAAATTATAGGGGCCGTGGACGCGCAACAGGATTTGCTCGTGGAAGAGGACAGATCACTTGTTACAACTGCAGAGCTCAAGGCCATTATGCAAGGTATTGCCGAAATCCTACAACCATCTGCAGATACTGTAAATCTTATGATCATGTCATTGAAGAATGCCCTCAGTTGATGGCCAAAATGCAAGCAAAGACGCCATAGGTTAACTAGAATATTCAGCTGATTGCAGTAGAAAAAAGAGAACCAGATCGTACAGTTAATATAGTGACGCGTAGTGGAGCAAATACTGGTACGCCAGAGTTGGGAACTGGAAATCCAGCGACGCAATGGGTGTGCCGCGCTAATATCAAACCAACCCCGCTTGACCTGCAGAAGCAAAAAGAAGCATTCAAGCAAGCTCAAGAGTATTTCTCAGATCCGCGAGCTTCAAGCTCTGTCGCAATTCCGCATAATGATATCAGATCGCAAGTGCTAAAACAAGAGAACCTAGTACGAGAATAGGCCACTACATCTGGAAGGCCTGCGGAGGAGGATGCACTAGGCAGTGTCCATGATTTCCTGAGAAACTGCTTAAAGTTGTTGCGCAATGAAAAAGCAACTATAGAAGTCCAACACCTGTTGGATCAGTGTCAACAATCTGCTTCGATGAATACACCGCAGCGTGCTGTTCACCAGATTGGGAGTCATACTAGAACTGGAAAAGAGATGAGGCTCACAGCGTAGATTGGAGCATTTGAAATGGACGAAGTCATTTTGGATTTAGGCTCAGAAGTTAATGTTCTCACCATGCAGACATGGGAACAGATGGGTAGCCATCAGCTTACAAGATCTCCTATCCAGCTAAGACTTGCAATTCAGCAACGAGTTTCCCCATTGGGCAGATTACCCAATGTGGCCATTGATATTGAGGGAGTAAGAAGTTCTGCAGACTTTGAAGTCATCAAAATTCTGGATGATAGTAGACCTTACCCAGCACTCATAGGCATAGATTGGTCATTTGATAATTTGGCTGTCATTAATTTGAAGAAAAGACAGATGACCTTCGAGGATGAGCAGATCAGGGTCATCGCACCGCTTGATCCACTTCAAGGACCATGGTATATTGAACCCATTCGGGCAGAAGAAGAAGTGCGCCATATGGAAAGTTTGTACCAGATGACTGCTAGTCATAATGACTATGTCAATCCCACAGCGGACGGCCATATCAGCTGGCGATGTGATAGATCGCGCACATCAGATTCAGAAGCAGGACTGGAAAACTAGCAGAATCACTTACATGAGGTTTCTACAAGGCGTTGCGCCATGATGACTAAATCCATTCGATGGATTGGCATAGAATTGAATAACACTCCAATATTTGATGGTTTAACTGAAGTAAGTGAATTCATACATACATATGAACAACAGATCCCAGATGAGCAGTGCATACAAGCATTGGATGTAGCACTGCGCGCCACACCCGCAAGATGGTGGTGGGCACATAAAGAAAATATTGACACATGGCAAGACTGTTGCAGATTGATACTGCACAGATTTCAGGGAACTATAGCAGAATTGTTGCGCAAATATGATGGACAGAGTGACCCCAGGTCACACGTTGAAGCATGTATTCAGCAATGGTCAGATATTCCAGAGGATGAGTGGGTTCACCTATTCATCCACACGTTGGATACAGTTCCAAGGAACTGGTACACTGAAACAGAATTGCGCAGAGGCACTATCACTTGGCCTCTTATGATGGAAATTTTTCAGCTTACCTTCAACTTTGAGTCAGAACATCCAAGCATCAACCACGCTTTAAAGTGTATTAGAAAGAAGGTATTTGAACCATGTCCTTTACCAGAATATTCTCAACCAGATTGGGCTGTCCAGATGGAACATGCCCTGGAATGCTATAATTTCACCACTGGTGAAGAGGAAGATGATCCTCGCAACATCAATATTCCAGAATCAGAAGGGACGCGCAAGGTCGAAGGTCCTCAGCTTGATATCCCTTCCATTACAGAACACATCAAGCTCAAGAAGATTAACATTGGTACAGAAGCCGAGCCCAAGTTTGCTTCTATAGGAGATTATTGGGATGATGAAACTGTTGGCCATATCGCAGATTTACTACGTGACTACCAGGATATCTCTCCCACCAAGTTTACAGAAATGAAAGGCATATTAGGAGATTTAGGAGTTATGCGCATACCTCTGAAAGCAGACGCCAATCCAGTAAAACATCGACCGTACAGGTTGAACCCGCAATATAAAGAAAAGGTCAGAGAAGAAATTGATAAGATGCTCGCAGCAGGTATTATTGAGCCAGTAGAGGAAAGTGATTGGATTAGTCCTATGCTGGTACAAGAGAAAAAGGCAAAAGGTGAAATAAGAATCTGCATGGACTTGCGCAAGCTGAACGACGCATCAGCGCATGATCCATTTCCTACTCCCTTTACAGATGAAGTGCTTGATAATGTTGGAGGACAAGAGGATTACTCCTTCACTGATGGCTTTTCGGGATACCATCAGATCAAAATCCATCCAGAAGACCGCCATAAGACCACTTTTGCGACTGAATGGGGCTCATTCTAGTATACGGTAATGCCCTTTGGTCTTAAAAACGGTCCTGCTATCTTCTCTAGAGTCGTTGTTGCTGTTTTTAAAGAATTCATTCATAAGTTTCTAGAAGTCTATTTTGATGACTGGACTGTGTTTGGTTTACTAAAGAACCATATAGGGAATCTGCAGATGATGTTAGAAAAATGTAGACAGTATCAGATTTCCCTTAACTTGAAAAAATGTATCTTCTGTGCTCCTTTTGGTATTCTCTTGGGTCATATTGTATGCAGACAAGGACTCCTGATGGATCCTTCGAAGGTTGCCATCATTGCTAACTTACCTGCGCCCAACTTAGTTAAACAATTGCGCACTACATTGGGACATACAGGGTACTACAAGAAATTTATCAAGGGTTATGCAAAGATAACTGCACCTATGGAAAGATTGCTGAAAAAGGATTCAAAATTCCAATGGACAGAAGAATGCCAACAGAGCTTGGATACACTTAAATAAAAGATGATCACTGCACCTATTCTAGTTTTCCCAGACTGGAAAAAACCCTTTCATGTTCATGTAGATGCTTCTTCCATAGCATTGGGGGTTGTGTTGACACAACTGGGAGAAGGAGGTATTGACCACCCCATTGCTTACTCTAGCAGAAAACTCTCTACAGCCGAGAAGAACTACACCACTACAGAAAGAGAAGGACTAGCGATGGTGTATGCCTTACAGAAGTTCAGACACTACCTATTGGGTGCTCATTTTAAAATGTATACTGACCATTCTGCTTTGAAATACTTGGTCAATAAGCCAGTGTTAGGGGGAATAATTTGCAGATGGCTACTGCTCTTCCTGGAGTATGATTTTGAGTTTATTGTGAAGCTAGGAAGATTGAATGCAGGACTTGACCATTTATCTAGGATAGAGTCAGGGGAGGAACCTACAAATCTGGAGGACAATCTACCTGATGCGCAGTTATTTTCTGTTCAAGCAGCCGATGAGTATTATTCTGATATTCTTGAGTTTCTCACTACCGGGCAAGCGCCAGTTGAGTTTACAATCTAGCAGAAGAAGCAACTTGTTGTCAAAGCCGTAGACTTCACTTTGATAGCAGGCCATCTCTATAAGTTGGGCCCCGATGAAGTCTTGCGCAGATGTATCCTACTGCATGAGAAGAACTCCATAATCGCAGAAGCGCACTCCGGGACCGCAGGAGGCCATTTCGCAGGAAAGCCGACTACGCAGAAGATCTTAGCCGCAGGTCTTTGGTGGCCAACATTGCACAGGGATACTAAGGAATTCTGCAAATGTTGCGATGTGTGCCAGCGGACAGGAAAACCCTCAAGAAGAGATGAAATGCTACTAAGACCCCAGATAACACTGCGTGCTTTTGATAAGTGGGCCATTGATTTTGTAGGACCTATCAACCCACAAGGAAATATAACTGGTGCAAGATACATCATCACAGCTACTAAATACCTCACCAGATGGGCTAAGGCGAAGCCAGTTAAGAACTGTGACGTTGCCACTGCCGCGCAGTTCATTTTTGAGAATATTGTCACTAGATTTGGATGTCCACTGATTCTAATGAGTGATCAGGGCACACATTTCCTGAATGAAACTATAGAGGCCCTTACCGAGGAATTCCACATTAGTCATCATAAGAGTACACCCTACCACCCTCAAGCTAATGGTACAGTGGAGGCATTCAATAAGATTCTTGAAAATGCCCTGACGAAGATCTGTAATCAACAAAGAGATTATTGGGACCTTAGCGTCACAGCTGTGTTATGGGCTTACAGAACCACATGCAAGAAATTAACAGGTCACACACCTTTCAGTTTGGTGTATGGACAAGAAGCAGTTATGCCCATGGAATACATTGTTCCCAGCTTCAGAATTGCACAAATTACAGAAATGGCAGATACTGATACTATGAGTGAAAGACTGTCACAATTGCTTTCCTTAGAAGAAGACAGACTTTTAGCCAGATTCCATCAACAAGTGCAGAAGGCAAGACAGAAAGCTTGGCATGACAGGCATATTAAGAATAAAGTCTTTCAAGAAGGAGACTTGGTACTCGTCTATGATAGTAAATTCATCAAGTTTCCAGGCAAGTTTCGTGTACATTGGTTAGGCCCTTTTCAGGTGATGAAGATAACAGAAGGAGGAGCAGTTCAGCTTGCGAAGCTTAATGGAGAATTGCTGCCCACAATGATTAATGGGAGTCGGCTCAAGCTTTATCGCGACGGCCACTCCGCCCTGTCGACTTAAATAGATGCTAAAGTAGTGCAAATTCCCAGTGTAGTTAAAAGAGGCATCGCATTATCACAGTCTACACGGAAGTCGCGAGACACTTTCAGTCTCTGGCTTCCCGCGCAGTTCCTTGAAACATTCGCGCATGCCAATAAAGTCTGTTTGGAGCAACCCTATTTGCGCTCTTGCGAAGTTTTTTCCCCGGGTTGTCAAACCATCGCTCTTGCAGAGTTCCCTATTGTCAATTTGCCGCTTGAGGAGTTCTCCTCGCCATGGAGCCCTCCATGTACATAGTTACCTATGCTGAAGTGACCCACCGAAAATTTGAATTACGGTAACTCTATAGCCACGTCTGAATATTAATGAAGGATAAGCTTGCCAATTAATTATATCTACTCTGACAGATTCGGCTTGATCTCCCTAAGATTCACATTTAAGAAATGAGATGAAAGCCTTAGCTCATCTCCCGAAACGCTGTCAGAGCTTGCCCATCGCAATTAATGCACCGCAAAGGCGCAGGGGTAGGGGGGTTGTCAACTCATGCATAGGCACCTATGGCTATTAGCCCTACTTGTCCGCATTTACTGTCGCCTTTAGCTATAAATACCCCGCACTCGTATATCTTCGGGTTACTTTTCTCGAGTTGCATAGTGTCTTGTTTGAGAATCTAAGTTATTGTTTTCAGAGCCCTGTCGTGCAGAATGCTTCCTTTGTTTTCAACGTTCGTATCCTACGTTGTTCCACCATTTGTCTGTTCAAGTGTTTGTTGTGTATACCGGTTCACGATGGAGAACCTATCAACTGAAGAAATTGTTCGTCAATTCAAGCGCAGAGGCTTATATTTTGGCATGGCTACCCTAGTGACGACCTCGGCTTACATGCATCCTGGTTGGACTGATCCTAGACAATCTCTGGGCACAAGGGCGTCTCAGCAGCAGCAGCCGGACGAACCCATTCTAGAGCCCTTGGCCACCATGGTTAATTACATTCCTTTGCATCCAGATGATGCACCCGAGGTGCATATTCCGAAGAATGCGAAGTATCCGATTCCACTGCCACCAATGGTGGAAATCGTGCGACAAGAAGGGTCCCTGCTTGGACACCTTCCACTAGTTAAGTTTTCTAACTTCAACTTGGGTGACTACATAACATATCCTCAGTATGCGCCAGATCGCTATCTGACGGTAGTCCATAATTCCATTAGAAAGGTTGATGAATTCGTCCCGAAGGAATTTGCAGCAAATTTAGAGAGGCCTGGACTGTTGAACCTGTTGAAGCTACCGCACTTCGGGCGTAGCAATGAAGTCAATGTAGTTGTTTATGCCCTACTATCCTGCATTCATGGTGGATATATTTGGCTGGGGAGGCCAATCGATTTGAATGTCGACTTGATTCATCGTATTACCGACCTATCTAAGGTTGGTAAGGACCCCAATGTTCATTTTGTTGGAAAAGATAAGGACAGAAAATTGGCTGCACAGCTGGTGCAGAAATACAAACTGACGAGAGGAGGTCAGGCTTATGACCTCACTATAGTTGAAGATGAAGCACTTAAATTCATATGCAGTCTGCTTGTAGGCAGAGTTCTAACGAAGTGCAGACCTAAAGAAGTCACAGGAGCTGTCGTAGAGTTCGCAATCATAGCTGCGGAGGGAGAGCAGTATAACTGGTCTCTCTTCCTCTGGAATTCTTTCTTGGATGACTGCCAGAACGTTCAGGACACCGCCGGTCAGTTGTTCCATTTTTCTTGGCTTTTGATTTTATGTGCTTTTGTCAGGTGGAAGGAGCCCCCCAACACTCAGTTCCTTTCGCGCCACGCAGGAGAGGTTGCAAGGATGCGATATGTCAACCTATGGGATTCTAGTAATCCCGTGAAGTGCAAGATAAACCACGCCATGTTTTGTGAATATTACCATCTCCTCAAAGATACCATTCAGGAAATGCTGAGGCTGAGTGAGGAGACAACACAAATATATGGAACGAAGTTGGTTTTTTCTGCCAACTTGCATGAAATTTACTTCTGCCCTTGCGGAATTCAGGAAGAATGGGCCGTAGGCCTCTACAGGATGACTACTGAAGATGTTGAAGAAACTGTCAAGTAGTGGCCAAATGAATGGAGGCAGGTCGCTGAAGTCGCTGCCGCAATGCCACCCCCTTCTGCGCAAGAAAAATATAAAGGACAGGAAAAGGCCACGCAGGAGACTGATGAAGGTCCGGCAGGACCACCCCCAAAGAAGCAGAAGCTGTCGCACCCCACAGAAGCGACAGAAGATCCGTCTGACACCCTTGCCGTGGGGTTCGACCAGTACTTGAAGGAGCAATTTCACGAGCTGCGGACCTCGCACGCTCACATCAGAAGTGCTCTAGACCTGCAATTTGTGGAGTTAAAAGGTCTCGCAGGAAGAATTGCGTAGACCCATGCGCCAGCATCCAGTTCGCAGGTGCCGCAGGCATCTACAAGCACCGAGCGAGTTAAAGTACTTGCAAATAGGCATACTGTCGTTCACATCCCGCCTACAAGCATGACACTTCTGGATCCTTTCGCCGCACTGCAGGTAAGCGCAGTTGGCCCCGTTGAAATAAATTTGTCTTCGATTCCGATAGAAACCTTGCAGTTAGTGCAAGAGAAGGTCTCTATTGAGCTGAGAGCTAGAGATCTCTCCACATTCCATGCAAACCAAAGACTGCAATCGCAGGAAATAGAGCTGAAGCCAGGCTATAAGAACATCTCTGAACAGCTTGCACTTTACAAGGCACAAGACACTGGGATAAGAAACGTAGTTGATGAAATCGCCCAGGAGCTGCAGGCCTGCCAGATTCAACCAGACCTTCCTCTGGTTGAGAAAGTGCAAATTATTGGCGGAAGGGTGAAATCCCTAGAGCAGGAAATAGTTGCTATGGTTGAGGACCATAGAATGCAGATCGCCGAGTTGGAAGCTCGTGTTGCAGCGCACCCTACAGATGATAGGCAGGAACAATTTGAAGCACTGCACAAAGCTTCCATACAAATGAAGTGCAGAGCAGATTTAGCCGAGAACCTGATGACGCAAGCTATGGAAGCTTGGACTAAACTCGAGAAGCTCCCTTTCAAAGTCGGCCTTTTGGAACAAGTACAAGCAGCAGAACAGTCCCTAACTATTCTGAGTGAAGAAGCTAAGGCCTTAGAAGGCTTAGCAAAAATGAGGAAAATGAGCGAAGTACACAGAGTACAACAACAATTGCACAAGCTCAGAAATGAAGATGCTAATCTCACCAACAGCATTCAGCCATTTATGGATGAGTATGCTGAAATTGCTGCCCAAGCTGAGGCAAAGATCAAAGAATTTGCTAAATCTCAACAGTTGGTCAATGGCATAACTGAAGAAGAAGGCATTGCAGAAATGGTGCAGACAGATATGGAGTGCATGGATGAAATGGACTCCGCTATTGCACAGTGGAAGCAAGCATTTGCTGCGACCAAAGCAAAGGCAGATGCGCAAGTAAAGCGACCACATGCTAGTGCGAGTGGCTCGGGGACAAGCCACAAGTAAGTGTTAGGGACCTGTTGGAGCATAGGCCGCAGCTATAGTAAGGCTGCAAATTTTGAGGAAAAAGCACAAGTGTTGAAGGGAAAGTGCTAATTTTGAGTAAAAGCACCAATTTTGGGAAAAAGTGAACAGTGCGCAGTACGGCGCGAGATGGACGAGCTCAGCGCAGATTACGGGCCGGAAATCGCGGAGCTCGTGCACACACATCAAAGGAGAGTGAATGTGGCCGAGTAGAAAGCTCAGCTACCACAATAAATGAAGCGACGGAATAGAGGGCTCAGCTACCCTCATTAAGGCTAAGTACAGAAGTTATGGTTGCTCTGACCAAGGAAGAGCAACAGACCAAAGCATTGAAGGCGAAGGACAAGGAGCAGTGAATGATGAAGCAGCGCCCATACCCGCAATCTGTGCCAGAAATCATGGAACCTACAGGAAGCGGTGACGTGACTGCAAGCAGCACCTACAGTACACCTAGCCATGTCCGCGGTTAGGGTTTTTGGGGAATACTAATGGGAAAGGCCCACAGTTTTGTAAAGGTGCGACTGTTAACACCCAAAAAGTGCTCACTAGCTCATTCCTTTATTGACATGACCCATTTGTCCACTTTTCCACCATCTGAGCCTCTGAAACCAACAAAAGGTCACCAAAAGACCTTAGTACACCCCTTTTTCCATTAAAAAAAGATTATTTTTCCTGAAAAGCATAAAAAACCCTCAAAAAGGGTCCAAATTCCCAAAAATATTAAAAAGGGAATTAAAATATTAATTTTATTCAAAAAAAGAAAAAGGAGGGAAAAGTACCTAAACCATGTTGGTCAATACCATTTGGTTTCCACAAAACCACAAATGGTATTCCCCACCACCAAAACCTATAAAAGGGTGGTAGGGGCTCCTCATTTCACATCCTCCATTATCTCATCCTTATGCTGCTGAAATCTCCCTTGAGCATTTTAGCCATTGAAGCAACCTTGGAGAAGGAGACCTCTTGGAGCTTGGAGCTACTCATCTTGGGAGTTGCTCAAAATCAACCTTCACCATTGAAGGTATTATCGCAAGCACTTGCTTGCCCCCATTTTTCAATACAAATTCATTCTTTAATATTTTCTTGTTCTTGTTTTTTAAATGTTTACATTATTTGCTTAGATTCTTGCATAGATCCATGATTAGTTTAGTTTAGTTTAATTAGTTGTTTATTTCTATTTGAAACTGCTGCTACTAGTTAGCAGGTGCCCATAGCACTAAGCCTGGTTGCAAAACCGGGCCAATAGCGACCTTCAGGGCCACCTATATATATGTGTAATTGTAGACGTAAGAAGGTTGGAGATGTTTTAGATGCTTTAGTCGTTAGAGAGATTAGAGGATAAATGTTGGAGAAGTTAGAGAGGTGAGAGCGGTTAGAAGCTCATTGTAAGATGATGTTTGAGTTGCAGACAACCTAAGTTGATGTCTGAGTTATTGTAATCTCTATAGAAGAAGAAAATAGATCTAAGAGAAGGGCTCCCAGCTGTGTGCGTGGAGTTTCCCAGAAAGATCTAAGGTTGTAGCTGTGTGCGCAGCGTATTGTGTAATTCCCATTTTGAGTTAATACAGAATACAGTTCCCGTGAATGTGATTTCCCCGTGGAGGCGAACCACATAATTCTCATTATGATAATGTGTTGTGTGAATGCATCTTTATGTTTTACTATCTATGTTTACCTGAATGTTTCGCTATCTTTATGAATGAACCTGTAGAGTAAATTCTTGAGCTTCCTTAGAAGTTATACTTATGCATTATCGAAGGGGCCTGCAAGAACGCTATCACCGCAGCGCTTGAGGAGTGCATTGCTGCGCCGTGGCGCAAGGCCAAAAACGATACAGTATCGGGTGCAGTGGGTAATTGCCTCGTGCGCAGGAGCGGAGATACCACGCAACTAGGCTGGTAAGTGTGAGTTTCAACGTTGTCGCGCTGAGAGGTCTGCGACAGAGTAAGACGTTCTATTTTGAGGAATCCTCCCGGAAGAGAGGGGAAGATTGCAGTCTCCGTGTCGCCTAGGTTAAGGAAGCCTGATTTCTTAGCCCCCCCATAGCCACTTCGGGTGAGACTTCGGGCTGCTGCGCAGCTCGTTGCCGAGAGGGCCAGTGCGCCAAGTGGTGTTTGTTGCTGCACATCCTGAAAACTCGGGTCTGTCCAAAAAGCAGCCAATAGTTGACCAACCTTCTCTCTCGATCCTAGTATTTTTTCTTCTCATTCCTTGTAGTGACCACCTTGGCTCGTTCGTTTATGCTCCACTCCTCTTAATAGACCGTCGCACTCCCATCTCCTTTCCTCGTGCATGCATTCTTGTTGAGGCTCCTGTTTTTTCCCTCCTGGATCCCTATATTGGTCACCCTATTACCACTAACCCTTCTATTTGTCATATCCCCCCATATCTGTTAACTATCCATCCTCAGGTTGTCCTATGCATTTCCCCTTCTTCCCACAATGGTTGACTTCTTGTATGGGCTCCAGCTTCTTCAATGGCAGGTGGGGCTCATGGTCATTGCATGAAAATGGATCACACCACTAATTTTGATCCCATAGTTTTAGTGGAAGTAGAGGAGGCTAAGGATACATATCTCCAATAAACCTCGGCTCATATCCAGCGAGAAATTTAACCCAACCCATAAACATCCTTTTGAAAGGATAGGTCCTCGATTAACTTGGAAACAAGGTCCTAACCAACACTTTTAAATTAACCCCTTTTAAGGTATGGTCTTAAAAGTCTTTGTTTGGTCTAGTGTTGATAATGAAAGCGCTGAGAGTTTGACTAAGTCCATAATTAATTGATCAAATTGATGAGAGTGGTCCATTAAGAATTTTTTTAAGAACATACTTGTGGATTTGGTTGTTGTGTTTGATATGCATGTTAGTAGAAAGGTATTGGTGCTCGATGCACATTTCAATGGTGAATATTCAACACAAATTAAACTTGGAAAGTAATGATGTGTTATAAAAGCACTAATATTCTTTGTCACACACTTGTGGTGTTGTGATCTAGTCGCATAGGCATAAATTTAAATCATGTGATATGCATTTCATAACATAGTGCAATGATTCTTGCTGTAGACATGACATATTGATGTAGTTGAGAAGCTCAATAGTTTGTGCATGGAATGCCAATATTCAAGATTAATCATCTTCCGTATTTGTCTCTTCCACTTTGGGAATTTGTGTACTTTGTTCAATATAGACAATATGAATAGACTAGAAGACAAAACATTTGTATCCCTTAACTAGATGATGAATGCCATATCATGAGAGTGTGAACACTTGATTAGTCTGTTGGTTGAATATTTTTCTCAACTTCAAGTTCTCCATACATTGTCCATACATTGTCATACATTTTCATAAACTTAATGGGAATTTGGAGTTGATTCATTGCTAATATAGACATGCTAATGTTTATGTGAATGAATATATATTTTTTTATGGGTTCACTAATATTTAATTTGAACAAGATAGTGAATAAGCAATATATTTTTGGGTGTATGTTGTGATCCCTACTCATGGGTTGGCTCAACAAGAACAAATATGTGTGTCTTATGAAAATGCAACAGGGATTTTTCCATACTAGTCAATTACGGTAGAGATAAACATAGTTCCACTAAATGTGTGTGGAGTTATTTTCACTTGTCCACACATTTGTTAGTGGAATGCAAAAAGCCCCTAGGGTTGGCTCAAGTGGTTTAACTTGGCATGCTGAAGTCATATTTTCCAAATAGGTCACAATTTCAAATCCACCATAGTCCCTCAAGGTTAGGCATACATGTTGTATATCAACAACATTTACTCTTCATGAGCACTTTAGATACCAGTGTAGGATCAATGGCATACTGTGTCTTCCAAATGAATCTTTGGATTGTTGGAGAGGCTCTTTTTGAACACGAAATGTTGTTATGAATCCTATCTGAACAAGTTACTTCGCATACAAGCCCATAACTTAACAATAAAGCCATAGTGCTAGGACGTTTGATATCGCACTATAGTAAAAGGCCACAAGGCCTAAAGCAAATTATTAGGTCTTAAATGCCACTTAGGGTGACTTCAACCTGAGTTGATGATATTGGCTATGGGTTGCATGTCCTCGAGTTGATTATATCATCCTCCCTCACTTCCTTGTTGTCAAAACTTTTGATGCCATGTCATGTGGTCATCTTTTCAAAAGTTATGCTTATTGAACATGTTTCATATGTGTAATTGCCTTTGTATTTCCTTTGAAATGGAAATATTGTCTTCAGTGATAATCCTTACAATGAAGATCAAACAAGCAACCATGGTTAACAAGGAGGTGGATTTGTGGCATAGGCTTCTATGGCTACACTCCTTGCATAACAAATGTTGAGGATCCCTGAAGAGGGGTATCAAGGGTTTTGAACTAATGGTTTCTGTGCACATCTTTCGACGAAATTATTGTTGAGGCAACGATGTTTTTGTTTAATGGCTCTATTTGAAAAGTTGTTGTTATGCTACTTAAGTTAGGCTCACCATTTGCACATTCAATGTCATTAAAGCCTCAACAACAAAGATGGATGAATAGGTGCAAATTCTCAAGTTGAGTTGTGTGACGGTGATATTTCTATGTACTTATTTTATAGGGGGTTTTAGTATAGTGGAAAATAGAGCCACTATTTTAAAAAATAGTTGCATTCCTAGTTCTCCAAATCCTTCCGATGAAAAATCATAGACACTTCTTTAAAAAGAGGGGCATTTTTTATCCATGTTTCCATACTTATATCAAAAGAAGAAGATTCCCAAACCTCATAAATATGTAGACTCAACCTCACTTCCAGCCAAACTTGCTTTGAGAATTCACATTGTACAAAGAGATGAGTTATAGACTCTGCATCCTTAGTACACAAGCTAAAGAAAATATTTCTTTCCAATTGCCAATTTTCCAAGATAGCCAAGAACCCATCTAGGGGAACATATTAACAATCCCTCTCTAGAACCAATCTAGGGGAATATATTAACAATAGATACTCTTTCTGAAGTAGAGGACATGGATGTATGAATCCATTCTCTATGTTTGTTTTGTTTTCAGTCCATGGTAGCAGAGCACATAAGTAGTTATAAAAATGGAGGGAAAATTGGCTTGTTGACGTTTGAAATAAAACACATAGCCTTTGTCAAGATATAATCATGTGTGGCAAGATTGTGAGGGATTTTGGTGGAATATATATGGTTAGTGAAAAGGGAACTATGGGTTAGTTAACACGTTAGATTTGGGTATTGTAAGAAAAATGGCTCTCGATATTTTTCTTGGAGTTTACTTTATCTTAATATTTGGTGAAGGGGATTATATCTATAAGTAGTTGGTGGTGGTGTTTAGGTGAGTTGCAATCAATCATGATGAAGAGGAAGAGGAAGGTAAGTTTAATACTTAGTTTTTTAGGGAATATTCAAGTTATTCTAAACAAAATATTAAATTGTTTTTACAGATATGGTCGAGAGTTGGAGTTTTTTTTTCTAGTTTCTTAATAATGTTCTTAGTAGGGAAAAAGATGGATATCGCATAATGTTGGAAAAAGATTCCATATGTAGTGGTCCATGGTTCATGATCCTTAATATCATTAGTTTGGTGTTAAGTTTATGTTTTTTTTCCATGGATAACCAATTTCTTCAATCATCAATTACTTACTTACTACCACCAACGGCTAAACACTCCTAACACACAACCAATGCACGCAAATGACTCATGGACCTATCACACCCAACCCATATAATGAATTCATGCACCTTGGAAGATTCAGCCTCTAACCCTGTACCCTAACCCTAACGTCTAACCCCTGAAAAACTAACATGTTAACTCATAAACTACTTAGCCATTAGCCCTTGAACCCTAACCCACTACCCTTTGACTCATGCACCAACACACCTAAAACACTACCACAGTGAACTTTGACCTTAGGTTCTTAAACAAGGATTCAAACTTCAAGCTCAGTAATAAGACAATACTTTCTCAATTCAAAGCCTTTGACATTAAGGTTGAAGGATCACTACATGGCCTTTTGTCAAACCAAAAATAGTTTCCTGCAGTTATGGTTTCCTTGGCTAGATTGTGGCAGTGACCTTCCAAAATATTGGGAAATTTGAATGTAGATTGATGTTTTTATAGTATTTCATGGTGTGTGGGTAAAGCATTTAACCCAACAATCTTCTTTAGGCCTTGGGGTTGTGTGACTTATGGTGAGTTATGCTGACATTACCCCATGCATTGGTGTGATGATTTGGCATAATGAGGGAAGGATATTGGTTGGTACATGATGGTATGAGGTCACTAGAGCTCACCGCCTCCAAAAGTTCAATTCTCATGACTTTTAGTGGGGGTTTTGACAAACTGCTCCCACAAGTTATGAGAATTGGGATTTTAGGGCAACTTTTCAAACAACTGCCTCCAAAATTTCAATTCTCATGACTTTTAAGGGGGGCTCCAAACAAACCGCCCCCAAAGTTCAATTCTCATGACTTTTAGTGGGGGGTTTCAAACAACCACCTCCAAACGTTCAATTCTCATGACTTTTAATGGGGGTTCCACACAAACCATCTCCCAAAGTTCAATTCTCATGACTTTTATGGGGGGGTTTGACAAACCGCCCCCAAAATTTATGAGAATTAGGCTTTTAGGGGGGGGTTTCAAACAACCGCCTCCAAAAGTTCAATTCTCATGAATTTTAAGGGGGGTTCCAAAAAACTGCCTCCAAAAGTTCAATTCTCATGACTTTTAGGGGGGGGTTTGACAAACCACCCCCAAAAGTTATGGGAATTGGGATTTTAGGGGGGGGTTTCCAAAAAACGCCACCAAAAGTCAAATTTCAGGACTTTTGTGGGCGGATTTAAAAAAACGCCCCCAAAAGTCCAATTTCCATGACTTTTAGGGGCGGTTTTAAAAGACCACCTCCAAAGGTCTGAAAAAACTTTTAGGGGGGGGTTTACTAAGACCCCCGCAAGCCAAAACCACCCCTAAAGGGATATTTTGTTGTAGTGGCTCGACCCTTTTGTAGTGTCGAACTATTATAAAAATAATATTGGGAATAAGATGGGTCAGTCGACCATTCAATTACGAGGGAATTTTAAAAATAGAAAACCTTGTAAGTTATAACATATAAAAATGGTTTCTGTGTAATTTTGTTTGCAATCCTTGTTTTTCAACAAGAAGGATCGATCGCTGCTTCTTTTTGAAGTTATTTGTGAAAACCTTTATTGAGAAATTCAGCTATATCCATAATGGAGAACTCAAGAAGGATCAACCGACCCTTCTTGCAGTGTCAAACTATTATGAAAAGAATATTGGGAATAAGAAGGGTCGATCGAATTTTCATCTACGAGGGAATGGTAAAAATAGAACGCCTTCGAGAAAGAGTAGCCGCTCTTTCTCTGAGAGTATTTATACTTGCCAACAAAGCCTTTGAAGCAAAACTTCTATAAATTTGGCGACACGTGGAATGCTTATATTGTGACATGTGGGATATCTGCTTTTTAAAATTATTTCAAAGATTTTTTGAATGAATATTAAGGATATTAATGGTACCAGGCATGTTGGCCGTAGGATTTTCAAGGAATCAATTGGAGTAAGAAGTGTACGATTACTCCAGCAAAATACGTAGTCACTACAGATGATATCTATGATCCCTCCATACTGTGATAATTACCATTGACCCCATCAAGAGACTTTTTTGGTGACAAGACATAAACATTATGTGGACTAAAAGCATGATGATATTATTCACACGAGGGATACAATCCATCATTTACGGTGAATATTATTCATCCTATGGTAGGCCATTTAATGCGTTGGATGTAGGCATGTTGGCCATTGGATTTTCAAGGAATCGATTGGAGTGATACATGTACGATTACTCAACAAAATCTGCCGCAAAATCTGTAGTCACTACATAGGATATCTTTGACCACCACAATCCTGCTATACTGTCATAATTACCATTCCCCATCCGTCCCAGACTCCCATCCCATTCAATCCATTAACACAGTGGCCACTCACTATATATAGGCTAATCCATCAACACATTGGCCACTCACAACAAACTGAAATGGAATTTTTCAGTTTGTTCGCCTTGAGTCTTATGATCACTCCAAATTTCTACTCATGATATATGAGGATATCGAAGTCCTCTCCCTTGAAAATCTATGGGTATGTATGGATTTGTCCTTAAGTTCCTGCAACGAGGAGGGTAATAGGGAGATTAGCGCTGTCGAAGTCCCAATACATGGACTTGCCATTATGTTCCCGGCTTTCTTCTCTAAGACAGCATGCATTGTTGAGGCCGTTAAAACTTGTAGCAGTCGTCGAATGTTGTTTTAGTACCAGACCATGTTGTCATCTTCTTCTTACTCTTGTTTCAATTCATGAAAATGGTGTAAGAGTCAATGGGGTGATGTTAGCTCACTTTGATAGATGACTCTTTAGCTCGCTTTATTTCTCATTGCCCTCTTCTTCAAAAGCTTGATCTAATCTATTTTTATGTACTGCGGAAGCCTATTATTTCCTCTCCCAACATTGCACACTTAATATGTGTAATGGGTTGCTAAAATAGAGGCTCTAACTGTGAACTACCAGAATCTTATAGCTATGAAGAAACATTCTCATATAATGGAGCTAATGCACAATTTTCCTCCAGCGAAATTTGTGGAGATACTAGATAGCTTGAAATCATTGAAGAATCTTGATATCCATATTCGGAAGCCTCTTCCTCTTCTCAGCTTATTGGAGCAACTTCCTAACCTTGAAATACTACATATCCACAAAAGGTTTTTCTTGGTAAGAAAGAAATTTTGTAGTCATTATTCTACACATGTCTAATTTAAGTGCTTGTTTATCATTTGCAAAGTATATTTCATTGGTTGAATGCCTTTGCTTCCACTAACTACGGTGTTAGGAGCTAGCCCGTCCAAGCGGGATGCTGAGACCAACTTTCTGGCCATCCCCTGTTATGGTGCACTTGGCAATTTAGGAATAGTTTCTCTGTTTTTATTGTGCATGATGATATGTGTTCTCACACATTGGCTGCAATAAAACGATTATTTTTTCATTTGTTGGAAATGGTTTCTTTTTACGGTAGCGTGATAAACAGTTATTTGTTTGCTATGCAAGTATTCGAGAGAGATGCAATAACACTGTGTCTCGGCTATCCGCTTGCTAATATTCGAATGTCTGTGTGTCCAGATCATGCTATCAGCTTCTTCTAACTACGACAAGTGGTTGAATCATCATTCTATCTCAAAGTTTGTTGAGCAACTCTTGGATGATGTAGTATCATACTTAACAAATAGTAAGCTTGTTATCACCATCACACATTTTTTGCACTATTCATCAACAAATAACTACATCTAGCCCAGAGAGCTTACCAATCTTTGCAAGAATATCCCCTTCGTAGCTGAAGTTGGGAAAATCATCAAGGTAGGAGGCTTTCTAAAGTTTCTCCATCCTGCATCCATGAGTAACTAGTCCAATTTAATGGGATGGAAACTAGAATCCTTGGATGACTATGGGATTTTCAACACTTTTCAAAGTTTAACTTATACTACCACCTTGTGCAGGAGGTATGATGTATTCAGTGAATGATTTGGTTTCATTCTTTCAAATACACTTGTAGCAGTCATTGAATGTTGTTTTAGCACAGTCCTTCATGTCTGGAATGAGTCTAGTGCTTCTAAGTCTACAAGTCGAAGCTCCAATAAAAGTTTAGTATTCTATTACTCCTTCAAAAGAGATGATTTGATTAAGGATAAGGAAAATCTAAAACGTTCAACGACTTTAAATTATTGTGAAGTTAACTTAAAATAAAAAAATGCAATTTCTGATTTGAAAAGTGAATTTCAAATAAAAAAATGCAATTGTATATTTGAAGATTGCAGTTTTCATTTGTAAATGTTCAAACTTTTAAGGTGAAAAAATCAATGTCTAAAATATTCATTCATTGTTTGAATATCAAGTCAATCGCTATGTTATAACGTAAAAAATCCATGTCTCAAGTATTCAGTCATTGTTTGAATATCAAGTCAATTGTACTTCCGTTTTTCGACATGAAGGATCAGCCACCCCTTATTTTCGTAGTTAATTGTGAAAAAATTTATCCAACAATTTAGCTATATCCATAATGGAGAACACAAGAAGGATCGACCGACCCTTCTTGCATTGTTAAACTATTATAAAAATAATATTGGGAATAAGAACAGTCAGTTGACCCTTATATTTTGAGGGATTTATAAAAATAGAACACCTTGGAAGTTATAACATATAAAAATAGTTTGTCCCGACTTTCATTTTATCAAAAGAAGGATCGGTCACCTTTATTTTCGAAGTTAACTGTGAAAACCTTTATCCAACAATTCAGCTATATCCATAATGGAAAACACAAGAAGGATCGACCGACCCTTCTTGTAGTGTCGAAATATTATGAAACGCATATTGGTAATAAGAAGGGTCGAGTGACCCATTCTTGCAGTGTCGAACTAATATAAAAATAATATGGGGAATAAGAAGGGTCGGCCAACCCTTCAATTATGAGGGAATTGTAAAAATAAAACACCTTGGAAGTTATATCATATAAAAATGGTTTGTTCCTACTTCCGTTTTACGACAAGAAAAATCGGTTGCCCCTTCTTTTAGTAGTTAATTGTCAAAACCTTTATCCAGCAATTCAGCTATAGCCATAATGGATAATACAGGAAGGATTGACTGACCCTTCTTGTAGTGTCGAACTATTATGAAAAGAATATTAGGAATAAGAAGGGTCGGCAGACTGTTCTTTTAGAAGGGAATTGTAACAATAGAACACCTTGGAGAAATGAGAATATTTCCACTTGCCAGCAAAGTCTTTAAAGCAAAACGTCTATAAATTTTGTTGTTAAAATGTTTATATCTAGTATCTAGGATGACATGTGGAACGCTCATATTGTGACACGTGGAATATTTGATTTGGCACTTTGAGTATAGGGAGGTTACAATTTTTATTTGATTTGGCACATTGAGTATAGTGAGGTTAATAATGCGGGTTTAACCACAGCATAGTCACCCTGTAGCTGGAATGCTAATTGAAAAAATTAATATGAATTTATTAATTTATGTTAATCATTTGCAGAAATAGATAAAATGTTTTAATTAAATAAATTCACTTAAAACATAAAAGACACATAGATCATGAGTAAAGACAAATCCAAACTGTAGATCAATGTATGGATTATTGATTACAAATATGATTAAACATGATAGTGCTTTGCAAAGAAAACTAATCATAGGCAGGATAGCCATCCGCTCACAGTCAAAGAGCTTTTGTTTGGTGATTAAAGAAGAAGATATGAACAACCCATCAATATAGAGCATATGATAATGAATTCTATACCGACTTTAGCAGAAAATGGTAGTGGATGCTTGAAATGAAAGCAACAGAGAATAATATTTATGAATTCTGACCCGATACAACACTTATCAAGGCATGAAAAAGCATAACAGTATGAATTAAATAGTGAGAGAAACAATCACATAAGAGAAGAAGTAAACATATTGGTTGAAATTTAAAGTAAGAATCATTGGGCATGGAGTTGAAAACTAAACAATTTATATACCAGCAGATAAAAACCATAAAGATTTTCACAGAGGCAAGGTAGTTGTCAGATTACAGTCAAAGCTTTTTGCAAGTGATTTAAGAAACATAGACAGTCCATCAATAATGGGCACCAAGTTACAGATGAATACACTATCAATTTTAAGAAGAGAAAAATACAGTCAACTGTAAACAAGATCAACACATGAATCTCTGATTCTGTAAAGATGAGTTATTTCCTATGTGGTTCTTTATATTAAAATATATCAACTCGATACAAAATTCTTGTCTCTCCAAGAATTTTCCAACCCTTTCAAAGTAATTCATAATGTCTTTTATACAAAATGTCTTTTAACTAAAAACTGGAATAACTTAATTAAACTTGACAAATGTCATTTGAGTCAAAGTCACAACCAATATTACAAATTTCTTTTGAATAAAAATACTTCAAAATCCTCATTTGATGTAGAACCCAATGGCTACTTTCAAGAATGAACTGTGTACTTCATTTTTCCATACTTTTCGACATTTATCCACTGATCAGCAATTGGATGATCATAGATGGCCATCTCTTTTACCATGACTCTCATTTCAACATGATATGCATAATAAATCTGTGGAAGTCTTTCACCAATTGAAACCATTTTGTTTAGAATTTCAAAATCTTCTACAATCTTTTCCATTAAAATTTTCCCTATCAATAAATTTAAATACTGAAATTTCGTATGATTCATTCTTATATTGAACAATAATTTATTATATTCATCTGGGGGAATTAACTCCTGATTCGCATCCCAGAAAGCAGGCAAACCTTTTTCAATCAATTTCTCAAACTGCTTTTTGAATTCCGCTACTTGTCTCCTCATTTCTCTAGCTTTGGATTCAACATTCTCGACGTGTGCATGCTTTCCTAAACTTCTTCTTGCGCATGTAATGACTACAATCCTATCCTTAATACCCAGGATCCGTAGATCTTCATTTGTCAAACTATTCAAAAAGGTAATTGCATTTTGTGCTATCTCTTTGGGATTCCTGTTCAGATTCTCTCTAATTGTTGTACAACTTGTTAAAGCATCTTTAATTAGTTTTTCCTTTCATCTTATGAAATCTAAATATGGTCTGAAATTTTCTGCTTCTTTAATGATTAAGTCCCACACCATGTGCTTACATCCTTGCATAGATGCTTGCCCTATCACTTGATGTGCCAATTTTTTGTTGGTTTCAATCAATTCTTTATATTTTTCTTGCCAAGATTTCATTTCTTCATCTTCCTTCTCATTTTCTTCTTTCAACCTCTGAGCCTCTTCTGTTAACTCCTTAATTTCAACATCTTTTAAACTTACTTGGGACGGAGCCTTTAGAAGACTATTAGCATCATTTCCATCTTCAATCTGACTTATACTTGTTTGCTGCTGACTCAAATTTGATAATTTATTTTTCAAATCATCAATTTGATTTCTTAGGCTCATTTTTTCCTTCTCCCAGCTAGCTTCTTTTTTGGTGAGTTTTAGTAATTTGGCTGTGCTATCCCTCACTTCCTTGGACAAATATTATTTTTCCTATTATAACATCGTCAACTTAGGCCCTTGTATAAGATGGGTTTCTGGGATTTTTAATTTCTTTCTCAATCCTTGAATTATATCCTCTTTTTCTTTTAACAACTTTTTTCCCGCATTCCCTTAATTGTCAACCAAACCAATTTGTATCTTTTTTATTTGTTGCTGTCTGTTGATGTATATGTAACTTTGGAATGTATTTCATCTATGTATTTCATATATATTTATTGTACCCTTATTAGAGATGTGTTATTCCTCTATAAGGAAGTGTCGTCATGTGGATTGATAAGTGTCGCAAGTGTGTGTACTTTCCAATGGGTTATTAGACCACCATGTGTGGGGTCGGCCCTGAAATATATATATTATATTGTGGATGTACCTAGCTAGACAAGTCGGCCCCATAAGGTCACTGGGAAAACAGGTTAGTATAAATAGAGATCAGGAGATCTCTATTTAGATCATTCGGAAAGTAACATCTCTCTCACTCAGAAAGTGGCGCACTAGTGAGGAGGAGGATCATCTGCTTCTAGGAGACTATCTCAAGTGTATTTTGGTTGTACTTTGGTTGAGCCATTGCTCTCTCTATCTCTGAGAAAGTTGTGGGGTTTTTCACCTTAGGGTTTTCCCCACGGAAACTCTGTGTCTCTTGTCTCTCATGCTTTTGATTCTTGTGATGCTTGTCATGCTTATTGTGATTGTTATGCATTGATATACTGTATATGTTATTCTCTTAGTGAATATCCTAGAGTATTGTGAGTTAATGCTCAAAATTTAACATGGTATCAGAGCTAACCTGAGAAGAAGGCATTTTGTAGTGACGAAAACTTGAGTTTCTTATTTCTTGGGTTTCTCTCCATAGCTTTTGGAAAAGCAGTATAGTAGATTGACTCTACTCATCAAGCAGAATCTATCTGTCCAATCATAATTCAATTATGAGCTTTTTCAGATTTGGCCCAAAAAATTAGGGTTTCCACAAAAATAGGAATTTCTGAAATCGGAAGACATAGCTGGAAGCTCCTTGCAAAAATTGAAGTTTAGAGCTTTGGATCGAGATTTTTGGTTGGGTAGATCTCCGGGAAACTCAAACCCTAATTCAGGGCTCTCCCTAATGAACCCGGGAGGACAAAAAGGAAAATCTGAAGGGTAAAGCTTTGCTGATCTCAAATTATGAATACACCAGGCTGATCAGCTCATCAAGGTACATCTTTCTATCCTTTCAGAAAATTGAAATTCATATTTTGAAGTTTTAGGGTTTTTTCGACAAACCCTAATCCGAAACCAGATCTAGTTTTCAGCATTTCAAGTGGTAAGACCTAAATCTTTTCTATTTCCATTTGAAGTACTCTTTAAGATGTCTCACCACACCATGCTTGAGGATAAGCTTGAAGGAGATGATAACTTCCAAGCTTGGAAGTATAGGATTGGGTTAATCTAGGAAGAGAATGAGTTGGACTCATATGTAAAAGAAGACATCCCTATCCCAGAGGATGAAGAGGCTAAGGTATTGCATAAGAAGAACTTGGTCAAGGCAAAGAGAATCATTGCTGATTCTATCAAAGACCATCTCATACCCCACGTGTCTTCTCTAAAGACACCCAAGGAGATGTTTGACTCTTTGACCAAGCTATTTGAAGGGAAGAACATAAATCGGAAAATGACCCTGCGGAACCAATTGAAAGGAGTAAAGTTTCAGAATGGAGAAACCATTCAATCTTATTTTTCAAGGGTCTCCCAGATCAAGGAACAACTAGAAGCAGTGGATGAAATGGTGGAGAATGGTGAAGTGGTGATGACCACTCTAAATGGCCTACCCAGGTCATGGGATTCCTTTATTCAAGGAATTTGTGCAAGGAAGAAGTTGATCTACTTCAACAGATTGCGGGAAGAATGCTCTCAAGAAGACGCTAGACTTGTGGCCCAAGAAGAAAAGATGGGAAATGAATATCAAGCTCTCACAACACATGCCAGGAAAGGCAAGTCCAAGAAGGAATCATCTCATTACAGGAGATTCTCACACCACCATTATCATTGTTAACACCCAAAAAGTGTTCACTACCTCATCTACCACATTATATGGCTCATTTGTCCATTTTCCTACCATATTTCCCTTAAAATCCCAAAAAATCCCATTAAAAAGCCTCCAAAAGGCCCAAAATGCCTCCAAAAGGCCACAAAACCCTCAAAATAGCCTAAAAAAGGCTAAAAAACCCCCTTTTTCCTCCAAAAATAGCAAAAATCCCCTAAAAAGGGAATAAAAAATATAAAATAATGAGGAAAAGGAGGAAAAAACCCTATACAGCTGCCCAAAACCATGTGTTTCCTAAAACCATGGGTCAGCACTCCACCACCAAAAAACTATAAATAGGTGATGGAGATCCCTTATTCCATATCCACAATCACAAGCACCCTTACTCTGCCAAAATCTCTCTCGAAACCCTAGTTCACCATTGAACTACTTTCACCTTGAGAGCCACTTTTGGCCCATTCCCATCATTGGAGAAGGAGAAGGAGCATATTGAAGCTTGGATCATCCTCTTGGACACTGCAAAGGGCTTCATCAAACCTTCACATTGAAGGTAACATCAATACAAAAAGCCATTCTTTAAATTTGTTGTTTATGTTTCATGCATGTTTTAGAAGTAATTTAATTTATGTTTTAGCTTAATTATTTACATTTACTGAATTGCTACTAAGGAGTCCATTCTCCTTAGTAGGTGCTCATCTGCACAAGCTAGGGGTAAAACCCTAGCTACAGTTTTGGCGACTCCCCTAGATTTTGAATTTCTGGTTTCCGTTTTGAATTTTTTACTTTCGGCTGTCCCTTTCGGCCGCTGCATACCGCGTCTTTTCCCTCTGCAGTCGCGTCCTGACTGCGCCTTTCAGGCCTTTACCTGCGATCCGACCGCGGCTCTCAGACTGCTTCCGACGCCCCGCCGGTGGATTCAAGTCTGTTACCTGCGATCCGACCGTGGCTAATCAGCCTATTTTCCGCGATCTGACTGCGCCTGTCGGCCTTTTTCCCGCGTCCCGACTGCGGCTTTCTGCCTCTTTCGTGCGTACCGACTACGCCTGTTAGCCCTTCTGCCGCGACCCGACTGCGTCTTTTTCCCTATTTCCTGCGTCCCGACTGCGTCTGTTGGCCCGAAAGCCGCGACTCGACCGCGTCTTTTTTCCTCAAACCCGCGGTCTGCCTGTTCTGATTCGCCACAAACCCGCGGTCTGATTTCTGCTTTTTTCCTGTTTTGAGCCCAGCCCCTTTTGCTGCAATATTTTCTGCATCTGAACAGCCCTCTGTCCCACCTGCAGCCTCCCTCCCTTACAGCCTTTCTGCAACAAAATTTCTGTTCCCTTTACAGAATTCTTTTAAAATTTCAGTATTTTTAATTCAAAAAATTTTGCAAGTTAAAATTTTAATTTCAGTATTATTGATAGTTGGAAGTTGCCTCTCTTGTGGCACTTCTATTTTTTGGGTTCATCACCTCACGAGCACACACTCTGTCACATAAATCAAGTGAGCCTTAAAAAGTACCTAACTAAACCAACATTCTAACCCCACTTGGGGAACACAAAAGAATCATTGTAGTTAGGTAGGGTCGGGGGGATAGGCTTCCAATAACACCCCTCGGTCACTTTCACTTGAGACATAGTTGTTGTCCAAATAGGGAACCAAAATCCCCTAGTACTTTTTGGCACGGTCACGACCAGTTTATCAGAGGGCCTCTCCCTTAGGAGGGTTGAAGTCGGGAGACTGGTTCCGGAGGCCTGAGTGGAATACCGCACTCCATTCAGTAACCGAAGGGCTACCTTTCGCGGTTCGCGGGATATCCCTGTATAGGGGTATTGCGGTCAACGAACTAAACGGCAGATTCACCTTTCTGGACGTGTCATGAACGGGGTATCTTAGTTTCCATTCTTCTAGGATTGACTACCCGGTGTCCCTCCCGGTAGGGGGATATCATAGCCACTTGGCTTTCCTACTCATATTGTCTGACTTGGATTTCATCACCTTGCAGAGGATATGTTTAGTTGAGTCAGAATACTTTTAGTTAGGTGTTTGCATGCTCCTCTACCTCCCTTTGGTCTAGTGAGTCTACCATTTTTTCTTTTTAGGAAACCTGCTGCTTGTTGGTATTCTGACCATCTTTGTTGTTACTCCATCCATTGTAGCACAGCTGCTGCAGTGGGTGTTTTGAGTTGGTTGTTGGCCTGAGTGCCTTGTTTTTTAGCTCTCCTTCTGCACACTCGGTTGCATTAGGCCTTTTTGAGCTATTTTTACTCACCTCAACCCACAGAGATTAGACACCATCTGTCACCATTGAGTCCCCGAGACATTCTCGGCGCCTCAGGGGCGAGCCCCCACAGCACAGTTCTCTTTACACCACTCGTCATAGATTCCGATCATCATCCATTGATACCACCCATCACAGATCTAGAGCCTTGTCACTTGACTCCACTCGTCAGCGACGTAGGTCTCCGTCACCAGATAGTGACGCTCCTTACTTTACCTCGGATTCTGACGAAGAGTCTGAAAACCCTATCTATACTGCCCCTACTAGCCCCATGGCTGGCACGACTTCCACTCCATTTTTTATAGGGACCATTGGTGGCACATCCACCACTACACCAGTTACTACACCTGTTTTGGGTATGCCCTCCATGGGGCCCCCATCTACCGTTCCCCTCACGGTACCTATTCCCGCAGCGGGAATACCTATTCCCACTACGTCAGTGGCTCACACTACCCATGGTGGTGCTGGACCATCCTCCACTACCTCAGTTCCCCCACTTGGGGGCACCACCCCAAATCTTGTCCCTCCACTTGGGGGCACTGGCCCCAACTTGGTCCAACCCACTACAGTGTCACAACCTTCTTCCAGTTTGCCATTCATGGCTAGCATCAACCTACCTGACCTGGCCAGATTGACCAACGATCCTATTCGACACGACCCTACGTGGCCTCATATGCCTACCAAGCTCCCCTCTGACATCCCTAAGTTCGAGGGCAAGGCCGGTGAGGACCCACAAAACCATATCATGTCTTTCCACCTATGGTGTTCCTCCAACTCCATAGTGGACGACTCTGTTCGCCTCCGTCTCTTACAGCGCACCTTCACTGGCTCTGCAGCCAAATGGTATATCGAGCAACCACATGGGACCCACGCCACCTTTGCTTCCCTCGCCTCTACCTTCCTGCAGTTCTTCCAATTGCATGTCCGATATGACGCGGGCGTTGAGATCCTCTTATCTTGTAGACAAAACACGGCTACCCATATCACGGACCACATCCATGAGTGGCGTCAACGCCGTAGCTTATGCAAGATTAAACTAGACGACCGTATCTTCCTAGATTGGTTCCTCAAATCCCTTCTCCCTGTTATTGCTAAGGATGTGGCCTCAGAAAGACCCCAGTTTGAGGAAGAGGCCATCCTTAAGGCTCAACAGTTCGACCTCATTTACGCCCAGTCGGGTTACCTTTATACCATTATACCTGACGCCCCTCGCGGTGAGTCCTCCCAGCACGATGCGCCGTGGGCATCCCACGCTGCAGACGGTATCATTGGTCGTGTTTCTTCGCATCCCCAACCATTTTCTATAGCACGACATACCCCTGGCCCCGACCTGTCACGAGATACCTCACAGTCTGGAGCAACCAACTCGTATGCTCCCATGACACACCACCATGGACCCTCATGTCCACCTCAATGCTTCGGTTATGTGACTCCTGCTTATGCCCCCCCAGTCGCACCTCAGCCTTACTACCATCAGCAGGCTGCCCCAGCCCCTGCACCTTCACAAGCCCCACCCGCTTATTATCCGCCACAGGCAGCCCCTGCGGCAAACCCACAACCTGCTCCGCAGCCATATCAGCAACCCCCTCAAGTTGCTGCACCTTCTCAGCCTCCACCTGCATACCATCCACCGCATCCTGCTCCAGCACCTACGCAACCTCAGAATCCACCTGCTACCCAAGGGCAAGTTTACGCCCAACAAAACCCGCAGCAAAACCAGAATAACCAACGAAACCAAGGCCAACAGAACCGCGGCAAGGGCCGTAATCGGGGGAATAACCAACCTGCAGACCAAGCTGGGCAACCGGCAAATCCCCCCGACAACAACAATGCGGCCCCCGCTAATCAAAACCCTGATCGCCCGCCCAAGCAGGCTAAAAACCCCAATTTGCGAACAAACCATCCTTGTTCTATTTGCGGGGTCTATGGCCATTACACACATGCTTTCCCACACTTAGAGCGAGCTCGGAAACTCTGGGTTGACGAGGCCCATCGCCAAGGGCATGCGGCTCCCCAAGCGCCGCCCAACCCCCCCCAACCTCAACAACCCCCTTTGGTGCTGCAAAACCCCTTACCGACCCAAGGCGTAGTGAACACTCAGCCGTTGGCTCCCCCTCAAGCCAACGCGCACCAACAACAACAGATCACTTACGCTGCTCCCGATCAACCCATGTTTGACTAAGGTACCCATCACATGCTGATGATGTCATCTGCTAACGTCAACCTCCAGACCCGTCGAAACCAATATGGCTCCACCTCTGAAGCCCCTCCGACGGATAAACCTACTAACGCTCATCCCACCGATCAGGCGTTACGTATACCTCCGCCTCCCATAGACGGCGCTGCAAAAGCCCCTCGTTTCCCACTTCACCGTATCAACAATAACCCCAATGCGCACGCTGCATCAAACTACAGTATTGTAGATGACCTAGCCCAATCTCCCGCAGCCATGTCTGCGTTAGAAGTCTTGAAGAACCGCCCTTCCCAGCGCAAGACTTTACTTTCCTCCATTGGGGGGATTGACCCAAATGATTCGCATTTGATGGCATTTGATTTAGACCAGTCTGAACCACGTCTACCTTCCAGCTTAGCATTCCAGGTTACTGTCTCCGTTAGGAATCTTGTCATCCATCGGTGCATCATCGATGAGGGTGCCTCCACATGCGTTATGTCTACATTCGTATGGCAGAAGCTGGGATCCCCTCCTCTCCAGCAGTCCACCACTGCATTACGCGCCTACGACGGTCGTTCGGCCCAGCCCTAAGGCCTCCTACCCAACGTCCCCGTCCAGTTAGGTGGCAAAACTGTACTCATTGACATTGAGGTAATCAATGCCCAATTGGATTATAACCTGTTACTTGGTCGCAGCTACATGTATGCCATGCGGGCAGTTGCCTCTTCCGTCTTTCGCACCATGATGTTCCCCAATGAGGGACGCGTGGTTAAGGTTGACCAGCTCACTTACTATGATCCCAATGCTCCTGCGGCACCTGAAAATGTTCTCCCCATGGTTGAACAACCTGTTTCTCCTGCCACCACCTCGTTTGTTTCCTCTACGGGGCCTGGAGTCTACTCAGACGCGCCGATGACCTCCACCTTTCAATCCATTCCTCCGCCGTCATCTACGCCCGAAATGTCTGACTTATGTACCTTGTCCCACGACAACCTACCCCCTAATACTCAACCACCCTTGTTGCAAAAACCACCATTGGTACCTAGCCACATTGGTGTTACACCGATCCATACCATCCCCTTTCTAGTCCCTCCATTGGGAGTAGTAAGCGCCCCGATTATGGCTACCCTTAGCCTCCCGGGGTTAACCTTGGGATTACCCGTCTGGTACCTTTCGCCTCCCGTTCGCCCGTCGACACCCGATGTCGTCCTCCAACCGGTGCAACCCATGGCTACTACCACTCAGCCACCTCCCGGTGTCTCTACCCCTTCGTCCTCCACGACTCCACCTCCTACTCCCAAACCCACTGGGGGCAGAGGTCCACCACCTTACACTGCTGTACCACCTCGCAAGACAGTCAAACACCCTCCAGTATTTCGTGCTCCTCCCAAATGCTCGCTGTGCGACGAATTGGGCCATGCGACCCACCAATGTCCACAGTTACCCGCATTACAGAAGCACATGCAGATGCTCGACGATGACCCCAACATCCCAATTGTCGAACTAAACCCCACTCCTAAGCCTAAAGACAAGTCCCTACGCACCAACCACTCTTGCGCCATATGCGGTGTTTACGGGCATTACTCCCATCATTGTCCCGATCTCCCGGATTACAGAGCAGCTCTCTATGAGATGAACAATCTGGATCTTGAGACGGCACCACCTACCATTGAGGAGATCTACGCCCCAGCCTCTTCACCTTCTGGAGAGATTAATACCATCTATATGATTTCCTCCACCACTTCCCCCTCGTTAACCGATTTGACGACGCAAACTTTCCGTACCGATGAGGAGATTCTTGAGGCCCTTACCGCCCCGGATTATCCCTGGGATGATATGCATCATCGTTCCTATTTCATCCCAGAAGAATCCTCCTCTAGCACAGCTAACCAATTCATAGTTGAATCCAAAGACTTCCTCCCCACCAAGGTCGACTGGTTCAAGGACCCTATTCCTGCTCCTGATGCCTTCGAGGAAGGTAACATGGCCAACATCTCACCTGTCATCCAAGTTGATATCGCTGCCCTAGGACGTGCCCCTGAACTCATCACTTTAGGAGCATTCTGCAGTAAGCAAGAGATTGAGGACTACATAAACCTTTTCAGAGAATTCCGTGATGTCTTTGCCTGGTCCTATACCGAAATGCCTGGTCTTGACCCCGCCATTATAGAGGACCACATTGACACATGGCCTGATGTACCCCCCGTTCGCCAGAAACAGCACCACATTGACACCTCTGAGTTCGGGGGCATCATAGATTCCCTCGACCCTGGGATAGGGGGCATGATCAATCATTTTGACCCTACCCCATCACATCTATCTCAGCACGTCAATGAACCCATTGTTCAAACCCACACATTTGTGATCCACAATCACAAACCCCATGCACATAGCATGGGGGCAGATCATTAACCCTGCTCACTTTTTCACACTTGTGATCTCAACCATTTTTTGAGGTCACATATCACTTGTAGATTTGATTTGATATGCATAGTTCTTTCCTTTGACCACTTCGGAGTCCTTATGACCTCTGTTTTTTGCACCATTTGCACTGTCAGATTCATTTTTCCGAGCCGGTGATGATGCTTGAGATCATTTCTCGCTCTCACCCCCAGATTTTTCGGGTATTTTTTTTTTCCAAAACGCCCCCGTCACCTCGGTTTGCATGCCACATCGGCCGCTATCCGTTTTTGACATCCTTTATACCGTCGGATTCATTTTTCCGAGCTCGTGATGATGCTTGAGATCATTTCTCGCTCTCACTTGGTACAATTTCAACATTGTGTCCCGACACCTTGCTGCCTCGGTATTGCGCGCCACATCGGCCGCCATCGGATTGTTCCATTTTTGTACATGAGCCATTCACTCTTGTCATACTACAAATGTTTCGTTATTTTGACACCATTTCATCTACCCCGCAAGGAGGCCCACCAGTGTTCCCCCCTACCCTCGTTCTTGGTCATCATTACTGATCCTTGATTGAACACTTCCTCCTTGCCTGGCCATTCCTTTTGTTCGGTATTATTTTATCCCTTTTTCGGGCTGGACAAGTCCTTTACGAAAAAGGCACTTAGGGAGTTTTCGTTAAGCTCTTTTCTGACTCCTAAAAAAATGAAAAGATCACCGAGCAATCTTGCTTCCTTTCATGCTCGTTAAAGTACCTGAAAGGGCGTCTATCTGGTATAAGTTTAACCCTTTTCCGGACCTGGTAGACTAATTACGAAAAAGGAATACTCTAGTCACACCGGCTAGAAGAGTTCTTCATTGCATCCTTTTATGCTTCTTTGGGCCTTGGAGACTAAATCTACGAAAAAGCAACCCCCTGGAGTCTTCTTACTTGCTTTCCGACTCTCTAAAATTGAAAGCAACCATGAGCATGCACTGTCCTGGGCTCGTAAAATCCACACGACAGTACCATTCCATCATTTCAGAGTCTTCTTATTTGCTTTCAGACTCCTTAAAATTGAAAGCAACCACGAGCATGAACTGTCCTGGGCTCGTAAAATCCACACGACAGTACCATTTTTACACACACTTCTTCTAGTTCCTTAACCCATGAAGAAGTTTCCCCCGTGCCTCCTGGCACTTTCCTCGATCATCTCGGCAGCACCCCCAATTAGGTCGCCTTTGTTCAGAGTACTCTGCAGTCTCCTGCCATTGTACCACAACTTGAGTCTCCCTCAGCCCAGTAACCTTCCCAGATCCAATACAGCTATGATCCCTTTCCCCTCAGTCAATTTCATATGCTGCCAGATCATTCCCATTATCATACTCTGAACAAAGGAAGTTTGAGTCCACCCACTCTACTTGCCCAGTTGTCCCCCCAGAGTTTGTCCGTCCTGCCATCAGTACTATTACATTTCGGTCTTGTACCTCGTGCTCCTGTCAAGGAAACATCATTGCCTTGATAGTTGCAGGTCTCCCTCTGTCGACGACAACCCCTCTATTCCAGAGGCTAGGCCCAAAGGTCCCTACGCCTTGGACTTATCAGCATCTGTGGTGAGTGCCTACGGATCATTCTGAGAGGAGTCATCATTGCCTCTCCGAGTGGTTGTTCCTCACATGCTCGACTTCAGCACCTTGATCGCATCGTTGAGGATCGCGTAGGATTATATCCTATCAATTTCTAGTCGAAGACCCCGGATTTCCCCCGACTCTAGCACATTGGTGAGTCACTTCGGAACGCCCAGTTGTATGTTCCCGTGGATGTCCGGGCTGCGTTGGCGTTTGTATTCGGAAGCCATCCAGATATATGCTTCCTTGAGTACCCATTTCAGTTCCAGCTCAGTGTACCATTGAGGTTATTGCTCCCAGTCATTATGGTCTAGCAACTCATCAGTTCCTCTGGTACCACACTCAGCAGCACTGTTGATGTTCCAGTGCACCAGTTCTTTAGTTTAGACATGGTCCGCCTAGCAGTATGTCCCAGATTTTGTGTCCCCTCTGGACTCTTATGATGTACACAGTGGTGCTCTATGTATCTTACAGGTCCCCTTTTCGGGCCTCACAGTTCTGTTTATGTATCTTGATACGAGCATGGGTATGCCCACCTCGTCCATATATTGAGATTATTCCTCAGTCAGTATTTGAGGTCATATATATTTCAGGTCCCCATTTTTTGGACCCCATTGTTATTGTTATGTTATATCCTGATACGAGCATGGGAATGCCCGCCTCGTCCATATGATCAGATGATTCCTCATCCATTATTGAGGTTATGTACTTTTAGTTCTTGGAGTTGTTCGGGATCGTTGTTCCGGGCTTCGGTTTGTTCCTTCTCTTCTCTCCACACCCAGGAAAACCATTCATGACTTATGATGTCCATCGGCCATACGATGAGCTCCTGACCTCGCACATCAGGGGGCAATCTGTTAACACCCAAAAAGTGTTCACTACCTCATCTTCCACATTATATGGCTCATTTGTCCATTTTCCTACCATATTTCCCTTAAAATCCCAAAAAATCCCATTAAAAAGCCTCCAAAAGGCCCAAAATGCCTCCAAAAGGCCACAAAACCCTCAAAATAGTCTAAAAAGGCTAAAAAACCCCCTTTTTCATCCAAAAATAGCAAAAATCCCCTAAAAAGGGAATAAAAAATATAAAATAATGAGGAAAAGGAGGAAAAAACCCTATACAGCTACCCAAAACCATGTGTTTCCTAAAACCATGGGTCAGCACTCCACCACCAAAAAACTATAAATAGGTGATGGAGATCCCTTATTCCATATCCACAATCACAAGCACCCTTACTCTGCCAAAATCTCTCTCGAAACCCTAGTTCACCATTGAACTACTTTCACCTTGAGAGCCACTTTTGGCCCATTCCCATCATTGGAGAAGGAGAAGGAGCATATTGAAGCTTGGAGCATCCTCTTGGACACTGCAAAGGGCTTCATCAAACCTTCACATTCAAGGTAACATCAATACAAAAAGCCATTCTTTAAATTTGTTTAATTTATGTTTTAGCTTAATTATTTACATTTACTGAACTGCTACTAAGGAGTCCATTCTCCTTAGTAGGTGCTCATCTGCACAAGCTAGGGGTAAAACCCTAGCTACAATCATAAAGATAAGAAAGATCTCAGATGCTTCAATTGTAATGAGAATGGACACTTTGCTTCAGATTGTCCCAAGAAGAAGAAAGACAACAACAACAACTTCAATAAGAAGAAGAAGAATAACAAAAGAAGATATCATGCTCATGCTGTCGAAGATGATGAACCCCCAAAGAAGAAGGCTAGGGCAGAAAGTGATAGTGATGATGACTCATCAAGTGAAGAAGAATATGTTCTAATTTCTGCTCTCACAGGTACTATCTCCCATGGTTGTAATGATTGGTTGATTGACAGTGGGGCTTCCAAACACATGACTGGGTTTAAGGAATATTTTGTGAATCTATCTGAACATGAATCACCCCATAAGGTGAAACTTGGGGATGATTATCAATACCCAATCAAAGGAAGTGGTGAAGCCTCCTACAACCTAGATTCTGGAAAATCTTTGAAGATGAAAGAAGTCCTTTATGTACCTAGGATCAAGAAGAACTTACTCTCCATCTCTACATTGGATGCAAAAGGTATGAGGGTTGCATTTGTGGATGGCCAAGTCCTAATGTGGCCAAAGGGAAAGAACATAGATGATGCAGTAGTGATTGGAGAGCAAGAGGGAGGGTTGTATAAATTGAAGAGACAACCTGAACATGCCATGGTACATGAATCCATGGAGCCAAGTGAACTTGGCATAGAAGACTTGCTCATATGCACTATAGGGCACTTCCAATTGCAAGCAAGGCTGTAGAGGGTCTTCCTGAAATCAAGACCAAACATGAAAGTGTTTGCAAAGGATGCGCAAAAGGTGAGAACATTAAAAAGGCTTTCCCAAGCAGTGAAAGCAAGGCAAAAGACATCCTGGAAATCATCCACTCAGATGTATGTGGTCCTATGTCATCCAGTTCTTTGAGTGGGTATGTTTACTATGTCTCATTTATTGATGACTTCTCCAGGAAGACTTGGGTATACTTCTTGAAGAACAAAGATGAGGTGTTTGATAAGTTCAAGGAATTCAAAACCTTGATGGAGAATCAAACTGACAAGAAGATCAAAACATTCAGATCCGACAATGGTGGAGAATTCACCTCAGGTGACTTCAAGAAGCTTTGTAGTGATTCAGAGATTAAGAGGGAGTTGATTGCTCCTTATAATCCTCAACAAAATGGAGTTGCAGAAAGGAAGAACAGAACAATCATGGAAGCAGCAAGGGCAATGCTACATGACCGGGATCTACCTACGCATCTATGGGCAGAAGCAGCTAGAACAGTTGTATATGTGCAGAACAGAACACCCCACAAGATATTGGATAACAAGACGCCAGAAGATGTCTTTTCTGGTAAGAAACCTAAAGTCGGCCATCTCAGAATATTTGGTTGTTCAGTATACACTCATGTCCCAAAGGAAAAGAGGACTAAACTAGATCCTTCAGGAAAGAAGGGTATCTTTGTGGGTTACAATGAAAGCCTGAAGGCTTACAGAATATACTTTCCAGGGCTCAAGAAGATTGATGTCAGCAGGGATGTAACATTTGATGAAAACTCAGCATTCATCAAATCAAGGAAGGAACCTATCGAAGTTTATGAAGAACCTAAGGAAACTAGATTTCAAGACACTACCATGACTGAAGCAGTTCTAGAGGTTGTTCGTGAGTTTGAAGATCTACAAGAACCTGTAGATCCACCCCGTGAGGATAACTCTCACAAGAGGAAACCTGCATGGGCTAGAGAGCTCATTCAAGATGCAAAAAGATTTGGCATTCCAGAAGAAGAACACAGAGCAAAGAAGAGAACCAGATCACATACCAGCTATGTAGCTTTACTCTGTGACATTATGAACAAAGAACCTTCCAGTTATGAAGAAGCAGCAGAAAGAAAGAATGGAAGGATGCCATGGTTGAGAAATACCAATCAATAATGAAGAATGATGTTTGGGATGTTGTCCCAAGACCTAAAGAGAAGTCTGTTGTGACTTCCAAATGGATCTACAAAATCAAGCATGCTACAGATGGCAGTATAGAAAAATACAAAGCAAGATTCGTAGCTCGTGGCTTCTCTCAGAAAGAGGGAATAGATTATGAAGAAACTTTTGCACCTATAGCCAGGTATACTTCCATCAGAACAGTACTTGCCCTGGTTGCAGCAATGAAATGGAAAATACACCAGATGGATGTCAAGACTGCTTTCTTGAATGGTTTAGTTGAAGAGGAAGTATATGTGGAGCAGCCACTCGGTTTTGAAATACATGACAGGGAGTCATATGTGTGCAAATTGAAGAAAACGTTGTATGGCTTGAAGCAAGCTCCCAGAACTTGGTATGGTAGGATGGACAGTTTCCTATATAGTTTGGGCTTTACCAAGAGTAAAGCGGATTCCAACCTTTACTACAAGGTTGAGGAAGGGAATCCTGTGATTCTACTCCTGTATGTGGATAACTTATTTGTAATAGGAGATGACAAATTGATTGCAGATACTAAGAGGAAGCTTGCTGCTGAGTTCGATATGAAAGATTTGGGAATGATGCATTATTTCCTAGGTATGGAGGTGTGGCAGAGTACAGGTGGGATCTTCCTTGGTCAAGGGAATTACACAGTAGATATCCTGAAGAGATTCGGGATGATGGATTGCAAGGCCATGGCCACACCTATGGCATCGAATCTGAAGCTTCTATGTGATGCTTCATCTGAGCCGGTTGATGTCTCTATGTATTGTCAGATGATTGGGTCCTTGATGTACCTGACAAACACAAGACCAGATATTTTCTTTGCAGTGAACACATTGATTCAGTTCCTGACAGATCCGAGGAGTGTTCATCTGGTTGTTGTAAAGCATGTTCTGAGGTACCTGAAGGGTACAGTGAATTATGGGCTCAAGTATGAGGTGAATCAAAAGTTTAACCTGCAGGGTTATGTTGATTCAGATTGGGCTGGCAGTGCTGCATATAGGAAGATCACATCTGGGTGTTGCTTCAGTATGGGATCAGGTGTGATCTCTTGTTTTAGCAAGAAGCAGTCCTGTGTAGCACTGAGTACAGCTGAGGCAGAGTATGTTGTAGCCTGTTCAGCTAGTTGTGAGGCAGTAGGGCTACGAAAGCTACTATCTGAATTATTTGATCTCCTGTTGGATGCTACTGGTATCTTCTGTGATAACCAGAGTTGTGTGAAGCTATCTGAGAACCCAGTGTTTCATGACAAGTCGAAACACATAGAGATCAAATATCACTATATCAGGGATATGCTGTAGAGAGGAGCTGTGAAGCTCCTGTATGTTGTGACGGATGAGCAGATTGCAGATGTGCTGACGAAGCCACTAGCCAGGGTAAAGTTCGAGTACTTCAGAGAGAGGCTTGGTGTTCTTCGGATTGATGACACTTTAAGGAAGAAGTGATGGACACATTTGCTGAAGCCATTCCAAGCATTTTGGAAGGGGGATCCTTCACATGGCTGTGGATGTAAGCGCTGGATGATGAGAATTAGGATGATGTTCTGGTTTCTGCTTTGTATGATTAGTTGGATCATTTATATGTATATGTATGTACGCATCATGTTGGATGCTGGATATGATCAGTTGGATCATTTATATGTATGTACACATCATATTGGATGCTGGATATGATCGGTTGGATCATGTGTATGTATTCTGTATAAGCATCATGTTGGATGCTTGGACCATGTATCTGTATATCTATCAGGTGGATACATTGTATGATCAGGTAGATCATGTATGTTGATATGTATCATGTATTTGTATTTGTATCAGGTGGATACACTGTATGATCAGGTAGATCATGAATGATGATATGTATCAAGTAGATACTTGGTATGCATCAAGTAGATGCATTGTATGATCAAGATGATCAGGATGATCATGTGTACATCAGGATGATGTATGGTGAGTATCAGGCTGATACTCTATGACCTTGGAACAGGTTGTGCAGATAAGCATGTAATTTGTGCCCTGGGAGATTTGTAGATAGACTTTCGAGGTTTTGCCTACGGCATGTAATTTGTACCCTGGGATATCTGGCAAATGCTCTTTCGAGATTTTGCTTGGGAGGACATATAATTTGTGCCTTGGGAGATCTGCAGATAGTCTTTCAAGGTTTTGCCTATGCCATGTAATTTGTGGCCTGGGATATCTGGCAGATGCTCTTTCGAGGTTTTGTCCTATGGCATGTAATTTGTTCCCTAGGAGATCCGATAGGTTGAGCTGTGTGCTCATAATCAGTCCTAGGATGCTCTTTCGAGGTTTTGCAATGACCACATGTAATTTGTTCCCTGGGAGATCCAATAGGTTGAGCCGTGTGCTCGTAATCAGTCCTAGGATGCTCTTTCGAGGTTTTGTGGTGACCACATGTAATTTGTGCCCTGGGAGATCCGATAGGTTGAGCCTTGTGCTCGTAATCAGTCCTAGGATTCTCTTTTGAGGTTTTGTGGTGGGGTCACATGTAATAAGTCTTGGAGATCTTGATAGGATGAAAAAGGCCTCAGATGCTCTTTAGGGTTCTTGCTAGTCAAGAGACTCTTTTAAGGTTTTGTGACACACATAATAAGTCCTGAGATTTCCACAGTATGGCCAGTGATGATGAAGACTTGCAGGTGGTGGGCCTACATCTAGTATGAAAAAGGATTGGCTCTGTAGAACTTCCTATGACGAGTAGAGTCAGAGATTGGTTGAGATAACAGCAGCAGTGATGATGATGATGACGATGCATTGATGACGATGATCCCGAGAAGAAGACTTGTCTAGCATATTTGTGTCAAGAAATACCTTCCTAGTTAAGAGGGAGTCTTGATGTATATGTAACTTTGGAATGTATTTCATATATATTTATTGTACCCTTATTAGAGATGTGTTATTCCTCTATAAGGTAGTGTCGTCATGTGGATTGACAAGTGTTGCAAGTGTGTGTACTTTCCGATGGGTTATTAGACCACCATGTGTAGGGTCGGCCCTGAAATATATATATTATATTGTGGATGTACCCAGCTAGACAAGTCGGCCCCATAAGGTCACTGGGAAAACAGGTTAGTATAAATAGAGATCAAGAGATCTCTATTTAGATCATTTGGAAAGTAACATCTCTCTCACTCAGAAAGTGGCGCACTATCGAGGAGGAGGATCATATGCTTCTAGGAAACTATCTCAAGTGTATTTTGGTTGTAGTTTGGTTGAGCCATTGCTCTCTCTATCTCTGAGGAAGTTGTGGGGTTTTTCACCTTAGGGTTTTCCCCATGGAAACTCTGTGTCTCTTGTCTCTCATGCTTTTGATTCTTGTGATGCTTGTCATGCTTATTGTGATTGTTATGCATTGATATATTGTATATGTTATTCTCTCAATGAAGATCATAGATTATTGTGAATTAATGCTCAAAATTTAACACTGTTGGGCTTTATTTTCTATTTTCTCTTGTTTCAATTGAATTTTTAATTTATCTGCAATGTTTCGCAACTTATCAACTTCCAAAAGTGCTTCTAAGAAATCAAGATATATGACTTCCCCTGTCTTCCTGTCTAAGAGCATATATGACTTTTCAGCAAATAATTGAAAAGTATGTTGAGACGAAGCCTGATTGTCTTGGTTGTACTTGCTATACATATCTTTTCTAGTCTAGAATTTATGAACATTTCCTACTTCCTAAGCCTCTTGAAAAGTATACTCCTGTATCTGAACTTATGGCACTACACATTCACCTTTTTCTTTTCCTTCATCATCTGCAAATGGAATCAAATCCTGTGGTTCATCATACTTAAGCCTTTTCCCTTTTTCTTGTTCTTCCTCTTCAAGATCAATTGCATATTGGAAATTTTTTTTCTCCAATAACTAGGGCGTTGGTTGTAATTTCTATTTCTCTTGTACAATCTCTCGAAACCAAATCTTCTCCTTGTGGAATTGTATTTTCTTTGTTGTAATTTTGTATTGCAAACCAGTTTACTTTTTCTGACATCCATTCTACCTCCTGGTGATCGAAAGCTTTAGTATGATGTGCTTTCCTCCTTTTTGATATGACATGGAGGGGATCATAATTAACAGCCAATTCCTTTCTGAAATCCATTTCTTCCAACAATCTCTCTATGTGCAAAATAGCATACTTATTCTTTACAATAAACGGACCTATTGCAAATGGATATTTGATATCAGTGGCTTTTTTGAAAAATAAGAAATGGTTATCTTCCACAATAAACTTCTGTCTCAAGAATTAAAGGGAAAAAACTCTTAAAGTCAAAAATGTTGGTAGAATACGGCTGGTGTTTAAACCATACAATCTAATTACAGTGTGGTCTTCTGATAAAAACCAATCTCTGGCCACCAAATATGAACTCAATTGCATGAGTGTCTTCATCTCGGGTAATACTCTGGGTAATTTCTCTCCAAAAATCATGTTGTATCTCTGATAACACATAATTCATATAATTAAACATGTTGTCTTCTACAGGACTTTTAAAAAAAAATTCTTGGAAAATGTAATTCTTCCTAGCTGGCGAACAAAACTATCTTTATCAGTGTGACTGAAACCTAAACTGCCTCATACTATGAAATTTCATCATCTGTGAATGAATGCTTTCAGCTAAAAATTCCTCAAACTTGAGATGGGGTGTCTAACTATTTTCACCTTCAAGTTCATTAATTCTCATTCTAAATAGAAAACCTAACTTAAATTCAGTCACCCATGCCTCTGTGTAAAAACCTAAGAAATAATCCAAAAGGGAAAGAATAAGCTGAGTGTTCTCATTACAAAGACTGACATCTATGGGGTAAGGAGTATCAGCAATTTCCAAGTCTGGTTTAAGGCAAGAGGATAAAAATATCTGTCTACTCTCAGGGGAACATTGGCGATATAGATCTAAAATTGATGTTTGACAAAAACTTTCTGCTTCAAGCAATTGGGACGTGGGAACTTCTCGGGCATCTTTTATGATAGAGGGTTCAATTCGACAAACTATTTTGGTTTTGGGACATTCATGACTGCTCGCTCAACGTCCGAATAATAGCACGCACACCAGGACACAAATTCTGGGAATGGGAGAAATTGGTCAGGGAAAAATGACAAAAGGACCGACTGGTTGACTCTATGTACATCTAAACCTTCATCCTACAAGCCTTTCAATTTGACTTTTATCTCTTCTGTTGATAAGCTAATTGAGGTGTCAAAAATATCCCTGTCTCTATCCTCTAGAGCATCTATGGCTTTATCAATGTCTCCATTCTGAACTGTCTCCATCTTTCTCCTTTATAAACAGAATTAAAATATTATTAGATTGAGTTTCAAGGCCCTACCTGCCACTAACAATCAAGCACTTTGTTTTGTTCTGTCGTTGTCTACAGTTCCCATTCATCCATAACCTTCCAACGCTGACAATACAAAGAGGAATGTCAACTTTTGCATGTTTTTCTGCTATATATAACTTATTTTCTTTATCCTCCCTGCATCTTTCTGGGCGCTCATTTTCCTCCTTCATCGATCTCACGTGCTATGATTTGGACCATCATATTTCATGTACTTTTTGCATCTTGATAACTGCTTTATGTCTGTCATCTGATCATTTTCCTTTTTCAAATCTCGATCGTTGGATCTCTATCACTCAATTCAGCCATTTAGTAGTTTACTCTAGAGTATAGAACCTACCCATTTTTTTTAAGGTTGATTTGGGCCCCCGGTCGACCTGTATGTCTCTTCGCAGCTTGCTCCTGTCGCTTTCGGATGCAAAATAGGAGAGATGGAACCCAGCTCTCCATGTAGGCGAGTTTTTTATATTATTTATGCATTGCTATCACTCCTGCATCTCTTGCGGTGTGGAAGCTTCCCTTTCCTTCTATTTTCTTGATCCGTTCTAGGTCATGGTTCGTCGCTGGTTTCTATCTCTATGATCCCTGGTGGCCTCGAATCCCACCACATGTCATCTTTTCTTCCAGTTAAAACCACGGTAATTGGCCCACCATTGATCTGGATCTTGCATGAATCCTGGTTGTGAAACGGTGTGACTTTTAACAAATTCATGAATTTGGCTTGCGTTGATGTTTCATGCAAGATAGATCCGTGAACAAAACCTCAGCCATAGATCTCAGCCTCCTCAGATATGCACCATCCAAGCCCGTGGGCCTCTACCAAAAGTTCGTGGATCCAAAAATTTGTTTGCTCCGTGCATGTCGTATCGGAGAAGTAGTTCTCGAACATCGATCTCCTCCATTGGCCGTTGATCTGCTACTTAATATGCTCGTTGGCTAAACATCTCCCTCCATCTAAAACACCTTACCCTTTTTTCGTGAATCCTGCTCATGAATGTAGATCTTCACCATCGAAGATATAGACCATTTATTTGTGCATATATGTAACTAGAGGCAGACCTATGCAATTTAATTCTCCTTGCAAAGTTTCAGGCTTGGAATTTTGATCATTTCACCCTTGAGGCCGTGAATACCTACCCAGATGATTCTCCATTCTTTTTAGAAATTGAACCTCCCGGTTTCATCCGAGACAACGCTAGTGCTAACATCGACAAGCTAAATGGGCAAGCTAAAATTCAGTGGTGAACTATTATGAAAAGAATATTTGGAATCAAAAGGGTCGAGTGACCCTTCTTGCAGTGTCCAACTATTATGAAAATAATATTGGGAATAAGAAGGGTTGGCCGACCTCTCAATTACGAGGCAATTTTAAAAATAGAACACCTTGGAAGTTTTAACATATAAAAATGATTTCTCCCGACTTCCATTTCCTGACAAGAAGGATCAGCCGCCCCTTCTTTTTGTACTTATTTGTGAAAACCTTTATCCAACAATTCGGCCATATCCATAATGGAGAACACAAGAAGGATCGACCGACCCTTCTTGCAGTGGCGAACTATTATGAAAAGAATATTTGGAATAAGAAGGGTCAAGCAACCCTTCTTGCAGTGTCGAACTATTATGAAAATAATATTAGGGATACGAAGGGTCGGCCGACCTTTCAATTACGAGGCAATTTTAAAAATAGAACACCTTGGAAGTTTTAAGATATTAAAATAGTTTCTCCCGACTTTCGTTTTTCGACAAGAAGGATTGGCTGCCCCTTCTTTTCGTAGTTAATTGTGAAAACCTTTATCCAAGAATTCGGCTATATCCATAATAGAGAACACAAGAAGGATCAACCGAGCCTTCTTGCAATGTCAAACTATTATGAAAAGAATATTTGGAATAAGAAGGGTCGGTCGACCCTTCATTTACGAGGGAATCGTAATAATAGAAAACCTTTGGCAAAGAGCGCATGCTCTTTCTTTGAGAATACTTCCTCTTTCCAGCATAGTCTTTGAAGCAAGACATCTATAAATTTTGTTTTTTAAATGTTGATATCTAGTATCCTAGGGTGGCACGTGGAATGATCATATTGTGACACATGGCATATTTGATTTGGTACATTGAGTATTAGAAATATAGTCTAATTATAATATTGGCATATTTTCTCCTATGAGCACCGATGAATTTGGCAGTTTGAGTATATTGGATCATATTTTAGTATTTCGGTAGTAACTCTGAGGATAATTACTTGATTTTAAGTGCAGCGGATAAACCACTTCTAAAGGCTAATTATTCTTAAGCACAATTAACTAGTAATTAAGGTGTTAATTACAACACTTAACGACAGTTAGTGCACAAATGACTACACTTATCAGAAATTCAATTTTGTAACAAATAACCATCCATTATCAATCCCAATGGCTATAAGTTGTATCTTTCCTTTTATAAAACTTTTAGTGATGAAAATGAAAAAATACAACTTTTTGTTGACCAAGTGGAAATTTGGAAACAAAACAATTTTGTTGCTTAAAATTGCCAAATAGGGAAATTTAGAAATCAATTTTGTCTACTATCAACCCTTGAGAACATCCATCATTCTGAACACTATTTCCCATGTTTACTCCTTGTGCCTTGACTGCTGCAAGGCCCTTCTCGTTTATTCTAATTATTTCTCCTGCCCATCCTTGCCTTGGTGACCATGCCCATATGATGATATTTACATCGATCTTCATATTTTTTTCTGCACCTACAACCCATTGTTGTTGTCCATCTAATCATTTTCTGTACAAGACCTTCAGATCCTTCGATGCTCCTGTTGGCTTCCACCATTGCACCTCTACTTTGTAAGACCCAACAGTACTAGCATCTGACTCCTGATAAACATCACCAATTGCCTTACCCAAACAGATTGCACAATCTGGGTCTGGTGATTTCACAATGAAGATTTGGCCCTTTACAACATCCACTCTTGGACGCAATTCATCTCTAGGCTTGTTGCATAGCGGTCCAACATAGCAATCCTGCAAAGCAGGGCCATTTTCCTTCAAATATGCATCCATAATTTCATGTTTAGATCTTGTAGGTTCACTATGAATATCACGGCTTGTCGATGGCCAAAAGTTAGTTGATGACTGATCAACACTCTCGAAGGGACTGTCCAAATATTTAAGTACAACCTCCCAATAATTTAACTTGGGACGCCAAAATTGTTGACCTCCCTTCTCAATCCCTCCATTCCAAAATGAAATATATGTTTCTAGTCCTTTTTTTATTTCGTCAATGTCCAAAGGACTTTTTGATTACATATTTAATAACCTAGGCTGTCCCACTGGCAAGTCTGCTCTACCATCTGGCAATGACCGCCAGATTTTAAGAGGAGATGACCAATCTTCATCCCAAAGTGATGCCTTCCATTGCATGACTGGAATGTCATCTATGAGCTGAAATTTAAAAAACTGGCATTTTTTGATACTGACGATCTTGGCATTTCCATCCAAAAGGTGGGGTATCACAAAACTCTTAAAATTGTAAAGTTCATCAATTAGATAAGGGACAAAGGAATTTTCATCTTCACATGTCCTATACGTAACCATAATTTCCGAGAGAGAAAATATATCCTTGCGCATTAGCTTTGCTAATAACCTGCCAAAAGTTCCATCTATGTCTTCATGGGTGTGTCTGACTGGGAGGAATCCACTTCAACTTTATCGAACACTCTCCTTGTTGTTAAAAGAGATAAAAATGCAAATACAAAGCAGTTTTTGTTATCGCCTGAACAATTATCCATTTGCAACAACAATATGCGTGGTAGTTTTCTATTTGGCATGCATTAATTAGTACCATCAACACACATTACATCATCTTGCATTACATCTTGTCTGTATACCGAACACTTTTCATATGAGTCTGATTGCAATAGAGCATCATGCAATTGGTGCTTAGGTGTTCCACCTTTGTAGAGCAAATCACCATACTTATCACCCACTGGTTCTTCAAGACACTTCAAGCATTTAGCTAGGGATGTCACAGTGAAATTCGATCCCATCTCTAAAAATGAGAGGTTGAAATGACCAAAACCCCCAGTCTGGTGCCCATGGGTCAACATTCCAATCAATGATATGGGAATATTCATAACATTACTAAAATCTTTTTCCTTCTTACCCATCCTTGGAATGGAAGTCTTTGACTTTTCCATTTTGTCATGAACAATACTGAGATAAATCTTTAGATTTTGCTGGGAAGCCGACCTGTGAGCATAATAGATCTAGCGACAATTTGAGACGTATTTATTATGGGCATCCTAATTTGCTCGCAACTTTTCCACCTCAGCTGGATCAATGGTCCCCTTAAGCCTATCCTTTATTGTAATGCACTTAGTACACCTTGCAAAGTTGTTTGATTTAGAAATTTTAACATCTAGAAAATCTTCTCTCATCACCTTGCTAAAGGAGGATTGTGATACTGGAGGCAAAGCGATTCCTGTGATTTCATCATTATCCATTTTTTGCAGTAAACCATGGGATATATTAGCGGGCAATAATTTCATGTTTGTCCTTGTTCCATCGTTACTGATTATTCGTGTAAGATGTAGAGATTTGTCTGAATTCTCTACTACAATTTTATTAATAGTAGCTACTAGTGCAGTAGTGTTCGCCCTAGATTTTTCCAAGCCACTGTTATCGTGCATAGCTCCCACATCACCATTCATGAACATTCTTTTATAATTGAAGAAACTGCTTTTTTCTATCCAATGGCATTTATAGCATGCATTTTGACAGACGTCTACTATGTCTAATCTCATTGTAAAAAAACTTCTTTTTCTGTCATCTCCTTCTTTGGCCATAGGAGCATTTGATCCCAAAGAATTCATAACAAACTATCTTTTTGAATTTCCATTCATACTATCAAATTTCTTTGCACATTCAACTATCGATCCATGTGGAATTTTTTATATACAAATATTTGAGCAACAATGTTCGGTGCCAATGTTTGAAAGGAATGCACCCAGATTTATTGCAGGCCTATAAGGTACCGATCTTGAATCTCTTTTGGAAATTTTAGTTCTAGCTTGCCGCTTTACGGAATTGTATGGCTTTGTTCCATTAACTTTAACATCTGTATATTCACAATGAGGAGTACCTGGAAGGACCATCTGTAAAGAACATTCTTAAAAAACATTCCAAAAGTTGACCATTTCTTCGTCTGCTTTCTTTTTTAGTATAACATCCAAAGGAACATTATCGAGGTCAAGCAAATTGTTTGTAGGCCATCTTATAATGGATCCTTCAAATACACCACAATCCTCGCAATTGCATAAGACTTTATGAACTAAAATACCAAACTCACTAGCATCTAGTGCTTTGAATTGTACAATGTCTCCCTCAAAAACATTTGACACTATTCCCCAAGCAACATACTGTGGCTTTAAAGAACATTGATGTATCAAATTAATTGTTTGTCCCAACAACCTTTCATTGTGATTTCTCTTAATACTTTCAAAGTAGATTCATATTGATTATTGTTGAAATTTTTTGCAAAAGAAAGCAATGTTTCTGTATTAAAATCTATGATTCTCTTAATTGGCCATACAACAATAGCTCCACTGCTCAACCCTGGACAACATGCCATACAAGAAAGCACCACTTCATCCACCAGAATAACAAAGTTGAAGTCACCCAAAACTGTTCCCCCAACAAAATCACTCCCGCTCACATTTGTTACAACACCTATGGAAATGCAATCCTTTCTTTCTGAACACTTATGTAACAACTTAACTTTTCTCAGAATAAAAGAAGATTTATTCTCAGTTGTTATGATATGTGCTACACTCATCGAAGTAGAAGCTGCTATATCATTGACCTCATTCTCAGTTGTTATCATATGTGCTACACTTGTAGAAGTAGAAGTTGGTATATCATTCACCTCATTCTCGCGAAGAGCAAACCCAATCTGGTTAATGATCTCAAATACAGGCCATTGAATATAATCACCAACTACCTCTGACAATGTATATGCACCTTCTGGTTGATAGGGTAATGGAAGACTTGCATTTAAAGACTTGGTAACATTTACAATGATACATCTGCCCTTAATTCTGATATTATGAAAAAAAATTCTTTCTGGAAAAGAGATTCCTTCAACAACTTTCAATCCATTTAAAAGTAGGCCCACACATTGTTGAGTACCAAAATCCATTTCATAAATGATATCTAAAATATAAAATAACAGGACACATTATTCAGAACCAAAATCCAGTTCATAAGCATTTTATGAAATATAAAATAACAGGAGCACATTAACAATCATATTTATTTTAAACAAAGATATAACATAAATTATAATATATAAAAAAATGTCTGTCCGAACTTCCAATTTTCCGAATGGTAGGATCGAACGCCACTTCTTGTAGAAGAAGCAAACACAAGATGGATCAAAAGATCCTTCTTGTAGTCATGAAAGATTACGAAAACATTACTGGATAGAAGAAGCTTCTCCCGCCCGTTCATTTATGACGGAATATTAAAAATATTCAACCTACGAATGCTAGGGTGCCAATTCATGTATTTCTAAAATTGTTAACAAGGGAAGAATACTAAGCATAGTAAGGGTCGGACGACCCTTCATTTACGATATAAATTTAAATATATTTAATCTACGAATGCTAGGTCGTCAATACATGTATTTCCAAAATTGTGAACAAGGGAAGAATACTGAGCACAACAAGGGTCGGCTGACCCTTCATTTACGATATAAATTTAAATATATTTAATCTACGAACGTTATGTCGACAATTCCTGACTTCCAACTTTCGTTGTAAATATTAGGGAGTCGACCCAGACATCATCTAAGTTCTAACATATAAAAATGTATGTCCCAACTTCCATTTTCCAAAGAGAAGGAATGGCCGCCCCTTCGTTTAGGAGATAATTGTGAACAACTATATCCAGCAGGTCACCGATATCCAGAATGGCGAACGAAAGAAGGATTGACTGAACCTTCTTGCATTCTAGAACTATTATGAATACAATGCTAGGCAGAAGAAGGGTCAGCGGCCCCTTCTTTTTTTTTGTAAGTAAGAATTTTTTGTATTAAATCAAAGAGGAATTATAGAAGGAACAAGTTGTCCGATAGTCAGACTGTTGATAAATATGTAACTTCGGAATGTATTTCACATATATGTATATTGTATTCCTATAGAGATGTTATTATTCCCCTATACGGAAGTGTCGTCATTTATATTGTAAGTGTTGTAACTTATACTTGATGGGTTATTAGACCACCTTGTTGGGGTCGGCCCTGTATAAGTCATGTGGGTCAAAGGGTTATTAGACCACCCTAGTGGGGGTCAGCCCAGTCAGCATTATGTTAAGTGGTTAAGTTGAGGCCAACCTAGTTGAGTAAAGGTCAAGTCAAGTCAGTGTATAAATAGAGAGTGTGTCTCTCTCATTTTACACATTCTATTCTCTCACTCACACTTTGGAGAGTGGCGCACTTGTGGAGGAGGAGGATCTGCTGTTAGGAGAAGACTATCTCTTGTATTCTGGTTGTATCATTGCTCTATCTATCTCTGAGGAAGTTATTGGGGTTTTTCACCTTTATGGTTTTCCCCAAGTAAACTCTGTGTCTCTTGTGTGCTTGCATTATTGTTTCCATGATTGATATGCTGTAGATTTGTTGTACATGTTATTCTCTCAATTAAGATCCTAGATCAGATTGAAGTAAATTCTAAACAGTTAACATGGTATCAGAGTGAGCCTGAAAGAATGCATGATATGGCATGTATGACACTTGTTGCACTTACGATGCTAGGGCTTGATATAGCAAAAACCCGTCATCGTAGCACTTTCGCTATAAATCCATTTTGGAAAAAATTTCAGATCTGAAACTTTTACAGGTCGAAGACCAGATCCCCGTGTACCTTGTGTCCAAAGGAAAACCTCTAATTCGTTGTACTTTGTGATTTATGATCTGTACAATATAGGGTTTCTGCCTCTTCCAGATCTAAGTCAAAATTAGGTGACCTTGGGAAAAAGGTCATAACTTGGGCTAGGAAGCTCCAAATGAAATTTTTTAAAAAGTGACACGTAGTACACAGCCTGTACTATCTCAAGAAAATGTTTCAGAGGCCGAAGTTGAACCAGTGACATGTGCCATGTCGTACCAATTCGCTCTCCTGTATTATCCCATAAATAGGTCACGTTGTTTCACTTGGAATAAATCTCTCTCAGAGAATCCAATTGAGATCAGACCTGTCGGGATGGAAAGATAACAGTTCAGGATATCTTAGGAAATGTTTTCAAACCCTTTGGATTGAAAAGTGTAGAGTTACACCAGAAACAATCAGGTACATATTTTTGTCAAAATAGAATTATTTTTTAGCACCTTCATTCATGGCTTCGAGAATTTAGGGTTTCGGATAAAGTTGGAATTTTTGTAATCGAATACCATAGCTAAATGATACTCATCAAAATAAAAATTTAGATACCAAGATCAGAATTTTTGGTTGGGCAGAAGGCCGGGCTTGATCAGACCCTACTTCGGGACTTTGATCAGAAAAGTGGAAAATTAGGGCTTCTGCAAAAATGGGAATTTTGAAATCTGTGACCACGGCAAGAATCTCCTCATAAAAATAGAAGCTTATAGCTTTGGATCAAACCTTTTGATTGGGTAGAAGAGTGGGCTTGATCAAACCCCAGTTCGGGGTCACGTCCAGTGAATCCAAAAGTTTCAAAGGAAAAATTGAGGAGTGAAACTTTGCAGTTCTCAAATTCTGAATATACTAGCTTGATCAGCTCATCACGACGCATATTTCTATCCTTTCGGAAGTTTGAAATTCAAAGTTTGAATTTTTTAGGTTTCTCTGACAAATCCTATTGTAGCTCTAGGTCCAGTTCTTGCAAATCAAGTGGATTGGGTTAATCCTAGAACAAGTTGGATTGGTCACCTGTATAAGTGAAGAAGTTCCTGTTTCAGAGGGAGATGAGGATAAGGCCTTACATAAGAAGATTACAAGCGATCTTGACAGGTATGACTCATTGAGGTATGTTTCGAGATTTGTTCATGTTTAAGTTTATGGTATGTTTGTCTTCATGATTATTATGGTTAGTACAATCTTGATTTGAGATTTGTCGTGTCACCTTAACAAAATTATGAATGCATGATAGAAGATATTCATTGGTTAGGGTGTTGACACTTATGATTGTACTAATGCATTATGGTGTTGTAGGAGGTTTATGTTGTCTGCTAACATAAAAGGTACACCAAGAATGACAAATCATGTTCTACTTCAAGAACATATGATCATGGTGACATGAAGACAAAGATTCATCCATTGTCATGGATCACATAGAAGATCTACTTATGAGGTATGTATAACTTGGTTCTACAATGGTTAACTTATGAGACATGCAGGTTACTAGCACAAGTCACTGAAGAGAACTAGAAGACATTAAGCGGGTATGTTAGACATATCTAGCTAGCATGCTAATCCAGGTATGTTTTTCCTATATCAAGCTAGAATCCTACCTTGTGTTAGGATCTTATACTGTTGTGTTGTTGATAATGATTATTTATGAAGTCATAGGTTTGAATAGTCATGGTTGTATGCATATTATGTTTCTTACCATAATTGATGATATGACTAACCAGAAGAATCATGAAGGTATAGGTTTGAGTAATCACGGGTTTATGCATTGATGATTTAACTAATCAGAAGAGTCCTATGATCAAATAAGAATATGCATGAGTAAAAGAAGACTTCTTTGAAACCTTGAATACTAATGTTTATTATCTGTGAATGATCATGACTATACATGTTTAAGACTATTTTGTTTTGATAGTATTAAGATTATACTAATAAATGTGTGATTATGTATGAGACCTCAAGGATAACACAATGATGATACTAATAAGTATGCATAGTGATTAAGGATGGATGTAAGTTCAAGGACAGGTAATCCAGGAAGCAAAGATTAAGAGGGAGCACACTCCAGTTGTTCTTGCAAGAAAGCAAAGGAGCACACTTCAGTAGTTTCTGCAAGGATGCAGATATTCAAAGGGAGTTGACCACTTCTCACAATCCACATCAGAATGGAGTTGCAAAGATTCAAAGGGAGTCCACCCAGCAACCAAACAAAGATAAGTATTTGAATTGTCATTTCTTACATAATGTTATTCAATAATGTATATACTGATGTTTCTAGAATTAGGTTGTGCATTATGCATATTCGAATAGTTGCATTGATGAACAATATACTACTAATATGCATGGGTAAGTGGCCTATGGCACTGTACAACATTCCATTGCTACTTATCTAGAATGAAACCTCTTTGATGACATGTTGCGAGTTGTGCACACTCTTAACAATGTTCTGGTAGAGATTGGAAGGCATCTAGAAATTTATGGGATATGGATAAATGTTGTATTGAAGCATTGGCTAAGATAATTGCATGACTGTATGACATATTTCTTTATGTGTAAGAATTTGTTCTGAAAACTATGAGATGTTTTCTAATCATGCAATTTAACTTGTTGTGTAGGAAAGATTGTATGCCATCACCTACAAAAGAAGAACTACAACATTTGTTCAGCAACAAAATTATCTATTGAAGATATTGAAGTACCTAGTATATGGGAAGAATGCCATGATCCGTCGATCATGAAGAATGATGTTTGGGATGTAGTCCCAAAACCTGAATGGAAGTTTGTTATGACTTCCATATGGATCTATCAAGATAAAGCATGCTGTAGGTGGTAGCATAGAGACTTTTGCTCCTGTAGCCAGATACACTTCCGTTAGATCCATACTTGCTCTGGCTGCAATGATGAAGTGGAAGATACACCAGATGGATTTCAAGACAACCTTCTTGAATGGTGTATTTGAAGAAGAAGTGTATGTGGAGAAGCCACTTGGTTCTGAGACACATGACAGGGAGTCATATATGTGCAAAACTTGGCATGGTAGGATAAACAGCTTTCTATCCAGTTTGGGCTTTACCAAGAGTAAAGCGGATTCCAACCTTTACTACAAGGTTGAGGAAGGCAATCCAGTGATTCTACTTTTGTATATGGATGACCTGTTCGTAACAGGTGAGGATAGATTGATTGCCAACATGCAACGGAAGCTTGCTGTCGAGTTCGAGTTGAAGAACTTGGGGATGATGCACTATTTGTTTTTGGCATGAAGGTGTGGTAGAGTGCAAATGGAATCTTCCTTGGACAAGGGAAGTATGCAGTAGAGATCCTGAAGAGATTCGGGATGATGGATTGCAAGGCCATGGCCACACCCATGGCATCGAATCTGAAGCTTCTATGTGATGCTTCATCTGAGCCAGTTGATGTCTCTATGTATCGTCAGATGATTGGGTCCTTCATGTACCTGATGAACACGAGACCAGATATTTGCTTTGCAGTGAACACATTGAGCCAGTTCCTGACGGATCCGAGGAGTGTTCACCTGGTTGTTGTAAAGCATGTTCTGAGGTACCTGAAGGGTACAGTGGATTATGTGCTCAAGTGTGAAGCGAATCAAAAGTTTAACCTGCAGGGTTATGTTGATTCAGATTGGGAAGGCAGTGCTGCAGATAGGAAGAGCACATCTTGGTGCTACTTCAGTATGGGATTAGGTGTGATCTCCTGGTTTAGCAGGAAGCAGTCCTGCGTAGCACTGAGTACAGTTGAGGTAGAGTATGTTGTATCCTGTTCAGCTAGTTGTGAGGAAGTATGGCTATGGAAGCTACTGTCTGAGTTATTTGATCTCCCATTGGATTCTACTGGTATCTTTTGTGATAACCAGAGTTGTGTGAAGTTGTCCGAGAACCCTGTGTTTCATGACAAGTCGAAGCACATAGAGATCAAATATCACTATATCATGGATATGGTGCAAAGAGGAGCTGTGAAGATCCTGTATGTTGCGATGGATGAGCAGATTGTAGATGTGCTGACAAAGCCACTAGCCAGGGTGAAGTTCGAGTACTTCAGGGAGAGGCTTGGTGTTCCTCAGATCAAGGACACTTCAAGGAAGAAGTGATGGACACATTTGCTGAAGCCATTCCAAGCATGTTGGAAGGAGGATCCTTCACATGGCTGTGGATGTAAGTGTTGGATGATGAGCATCACGATGATGTTCTAGTTCATGCTTTGTATGATCAGTTAGATCATTTATATGTATGTATGTATGTATGCATCATGTTGGATGCTGGATATGATCAATTGGATCATTTATATGTATGTACGCATCATGTTGGATGTTGGATATGATCGATTGGATCACTTGTATGTATTTTGTATATGCATCATGCTGGATGCTTGGACCATGTATCTATATATGTATCAGGTGGATACATTGTATGATCAGGTAGATCATGTATGTTGATGGATACATTGTGTGGATCATGTATCTATGTATCAGGTGGATACACTATGTATGATGATATGTATCAGGTAGATACTTGGTGTGCATCAGGTGGATGCATTGTATGATCAGGTTGATCATGATGATGAGCTTCAGGATGTTGCTCCAGATGATATGTACCAGGATGGTACAAGTGATGATGATCAGTATGACCATGGGCATCAGGATGATGCCTCATGCGATGATGATCCGTTGGATCATGAGTATTAGGTTGATACTTGGAGGTCAGAGATGATATGTGGCAGGTTTTGCAAATAGCATGTAATGAGTCCTGGGAGATCTTGCCGATCATGCTACGGCACATAAATGGTCCTGGGGTACTCTTTCTGGTATTGCTATGTAGTATGTAATCAGTCCTCAGATATCCGATAGGTTGAGCTGTGTGCTTGTAATTAGTCCTGGGATGAGGTATTACTACGGAGACATGTAATAAGTCCTAGAGATCCGAGAGGTTGAGCTGTGTGCTCATAATTAGTTCTGGGATGCTCTTTAGAGATCTTGCCGGTCTTGCTACGGCACATAAATGTTCCTAGGATGCTCTTTAAAGGTTTTCTCTATCCATATGTAATCAGTCCTGGAGATCCGAGAGGTTGAGCTGTGTGCTCGTAATAAGTCCTTCGATGCTCTTTAGAGATCTTGCCGGTCGTGCTGCGGCACATAAATGTTCTTGGGATGCGCTTTAAAGGTATTGTGGAGGAGATGCATGTAATTAGTCCTGGGAGATCTTTCCGGTCGTGCTTAGGCACATAAATGTTCCTGGGATACTCTTTCCGGTATTGCATCCGCACATAAAATTAGTCCTAAGAGGCCACCTCTATCAAACCATTCGCACAGATGATGAAGACCTGCAAGTGGTGGGCCTACATCTAGTATGAAAAAGGACTGGCTCTATAGAAATTCCTATGACGAGAAGATTAAGAGATTGATTGAGATAGCAGCAGCAGTGATGATGATGATGACTCGATGACGATTATCCAGTGACGATGATCCAAAGAAGATGACTTGTGCTAGAAGACCTGTGTCAAGAAATACCTTCCTAGTTAAGAGGGAGTGTTGATGTATATGTAACTTCAGAATGTATTTCACATATATGTATATTGTATTCCTATAGAGATGTTATTATTCCTCTATACGGAAGTGGTTGTATTCCTATAGAGATGTTATTATTCCTCTATACGGAAGTGTCGACATTTATATTGTAAGTGTCGTAACTTATACTTGATGGGTTATTAGACCACCTTGTTGGGGTCCGCCTTGTATAAGTCATGTGGGTCAAAGGGTTATTAGACCACCCTAGTGGGGGTCGGCCTAGTCAGCATTATGTTAAGTAGTTAATTTGAGGCCGACCTAGTTGAGTAAAGGTCAAGTCAAGTCAGTGTATAAATAGAGAGTGTGTCTCTCTCATTTTACACATTCTATTCTCTCACTCACACTTTGGAGAGTGGCGCACTTGTGGAGGAGGAGGCTCTGCTGCTATGAGAAGACTATCTCTTGTATTCTGGTTGTATCATTGCTCTATCTATCTCCGAGGAAGTTATTGGGTTTTTTCACCTTTATGGTTTTTCCCAAGTAAACTCTGTGTCTCTTGTGTGCTTGCATTATTGTGTCCATGATTGATATGCTGTAGATTTTCTATACATGTTGTTCTCTCAGTCAAAATCCTATATCAGATTGAAGTAAATTCTGAAAAATTAACACAGACTTGTTCATCAAAACAAACCATCTAACTACTAACCCATAGACTCCGGCATCATTAACCTTGCGGTAGACAATTATCACCAAAACAGATAAGAAGCTTTCATTCAACTAACCATCCCTATCCTCAGAAGCTTTGGAACAACAAAAATCACTACCTATCCCAAAAGTCGTTGAACTGGAGATATTCTTAGCATAGGTACACATGCCCGAAATAAAAAAGCACAACAAAATGATACTACATCCATTAGGCAAGATATACATTTAGGAAAAGACAATCTAACTTAACAATCGACCCTCCCTTAATAAAAAGACTTGCAATTTGGAAAAACAATTCCAAATCAAGATCAACGAAAATTCAAGGAGCATCAGGAGAGGTTGCTAGATGGGGGAAGCTGGAAGACGAAGAAGGATACGGGGGAGGTTGCAGCTCCATTTCTTGGAGAAGAAAACCCCACTTCCAGTTCAACGCACGAGTCTCCTCCAGGTTATGTTGCACCATAAGTGGCAGCGCCGCTTGCTCTCTAGGGGTTTGTCTGTCACAGATGGCTAAACCGACAAGGTTCTTCATCATAATCCAGTATAGACTAACACGCCCAGCCATATTTCCTAGATCCATAATCCAATTCTTCAACGGTTTGTGCTCCCCCAGTAGCGTCTCCCTATTCAACCTCAACCACCATTGATGCTCATAATCACGGATATCCCTCTCAATCGCCCTAGGAACATTAAGAACAAAAGCATTAGCCTCTTGGCAAGCATGCATACATGCTCAAGAAAAGACACCACCCAGCTCCCCCGAGGACTCCCCACGGCTTCTCTTCCTAAATTTTCGACTAGTATCAGTATCTGCCTCCACTTGGCAATTGGTGTCCGCTGGATCTTCCAACTTTCTACCAGAGTCTTGCTCCATAATCAAACTACCAAACAGATCTTGCATGCATGCAAAGGAATAGCAATGACAATCCCAGATGCCACCCTGCTCCTTCATATAAAAACGTTTTCCAGCTACTGTCATGATTAGGCTAGTACCTCCTATTAACTGAAGGAGGTACAAAGGGTGACACTCACCCTTATGAACACTCATTGCTCTTAAATTTTCTTTCATCATTCCCCCACCCGAAGTACTCCCACCGAGATTGGATAAGACTGCTCCGCATCCAATTAATAAAATGAAAAGAGGGTTATGTGTCCCGGCCAACTTCCTCCTGATGTAACCTCCCATGTTCAGCATGAAAGATCATCATGTCATTGTCATGGGTAGCTCTGCAGCTGTTCCGAACAACCAAGTCCGTCAGATCCTCCCACATATTAGCACTGGTTACCATGTGAATCCCACTACCGAAGTTGGCCAGCACACCAGCTAATTTATTTCCACTGCGTTTGACATGGGAGAAAGAATTCACCAAACCGTGAGAAAATAAAGATGACAGGTCTTCCAATTTACCTTCCAACTGCCAGGACGATGCCGCCTTGGAACTAGATTAAACCTATGAATAATACTGAGCACGGCTAAGTTATAACATATCAAATTGTTTTCCCTGACTTCTGTTTTCCGAGAAGAAGGATCGTTTAGTAGATAATTGTGAAAACCCTTATCTAGAAATTGAATGATATCTAGAATCCTGAAGACAAAGAAGGATCGACCAACCCTTCTTGCAGTCTCAAGCTATAACGAAAAGAATATTGGGAAGAAGAAGGATCGTCTGCCCCTTCTTTTACGAGGTAATTGTAAAAATAGAACTTGGAGAAAGAGCGGCCAATCTTTCTCAGTGAATTGTAAAAAATAGAACTTGGAGAAAGAGCAGTTGATCTTTCTCTGTGGATATTTCCACTTTTTAGCAAAATGTGTGAAGCAATGTTCCTATGAAATATGTGTTTGGAGTGCGAATATCTACTTTAGCCACTCCAAAAAACTTATCCCTAGAAGAAGGAGCGGACGCTCTTTCTCCTCGGCATCTACTTCCAACACCCCGAAAGGGAACAACTTGATGAAAGAGAGACCTCGCTTTCTCTAACAGAATTTCGACTTGATAGCAAACTCTTTGTGGCGAAACTTCTGTAAAAATTTTCGTTCCAATGTCAAATTCTAGTCTCCAGGGTGACACATGGAATGCTCAGATTGTGCCACATGGCTTTGATTATTCATTAATGACAGTCTGTAAATTTCCTTCCTTTCTCTGTTAATTGTTATTTCCAGTAAATCTTTTCCATTGTGTTACTCTTCATGCTTGGATGAAAGTAATCTTAAATCAGAATTCATATGTTTATGCTCTGGTTTATCGCATCTAAGTATTCACCATTTTTATGCTAAAATTGATATTGGATTCATTTATGACCAATGCCCAATATTAATGGACTGTTTTCTTTTCTTCATTATCAACCTGCAAACTAAGACAAACAAGGGTATTCACCAATTTTCATGAATTTTCTGCTAAAATTCACTTAATTTTAAGAACATTTTTATCAACTTTATCTCTTCAGCTAAATGCCTTGGTATCGTATGAAATACTCAAATGTGTTCTCATTGCATCCAACAATTTGATTCATAAACCATGTCCAACTACCTAATACATGGGACTTTTCTATAGTGAATATTAACTGCAAAATGATATTAAAAAGAAAAAACATGTTTCAATTTTCCGAGTTCATTTTTCATTATCTTTTTCCAACAAACCTTGCCAAATGCTAGAGGATTTGCAGAAAACACTACACCACCAGACAGAAAACGTATGCAAGTTGGCGGCAATCCTGTAATGCACGATTTTGGAAATATAACGATGTGAATTCATATTAATGGACTGTAAGAAGATAACTACCCAGAATTGAAGGAAATAAATTATGGAAATATGAAGAAGACAGACAAGGGTGGAAGGAAATCTAAAGAATCTAAAATGTTCAACGACTTTAAATTACTGTGAACTTGAAACTGTCATTAGATTGATTTTTGACAACCATGGAAAATATGTATTTTTAGCCCGAAGACTAAATAAGCATGCTCTGTTACAGATTTAGATTTAGGGTTTGAATAATATAAATACCTTCCAATTGAAAAACTAGCAGTGGATTCTTCAAACCAATCTTACTGCTCTACCCACCCAACACTCTTCTTGGTACTACCTCAGCAAAAGCAAACCTTGGTCCTCAGAGAAAACAAAGCTCCAAACTCGCAACCACATAGAGTTTGAACTTTAAGTTTCAATGTTCTGTGGTGGGGTATCATCACACAGTATCAATGCAGAAACGTTCGTGACATTAATTATCACAGTGTGGTGGGATATCATCTATATGTCATGACACATAAACACAATCCATCATAAATGTGATGAGATTATTCACATGAGTGATACAATCCATCATTTACCATTAGCATCATATAAACCATTTTAAACGGCGGAAAAGATCGCCTCCATGCCAACAAACAAACCATTTTAAATGGTGGAAAAGATCACCTCCGCCAAGGCACAAATGATTTTAAATGGTGGAAAAGATCACCTCCGCCAATGTACAAACCATTTTAAATGGCGGAAAAGATCAATCGGGTGGCGAAAGATCAAGGGTCCCATGTCAGTTCCGTATCCCCAACATTTGCACTAGGACGGAGAGATGGGTGGTTGTGGAATCTGAAACCGCTCTCCACGTGGCAGCACCACATGATTTCGCAAGTTGGAAGGGCGATAAGGAAAACCACCTTCCTCCATTTGCGAAACCACCTTCGCCCATCCTTCACGGTTGCTGACACATGTGGATATGATGTGGCTGGTCCCTTATATTATAGTTGTAACCAAAACCAAAGAGTCTGCCTTACAGTTGATTATATAAGGCAGACTCTTTCTAAAGTGGATCCTTTTAGAATTTATAGTCCCTATAGTCGTGGCTATATGTATAAAGTTTTTAGTTTCGTGCCAACTATGATTAAAATGTAGTAGAATATTATATGTTTACAAGACATTCTATGCTAGGGTATTTGCAAAGGTGTATAAATAATTAAATTTAAATTATTATAAAATAAAAATCAAGATAATTGTTATTTAAATGTAATATATGAATTTAGTTTTAAAGTAAGATTTAAAACTATTCCCAATTAGTTAAAAGTTTTTTTTATTCATAAAGTAAATAGTAAAATATATCAATTTACTTTGTTTTATTTAATATATAAAAGTCAAAATAGATTTTCATTTATTATTGTTTACGGTAATTGCAATTCAACGTAGGGACAAGTGAATACTCTAGAATGGGTGGTAGATAGAGATTAGTGCATGTAGCTAGGGCTTTACCCCTAGCTTGTGCAAATGAGCACCTACTAAGGAGAATGGACTCCTTAGTAGTAGTTCAGTAAATGTAAATTATTTAAGCTAAAACAAAAATGAAAAAACTACTTTAAACATTGCATGAGACATAAACAAAAGATATAACAAATGGTTTTGTATTGATATTACCTCCAATGTGGAGGTTGATGAAGCCCTTGCAATGACCAAGAGGGTTGGTCCAAGCTCCAATATGCTCCTTCTCCTTCTCCAATGATGGGAATGGGCCAAAAGTGGCTCTCAAGGTGAAAGTAGTTCAATGGTGAACTAGGGTTTCGAGAGAGATTTTGGCAGAGTAAGGGTGCTTGTGATTGTGGATGTGGAATAAGGGATCTCCATCACCTATTTATAGTTTTTTGGTGGTGGAGTGCTGACCCATGGTTTTAGGAAACACATGGTTTTGGGCAGCTGTATAGGGTTTTTTCCTCTTTTTCCTCATTATTTTATATTTTTTATTCCCTTTTTACGGGATTTTTGCTATTTTTGGAGGAAAAGGGGGGTTTTTAGCCTTTTTGAGGCTATTTTGAGGGTTTTATGGCCTTTTGGAAGCATTTTAGGCCTTTTGGAGGCTTTTTAGTGGGATTTTTGGGGTTTTTAAGGGAAATATGGTAGGAAAATGGACAAATGAGCCATATAATGTGGTAGATGAGATAGTGAACAATTTTTGGGTGTTAACAGATTGCCCCCTGATGTGCGAGGGCAGGAGCTCATCGTATGGCCGATGGACATCATAAGTCATGAATGGTTTTCCTGGGTGTGGAGAAAAGAGAAGAAACAAACTGAAGCCCGGAACAACGATCCCGAACAACTGCAAGAACTAAAAGTAGATATCCTCAAAAATGGATGAGGAATCATCTGATCATATGGACGAGGCGGGCATACCCATGCTCGTATCAGGATATAACATAACAATAACAATGGGGTCCAAAAAATGGGGACCTGAAATATACATGACCTCAAATACTGACTGAGGAATAATCTCAATATATGGACGAGGCGGGCATACCCATGCTCGTATCAAGATACATAACATAACTGTGAGGCCCAAAAAAGGGGGACCTGTAAGATACATTACCACTGTGTACATCATAAGAGTCCAGAGGGGACACAAAATCTGGGACATACTGCTGAGCTGACCATGTAGTAACTGAAGAACTGGTGCACTGGAACATCAATAGTGCAGCTGACTGGGGTACCAGAGGAACTGATGAGCTACTGGATCATAGTGACTGGGATCAATACGCTCCATGGTACACTGGACTGGAACTGAAATGGGTACTCAAGGAAGCATATAGCTGGATGGCTTCCGAATACAATCGCCAACGCAGCCCGGACATCCACGGGAACATATAACTGGATGTTCCGAAGTGACTCACCAATGTGCTAGAGTCGGGGGAAATCCGGGGTCTTCGACTAAAAACTGGTGGGATATAATCCTACGCGATCCTCAACAATGCGATCAAGGTGCTGTAGTTGAGCATGTGAGGAACAACCACTCGGAGAGGCAATGATGATTCCTCTCAGAATGATCCGTAGGCACTTACCACAGATGGTGATAAGTCCAAGGCGTAGGGACCTCTGGGCCTATCCTCTGGAATAGAGGAGCTGTCGTCGACAGAGGGAGACCTGCAACTATCAAGGCAATGATGTTTCCTTGACAGGAGCACGAGGTGGAGAACCGAAATGTAATAGTACTGATGGCAGGACTGACAAACTATGGGGGGACAACTGGGCAAGTAGAGTGGGTGGACTCAAACTTCCTTTGTTCAGAGTATGATAATGGGAATGATCTGGTAGCATATGAAACTGACTGAGGGGAAAGGGATCATAGCTGTAATGGATCTGGGAGGATAACTGGGTTGAGGGAGACTCAAGCTGGTATAACATGGCAGGAGACTGCAGAATACTCTGAATAAAGGCGACCTAATTGGGGGTGCTGCCGAGATGATTTGATCATAGTGCCAGGAGGCACGGGAGGGTACTTCTTCATGGGTTAAGGAACTAGAAGAAGTGTGTGTAAAATGATACTGTCGTGTGGATTTTACGAGCCCAGGACAGTTCATGCTCGTGGTTGCTTTCAATTTTAAGGAGTCTGAAAGCGATAAGGAGACTCTGAAATGATGGAATGGTACTGTCGTGTGGATTTGACGAGCCCAGGACAGTTCATGCTCATGGTTGCTTTCAATTTTAGAGAGTCTTGAAAGCAAGTAAGAAGACTCTAGGGGGTTGCTTTTTCGTAGATTTAGTCTCCAAGGCCCAAAGAAGCATAAAAGGATGCAATGAAGAACTCTTCTAGCCGGTGTGACTAGAGTATTCCTTTTTCGTAATTAGTCTACCAGGTCCGGAAAAGGGTTAAACTTATACCAGATAGACGCCCTTTCAGGTACTTTAACGAGCATGAAAGGAAGCAAGATTGCTCGGCGATCTTTTCATTATTTTAGGAGTCAGAAAAGAGCTTAACGGAAACTCCCTAAGTTCCTTTTTCGTAAAGGACTTGTCCGGCCCGAAAAAGGGATAAAATCATACCGAACAAAAGGAATGGCCAGGCAAGGAGGAAGTGTTCAATCAAGGAGCAGTAATGATGACCAAGAACGAGGGTAGGGGGGAACACTGGTGGGCCTCCTTGCGGGGTAGATGAAATGGTGGCAAAATAACGAAACATTTGCAATATGACAGGAGTGAATGGCTCATGTAAAAGTGTGGAACAATCCGATAGCAGCCGATGTGGCGCGCAAATCGAGGCAGCAAGGTGTCGGGACACAATGTTGAAATTGTACCAAGTGAGAGCGAGAAATGATCTCAAGCATCATCACGAGCTCGGAAAAATGAATCTGGCGATATAAAGGATGTTAAAAACGGGGAACGGCCGATGTGGCACGCACACCGAGACGATGAGGGCGTTTTGGAAAAATACCTGAAAGATCGGAGGTGAGAGCGAGAAATGATCTCAAGCATCATCACCAGCTCAGAAAAAGGAATCCGATGATATAAAACATGTGAAAAATGGAGCACGGCCGATGTGGCACGCAAACCGAGGCGACTAGTGGCATCTAAAAAATGGGCAAAAAATGATGGGATAAAAATAATGCAAAGAGGTTACCATTAGGACGGTCTCGTCGTGCTGATTCCAATGGTGGAAACGGTTCGTAAAACGGACTCCGTATGGGGTCAGAATGGCCAAAACAAGAAAAAGTCAACTGACTATAAATAGTGGTGGGTCCAACATGACATGTGTCATTTGTACTCGTTTGACTTTGACTTGTGATCAAAGTGGACCAGAGCTTAGGTGGCATTTCTGGACGATCCGACCAGCCGATTTCAGATCCGGGAGATACAGGTATTCCGTGTACAGGGTGAGAGGGTGGACCTCACCCTGACTGATGTATATTTTCTGACGGGGTTGCCCTGCCTAGGTAGGGTAGCAGACACACAGCCGCGAGTTGCCATGGATGTCGACATGGAGGACATGTTGGATAGATACTGTGGTCCGAACGCGAGGGTGCATAGGAATGCACTCCTGGTGAGGGACCTACAGGATCCGACAGTGCAGGCCATGGCGGCATGTGTGGTGCGGGTATTGGGTTCCCAGTCACTTGAGAAGGTGTCTGGGGGTCAGATGCAGATGGTAGAGCGCGTACTGGATGGAGTGTACTACGCGTGGGGCCAGATGTTTCTGACCTGCGTTCAGTGGCAGCTGATGGCAGCGAAGGAAGCTGGAAAGGGCTTTTGTTTTGGTTCCTTCTTATGTGCCTTCTTTATGGAGAGGGTACCCACACTACGACCACGGGTGCCGATCAGGGCAGGAGGTACGAGGGAGCCGCGGATGGTGCGGTGGGGTGAGATGATGCGCCGCCGTGGTGGCGGCGATGTGGGGAGGTATTTTACGCAGGAGTTGTACCTACAGTGGCTCCAGATACCACTGACACTGGACGACTTCCCGTATCGGGACATGGACTTCACGGGAGATCCGGAGGCGCCACGAGCACCAGGACAGGCATGGGGACCCGACGGTACGTATGTGTTTTTTGCTTACATGTTAGGTATGTCAAGTTTTATGTATATGATAGGAGATTGATATACTGTGACTGATATATGAGTGATCTTGCAGATGTGGGCCCGAGGCCGCCTCCAGGACATGTGGCACGGAGGGGTATTGTGGCTGTCCCAACTCTGCCTGGGCGAGGTGAGGTCCGTCGCCGTGATGCGGAGGGGACGCTGGAGTCGGTGCGGGCACTACTAGATCGGTTGCTAATAGGGGTGACCGATGAGGGATGGTGGGATATTGATCCTGATGTAGTGCAGGATTGCATGATGGCACCCCGAGAGTTCAGATCCATCGCGATCCGGGTGGCGGTTCTAGTGGACCGGGTACGGGGACAGGAGGCCGGAGGAGGAGCGAGGGGAGGACTCAGAGGCAGCCGATGCAGGCAGTGATGCAGGATACGACTCCCATTAGGGAGTGTAGGGGACTCCCCCCGAGTTTTGTAGCTACGGCATGTATTTTGATGAGGCTTTAGAGATGTATAGCCATTTTTTTGTATAGCTGAGTACAGGGGTACTCAGGACATATATAGCACTGAACATGTATATTTTGTGATATATATATATATATGCACGTGGATGCACCTTTTGTATGATGTTGTTTTATTTGTACGCACGTGGATGTGCTTTATGAGTTTATATGTTTACATTGCACGTGGATGCAAGTAGGTTAGGATGTTAGGCACGTGGATGCCCCTTGTGTATTTTATTGGATGCGACATGATATATGTATGTTTAGGCACGTGGAGGCCCCTATGGATATGCATGTGGTTTATGTACATGGATGCAAATGTGGATGTGATGCAATCTTTTTTGGGTTTTGATACATTTTTTATGATATGCTTATGGGATGATGATGCATGATGTTACATGGTGTGATTGATATGCCAATCTAGGATGTTGTTGGCCATTTGGTCTGCGACGCTATTTTGGGCTCTGGGGACATGTGTGAATGTGATGGATTCAAACTGTCGGCTGAGTTGTTTTGTGCGCAGGAATTTTCTAAAAAGGCAAGGATCACGCATCTGGTAGCAGTTGTTGAGTTGGGAGACAAGTAGCTGGGAGTCAAGGAACACATGAAGGTGACAGATGCCCATTTGGAGTGCAGCAGTCAAGAGACCGGTCACAGCATCATACTCCGCCTGGTTATTGGTAGCAGCACCTATACATATTCCGTCAAGGTGAATCATCTCGTTGGAAGGGGAGTACAAGACCCATGTTGCAGAAGCCAGGTTGGGAGACCAGCGGCTTGCGCCATCAGCGAAGCCAGTGTAACAAGGTGGAAGATGGTCCATCTGTAATCATGCAAAAGTGATGAATGTGAGATGATGGTAAAAAATGTGAAAAACAAAAAGATAGCAAACTGTACAATACGGACCAACGAGGTCGCGGTGTCATTTATGGATAAAAGCGCTTAAGATACAACCCATTATGGGGGTTGCGCAAAGGATGACCTTCGGAGTCGGCGAGGATGTATGCCCCCTTGCCGAGGCAGGTCTTTACGATGTAAGGGCCTTGCCACATGGATTCAAACTTCCCTTTGCCAGTTTTGTCATGGGCTTGGTCATATGCGAGGACAAGGTCCCCTTCGTGGAAAGTTCGAGGGTGAACATGTTTATCATAACCGGCTTTGGAGCGGTTTTTGGCAGCTTCGATGTTCTGAAGAGTGGCACGACGGTCTTCATCAGCTTGTTCGAGTTGCGGCAAACGCTGCTCGAGGGGGGAGGTGAAGATATCACGGAACTCGTGGAAGAGTTGTTTGTAGTCCTCAATCTCCTGCTTGCTACAGGAGGCTCCTAAAGTGATGAGTTCAGGGGCACATCCTGGGGATTTTGAGGGAAGAATAGGACACTGTTTCTGACGAACGGGGGGTACATCAGGCCATGTGTCGATGTGGTGCTCTATAATGGCAGGGTCAAGACCGGGCATTTCTGTATAGGACCAGGCAAAGACATCACGGAATTCTCGGAAGAGTTTTCTGTACTCCTCAATCTCTTGTTCACTGCAGGAGGCTCCTAAGGCAATGCATTCATTGACGCCAGGGGGGTCATAGATATCTATGTGGAGGACGGGTGAGATATTGGCCATGTTACCCTCCTCGAAGGCGTCAGGAGCAGGAATAGGGTCCTTGAACTAGTCGACCTTGGTGGGGAGGAAGTCTTTGGACTCAACTGTGAATTGGGTAGCTGTGCTAGAGGAGGATTCTTCTGGGATAAAATAGGAACGGTGGTGCATGTCATCCCAGGGGTAATCCGGGGCAGTAAGGGCCTCAAGAACTTCCTCATCAGTACGGAAAGTTTGCGTTGTCAAATCGGTTGACGAGGGGGTAGTGGTTGAGGAAATCATATAGATGATATTAACCTCTCCAGAAGGGGGAGAAATCGGGGGGTATATTTCCTCAATGGTAGGTGGTGCCGTCTCAAGATCCAGATTGTTCATCTCATAGAGAGCTGCTCTGTAATCCGCGAGATCGGGACAATGATGTGAGTAATGCCCGTAAATACCGCATATGGCGCAGGGGTGGTTGGTACGTAGGGACTTATCTTTAGGTTTGGGAGTGGGGTTTAGTTCGACAGTTGGGATGTTAGGGTCATCGTCGAGCATCTGCATGTGCTTCTGTAAAGCTGGTAACTATGGGCATTGGTGGGTCGCATGGCCCCACTCGTCGCACAGCGAGCATTTGGGCGGAGCATGAAATACTGGAGGGTTTTTTACTATCTTGGGAGGTGGTACAGCAGTGTAAGGTTGTGGACCTCTGCCCCCAGTGGGTTTGGGAGTAGGTGGGGGAGTCGTGGAGGACGATGGGGTAGAGACACCAGGAGGTGGCTGAGAGGTAGTAGCCATGGGTTGCACCAGTTGGAGGACGACGTCTGGTGTCGGCGGGCGAACGGGAGGTGAAAGATACCATACAGGTAATCCCAAGGTTAACCCAGGGAGGCTAAGGGTAGCCATGACCGGGGCGCTTACTACTCCCGATGGAGGGACTAGGAATGGGATCGTATGGATAGGTGTAACACCAATGTGGCTAGGTACCAATGGTGGTTTAGGCAACAAGGGTGGTTGATTGTTAGGTGGTTGGTTGTCGTGGGACAAGGTACATAAGTCAGACACTTCGGGCGTAGATGACGGGGGAGGAATGGATTGAAAGGTGGAGGTCATCGGCGCATCTGAGTAGACCCCAGGCCCCGTAGAGGAAACAAACGAGGTGGTGGCATGAGAAATGGGTTGTTCAACCATGGGGAGAACATTTTCAGGGGCCACGGGAGCATTGGGATCATAGTAGGTAAGCTGGTCAACCTTAACCACGCGTCCCTCATGGGGGAACATCATGGTGCGAAAGACGGAAGAGGCAACCGCCCGCATGGCATACATGTAGCTGCGGCCAAGTAAAAGGTTATAATCCAATTGGGCATTGATTACCTCAATGTCAATAAGGACGGTTTTACCACCTAACTGGATGGGGACATTGGCTAGGAGGCCTTGGGGCTGAGCCGAACGACCATCGTAGGCGCGTAATGCAGTGGTGGACTACTGGAGAGTTGGGGATCCCAACTTCCACCACATGAATGTAGACATGACGCATGTGGAGGCACCTTCATCGATGATGCATCGATGGATGACAAGATTCCGAATGGAAACAGAAACTTTGAATGCTAAGGTGGAAGGCAGGCGAGGTTCAGATTGGTCTAAATCAAATGCCATCAAATTCGAATCATTTGGGTCAATCCCCCCAATGGCGGAGAGTAAATTCTTGCGCTGGGAAGGGTAGTTCTTCAAGACTTCTAACGCAGACATGGCTGCGGGAGATTGGGCTAGGTCGTCTACAATGTTGTAGTTTGACGCAGCGCGCGCATTGGGGTTATTGTTGATACGGTGAAGTGGGAAATGAGGGGATTTAGGAGTGCCATCTAGTGGAGGTGGAGGTATACGTAACGCTTGATCGGTGGGATGAGCATTAGTAGGTTTATCAGTGGGAGGTACGTATGTGGTGGAGCCATACTAGTTCCGATGAGTCTGAAGGTTGACGTCAGCGGATGACATCATTAACAAGTGGTGAGTTCCTGCGTCAAACATGGGTTGATCGGGAGCAGCGTACGTGATTTGCTGTTGGGGTTGCACGTTGGCTTGAGGGGGAGCCAACGGCTGAGTGTTTACGACACCTTGGGTTGGTAATGGGTTTTGCAGCACCAAAGGGGGTTGTTGAGGTTGGGGGGGTTGGGCGGCGCTTGGGGAGCCGCATGCCCTTGGCGATGGGCCTCGTCAACCCAGAGTTGTCGAGCTCGCTCTAAGTGTGGGCAAGCATGTGTGTAATGGGCATAGACCCCGCAAATAGAACAAGGATGGTTTGTTTGCAAATTGGGGTTTTTAGCCTGCTTGGGCAGGCGATCAGGGTTTTGATTGGCGGGGGCTGCATTATTATTGTTGGGGGGGTTAGCCGGCTGACCGGCTTGGTCTGCAGGTTGGTTGTTCCCACGATTATGGCCCTTGCCGCGGTTCTGTTGGCCCTGGTTGCGTTGGTTATTCTGGTTTTGCTGCGGGTTTTGTTGGGCATAAACTTGCCCTTGGGCAGCAGGTGGATTCTGAGGTTGCGCAGGTGCGGGAGCAGGCTGCGGTGGATGGTATGCAGGTTGAGGCTGAGCAGGTGCAGCAACTTGAGGGGGTTGCTGATATGGCTGCGGAGCCGGTTGTGAGTTTGCCACAGGGGCTGCCTGTGGCGGATAATAAGCGGGTTGGGCTTGTGAAGGCGTAGGAGCTGGGGCAGCCTGCGGATGGTAGTAAGGCTAAGGTGCGACCGGGGGGGCATAAGCGGGAGTCGCATGACCGAAGCATTGAGGGGGACATGAGGGTCCATGGTGGTGGTGATGTGTCATGGGAGCATACGAGTTGGTTGCTCCAGACTCTGAGGTAGCCCGCAAAAGATCGGGGCCAGGGGTAGGACGTGCTATGGAAAATGGTTGGGGATGCGAAGAAACACGACCAATGATACCGTCTGCAGCGTGGGATGCCCCCGGCGCATCATGCTGGGAGGACTCGCCGCGAGGGGCGTCAGGTATGATGGTGTAAAGGTAACCCGACTCGGCATAAATGAGGTCGAACTGTTGAGCCTTAAGGATGGCCTCTTCCTCAGACTGGGGTCTTTCGGATGCCACATCCTTAGCAATAACAGGGAGAAGTGATTTAAGGAACCAATCTAGGAAGATCCGGTCGTCGAGTTTGATCTTGCATAAGCTACGGCGTCGACGCCACTCATGGATGTGGTCCGTGATATGGGTAGCTGTGTTTTGTCTACAAGATAGGAGGATCTCAATGCCCGCGTCATAGCAGACAGGCAACTGGAAGAACTGCAGGAAGGTCGAGGCGAGGGAAGCAAAGGTGGCGTGGGTCCCATGAGGTTGCTCGATATACCACTTGGCTGCAGAGCCAGTGAAGGTGCGCTGTAAGAGACGGAGGCGGACAGAGTCATCCACTATGGAGTTAGAGGAACACCATAGGTGGAAAGACATGATATGGTTTTGTGGGTCCTCACCTGCCTTACCCTCGAACTTAGGGATGTCAGAGGGGAGCTTGGTAGGCATATGAGGCCATGTAGGGTCATGTCGAATAGGGTCGTTGGTTAATCTGGCCAGGTCAGGTAAGTTGAGGCTAGCCATGAATGGAAAACTGGAAGGAGGATGTGACCCAGTAGTGGGTTGGACCAAGTTGGGGCCAATGCCCCCAAGTGGGGGGACATGATTTGGGATGGTGCCCCCAAGTGGGGGAACTAAGGTAGTGGAGGATGGTCCAGCACCACCATGGGTAGTGTGGGCCACTGATGTAGTGGGGATATGGATTCCCGCTGCGGGAATAGGTACCGTGAGGGGAACGGTAGATGAGGGTCCCATGGAGGGCATACCCAAAATAGGTGTAGTAACTGGTGTAGTGGTGGATGTGCCACCAATGGTCCATATAACAAAAGGAGTGGAAGTCGTGCCAGCCATGGGGCTAGTAGGGGTAGTGTAAATAGGGTTCTCAGACTCTTCATCAGAATCGGAGGTAAAGTAAGGAGCATCAATATCTGGTGACGGAGTCCTATGTCACTGACGAGTGGAGTCAAGTGACAAGGCTCTAGATCTGTGATGAGTGGTATCAACGGATGATGATCGGAATCTATGACGGGTGGTGTCAAGAGAACCGTGTTGTGGGGGCTCGCCCCTGAGGCGCCGAGAATGTCTCGGGGACTCAATGGTGATGGATGGTGTCAAATCTCTGTGGGTTGAGGTGAGTAGAAAAACAACTCAAAAACCCTAATGCAACCGAGTGTGCAGAAGGAGAGCTAAAAAACAAGGCACTCAGGCCAACAACCAACTCAAAACACCCACTGCAACAGCTGTGCTACAATAGGTGGAGTAACAACAAAGATGGTCAGAATACCAACAAGCAGCAGGTTTCCTAGAAACATAAAATGGTGGACTCACTAGACCAAAGGGAGGTAAAGGAGCATGCAAACACCTAGCTAAAAGTATTCTGACTCAACTAAACATATCCTCTGCAAGGTGATGAAATCCAAGTCAGACAATATGAGTAGAAAAGCCAAGTGGCTATGATATCCCCCTACCGGGAGGGACACCGGGTAGTCAATCCTAGAAGAATGGCAATTAAGATACCCCGTTCATGACACGTCCAGAAAGGTGAATCTGCCGTTTAGTTCGTTGACCGCAATACCCCTATACAGGGATATCCCGTGAACTGCGAAAGGTAGCCCTTCGGTTACTGAATGGAGTGCGGTATTCCACTCAGGCCTCCGGAACCAGTCTCCCAACTTCAACCCTCCTAAGGGAGAGGCCCTCTGATAAACTGGTCGCGACCGTGCCAAAAAGTACTAGGGGATTTTGGTTCCGTATTTGGACAACAACTATGTCTCAAGTGAAAGTGACCGAGGGGTGTTATTGGAAGCCTATCCCCCCGACCCTACCTAACTACAATGATTCTTTTGTGTTCCCCAAGTGGGGTTAGAATGTTGGTTCAATTAGGTACTTTTTAAGGCTCACTTGATTTATGTGACAGAGTGTGTGCTCGTGAGGTGATGAACCCAAAATAGAAGTGCCACAAGGGGGGCAACTTCTAACTATCAATAATGCTGAAATTGAAACTTTCACTTGCAAAATTTTCTGAATTAAAAATACTAAAATTTTAAAAAGATTCTGTAAAGGGAACAGAAATTATGTTGCAGAAAGGCTGTGGGGAAGTGAGGTTGCAAGTAGGACAGGTGGCTGTTCAGATGCAGAAAATATTGCAGTAAAAGGGGCTGGGCTCAAATGAGGGAAAAAATGCAGAAATCAGACCGCGGGTCAGTGGCGAATCGGAACAGGCGGACCGCGGGTTTGAGGGAAACAGACGCGGTCAGGTCGCGGCTTTCGGACCAACAGATGCGGTCGGGACACAGGAAACAGGGAGAAAGACGAATTCGGGTCGCGGCAAAGAGGCTGACAGACGCGGTCGGGACGCGGGAAAGAGGCTGAAAGCCGCAGTTGGGACGCGGGAAAAAGGTCGACAGGCGCAGTCAGATCGCAGCAAACAGGCTGAGTAGCCGCGGTCGGATCGCAGGTAACAGAATTGAATCCGCCGATGGGTCATCGGAAGCAGTCTGAGAGCCGCGGTCGGGTCGCAGGTACAGGTCTGAAAGACGCGGTCGGGATGCAACTACAGAAGGAAAAAACGCGGTATGCGGCGGCCGAAAGGGACAGTCGAAAGGGAAAATTTTTTAAAAAACGGAAACCAGAAATTCAAAATCTAGGGGAGTCGCCAAAATTGTAGCTAGGGCTTTACCCCTATCTTGTGCAAATGAGCACCTACTAAGGAGAATGGACTCCTTAGTAGCAGTTCAGTAAATGTAAATTATTTAAGCTAAAACAGAAATGAAAAAACTACTTTAAACATTGCATGAGACATAAACAAAAGATATAACAAATGGTTTTGTATTGATATTACCTCCAATGTGGAGGTTGATGAAGCCCTTGCAATGACCAAGAGGGTTGCTCCAAGCTCCAATATGCTCCTTCTCCTTCTCCAATGATGGGAATGGGCCAAAAGTGGCTCTCAAGGTGAAAGTAGTTCAATGGTGAACTAGGGTTTCGAGAGAGATTTTGGCAGAGTAAGGGTGCTTGTGATTGTGGATGTGGAATAAGGGATCTCCATCACCTATTTATAGTTTTTTGGTGGTGGAGTGCTGACCCATGGTTTTAGGAAACACATGGTTTTGGGCAACTGTATAGGGTTTTTTCCTCCTTTTCCTCATTATTTTATATTTTTTATTCCCTTTTTAGGGGATTTTTGCTATTTTTGGAGGAAAAGGGGGGTTTTTAGCCTTTTTGAGGCTATGTTGAGGGTTTTATGGCCTTTTGGAAGCATTTTAGGCCTTTTGGAGGCTTTTTAGTGGGATTTTTGGGGTTTTTAAGGGAAATATGGTAGGAAAATGGACAAATGAGCCATATAATGTGGTAGATGAGATAGTGAGCACTTTTTGGGTGTTAACAGTGCACCAACTCGACAAGGTAGCACGAAATAGAGATTACTGTAGCTTAGTTTTCTATAGCATTTTTCTTGAGTCAACCATGTATATGTATGGGTTTCGAGGAAATAGGAATGTCGTTAATAACCCACATGGAAATCATGAATGCGTGTAAGCACCGGGTGAAGGGAACATGCAAGAAAAAAGTCCCAAAGTTCCCAATAAGTTCCCAACCATCCGGGACGGTTCCCATCGGATTTGGAAAGTTTCCTACAAGTTCCCAAGTTCCTTGGAACATTGGAACTTCGGGAACGAGTTTCTTAAAAGCCAGGAGCGGTTCCCATGCTACATAACTTATCTTTATCCAACGCAGATCCAATTATTTACCTTTGTAAGAGCGCTTTTCCACTTAGCATCAATATAAATGTGTGGTTGTCTATCAGTTGCAGAAAATTAAGAGATAAAATGAGTTAAACGAAGAAATTTAGTTGTAGAAAATTAATAGATAAAATGAGTTAAACAAAGAAATTCATTTAAGACATAATAAAACATGAATCATATATTAATAGAAATCCAACCTACAGATCGATGCATTAATTAATTAATTAATTAAGAAATCCAAAAAAGATGGCCAAGAGAAACTGACTGAATTTCATTAATTATGCAAAAAATTACAATGACTCATTACATAATACACTAAAATAATCCAATCGACATCCCCACAACTTGGCCTGATATTGTTCCTATGTCCTCATGGTGCCATCCTCCTCCCAAAAGAGAGGAAACTAAAAAGAGAGGAAGTCCCTTCTTGAATAATGGATCAAACATTTCTTTGTAGAGTTTTACTTGATGTGCTAAAATGTCTATCCTTTCTTGAATTGTGTTCATCTGGTGATACTTATTCACCACCTTCCCCAAATAATAGTAGACACTCTATCCTTTATGCTAGTTGTTTTCACCTGATGCTCTTTCAGCCTATTCAGAAATTCTATGGCCTTTTCTGCACACTCCATGGGCTTCTTGTTCAACTTTTCCTTAATTGTTGTTATGCTTTGCCTGGCTAACTTTATTACAGCCTCTTTTTCCAGAATGAAATTGAGATATGGCCTCAATTTCTCCATGGCCCTCCGCAATATTGTCATCCCAAATGACTTGATTTGCTTCCTGCAGGGAGGTATCACCTGTAAGATGCTTTATTAATTCATTATATTTCACTTGTAGCCCTAGGTATTTACCTCCCAAGCCCTTCCCTCCTGCTCTTCTTCTGAGACTCTGTTCCTCAGGTCTGTGTTCTGCTTTTCAACCTTTCCACTTCTCAGTCTTTTAGGCTTGCCATGTTCTCAAACTCTTTTCTCTTCTCTTTCATTTTCCTTTCAAGGTCTTCAAACTTAGATCTCCACTTCTTTTCACTTTCCACCATGAGAGCTATATCAATCAACCACAACTTCTCCTTCTCTTCAAACTTCAATAGCCTAGCTTTGCAGTCTGTTGGTTCCTCTTGTAGCTTTTCTCTCTTCCCCTCCATCTCTGCCAATTCAGAAGCTTCTACCAGCTGGATGGAGGGGATCTTTAGCTTCTTTTTTAATGACCGAATGATGATGTCTTTCATCCAACATCTTTTTTATACTACCCTTCTTGTCTTCTTGACTTTCATTAGCCAACAATACATTTTTCATCTTTTTTATTTGTGTCTTGTGGGCTTTGTTCTGACTTGTAATTTTGACAGTTCTAGGGAAGCCTTTAGCAGTTTGGAATAGATAACCTCCCCAGTCTCCTTGGGAAAGTTGATCATATTAGGAACAAGAATATCTTCCAAGTTCACTTTCAGTTCAGTGGCTTTGGTTTTGGTAGTCGAGGCCAAGTTCAAGGTGTTCTGGGTGTAGCTCCTGCTAGCTACCAAAGACACATCTTTATCTGAAATCTGCCTCACCTCTTCATATATCTTAGACTCCTATGAGGATGCTTTTGGGCTCTCTTTGTACTCACCCAGTAGCTTTACTCTACTCTTGCTGGGTGCAGAAGGTTCAGTGGATGTTTTGCTGAATACATATTCTTTGACCTCGAAAGAAGGCTGCTTAATCTAAACCTGTTTCTTTTTTCCTTGACCCATTGACACATGTACAATCTGCTGCTCAGGTTTAATCTTAACCTCTTTCTTTTTTCCTTGACCCGTTGCCACTTGTAGAATCTGTTGCTCAGGTTTTTGTACTATTTGCCTTTTGGGAGCTCTTTCTATGTCATCATCTATATCCATGACATCCATATTTTCCAATTTGTTGATTTCCCCAGAGCCACTGGCAAGGGGTATAGTTTCTTCAACCACTGGGACCACGATGGAGGAGGTAGGTAGTGGAGAAGTGGCTTTTGGTACCATGGAGGTCGATTCATCCTGTACATCTACCTCCATCTTCTCTTTTCCACGATACTCTAACCAATTTGCAGCCTCAGCAAGACCTGCAAGCTCAAAATGTTCAAAACCCTTTCTATTGCTTTCTTTCCTTCTGTCTGAGATGATATGGTGGGGGTCATAGTTTATAGCAGCCTTGGTTTCAAGACCTATGTCTAGCATCATACCTTCAATGGTTGGAAAAGCTTCTGCCTGATGAATTCCATAGTAAAATAGTCTAGGGGTTAGAAAAGCGGGCAGTGCATAAGGTGCATGGGCAAACCCATAAACTCTGATTGTTGTGCTGTGGTTTAAGAGGAACATATCATCCTTGTATGTTCTCAAGCAAATAGGTTTTTCAAGTCATCCAACTGTAGATCTGCCTTTATGCCCGTTGATATGATTCCGAAAATCCTCCAAATGTGTTTCACCCTTCTCGCTTCATATTTGAACAATGATTTCTTAATTAAAACTTTATTTCTAGGGTCATCATTTTCAAAAGTCATTCCATAACCAATTAATGTTTTCCCAAGGATGTTAAACTTGAGAACTAAATGAGATCACCTTATTTTATATGTACATAAATTCTAAACATATAACAAATTAATTCTAACTTTCCGTTAATTTGTTTAACAAATTAATTATAAGTTTTTGTTAATAAAAACTAGATCTATCTCTACCTATTTCACTCTATGTGATATCCAAATACTAACTTCATCCACACATTAAATTCATTTACTCAATAAGAACCATGTTTATATTTACTCAATAATATATTCTATTACACAAGGTATTCACAATCCTTAACTATATTTTCCGATAAATGTTATATATTAGTGAAGAAGATACTCATTTATACCAATATTCATAGTAAGGCGCCTATGGCCATCGATTTTCGTCGCCAAATATATACACCCTTTATCTGTGCCCCTAGGATTTCTCCCTCATCACCAATGTTAAAGCTTAGGATATTTTATTATTTCATTCGCACGCTGCAAATTCGGTATCAATGTTTTAATTATGAGGTCAGCCATGCGATGTCAAGTAGCTGGGCTCTTTAATTCCCCTGCCCCCGCCGTCACCTCATCCTACCTGGAAACAATTCACATGGATCTCCAACGTGTGAAGATCAGGCTACCAGGTTCACACTACTATGTTTTGTCATGGCCCTCTACGCTGCGCATTTGCACTCACCTGGTTCTGCTCCGAGCTTCTGCTCTAGTTCTCCTCACGCTCTCGGTTACCTGCACCTGTAACATCTTCTCATTGGATGCCATGGGTAGGCCAAAGGGTCACACTAGGCAAGGCTGCAGTGCTGAAGTCTCAATTCCAGTCCGTTTACTGATTGATAACTGGGAGGTTAGGATAATTGCGGACATTATGGCTAACAGGAATCAAGAGCAGACCTGAGACCCCTATTGGATTGTAAAGAACATGTTAGGCCAACTTATGGAGGACATGCAGACTAATTGTGTTGAAATATTGTAACTTCCAAGAATATTATATTTGTATTATTCCGGAGATGTTTTATTCCTCCGACGGGACTCTATTGTATATCCGGAGATGTTTATTCCTCCATTGGATAATGGGAACTAGGGTTATTAGATCTCCTATGTGGGGATCGACCCAAAGTTATTTTATCGGAGGTTATTAGACTCAATTTGACAAGTAGACCTCATAGGGTAAAAAGTCAGTTGGAAAACAAGTATAAGTAGAGGAGGTTGTTCCTCACTTAACTCACTTGTTCTCACACTTCTATTGTGCACATAGGAGAGAGAGAGTTTTGCATAGGAGGAGAAGGAGCTCTTGTTGTGGTCTACTATTTTGTATTGGGTTGATTATCTATATTGAGGAAAGCTTTGCTGGGTTTTCTACCCCATGAGGGTATCTCAGGGTATATCTGTGTCTATCTTGTGATTGTGTTTCTTTCAATGATCTTGCTTGTGCATTTATGCTAGAATTTAACATGGTATCAGAGCTAGCCTGAATAGGACATCTTTCACAAGGTGAAAATATCTCTATCTCTTTCTCCGGTGAAAATTAGGGTTTCTGCAAAAAGTTGGTATTGTTGAATTCTGATTACGTGGCTGGATAGCCCTTCTCAAAACCAATCATTTGAGCCCTAGATAGAAATTTTTGGTTGGGTAGAACTCTGGGAAATTCAAACCCTAGCTTGACAAAAGTGCGATAAAACCAGAAAACCAAAAAACCAGAACCAGAATTCTATAGCAGATCCGAAGTTCGCTGGTCAAGTTTGGAGGATGAAAAATTGAAGTTTCCAGAAAGTAAGTACATCAGTCACCTCACCTCAGTCAAGCCAATCTCTTGGTAAGGTCAGTTTTTCATTTTTGGAATTTTCAATTTTTAGTGACCCCCTGGGCAAGATGGCCCCAAGTACTAAGCTTGAAGACAAGCTAGAGGGTATAGAGAATTTCCAAGCATGGAAATATAGAATTGGTCTCATTCTTGAAGAGAATGATCTTGCCCATTATATCAAAGATGAGATTGCAGAACCTACAGAAGATGAAGCTAAGGAGAAGTACAGGAAAGATTTGATTAGGGCAAAGAGAATCATTACTGATTCTATTAAGGACCACTTGATTCCCCAAGTGGCATCCAAGAAGACCCCAAAGGAAATGTATGATTCTCTCTCCAGAATGTATGAGGGAAAGAACATCAACAGGAAGATGAACCTGAGAGCTCAATTGAAGAACACCAAGATAAATAAAGGAGAATCTATTCAAGACTATTTCTTAAGGTTTTCTCAGTTCAAAGAACAACTAGATGCTATTGGAGATACTCTTGATGAAGATGAACTAGTCATGACTTCTCTAAATGGTCTCACTAGACCTTGGGAGTCATTCATCCAAACCATGTGTGCCAAAAAAGAAAGTATGAAGTTTGATGTGGTTTGGGAGGATTGCATTCAAGAGGAATCCAGGGTTGCCAACAGAGAAGCATTGCTCAAGGAAGATGACCAAGCCTTGGCCACCCACACCAAGAGAAGAAGGAATCAATCCTACTTTAAGAAGGATAGTCACAAGGAGTCTCATCCTCCACAAAGATTTCAAAAGAAAAGAGGATCTAATCAAAGAAGAGATTACTCCTCATTCCAATGTTTTACTTGTCACAAAATAGGACACATTGCTAAGGACTGTCCCTTGAAGAAGAAAAACGGTACTCACCACAAAAGACATCAAGCACATCTTGCAGAAGATGATAGTGAAGAAGAAGTTGAAGAGGAAGAAAGGCCTCACAAGAAAAGACTTAGAAGAGAAGAAGAAGTTGAAGAAAGGACCTTCTTCAAGAAAAGATGTAGAAGAAGTGAAGAAGAAGATGCAGAAGAGTATGTTCTATTCTCCGCACTCTCTGGATCTATAACACCTAGAGAAGGTACATGGGTTATCGATAGTGGTGCTTCAAATCCCATGACAAGATAAAAGAAGACTCTATCAAAACTTGAAGAAAAGACCTCTCCACAAAAGGTATCTCTAGGAGATAACTATCAATATCCCATCAAGGGAATTGGTGAAGCAAACTACAAACTTGATTCTGGAACCCCCTTGAAGATGAAGGAAGTTTTGTATGTTCCAGGATTGAAGAAGAACTTGCTTTTCATCTCAGCATTGGACAAGAAAGGCTATAGAGTTGCATTCATTGATGGACATGTATTAATGTGGTCCAAAGGTAAATCTATTAAGGATGCAATTGTCATTGGTGAAGAGGAAGGAGGTTTGTACAAGCTCAAGGGTCATCCAGAAGCTACCCTGGTACATGAAGTCACTAGCCCAATGAAGTAAAATATTTTGAAGATTTCTGTAAAGAAGCTGGAATCAAGAGAGAGCTAACTACTCCCTACAATCCCCAACAAAATGGTGTTGTGGAAAGAAAGAATAGAACCATCATGGAAGCTATAAAGACAATGATACATGATCAAGACCTACCTATGTATTTATGGGCTGAAGCAGCTAGAATAGCAGTCTATGTACAAAATAGACTATGTGCTCTTGATTTCAAAACTCCAGAAGAAGTTTTCATAGGAAAGAAGCCTGAGGTAAGTCATCTTAAAATATTTGGATGTCCTGTATACATTCACATTCCAAAAGAAAAGAGAACCAAGTTGGATCCTTCTAGAAAGAAGGGAATATTTGTTGGATATTGTGAATCATCCAAAGTATTTAAAATTTACATCCCAGGTTTTCATCATATGGAAATTAGTAGGGATGTGACATTTGATGAAGAAGCAACTCTCAAGAGATCTAGGAAGTGCCAACATGAAGAAATCTATGAAAAAGACACACCTTCCAGGATCACAGGCTGCACCCATTCCTGAAGATACTACACCTGAAGACCATGACTTGCTAGAACCACAAGAACCCCCCATTACAAACTTATCAAGAAAAAGAAGGATAGCATGGGCTAGAGACATTATTCAAGGAGCTGAAAAGTATGGAGCTCCTGAAGGCTCCACTAGAGAAAGGAAGAAACCAAATCTAGTATCCAACTATATGGCTTTGATGTGTAATCTAGTGGATCAGGAACCTACTAGCTATGAAGAAGCAGTTCAAAAGAAAGAATGGGTAGAAGCAATGACAGAAGAATACCAATCAATAATGAAAAATGATGTTTGGGATAAGTTCCCAAACCAAAAGATAAAAGTGTAGTGTCCTCCGAATGGATAGTCAAGATAAAACATGCTGCAGATGGTAGCATTGAAAAATATAAGGCAAGATTTGTAGCCAGAGGATTCTCTCAAAAAGAGGGAATTGACTATGAATAAACATTTGCACCAGTTACTAGGTACACTTCCATTAGAGCTATACGGCACTTGCATCGATGATGAAATGGAAGCTACACCAGATGGATGTTAAGACAGCCTTCTTGAATGGTGTAATTGGAGAAGAAGTGTACATAGAACAACCACTTGGATTTGAGGTAGAAGATGGAAGAACTCATGTATGCAAACTGAAAAAGGCTTTGTATGGGTTGAAGCAAGCTTCTAGAGCTTGGTACGGAAGGATTGACAGTTTCTTGACAAGCATGGGCTTTACCAAGAGTAAAGCTGATCCTAACCTTTATCTCAAAGTTATGAATGATGAACCTGTTATATTATTATTGTATGTAGATGATCTATTTCTGACTGGAAATGAGAGACAGATTATCGAGTGCAAGAAGAAGCTCTCTTCAGAATTTGAGATGAAAGATCTTGGATTAATGCACTACTTCTTAGGCCTGGAAGTATGGAAGACCCAAAAGGAATCTTTCTAAATAAGGGTAAGTATGCTGTGGATATTTTGAAAAGATTCGATATGTTGGACTGTAAAGCCATGGCCACTCCCATGGACTCCAACTTGAAGTTATTAGTAGATAACTCATCAGAGTTAGTGGACATAACACTGTATAGACAGATTATTGGATCATTAATGTATTTGACTAACACTAGACCAGACATATGTTTTGCTGTGAATACCTTGAGTCAGTATCTGGTGGAACCTAGAAGAGTTCACATGATAGCTGCAAAACATGTGATGAGGTACTTAAAAGGTACGATAGATTTTGGTCTTTACTATAGTGGAGATCATGATTTCAATTTGCATGGCTACACTGATGCTGATTGGGCAGGAAGTGTATCAGACAACAAGAGTACATCGGGAGGATGTTATTGTCTGGGATCTGCTATGATCTCGTGGTATAGTAGGAAGCAATCTAGTGTGGCTCTTAGCACAGCTGAAGCAGAATACATAGCTACTTGCTCTGCCAGTTGTGAAGCAGTATGTTATTATCAGGACTGTTTGACTTAGAGATGGAACCCACTATGATTCTGTGTGATAACCAAAGTTGTATCAAGATGACTGAGAATCCAGTATTTCATGATAAGTCAAAACACATAGAGATCCGTTATTTCTATATACGGAATATGGTGCAAAAAGGAGCTATCAAGCTCGAATATGTGAGCACAGATGAGCAAGTTGCTGATATACTAACCAAACCTCTGTCTCATGTAAAGTTTGAGCATTTCTGAGACAAGCTTGGTGTAGTTCAAAAGGACTCTCCTCAAAAGGGGGAGTGATATGATAGATGACGATATATTTGGGTACTGGTATCGAAGTGGATACCTATATTGATGAGGATACTTACATCTATGTTTTGTTTACTTGTATTGATAAGGATACTTGCATCTATGTTATGTTTGCTTGTATTGATGAGGATACTTGCATCTATGTTTTGTTTGCTTGTATTGATAAGGATACTTGCATCTATGTTATGTTTTCTTGTATTGATGAGGATACTTGCATCTATGTTTTGTTTTCTTGTATTGATAAGGATACTTGTATCTATGTTATGTTTGCTTGTATTGATGAGAATACTTGCATATGTACTTGTATTGATGAGGATACTTGTATTGATGATGTGTATACTTGTATTGATGATAATACTTGTATTGATGATACATACTAATGATACCTGTATTGATGAGGATACTGTATCGATGATATGCCTACCTGTTTCAATGATAAGGTTGAAGATGAGGTTGCTTGTTCCGACGATGAGGTTGATGGAGGATTGTATCATCCTTGGACTTCAGTCCTAAAGTGATCCGTAGACAGATGTCTTCGAGAATGCAGTTCCTAGCGAACAAGGAGGATTGTATCATCCCTGGAATTCAGTCCTAAAGTGATCCGTAGACAAATGTCTCCGAGAATATGGTCCTTAGTGGACGTATATAGGACTGCATCATCCCTGAACGTTTGGTTGAAAATGTACATGACAGGATTGCATCATCCTTGGACTTATGCCCTAAAGTGATAGGGATTGATCATCCCATAAGTGGATCAGGATTGCATCATCCTTGGACTTATGTCCTAAAGTGATAAGGACTAATCATCCTGTAAGTAGATTGGGATTGCATCATCCCTAGACATGGTGAGGTGTCTTAAAGTGATAAGGACTAATCATCTTGTAAATAGATTGGGATTGCATCATCCCTAGACATGGTGAGGTGTCTTAAAGTGATAAGGACTAATCATCCTGTAAATAGATTGGGATTGCATCATCCCTAGACATGTTGAGGTGTCTTAAAGTGATAAGGACTAATCATCCTGTAAATAGATTGGGATTGCATCGTCCCTAGACATGGTGAGGTGTCTTAAAGTGAGAAGGATTGATCATCCTGTAAGTTGATCTAGATTGCATCGTCCATAGACATGAGAGATGTCTTAAAGTGAGAGGGATTGATCATCCCGTAAGTGGTTAAGGATTGTATCATCCTTGGACCTATGTCCTAAAGTGAGAGGGATTGATCATCCCGTAATTGGATCATTTGTATTGCAGGATATGTTGTTGTTGTACTGATGATCGAGTGGATCCAGTTGATGACGATGCTGATGATCGTGTGATGACGATGCTGATGATCATGTGATGACGATGCTGATGATCGTGTGATGACGATGCTGATGATCGTGTGATGATGATGCTGATGATCATGTGATGATGATGCTGATGATCGTGTGATGATTATGCTGATGATCATGTGATGAAGATGTTGATGATCGTGTGATGACGATGCTGATGATCATGTGATGATGATAATCGTGTCATGACGATGTTGATGATCGTGTGATGACGATGCTGATGATCGTGTGATGACGATGCTGATGATCGTGTGATGACGATGCTGATGATCATGTGATGATGATGCTGATGATCGTATGTAGCTGTTCGAGTGTTGCAGAAGATGAAGACTCAGTACTGAAGATGTTGATGTTCCAGTATTGAGGATCTTGAAGATGTTCCAGTAACTGCTTGAGTTACTGATGATGTATAAAGAAAGATTCCAATGATTTATAGATGTATCATGTATCATGTAGTCGATGACACCTTACTCCTGCAGTTGTTGTTATAATATCCTTCTCGTTAAGGGGGAGTGTTGAAATATTGTAACTTCAAAGAATATTATATTTGTATTATTTCGGAGATGTTTTATTCCTCCAACGGGACTCTATTGTATATCCGGAGATGTTTATTCCTCCATTGGATTATGGGAACTAGGGTTATTAGATCTCCTATGTTGGGATCGGCCCAAAGTTATTTTATCAGAGGTTATTAGACTCAATTTGACAAGTCGGCCTCATAGGGTAAAAAGTCAGTTGGCAAACAAGTATAAGTAGAGGAGGTTGTTCTTCACTTAACTCACTTGTTCTCACACTTCTATTGTGCGCATAGGAGAGAGAGAGTTCTGCATAGGAGGAGAAGGAGCTCTTGTTGTGGTCTACTATTTTGTATTGGGTTGATTATCTATATTGAGGAAATCTTTGCTGGGTTTTCTACCCCATGAGGGTTTCCCAGGGTATATCTATGTCTATCTTGTGATTGTGTTTCTTTCAGTGATCTTGCTTGTGCATTTATTCTAGAATTTAACAAATTGTACCTCTACTCACCATGCCACTCAAACTCTGTGGGCTACTCTGTTAAACATGGAATCCACCCTCGCCACCCTGGAACACACGCTCAGTTGGGACTCCTATGTCGCCACTCGTCCCTTCGGCCGCGACAGTCATCCTAGTAATAATACACCTGGCGCCACCACATCTGCTGTTAGACCTGAAGCCACCCTTAGAACTCTGGCCACTCCTCTTGGCATGGATAAGCCCAACCCAGGGGGTAGCATGTCGGTTTTGACATGCAGTAGGGACCCCATCCCCTATACCTTGGGCCTGATCATGTCCAAGCGTACATGCAATGAGCCGACTGGTTTCATTCTTTTCATGCCTCGGAAGACGACACCCTTGCCAGTCAAGCTCCCTGCTCAGGGCACTCGTCCTTCTGCGAAAAATACTCTGCCTCCCGTGAGAGCTATGTCAACACCTAGGATTGCTGCTTCGACACCTGCAAGCGATTAGAAGGACACAGATTACTACAGCTACCCAATTCTGGAGGAGACACCTTTGGATGCAGAAGGCCCCTCTACAACTAGTTGAGGAGGTTCTTCTGATGTGTCTCTCTTACTTTTTGTCTGTTTTGGTTTTTCCTATGACTGTCAATTTTTTGTTTGCCTCTATGGCCATGACTACTACTGATATTCACCTTGGTTTCCCTACAATGGGTAGGGTTTTTTTGTATAGTTTGATTTTGAATCGCCGCAACTCTGCTGATATCTATGGCTGGCACCTCTGGATAAGACCACCGCTGACTGTAATCTCTATTGTATTTTTATTAGCTTAATATAAATCCGCATATTTACAAACAAACAAAAAAATTCTCCCCCATCACCAATGTTTGTAATCTCTTCTGTATTTTCATTAGCTTAAGATAAATCCGCATCTTTACAAAAAAAAAAATTTCCCCATTAGCAATGTTAAAATTTAGGATCTTTGATAATTTTATTCGTGCGCTGCAATTCATATCCAGAGATCCTATTAGACATCCCTTGGGTCTTCTGAGTTGACAACCGAGGCCTTACCCCTCATTTTATGGAACTAAACCCCTCAAATCGTCTAGGGAAAAACTGGTGCAAATAGTATGATTGTAGCTTAAGGATTGAAGCACATTCAAGATTATCCTGTTATAAAATGCTAATTGGAAAATTGGCATTAATTTAATAACATATGTTGATCATTTGTAGAAATAGATAAATGATTTAAAACATTTAAACATGAATCAAATTCATGTAAAACACGAAAACACAGATCATACAGAACAATGTATTAATTATGATTGCAAACTAAATCAATGTATTTCAACATAAATCAAACAAATTTGATAAATTAACAAAACAGATATCAAGAGAAAACTAACTGTATTTCTTCAAGGCTGCAAAAAATTACAATCTCTTAATGAATCAAAGTATCTCCAGTCCTTTTTCTGTGATTTTATCCCCCCCTTAAATAATAATTACCAAATAGATACAAAGGGTAAACTTCCCAACAACTCATCCACATCAGGATGATGGGTTGCGAAAAGAAAAAACTTTTAGATCCAACTAGCCAAGCTTCCGCATTGCGGATTGCAGGTTGCGGAAAGCACAAAATTTGGAGAAAATTTGTGCTTTCCGCAAATCACAAAAGCACAAAAAAATCAATGAATTTTCTAAAGGGAAAATTATTAACTGGACATAACAAAGAGATCATCAATGGACCTCTAGAGTGGAATCATCAATCACAATGCTATCAAGCAAATCAACAATTGCCTCAGAGACTTTAGTGACCTCTTGTGTTGTAGACACAGCATGGAAAAGAGATCAATCGCAATTGCAGGTTGTGGAATAAAAAAATATCAAATCCAAATGACCAAGAAATCCGCAATCCTCATTGTGAGATGATTGCGGGGAGAAAATCTATGTTTTCTGCAACACACAAAAATCCACTTACCAGAAAATTGTTTGAAGCAATGTAGAGTTATTCAACCTACGAAGGCTAGAGAATCAATTCATTTATATCCAAAATGGTGAGCACTACGAAGGATCGGTCAAGCCTTCTTGCATCCTGGAACTTTTATGAATGGTTATGGGCAAAAGAAGGGTCGGCAGCCCCTTCCTTTATGAGGGATTTGTAAAAATAGACAACTTAGAAAAAGAGAAAGAGCGGCCGCTCTTTCTCTGAGAATGCTTCCACTAAAAAATGTAAAATTATTCAACCTACGAAGGCTAGACCATCAATTCATTTATATCCATAATGGTGAACACTGGCAGAATGCTTACCACAACAAGGGTTTTTCCGACCCATCATTTACAAGACTACTGTAAACAAATTTAATATATGAAGGCCAGTCTGAGAATTCTCGACTTTCAACTTCCACTATAAATAGTAGGGATCCACCACTTCAATTAGTAGATAAGTGTGAACACCCATATCCATCAATTCACCTATATCCAGAATGGCGAACACAAGAAGGATCGAGCGACCCTTCTTGCATTCTTAAAACTATTATGAATAGAGTTATGGGCAGAAGAAGGGTCGGTCACCCCTCCCTTTATGAGCGATTTGTAAAAATAGACAACTTGGAGAAAGAGCGGGCTCTCTTTCTCTAAGAATATTTCCAATTGCAATCAAGTTGTGGGAAGCAATGTTCCTATGAAATTTATGTTTAGAGTGTTGATCTCTACTTTCTCCACTGCTACAAAACATATCTGGAGGAAGGAGTTGTCACTCTTTCTCCTCAACATCTAATTCCAACACCCTTTCACTAAACACAAGTTTCAACTTGCCATCAAACTCTTTGAGGAATCTTTCTATAAATTTTGTTGTTAAAATGTCAAGATCTAGCTTCTAGGGTGACACGTGGAATGCTCAGATTCTGACACGTGACATATTTGATTTTTACAGTACTTTTTCTATTGTTTAAAAGAATATTACGGATCTGAAAGGTACAATTTCAATATTTTTTCACACAATGAAAATAGCATACTATTAATTAAGTAAATAGTATCAATCGATACAACAACAAGGAGAAAGGTCATAGTCTCCCCAAAAGAAAACATTCCAGCCATGACCAACCATAGATCAAATGTACCAACAAGAACCAACCCATCCGCCAGTGGAAAAACAATGGGCAAAAAAACCATAAGTACCAACATATTACCAACCCATCCGCCTGTAGCGAAACAATGGGCATCATGAAAAAAATATATCTTGAACATAAACAATGGGCAACAAGCACCAATAGAACCAACAATTATATCAAGCCCATCCGCCTATGGTGAAACAATGGGCATCATGAAATAAATATATCGTGAACATAGTAGCATAAACCAAAAAACAAACCACTGTGGAAATAAATATCCTGTAGCAACTGCCCACAAATCAAGAGCAAAAATATCGAAAGGTACAATTTCAATATAAACCTATGGATTTAAGTTATAGTAATTCCAATGCAATAGAAGAAACATCGAGGGAAAAATCAAGAGATACATGACTTTCGATAATACTCTTTTTATAATATTCCTATTGATAATGTTTTATTAAAAATTATTGTTTTCAAACATGCAATTTAAGCCATATTTAGATATTAACCAACAAACATTACGCAAAGTAAAGTAAGGTAATTTACAAACATTAGTACTTTGAAAATAGCTAAAATGCACTTCCAAGATAAATATGTTTCATCACTCAATCTAAAAAACGAAATAAAATATTGTTTGTTAATGTGTCTCCTAGACTTCTACATTCAAAGAGTTTTTCTCGAGTAAATAATCACTATGTCGAATTTATGGCTTGGATTTTTTGATTTCCGTTATTTAACCTATCATTCAAAAGAAATTCAAAACTTTATGTAAATTGAAAAAGTATAGATAAATCCAAACATAATCGATAAATAAGAGAGGTTAAGAATTTAGAGACTGTTGGCCCGGTTTTGCAACCAGGCTTAGTGCTATGGGCACCTGCTAACTAGTAGCAGCAGTTTCAAATAGAATTAAACAAGAAACTAATCTAAACAAAACTAATCATGGATCTATGCAAGAATATAAGCAAATAATGTAAACATTTAAAAAACAAGAACAAGAAAATATTTAAAGAATGAATTTGTATTGAAAAATGGGGGGGGGGGGCAAGCAAGTGCTTGCGATAATACCTTCAATGGTGAAGGTTGATTGTTGAGCAACTCCCAAGATGAGTAGCTCCAAGCTCCAAGAGGTCTCCTTCTCCAAGGTTGCTTCAATGGCTAAAATGCTCAAGGGAGATTTCAGCAGCATAAGGATGAGATAATGGATGGATGTGAAATGACGAGCCCCTACCACCTTTTTATAGGTTTTGGTGGTGGGGAATACCATTTGTGGTTTTGTGGAAACCAAATGGTATTGACCAACATGGTTTAGGTACTTTTCCCTCCTTTTTCCTTTTTTGAATAAAATTAATATTTTAATTCCCTTTTTAATATTTTTGAGAATCTGGACCCTTTTTGAGGGTTTTTTATGCTTTTCAGGAAAAATAATCTTTTTTAATGGAAAAAAGGGGTGTACTAAGGTCTTTTGGTGACCTTTTGTTGGTTTCAGAGGCTCAGATGGTGGAAAAGTGGACAAATGGGTCATGTGAATAAGGGAATGAGCTAGTGAGCACTTTTTAGGTGTTAACAGATTGCCCCCTGATGTGTGAGGGCAGGAGCTCATCGTATGGCCGATAGACATCATAGTTCTTTTGTCTTTTTTCAGGGGTTTGGGAAGGAGAAGAGACTGATTGGAGACTGGAACCATGGCCCTTGGAAGCTGCAAAAACAAAGAATATTACATGGCCTCAATGTGAATGAGGTATAATCTTTAATAATGGACGAGGCGGGCATTCCCATGCTCGTATCAAGACATATACATAACAATTAGTCCCAAGAAGGGGGATCTAATACATAAAGAATCTACTGGTACATCATAATGGTCCAGGGGGGACATCATTTTGGGATATACTGCTGATCAGAACTGATCTCAATAACTGATACACTGGAATAACTGATAAACTGCTGAAACTGAAGGTGTCCAACATCTGTGGGGACTCAAAGACTATGAGTCATCTCTGAGAAATAATATAACTGTATACTCAAGGGAGTATAAAACTGGGGTACATCTGAATACTGTCGCCATGCGCAACCCGGATATCTATAGAAAAAGTGTAACTGGTTTCCTCCATGGGAAGACTCTCAAATGTGGAGGAGTCAGGAGGTATCCGGGGTCTTCGACTAATGAGTGAAACGGACGAATACCCTGTGTGAGTCTCAACGATGCGATCAAGGTGTTGAAGTCGAGCATGTGAGAAACAACCATTTGGAGAGGCACTGAAGATTCCGCTCGAAATGATTTGTAGGCACTCATCATAAATGGTGATGAGTCCAAGACACAAGGGCCTCTACGTCTATCCTCTGGAATCAATGTGGTTGTCGTCGACAGAGGGAGACCAGCAACTAACAAGGCAATGATTTTTCCTTGATAGGAGCACGAGGTGTAAAACTGAAGTGTTGTAGTACTGATGGTAGGACTGACATACTTGTTGGCATGGGAATTAACTGGGTCAAAAATGGGTAGACTCAAACTTCCTTTGTTCAGAGCATGATGACATGGTTGACCTGGAAGCGTAGGGAACTGACTTGTAGGTGTGGGGATCATTGCTTTGACTGAATGGTATATATTGACTCTGGGGGGGAGGACGAGCTGATAGGTGCCGTCGAGGGATTATCAAGGTGACATACTGCAGAATACTCTGAGCAAAGGCGACCAAAATGGGGAAGCTGCCTAATGAGTAGATGTGATCTGTTGTGGCGCCAAGAGGCACCATTGATTCCTTCTTCGTAGTTTTAATGAGCTCCAAGAAGGGATAAAAGTGTGCTCTGAAGTGGTACGGTCCTGTGGATTTTGTGAGCCCAGGACGGCTCATGCTCATGGTTGCTTTCATATTTAGAGAGTCTGAAAACGGTAAGTGGTCTCTATTGGTGTTTCTTTTTCGTAAGTTTAGTCTCCAAGGCCTGAAAAAGCATAAAATGATGCGGATGGAGAACTCTTCTAGCCGATGTGACTAGAGTATACCTTTTTCGTAATTAGTCTACAAGGTCCGGAAAAGGGGTAAACTTATACCAGGTAGACTCCCTTTCAGATACGTTTAATGAGCATGAAAGGAAGCAAGATTGCTCGGCGATCTTTTCATTGTTTTAGGAGTCAGAAAAGAGCTTAACAGAAACTCCCTAAGTGCCTTTTTCGTAAAAGGGATTGCTCGGCCCCGAAAAAGGGATAAAATTCTAACGAACAAAGAGGGATTGATGGGAGCGAGAAAAAGGGCTCAAGCATCGTCATCAGTGCGGAAAACTGGATCCGGTGACATAAGGATTGTCAAAAATGGAGAACGGCCGATGTGGCACACAAACCGAGGCTGTGTGGCGGGGATGGAAAAAATGCCCGAAAACTTTAAAGGTGAGAGCAAGAAATGATCTCAAGCATCATCACGAGCGCGGAAAACTGAATTCGGTGATATAAGGCACGTCGAAAACGGAGAACGGCCGATGTGGCACGCAAACCGAGGTGACGAGGGGGCATGGAAAAAATGCCTGAAAAAATATAAAGGAGAGAGCGAGAAATGATCTCAAGCATCATCACGAGCGCGGAAAAACTGAATCCGACGATATAAGGCACGTCGAAAACGGAGAACGGCCGATGTGTCACGCAAACCGAGGTGACGAGGGGGCATGGAAAAAAATGCCCAAAAAATCTAAAGGTGAGAGTGAGAAAAGATCTCAAGCATCATCACGAGCACGGAAAACTGACTCCAGCGATATACGACATGCCCAGAACGGAGAACGGACGACGTGGCACGCAAACTGAGGTGACGTGGGGGTATGAAAAAATGCCCTGAAAATCGGGACGTGACAGCGAGAAATGATCTCAAGCATCATCACGAGCACGGAAAACTAAATCCGGTGATATATGGCACGTCCAAAATGGAGAACGGCCGATGTGGCACGCAAACTGAGGCCACGAGAGAGGCCAAAAAATGGTCAAAAAATGGACCCCCGTGAAAATGGGAAAAGGAAGGAACCTGCATGAAGTTCTCACTGTGCTGATTCCAACGATACCAACGGTTTGAGAAATGGACTTCATATGATACCGCAATGGTTGTTGGAAAATTGGTGGAATTTCTATAAATAGGGCGTGGGGCCCAAATGACTTGTCATTGTTACGTGCGAGTTTGATAGAGCTGTCAGAGCTATTTCTCGATTTCCGGTAGATTTCACCGTTGGTTTTCGATTCAGCGAGTTGCAGGTAACTCTATTTGCCTTAGCCTTGTCAATTATGTCTTTTTTGTTTGGCGGCGGGCCCCCGAAGGCCGCGAAATTCCATGTTGACTCTCCAACGTGGAATATCGCGGGTTTCGGGGCTATTCCCGCGATGAACCGCGCGTGTTTTAGGCTGACAGTCGCGATGTTCATCGCGACTGCGAGGCTGGAACACGCGATGTTCATCGCGGGTTCATGGGGGATAGTCGCGATGTTCATCGCGACTGTTCGGCCAAAACCCGCGATGTTCATCGCGGGTTTTTGCATGGATCCCACGATGGTCATCGTGGCTTTTTGTGGAAAAGCCGCGGTGGGCATCGCGGCTTTTTGTGTAAAAGCCGCGATGGGATTTTTTTTCAAAAATTTTTATGCTGGGGCTAAAAAAAAAAATTTCTGTTTTCTGGTAGGATGTTGAGGAGACCACAGTCCTCGTGGCGGGAGCGAGAGATTGATGATGATCTTATGGCGAGGATTGAGACTGATGCAGGGGTGAGACAGACTCTGGCTATGAGCGGACTTTTGAAGTTCGCTCAGATCCCACCTATTCGTTCAGTGAGACGGCTCCTGAACAAGCTCGTGAGTTGGTGGGTGCCGACAGAGGGTGCATTCATCATTAGGGGTGAGAGGTTAGAGATCACTCTCACGGATGTCTATTTTTTGACTGGGTTGCCTCGCTTGGGTGAGGTGGGCGATATCTTGCCGAGGTTGCCTCCAGGTATAGATATGGAGGACCTATTACAGACTTTCTTTGTTGATGATGCTGTTTTGCAGAACAGCTCTATTAGTCTGCGATCCCTACGTGAGTGGGATATGCGAGCTGTTGGTGCCTGCGTTCTGCGGATATTGGGTGCTGTTGTGCCACATCGTATGTCTGGGGGGCAGATGATGATGGTGGATTCTGATCTTCAGGGTACTTATTATGCCTGGGGGCAGATGTTTCTGGCTGGTGTCCGGAGAGATCTGGACAAGGCCATTAGAGAGGGAGGCGAGTTTTGTTACACCTCATTTTTATGCTGTTTTTTCTTCGAGCGGGTGCCGACCTTACGGCCACGGGTACCTATTCATGCTGGTCTTCCGAGCGAGCCTCGTATGATGAGATGGGGGCAGATGATGCCTCGTGGCGGCGGTGGTGTCCGTGGCTACTTCACGGAGGATTTTTATCAGCAGTGGGAGCAGATGCCTCTGGTGATTGAGGACTACCCCTACGCCGGCATGGATTACCGAGGTGACCCAGAGATGCCTCGTGCCCCAGGACAGGCCTGGAGTTTAGACGGTATGTTTTGTGTTTTATTTGATATTATATCATATGTTGTTTGATTTATCATTGATGATTATTGTTGTATAGTACGTGATGGCTTACTTGCTTTGTGCAGATGTGGGTCCAGTGCCACCGCCTGACTAGGTGGCTTGTCAGGGGCGGGTGATGGTGGTCGCCCATCCACCTACAGCGGTACCCCCTCTGCGTGGTGGAGGATTTGCGGCTCGTGGGTGAGGGGTTGGCCCTCGCGATGATGCCATAGATGGTGTCAGATAGACCTTTGCCCGGATCCTAGCTGGACTCCCCGAGGATGGTTGGAGAGACCTGGATCGGGATATTTTGCAGGGTTGTTTCGGTGCGCCGCCTGAGTGGCAGTCGCTCCTATTGAGGACAGCGGTGTTCGTGGCGAGGCACAGGGATGGTAGACGAGTTGATCTGACAGGGCCGGCTCAGGGGAGGATACGTCTGCGGGACGATCCAGCAGGGCCGGCAGAGCAGAGAGTTCGGGCTCGCCATGACCTAGCGGGGCCAGCGGAGGAGGAGCCGGAGGATCCTAGGGATCCAGATGAGTAGATGATATTGTATCTTCCCCCAAATGCTGATGAGCATATGGGGAAGCATTTTTGTATGACAGATGTATATTTATATTTGTTTTTGTATATTGGGTGCTGAGGGTACCTATGACATGTTGACTATTTGGCTTATATATATATGTGGATATATATTTGGATATATTGTCGTGTATGCACATGGATGCACCTTTGTCTTTTGTATATGCCCGTGGAGGCACATGTTATGTACTTGGATGCAGTATGTTGGTTTATTTATGTATGCCCATGGATGCAGATGTTATGCACGTGGATGCATTATTTGGTTATTTGTTTTTATGCCCGTGGAGGCACCTGTTATGCACGTGGATGCAATATTGTTTTTTGTATATGCCCGTGGAGGCACATGTTATGCACGTGGATGCATTTTGTTTATAGATATGCCCGTGGAGGCACATGTTATGCACATGGATGCATTTTGTTTATGGATATGATATGATGTGATTGGTGTGCCAGTCGAGGACATTGTTGGCCATATTATCTGCTACACTATTGAGGTGTCTTGGGACATGTGTGAATGAAATAGATTCAAACTGTATAACCATTTGTTTAGTGCACAGGAATTTTCTGAAAAGATAGGGATCGCGTACCTGGTAATCATTGTTGAGATGGGAAACTAGGAGCTGTGAGTCCAAGAAAACGTTGAGGTGACGGATGCTCATTTGGAGAGCAGCAGCCAGGAGACCGGTCACGGCATCGTATTCAGCTTGATTATTGGTAGCGGCACCTAAACATACTCCGTCAATGTGAATTAACTCATGTGAAGGGGAGTATATTACCCAAGCTGCGGAGGCGAGATTGGGAGACCAACGGCTTGCACCATCAGCGAAACCGACATGGCAGAGTGGAAGAGGCTCCATCTGTGGTCATGCAGAGAAAAACAAATATTTAGGTTTTTTGAATTTTTTTTTTTTTGTGAACAAAGAAAGTATGCCTATACTAAAATGGACAATGGTGTCCATCAGATTTTCTATGGGTAAAATCTTTTGAGGTACAACCCGTTGCGTGGGTTGCGTAGGGGATTGCCTTCTGAATCGGTCAGAATGTATGCCCCCTGCCCGAGGCAGGTGTGTATGATGTAGGGGCCTTGCCACATAGACACGAACTTTCCCTTTCCGGTTTTATCATGAGCTTGATCGTAAGCGAGGACAAGGTCTCCCTCAGAAAAGGTTCTCGGGTGGACGTGTTTGTCGTAACTTAGTTTCGATCTTTGTTTAGTTGCTTCCATGTTTTGAATGGCTGTGCGCGGATCTTTATCGGCCTGCTCTAGGAGTAGTAAACGTTGCTCGATCGAGGAAGTGTCCGGTAGGAGTTCAACGGCGATATGTAAGGCTGGGATCTGGCACTCAATAGGGAGGACAGATTCGACACCGTGAACTAAATGGAAAGGGGTAAAACCGGTGGCGGTTTTGGTTGAGGTGCGGTAGGCCCATAGTGCCGGGAAAAGCATGTGGTGCCAATTGGATTTGTGCTTGTCTACAATGCGTTGGAGAATGGTCTTCAAAATTTTATTGATCGCTTCGACTTGGCCGTTTCCTTGGGGATAGTAAGCGGAAGAGAAATGGTGTTAAAATTTCAACATGGTTGATAATTCCTTCCAGACGGCATCTTCGAAGTGAGAGCTGTGGTCAGAGACTAGTTGCTGTGGTACTCCGAAACGAGCGATAACATGGTTGAAGAAAAACCGTGCTGCAGTGTCAGCTTTGCAATTATAGGTCGGCATGGCTTCTGCCCACTTGGTGAAATAATCAACAGCCACAACGATGTGTTTGTGACCGCCGGCTGACATGGGGTTGCAGTCGAGGAAGTCTATGGCCCATTTGCAGAATGGTCCAACAGTGATGACTGGATGAAGGGGGGCGGGGGGGGGTTCTTGATTTGGGGGCAAATAGTTGGCAGTTCTAGCAATGCTTGACTGCGGTGATGCAATCAGTAAACAATGATGGCCAAAAATAACCAGCCCGAATGATTTTCTGGGCGGTGGCCATGCCGGAGAAATGGCCTCCGCAGGCACCGCTATGACAATCATTGAGGACTTGTTCTGCCTCACTATGGGACAGGCAGCGGCGTAAAATGGTATCAATGCCGCGTCGGTAAAGTGCATCCCCTAACAAGAGGTATCGGGGGGCGTGGTGTTGTATGCGACGGCGTCCATCACAATCGATGTGTGGTCGAAATTTTTGCGTACGAAGGTAAGTCAGAATGTCTCCATACCAAGGGTCGTCAGACGAAATGATGAAGATCTGCTTGTCAATCAAGTCCGTTTGGATAACGGGTGATGTTGAAGAGGATGGGAGGTCAGTGATGAGGTAAGCAAGCGCGAGGGCTTTAGTGCTTTTGGGAGTTCTGAAAGTGAGGTCATATTCCTGGAGGATAATGACCCATTTAGCAACACGACCTTGTAGGAGCCGCCGGTTGAGGAGATAGACCATAGGGTTGGAGTCGGCCACGACCGTGGTATGACTGAGTAGGATGTAGTGTCGCAATTTTTGTATGGAAAAGACTACAGCTAGGGCTAATATTTCCTCGTATGGGTAATGCAGAGGTGGGCCAGACAAGGTCTGGCTGACGTAATAAATCACATGCTCTTGGTGGGAGGCATCTTCTTGGACCAAAACTCCGGACACAGCATGTTCAGATGCCGAGACATAAAGGGTGAAGTCTTGAGAGAAATCCAGTGGGGATATCAAGGGGGCTTGTGTGAGCGCTTTCTTGAGGGCTTCGAATGCCGTGTCTGGTTGCTCATCCCAAACAAAGGGTATGTGGGTACGGAGTAAGCGTAAGAAACCGTGAACTTTGGTTGCATAATCAGGAACGAAGCGCCTAAGGAAATTTGACCGCCCCTGTACACTTCGGAGCTGCCGAAGCGTACGAGGAGGCGGAAGTTCTAAGATGGCTTTGACTTTCAGGGGATCAACAATGATTCTGTCTTGGGAAACAATGAAACCCAATAAGCGGTCTGCCGAGATGCAAAAGACACACTTGTGTGGATTCAAACGGATTTTATATTTGCGACAACGCAGGAAAACTTGCCGGATGTCGTTAAGGTGGTCTGATCGTTTTCGGGAACGAGCTGTGAGGTCGTCAAGATAGACTCGCGGGATATGGACCAAGTCGTGAAAGCAATAGGTCATGGCTCGCTGGAAAGTGGCACCAGCATTTTTAAGGCCAAATGGCATGATGCGATAGGCAAAGGTGCCCCATGGGGTGGTGAAGGCAGTCTTGTACTGATCCTCCTTGCGGATGTGAATCTGGTTATATCCGAAAAACCCGTCCATGAAGGATAGGACTTCATGGCCCGCACACTCATCAATGAGTTGGTCAATGAATGGCGTGGGGAAATTGTCTTTTGGACAAGCGTGGTTTAAATCGCGGAATTCAGTGCATACTCTAAGGGTGCCTTGCTTTTTGTTGACGGGAATGGGGTTCGACACCCAGGTGGTGTACAGAATAGGGTAAATGAATCCTGCTTTGCGAAGTTTCTCGACCTCAGCTTTAACAGCGGGGAGCTTGGAAGGGTGAATGGGTCGCTGTTTCTGACGAACAGGGGGTACCTCAGGCCATGTATCAATGTGGTGTTCAATAATGGCGGGGTCGAGACCAGGCATCTCAGTATAGGACCAGGCAAAGACATCACGGAACTCTTGAAAGAGATTTTTGTATGCCTGAGTTTCTGCTTGAGTGCAAGATGCACCCAACGAGATGAGCTCAGGTTTCCTTGGTGTTGTGGAAATGTCTATCTGTATAGTGGGGGAAATTTTCAACATGTTCCCTTCTTCAAAGGCATCCGGTGCTGGGATGGGGTCCTTTAACCAATCGACCTTAGTGGGTATGAAATCTTTCGATTCGACCGATACTTGGTTGGATGCGGTGGATGTAGCTGCTTCCGGGAGGAAGTACGAGCGATGATGCATATCATCCCAAGGGTAGTCGGGTGCAGTGAGTGTCTCCAAAATTTGCTCATCAGTATTGAAGTAGTCAGACCATAAATCAAGGGGTTCTGGTTTGAAAGTTGTTGAAATCATATATATTGTATTGACTTCTTTCAACGAGGATGATGGCGGGGGGTAGATCTCCTCGATTAGGGTAGGAGATATCTCCAAATCGACATTGTTTAACTCGTATAATGCTGCTCTATAGTCAGGGAGATCGGGACAATGGTGAGAGTAGTGGTCGTAAACACTGCATATGGCACAAGGATGGTTGGTGCGCAGTGATCTGTTGCGAGGCTGAGGAGGTGGCTCAAGTCTAACGACTGGGATGCCAGCGTCATCGTCCAACATATTCATATGCTCTTGGAGTGCTGGTAACTGTGGGCATTGATGAGTTGGATGGCCTATCTCATCGCACAATGAGCATTTAGGGGGAGCGCGAAACACCGGTGGGGGTTTAACTGCCTTAGGAGGTGGTATAGCAGTGTATGGTTGTGGACCTCTGCCCCCAGTGGGCTTGATAGGAGGGGGGGATTCGTTGATGACGAAGGGATATTGAGACTAGGAGGAGGTTTCGTTGACGACGAAGGGATTGCGACACCAGGAGGAGGTTGATTTGTGGTAACAATAGGTTGTACCGGTTGGAGGATGACGTTTGGTGTCGGCGGTGGAATGGGAGGCGAAATATACCACACGGGTAATCCCAATGTTAACCCGGGTAGACTAAGGGTAGCCATAACTGGGGTGCTTACTACCCCCGAAGGAGGAAATAGAAAGGGGATGGTGTGGATGGGTGTAACACCGATGTGACTCGGTACCAATGGTGGTTGACTACCGGGTATTTGTGTATTCTGTGAAAGAGTACAGAGGTTTGCGACATGGGTCTTTGGTGACGGTGGTGGAATGGCCTGGAATGTAGAGGTCATTGGTGTATCTGAGTAAAGTCCGGGTCCCACAGAAGAAACAAAGGAGGTAATTGCACTAGAAGCTGGTTGTTCAATCATGGGAAGAACGTTTTCGGGTGCTGCAGGGGCATTGGGATCATAGTATGTGAGTTGGTTGATTTTGACCACGCGTCCCTCGTGAGGGAACATCATGGTGCGAAAAACGGATGAGGCGACTGCTTTCATGGTGTACATGTAACTGCAGCCAAGTAAAAGGTTATAATCGAGTTGGGCATTAATGAACTCAATGTCGATGAGCACAGTTTTCCCACCCAACTGGACGGGGACCTTGGGTAGTAGACCTTGAGGTTGAGCGGACCGACCGTCGTAGGCCCGCAACACAGTGGTGGATTGTTGGAGAGTAGGGGATCCCAACTTCTGCCAAACAAATGTGGACATGATGCATGTGGACGCACCTTCGTCGATGATACATCGATGGATGACAAGATTCCGAATAGAAACAGAAACTTGGACTGCTATGGTGGAAGGCAGACGTGGTTCGGACTGGTCCAAATCAAAGGTCATCAATTTCGAATCATTTGGGTCAATCGCCCCAATGGTGGAAAGTAAAGTCTTGCGCTGCGTAGGACAGTTTTTCAAGACTTCTAATGCAGACATGGCTGCGGGAGATTGAGCTAGGTCATCTACGATGTTGTAATTTGACGCAGCCCGTGCATTGGGGTTGTTGTTGATATGGCGGAGTGGTAAACGAGGTGCTTTAGACGCACCATCGAGTGGAAGAGGTGGTATTCGTAACGTCTGATCGGTGGGATGAGCGTTAGTATCCTTATCGGTAGGGGGGGCTTCGGGGGTAGGGCCATACTGGTTCCGACGGGTTTGGATATTGACGTCGGCAGTGGACATCATCAATAAGTGGTGGGTTCCTGAATCAAACATGGGTTGATCAGGAGTGGCGTAAGTGATTTGTTGCGGTTGCACGTTGCCCTGTGGGGGAGCTAACGGCTGAGTGTTCACCACTCCTTGTGTTGGAAAAGGGTTTTGTAGCACCAAAGGTTGTTGTTGAGGTGGTGGAGGGTTGGGTGGCGGCTGAGGAGCCGCCTGCCCTTGACGATGGGCGTCATCTATCCATAGTTGTCGAGCTCGCTCCAGATGTGGGCAAGCGTGGGTATAGTGGCCATAGACACCGCAAATAGAACAAGGATGGTTTGTTCGTAAATTAGCATTTTTGGGTTGCTTAGGTGGCCGATCAGGATTCTGATGAGCACGCACCGCGTTATTGTTTTGCGGAGGATGGGTAGGTTGTGGAGCTTGGTTATGGTTTTGGTTGTTTCCACGGTTACGTCCTCTTCCGCGGTTTGGTTACCCACCCTGGTTGCGTTGGTTATTTTGGTATTGGGGCTGATGTTGTTGTGCGTACACATGCCCTTGAGCATTGGGTGGATTCTGGGGAGCCGCAGGTGCAGGAGCAGGTTGTGGTGGGTAATATGCAGGTGGAGCTGGCGGTGGTCCAGTTGCCTGTTGGGTTTGTTGGTACCCCTGAGCTATTGGATGTGTTGAATTAGCTGGTGCAGCTTGCTGTGGGTACTGCAACGGTTTTGGTGAGAACTGAATGGGGTTCTGTGTAGCTGGTTGGTTGTAGTATGTAGGAGGTACATATGCTGATGGCGCTTGTCCATAGCAATGTTGTGGAAAAGAGGGTCCATGAATGTGATGGGTCTGGTTTGTTGGAGCATAAGAAGTTGTAGCTCCGGAACTGGATGTAGCCCTAGAGAGGTCTGGGGCGGGCATGGTGCTCACCATGCTGAAAGGTTTAGGTTGAGGGGTGATTTGGCCAATGATGCCATCAGCGGCATGTGATGCCCCCGGTCCGTCACCACGTGAAGAGTCACCTCGTGGGGCGTCAGGTATGATTGTGTATAGATAACCCGACTGGGCATAAATGAGATCAAACTGTTGGGCTTTGAGAATGGCCTCTTCTTCAGACTGGGGTCTTTCAGATGCCACATCCTTCGCAATAAGAGGGAGGAGGGATTTTAGAAACCAATCTAAAAAGATACAGTCGTCTAATTTAATTTTGCAGAGGCTTCGGCGTCGACGCCACTCATGAATGTGGTCAGTGATGTGGGTGGCCGTACTCTGTCTGCAAGACAGTAGGATCTCAACGCCCGCATCATAGCGGACAGGTAACTGAAAGAACTACAGGAAGGTCGAGGCAAGGGAGGTAAAGGTGGCATGCGTCCCATGGGGCTGCTCGATATACCACTTGGCTGCAGAGCCAGTGAAGGTGTGTTGTAAAAGCCGGAGGCGGATTGAGTCGTCCACTATGGAGTTGGAGGAACACCATAAATGGAAGGACATGATATGGTTCTAGGGGTCTTCACCTGCCTTGCCCTCAAATTTAGGGATGTCAGAGGGGATTTTGGTGGGCATGTGAGGCCACGCAGGATCGTGTCTGATGGGGTCATTTGTGAGCCTAGCTAAGTCTGGCAGGTTCAGACTCGCCATGTATGGTAAGCTAGCAGATGTGGTGACTGGAACTGGGACATGCCTAGTCATTGTGGTATGATGTAGGGGTCCAGTAGCGCCTAAAGGTATGCTAGGTATGGAGGGTATGTGCCCTTCAATAGGTGTAGTCTGGTATGGGCCAGCGCCTCCAAGTGCAACATGGGTTACACTTGGGTTAGGAATAGGAGTGGGGATTCCTGGGATAGGGTTTGTGGAAACCAGAGGGGGTGTGACCCCTATGTTGGGTATACCCATAACAGGTGGTGGCCCTGTGTTGGGCATTCCTAAATGTGGAGTGTTACCCATGTTGGGCATACCCAGGGGGGTGGGTGTTGCCATGGATGGCACCGCCGCAGAAGGGTCTGTGGATGTCTCACCTATGGTGCTGGTAAACAGTGGATCAAATGGTGTTCCAGCCATAATGGTGGTTGGTGGTAACTCTGTGGGGTTTTCGGATTCTACCTCCAAATCAAATGTGAAGTGAGGTGTGTCAGAATCGGATGACTGTCTAGTTGATTGACGATGTGTCGAATCAAGGGATAAGGCTCTGCGTCCGTGACGTGGAGAGCCAAGTGGACTAAACTCTGGGAGTTCGCCCTGTAGACGACGAGAGCGTCTAAAATTCTCAATGGTGAGAATTAAGGTTTTGTGTAAAAAATTTGTTTAAGTATCAGGTAGTGATATATCTAAAAAAGACTCAAAACCCTAATGCAACCAAGGGTGCAATAAGGGGAGTGAAAAAGAAGGCTCTCAGGCCAAAAAATCAACCTCAAAAAAGGCACTTATTCTAGCAGCTGTGCTACAATAAGTGGAGGAATGCAACAAATGGTCACAGTACCAACATGCAAATGACTTCTAGAAAAAATAGGTGTAACTAGACCAAGGGTGGGTTGAATCATGCAAACACCTAACTAAAAGTATTGTGACTCAAACAAACGATATCCTCTGCAAGGTGATGAAATCCAAGTCAGACAATATTAGTGTTGAGACAACGGCTAGATATCCCCCTACCGGGAGGGACACCGGGTAATCAATCCTAAAGAAAGGCTACTAGGATACTCCGTTCATGACGCGTCGAGAAAAGGTAAATCTGCCGTTTGGTCCTTTGATCGCAATATCCTAATACAGGGATATCCTGAGAACTGCGAATGGTAGCCCTTCGGTTATTGAATGGATTTCGGTATTCCACTCAGGCTTCCGGAACCATCCTCGCGACTTCAACCCTCCTAGGGGAGAGGCCTTCCCACAAACCGGTTGTGACCGCGCCAATAAATACTAAGAGATTTTAGCTCCCTAAAGGACAACAACTATGTCTCAGATGTAAGAATTGAGGGGTGTTATTGGAACACCTATCCCCTCAATACTACCTAGCTACAAAGTTCTTTTAGTGTTCCCCAAGTGGGGTTAAAAGTGGGTTGAAATTAGGGTAAGTTTTTAGGGCTCAGTTTAAAATTAGTGTTTGATTGGGTGCACGTGTGGTATTTTAAACTGAAAATTGAAAAAAGTAAATGCTAAGTATTCAAAAAACAAAGGATCTTTTGAAAACAAAAGCAAGTTTTATGACTTTTTCAATAAATGGAAATTAAATGCTTTTCAAGGACTATTCGAAAAACAAAAGATCTTTCAAATAGGAAAGCAAATAATATAACTTCTTTTCGAAATAAATGGATTTCGTTTTCAATAATTGCTATGGGCAAAATATTAAAGAAGCAAACAGCAAAATTTTTTAAATCTAGATAAAATGCAAAAATAGATCTTTCTTTCAATTGATGAAATTTTTTAAAAAGACTTCTTTCACATGTGCATTCTAAATAGTAAAATGTTCCTATGGCTGTAAACAATGTTGGAATCTCAGTACTGTAAAATATGAGCCAAAATGGGTGAACTGAAGTGATAAATAACACTAAAATACAATATTAGATAAATTTCTATGAAAAATTTCTTAAATCTAATAGCATATTTGGATTCCTTGATCGAAAACACCTAATTTGAAAAAAAAATCGTTTCAAACGGAGTTCGGGAGAGGGAGATTCGGTCATTTGAAAATTGAGCCGCGCGGCCAAAAAATCACATCGCGGGTTTCGGGCCAAAAGTCGCAATGGACCGCGCGGGTTTTGGGATAAAAGTCGCGATGGACCGCGCGGGTTTTGGGATAAAAGTCGCGATGGACCGCGCGGGTTTTGGGCTAAAACTCGCGATGGACCCCGCGGGTTTTGGGCCAAAAGTCGCGACGGACCGCGCAGGTTTCTGTCGCACAGTCACGATGGGCAGCGCGGGTTTTGACCGCGAAGCCGCGATGTGCAGCGCGGAAACAGGCCGCAAAGCCACGGTGAACCGCGTGGAAAAAAGCTGAAAAGTCGCGATGGACCGCACGACTGTCAGGCTAAAAACCGCGAGGCGAAAGCCGTGCACGGAAGCCGAAAAACGAACCCGAAAATTGAGAATTCCGGGCTGTTAATGGCAATAGATGGGGCCAAAAACTAGAGCAGCAATGGATCTGCTGTCTAGGATGGCAGATCTATGGATCTAAAGGCTAAAAGCTAATAAAAAACTAGAGATCTATTGTTCAAAACCCAGCGGAGTCGCCAAAAACTGTTGGCTCGGTTTTGCAACCAGGCTTAGTGCTATGGGCACCTGCTAACTAGTAGCAGCAGTTTCAATGTAAAGCAAATAACAATAAACTAAATCTGAACTAAACTAAACTAGCATGTGCATTTTGAATTAAAGAACAAGAACAAGAAAGATAAAAAATAATGTTTGTATTGACAATGGGGCAAGCAAATGCTTGCAAGTACAATACCTCCAAAAGATGAAGGTTGTTGAATGGCTCCAATGGTGAGCAGCTCCAATCTCCAATGGGTCCTTTCTCCAAGGCTTGCTACAATGGCCAAATACTCAAGGGAGATTTTGGCAGCATGAGGATAGGAATATGGATGGATGTGAAATGAGGAGCCCCTACCACCTTTTTATAGGTTTTGGTGGTGGGGAATACCATTTGTGGTTTTGTGGAAACCAAATGGTATTGACCAACATGGTTTAGGTAATTTTCCCTCCTTTTTCCTTTTTTGAATAAAATTAATATTTTAATTCCCTTTTTAATATTTTTGGGAATTTGGACCCTTTTTGAGGGTTTTTTATGCTTTTCAGAAAAAATAATCTTTTTTAATGGAAAAAGGGGTGTACTAAGGTCTTTTGGTGACCTTTTGTTGGTTTCAGAGGCTCAGATGGTGGAAAAGTGGACAAATGGGTCATGTGAATAAGGGAATGAGCTAGTGAGCATTTTTTAGGTGTTAACAGAGACGACCAAAGAATTAGAAAATTAATTAAAATTAATATTCAAAAAACTGCATATATTTTATTCAAGGAGGATCCGGACATATCACCGATTTTAATTTTTTCAAAATGTAGAGCCGAGGAAAAAATCCCTCCCTTGAACTAACACAAAAGTAAACCTAAAATAGCTGCCGATACAAACTAAACAGAAGGGCCTTGGAAAAAAGCCCTCAACTAAACTAACAAAAAAGTAAAAATATTAAAGTTTTCAGTAAAATAACATGAGACCGTGGTGGGTGGGCTACGTGCTTCTCTCAGGATGAGTCAATCTCCATTGGTTTCACCACACTGGATGATATTGAGGGAGTTCAGGCAGTTGACGATGTTCCGGCAGTTGACGGAGTTTTGGCAGTTGCGGGAGTTGATGAGTGAGTTCCGGCAGTTGGATGGGACTATCCAGAACCTACTGAAGTAGCTGGGCTCCCCTCATTACCTTGAGGTCTGGCGGGTTGATTTCGAATGGCTTCATTGCACTCATAGAGGAGGCCTCATATTGTCTCCATCATTTCATTATGGTTTCTTTCCATTCTTTGCTCCATCGAGTTTAGCTTGGTTTCCATGGTCTGCTAAATCTCGTCGATTTGCCTTTCCAGATTCTCCACTGTGATGCGGGTGGCTTCATCGGTGAATTTGGTCCTTCCGCGTGTGCTACTTTCCACCATTATAAAACAAGGAGACTTTCTTGAAGAAATGTTGTAAGAAAGATTTCCTGAAGAACTGATGTAAGAAAGCTTTCCTGAAGAGCGGCCGCTATGCAGAGCAGTGGTCGGAATATGGAGACTTTCCTTTTCTCCATCTTTAACAACCAGCCATGGAGGAGGTCCAGTGGACAGAAAAAGAGTCAAACACAGAGCTAATTTTGAAAACCTTTTCGGCAAGCTAGATCGAACAGGAGCAGATCCTATTTAAACGAGTGGAAATGATAAAAAAAAACAGAACATGATCCAAAACCAGAACTCGGATCACAAGAAATATCCAGAGCCATCGGAATGAAAGATCAAAGAAGTTGAAAGACTATTACAGTGGGTTATAGGACATAAGGGTCAAAGACGTTACCCGAGAATTGGCAGACTTTACCCTTTGATTTAACTGATGGAACATATTGATGGCAAGGGTTCATAATTGGGCTCATTAAATTTTGAAGTCCACCTCCGACCTTTGATGGGGTGATCCAATGCTACAAGATAGTTACGCTGGGTTAAGTTGTGCAGTGTTTAGAGCACATGATACGATGCAAATTCTTTATGAAATCTAGCTAAGCGCATGTTAAAACAATATTGAAAGACTATGAAGATTAATGATGAATCGATGCCATTATAAGGATCCAATATTTTTTTTATGAAGAGGCATGATTTTCCTTGATAAAGTTCTCAAATAATAAAGTTCTTTGAAAATATATATAACCATACAAGTCAAATGTATGAAGAGGACCGTAGGTGTCTATGATTTTTTGGTAATTTGGTAATTGCATATCAGCAGCAAGATCTGAAAATCCGAAGTGAAAACTATTATAAATTAGAGGGTTGTTGGGTGGTTCTTCAGGTAGGTTAAGGCCTTCTAAGGGAATTGTTGCCTCCTTCTAGTCATGAGTAGAGATTTAGGGTGGTGGGGCATCCTTGTCTATTTAGCAGATAGAAAACTAGGGGTGTAGGAGCATCCTTTCTATTGTGGTAAAAGAATCCATGGGATTAAGTTCTCCATCAAGTTGGTGCTTGTCGAACAATTTTGTATACGATTACCTCATTAATAGGAAAGCTTTGTTCGTTTTACCTTTGAGGTTTCCATGATAAATCGGTGTGTTCAAATTTTTAATTGGCCTATTCACATTGGGGATGATTATTTAACATGTGCTTAGTACTAATTTTAAATAAAAAGGGTAGAAAAAGGCAATACGGATTCCCCCCCGCCCACCTCTTAATATTGTTGGATAAACCAACACCTGCCACATAGCCCTCATGGTCACCTAACGTCTTGTGTAGTTGATGCTCCAGTCTGCTTAATATTTTAAGCTATTGGGCCTATTGGCATAAGTTTGTAGGCCCCCTAAGGTAAGCTTACTTGCCTTATACTTTTTAAGCCCTCTTTGGACTCCAAATCTCATGAAATTTACTCGATCTTTTTAGGTACTTGGGACAAAAATAATGCTAAGAATGGGGTCCCTTTGTGCAGATATTTTGTACCTTGTCCCACCTGATGAACACCTTTCAAATTTATATTTCACATGATCCTACCACCCTAATATGAATAAGAAGAATAATATTCCACTGCCATTGTATCACGATTTCCATCAACCTATACGGGTATATATGTCCTTGTACATGTATCATTGTCCATGTATCATTGTATTGATGTCACTATCAGAATCCATGTTCGTCACAAGGACACAATCATTGTCTCTGTCACAAGGCCACAAAAAATATCGATGTCACAATGCCAACTTGTACATGCCCCAAATTTATCGTCCAAGAATGGCAGCAACTTCTTCCAAGATATACTTTAGATGTATAGCAAGACCATAAAGATGCCTCCAAAGAGTGTAATCAAATCCCAGAAACAAACACCAATAGACCTTTTAGTACATTCAAAAAGCATAGAGGGATCTCATGCCAATATCATTACCATGCAATATTCCAATACAATCACCAATAATATCTATGCCATTGGAGAGTGGGTTTTGATCATTTCTCATTTTGCATATTGTGGAGTGTTTACTCTACTTTCTTTAGTACCAATTTCGAGGGTCAAAGATTTCCTAATTGGGAATTAAAGAGACCATTGTGCATTGGACCATGAGGATAGAGGTTGTGGGACCCATTTGTGGCAAGATTCCCCACTACACTTGGCATGATTCTCTCACCAATTCGAGTTCAAGATGAAGGATAACATACTTAGGGTAGTTTAAGAGGCATTACTCGTGGCATGAGTCATGTAAGGTCAAATTTGAGTGGAAGAATAAGTCCCATGGAAGATGAAGAGGCATCTTAGAAGAATTGTGACACATGGGCTAAATTCCCTAGCCTCTAGTATGACAACAATGATGAAGATGCTATGACACCTATGACACAAATTAGACCTAAATGTTGACATTTGAAATATATGACATGTTAGGGATAAAAATAGCATCCAAGAAGGTGCACAAGGGAGTTAGAGCAGCCAAAGAGACACCCATTCGAAATGAGGGAATAAGGAGACTAGGAATTGTTGGACAAGTCGCACACATTGGAAACTCTTCCCAAATTGAGTTGGAATGAATCCACCAGCTTGCTCGCCTCAGTCAATTGCATCTTTTTGTCTAGTCAAAATTTTGAAATTCCAAGTTTGGATTTTTAGGGTTTCTTTGTCAAACCTATGACACAAATTAGACCTAAATGCTGAAATCTGAAATATATGACATGTTAGGGATAAAAATGGCATCCAAGAAGGTGCACAAGGGAGTTAGGGAAGCCAAAGAGACACCCATTCGAAATGAGGGAATAAGGAGACTAGGAATTGTTGGACAAGTCCTACACATTGGAAACTCTTCCCAAATTGATTTGGAATGAATCCACCAGCTTGCTCGCCTCAGTCAATTGCATCTCCTTATCCAGTAAAAATTTTGAAATTCCAAGTTTGGATTTTTAGGGTTTCTCTGTCAAATGCTAGCAAGCTCCAAATCCATTGGTAAGATCTAAATCTTTTATATCCATTTGAGTTTCTCATTAAGATGTCTCACCACACCAAGCTTGAAGGGGATGATAACTTCCAAACATGAAAGTAAGGATTGGGTTTAAATCCTAGAAGAGAATGAATTGGATACCTACATAATGCAGAGACCATGCAGTCATACTTTACAAGGGTCTCTCGGATAAAAGAACAACTTGAAGCCATTGAAGAAGATATATAGAATGGAGAAATAGTGATGACCACCTTGAATGGTCCTCCTAGGTCATGGGATTCCTTCATCCAACGAATTTGTCCTAGAATCTCATCACATTCAGTAGGTTGTGGGAGGAATGCTCATAGGAAGAATCTCGAATTGTAGCTATAAAAGAAAACATGGGTCGTGAAGAGCAGGATCTCACAGCACACACCTAGAAGAATTACAACAAGATGGAGCATCCTCATCACAAGGATATTGTCCCAGGAACAAAAGCAACTCCCACAAGAAGAAGAACACTCTGTTAGAGACTCCAGTAGTTCCTACAAGGAAGCAAAGATTGAAAGGGAGTCCACCCAACTACTTATATGCAAGTAATGGGTACTAAGTGGTAATTGGTAGTAGTACAACATTCGATTGCTACTTATCTAGAATGAAACCTATTTGCCAACATGCTGGAGCTAAGTGCACACTCTTAAATATGGAAGGCATCTAGAAAGTTACAGGATATGTGGACAGCATTCTTGAAGAAAGCCTTGTAGACACATGAGACACATGACATGGAGACTCATGTCTACAAACTGAAGAAAGCCTTGTATGATTCAAAATAGGCACCTAGGACATGGTACGACAGAATTGACAGCTTCCTGACTAGTTTGGGATTTACCAAGAGTAAAGTAGATTCCAACCTTCACTACAAGGTTGAGGATGACTTGGTTGTGACAGGTGAGGATGGGTTGATTGTTGATATGAAGAGGAAGTTTGCTGCCGAGTTCAAGATAAGGGACTTGGGTATGATGCACTATTTTCTACGAATGGAGGTGTGGAAGAGTGCAGATAGAATCTTCCCTGGACAAAGAAGTATGCAGTAGATATCCTGAAGTGGTTTGAAATGATGGACTGCAAGGCCATGGCTACACCTATGGCATCGAACCTGAAGCTACTGAGTGATGCTTCATGTCACGTACCCACCCTTGGACCCAATTCGTGGGAGGGAACATGATGGCAAATACTGGGGCTTTTACATAAACTCAGTCCATACATTAGATTTTAAAGCAAAGAAATACATGTGTGTAGATGTAAATAAATTAAACATGCACAACAGAATGAAAACCTCATCCACACACATTACATGATGCCATTCAATTTAACACAGCCAACAATTAATACATTTGCAGAAGTAATTACATAAGAAAATACTCATCTTGATGTAATGCTGTCCCAACAACTAGCTATGTCACAGCAACGTTCCTCCCAACCGTAGGTCTTTGCCCAACTTGCATTATTTCAGCACTTAGAGACCACCCTCGAGCTGGGCATGATATCTACAAGGAACTTGGGACTCTCAAACCCTGCACTGCCAAAGCAATGGATACCCATCTCAACCCCAACATTCTTTTACACCCAGTAGCTCAAAACTGGCATGGATACATAATTCAACCATGGATTCACAGAATAGGGTCTATGGGTTTTCCCCAAAACGTGGGCACACCAAAAACGGATTGTGGGAAGAGGGAATCAACCCCAGGGAAGAAAACCGATTTCTCCCACAAATGTATGAGCATTCAGTGGGCCAAAACGGCCTCAATTAAACCCCAAATTGTTTCCCCTCTCTTCCCCACTATTAGCCAGAAAAAAAACGCCCTTCCCAGCTAGGAAAACAAAGGTAAACACAGGAAATTCATGAAGGGAAATGCCCAGGAAGCTCTAAACGCGTGAGAGAGCAAACTGATGGTTGAATAATGGCTTGGGGAGCAATTTCGTGGCCCTTTTCTTTCCCAAGAAGCCAAACATGAAAATCTAGGAAGGGTGGCTTGCCCATACTCGAATTTGGACAGCCATACCTCTCCAATCCCCAAGGCATGAACTACCTCAACCAACTCTTGGGAGAAATGAATGATTGGGTACAAAAGTCAACATGGTAGTTGATGGTTCATGGGTTCTCTCATTGACACTTGGCTTGACTCAATTGGCTCAAGGGTTTGAATATCCTCCTCTCAATTCCTTGTAATATCATGCCCCCATCTCTTGTTGCATTGCATAGCTAGTTGTGGGCATTTATATTAGAATACATAATTATAATTCCCATGGTTCACTAGCACATGGGTAGCATAATATCAAATACTTGCCTCTTCTAGATCGAGCGTTCACTAGCGGGGCCTTGGCCTTGAGCTCAACTCTAGGAATCATACATAATATGCATACATTATTTACATTATAGCCCAAAATATTATAAGGGTCAAAATGGGTGACGTGACATTCCCCTCCCCTTGGAATAACACCATCCTCGGTGTTCCCATACCTAGGAATACATACACGCTATATACATGTCCAAAATTCACAAAATGTGGTAGGTATGTCCTGCATTTCACCCTTTACTTGGGTTTTCAGGTACAAGTCCTTTGGTCTTCACAAATGGATCCTGTTGGCTGGGACCTTCTAGCTCTGCATGAGGGCATTGTTCCAAAACAATCCCTTCCCTTTCTTTACCTTCCTGCTGATGTACAAGTCTGGAAATTTTATGGCAGCTACCCTCTTGATGTTCCATTGTTGGGCAGTCACGGAGGCAATGATTTCCTCCACATCCCCAACATTTCATTGGTTGCTTTACCTTTTCTTGCTCAAATTCCCTCGAGTCTTCCCACCTGGAACGTTTCTTAATCGGCCGATTGGATGAATGCTTCTTCATGGATCCACTTTTCTTTCTTTTATTGATTGCTCCCAGAGTGTTTTTTACCACTTTTTGCAGACAAATAGAGTCCTGCAAAACCCTGTGGTTCATCTCATTCTGTTGCCTCTGTAGCTTGAGCATCTCTCCAAGATTTTCTTGGGTCCTTGCAATTGTTTGAAGAAGTCTTTCAGCCAACTCTAATAGCCCTCGGTCTGCTACCATGGTCAATGGAAACAACTAACCACACTTTGCTTACTAGCAACACTTTCTTGTGCCGGCTGCAACCAATTGTTTCACTTTCTTACTAGTGAAATTCATCATGGAAACCCTTTGTTAGGACAAGCATAACATAAACATTAAAATTAGTTAATTATTTTCCCAATTGACATGGAATGTCCATGCTTTCCAACATACACATGAACTCATTCATGTTCATTCTTTCACAGGAAATTTACTATTTCAGCATTCACAATTCATCTCAAGCAATTGAACACAATCTATTTTTAGCCATGACATGCACTCAACAATCTTTTGTTTTATAACTGCATCAATCAAAAGGAAAGAGAAGAGTAGGATTTTCTCCCTCTTAGTCTTGTTCTATTATGGAGCTACACCATCGCTGTAGTTTAATGCTCCTTAGTCTCTTTCACTTCAATGTGAATGCTTTGACTTTCCTTTCTTGGCTATGACACTTAGTGTCTAAGGTCTGTCTAAGGATTTTCAACTAGGAACCCTTCTCCATAGTTTCCTACAGAACCTTTGGCTGCTATGACCCACTCATGTCCACTAGCACCATCTTTCATTACTGCTCATACTAATCTCTTTAGGATGGTCACATGTCCATCTGCATCCCTATGATGCCTTCTTGGTCCTTGCTTCCAACAATACCTACACTCAAACATTGAATCAATTCACATGTTTAGTTCATTTTCATAGGGTTTATCTCTAAACAAGAGTTTAGGAAATCATAACCAAATCATATACACACGTATATTCATAAGCAAGAAGATGCAAGGTAACCAAATACTTATATGTATTGGATGTCTTCACTTTATTCCACGAGATCCTTCTTTGCTTTGCAATCCTTGGATGTTAGGAACCCATGTCTTTACTTTGTTAGTATGTTGTTGTTGGACGCATATGCTTTGTAAGTCATCCCGTAGTATTTGTTGATCAATAGTTTGTGTTATTTTTGTTGGCGCATATGCTTTGTAAGTCGCCCATAGTATTGTTGATCCATAGTTTGTAACGACGCATGGTTTTGACCCATAGTATTGGCGCCTAAAATTACTATATAAGTGTGTGTTGAGACCTATGAAGGCACCGTGAAGTTATTTGTATTGAGCTTACTCATAAGAGGTTGCCCCCTCGAAGTGGCCTGTGATCAATATAAAAGTGATTCTGAGTTCTATCATTTCTGCTATTTCGCATATTCGTATTAATTAATTGTTGCAGGTGCCTCACATCTGGTATCATAGCACTTTCTTGGGCTCACTGGGTGAAATTTGTGCCAATTTTTTTTTTTTCGCATCTGTTGCAAGTTCGGATTTGGGAATAATCCCTATCCTCTTAACTGTGGGAAGTACTTGGGCATAAGCCCTAAAACTCATTGTGAGGAGTACCACAGGAACCCTGAAGTAGCTGGCCCATTGAGAGGACCTACCAGCGAAAAGGGCAACGACCCCTACCTGATTGACTAGTTCCCACCCGTGAGGTAAACCAAGAGCTGTCGTTTGTGGCAAAGCGGTTATCAATTTTACCTGAGCCGTGGAGTGAGGGGTACTGCCCTAATATGCAAGCTGTCTGACAGCATTGGTTTCCGAGTGAAACCCTTGAACTATTAGGAAGCCGCACATACCTAGGGTCCATATCTAATTTCAGCTGAACTGTTGTCGATCGTTGCTGCGTCGTTTTACATCCAGTCGTTCATATCCATTTTGCAAGCCGTTCCAGATCCATCCATTTTCAATCCAGTCAGCGCCGTTTCAGATCCCTTTCGAGCCGTAGCCGCTCCAGTCTGGAAAAAAAAGGGTATAATATTCATTTTTTTCTCCATATCTCCCTTTTTTTCACTCTGTTTCCCTTGAAATTTTCGGGGAACCCGTGTCACCCCCATTTTGCATATTTCATTCCTGAGAACCCTATCCACAATTCCCCTTCCCAAAGCCCGAAATCCCACATTTGTCTATTTTTAGGGTTTGCCATAACAGTGTCCAAAACCTAGTCAAACCCCAATTACCCTTCATATTTTTTCCCTAGTCCATATTTTCCCTTACTGAAGTAGTTTCTATTTTTTTTTTCCTACCCAGTCAACCGAAAAAAAAAAAAACTCCTAGTTAGGGTTGTCACCCGTGCAGGAGCAAAAACCATGGAGGAAGCACTTGCAGCCATCGAAGCCAAACTCCAGGATCTAGATGAAAAATTTCTTGGCCTGCATCTTGAACATTCATCTATGAACAACAAACGGCAGTCTGAGTCTTCATCAGACAACGGGTTCTCACCTTCCAGCAATTTCCGTGGTCCAAAGCTTGATTTTCCTCACTTCAATGGTACTGATCCAACTAGATGGATTTATCGTGCAGAACAGTATTTCAGTCTGCATAATACTTTTGATGTCAACAAAGTTCCACTGGCATCCTTTCACTTGGAACAGGAAGCTCTTCAATGGTACCGTTGGTACATCAAGGCTCATCCAGAGCCCAAATGGCCAGACTTTTTCCAGCTCCTTTTGCAACGATTTGGTCCTAGTGCTTTTGATGACTTCACAGTAGCCCTCACTAAGCTTCGACAAATTGGCACGGTGAGAGAGTATCAAACCAAATTTGAGAATCTAGCCAACCACACCGAAGGATTGTTTGATGAATTTTACCAGAGTTGTTTTATCAGTGGTTTAAAGGATGCCATCCGCTCTAAGGTCAAAATGTTCTGTCCCAACACAATGATGGAAGCCCTAGGGTTGGCTAAGTTGGCAGAAGACAAGATTGCAGCCAAACAATGCTCCAAGCCCACTTTTGTTCCCTTCCGAAATATGGGTTCTCAGCGACCACCTATACCGCAGGCTCCTTGACCAACTCCTATCAAGCGTTTGTCTGAAACAGAGATGCAAGCACGCAAAGAAAAGGGGCTTTGCTATAATTGTGATGAGAAATTCTCTCGGGGACATAGATGTGTTCAACAAAAGCTCTATCTCTTGGATGTGGAGTCTCCTCCTGCCTCTGAAATTGGTGACGAAGATCCAGAAACACTGGATGCTCCGGTCGACATTCAGGAACCGCCTATTGACCCTCCGTCTCAGGATGACTAGCCAGAGATATCTCTCCATGCTTTAGCTGGAATCACCACCCCCCAGACAATGCGGTTCAGGGGTTACTTCAAGAAGCTTCCTCTTACAATACTCATTGATTCTGGTAGCACTCATAATTTCATTGACCCTCGTATCGCCAAACAAGCTGATTGTTTTATCCATCCTTGCTCCAACTTTGAAGTCATGGTTGCCAATGGGGGCACCTTACCTTGCAAAGGGAAGTGTCAAAATGTGCGTATCTCTATGGGAGATTATACCTTACACTCCGACATGTTTTCCTTGCCCTTAGGCGGCTGTGATGTGGTTTTGGGTACTCAATGGCTACGCACACTTGGCCCTATCTTATGGGATTTTGCTGAACTTTGGATGCAGTTTTCCCTCAATGGACAAAAACACACATTGACAGGATTACAACCAGGTTCTCTTAGCATCATCAGTTCACATCGCATGGAAAAACTCCTCAAGAAGAATTCACATGGTGTCATCGCTCAGATCCATTCCATCCAGATGCAACCATCAGCGGTCTCCACTACTCCTTTGGATCTACAACAAATTCTAGATCGATATACAGGTGTCTTTGCTGAACCAGTGGGATTGCCACCTCCCAGGCCAGAAGACCATCGTATTCATCTCCTTCCTGGCAGCATTCCTCCCAACATCAGGCCCTATCGCTACCCATTTCACCAAAAAATGGAGATTGAAATGCTCGTTCGGGACTTATTGAATCAAGGTATTATTTGCCCAAGCACTAGTTCCTTTTCTTCTCCAGTTATTCTTGTCCGCAAAAAAGATGGGTCATGGTGCCTGCATTGACTTCCCAGCACTTAATCACCTCACCATCAAGGATAAGTTTCCAATTTCTGTTGTTGATGAGCTTCATGGGGCTCACTTTTTCTCCAAGTTGGATCTTCGTTCTAGGTATCATCAAATTCGGGTTCATGAGGATGATATTCCTAAAACAGCTTTCCGCACACATGATGTCCATTATGAGTTTTTGGTCATGTCCTTTGGTCTCACTAATGCTCCTTCCACATTCCAGGCCTTAATGAATAAAATATTTTGACCCTACTTGCGGAAATTCATTCTGGTATTCTTTGATGATATCCTCATCTACAGTAAAACATGGGATGAACATCTCCAGCATCTGGATCTTGTCATGCAACTTTTCTCTGACCATCATCTCCATGCCAAGCCATCTAAATGTGTTTTTGGACAGAAGGAAGTTGAGTATCTTGGGCACATTATCTCAGCACAAGGGGTTCGCGTGGATCCTGCCAAAATCGATGCCATGAACAATTGGCCGCATCCTCAGACACTCAAGAGCCTTCGTGCTTTTTTGGGGTTGATTGGCTACTACCGCAAGTTTGTCAAGGATTATGGGAAGATTGCAGCTCCATTAACTGCTTTATTGAAAAAGGGTGCTTTTACATGGACACCTGCTGCTCAGTGTGCATTTGACAAACTAAAACAAGCTATGTGTACTACACCTGTGCTAGCTATGCCTGATTTTTCCAAGCCCTTCACTATTGAGAGTGATGCTTGCGGCAATGGACTTGGTGCTGTTCTCTTTCAAGATGAACACCCCATTGCGTTCACCAGCAAAGCCCTTTCAGGTAAGAATTTAGCTTCCTCTACCTATGAGAAGGAAATGATGGCTATTTTGCATGTAGTACAGAAGTGGCACCCATACCTATTAGGGAATCATTTCTGCATCAAGACTGATCACCAGAGTCTAAAATATTTCTTGGACCAGCGTGTCTCCTCCCCGACACAACAGAAATGGGTTAGCAAACTCATGGGTTATGACTATGAGATCACTTACAAGAAGGGTAAAGACAATATTGTGGCAAATGCTCTTTCTCGCACATTTGATGCCTAAGGTTCTCTTTCAGCTATTTCTATGCCTGTTCCAAATTGGTTGCAATCTATTCAACAGGGTTATGTCAATGACTCTTCCTTATCTCAAATCATCCAACACTTGACCAACAACCCTTCTGCTGTACCACATTACTCTTGGGATGGTGCTTCTCTGCGATACAAGGGTCGTCTGGTGCTTCCCCATAGCACAGATCTTCAACATGATGTATTCTATGAACTCCATGCTTTTCCATCGGCAGGGCACTCTGGGTTCCTCAAAACGTATGAACGAGCACAGCGTAACTTCTTTTGGTAGGGCATGAAAAGGACAATTCAATAGATGGTGGCTGAATGTGATACCTGCCAGCATAATAAGGGTGAAACAACACTCCTTCCAGGATTGCTTGAACCCTTACCCATACCTACACGGATTTGGATAGATATTTCTATGGATTTCATTGAAGGGCTCCCTAAATCTAGCGGGAAGACAATGATTCTCGTTGTGGTTGATCGCCTCTCCAAATATAGTCATTTTTGTGCTCTCATCCATCCCTATACAGCCTCCTCCGTTGCTCAAATTTTTCTGGACCAGATCTTTCGTCTTCATGGCATCCCTTCTTCCATTGTCTCGGATCGTGATGCAACTTTCACCAGTCATTTTTGGACAGAACTATTTCCCCACACTGGCACCAAACTTAAGATGAGTTCAGGATATCACCCGCAAACAGATGGTTAGACTGAAATTGTCAATAAATGCTTGGAAACTTATCTTCGTTGCTTCACCTTGGAACAACAACATCAGTGGGAAAAGTGGCTCCCTCTCTCTGAATGGTGGTATAATACCTCTTACCACACTGCCTCTAAAATGACCCCATATGAAGCAGTCTATGGTCAGGCACCTCTAGCTCTTCTTCCATACACCCCCACCAGTTCACCAGTTCGGGAAGTTAACACGGTCCTTCGAAACCGCGATCAGATTCTTCGCATTTTGCGGGACAATCTTCACATGGCAAGAAATCGCATGAAGCAACAAGCTGATCAGCACCGTTCGGAGCGCACTTTTCAATTCAACGATATGGTTTTTATTCGTCTCCAGCCATACAAACAATCCTCCTTGAAACTCAAAGGGCATCATAAGCTCGCTCCAAAGTTCTATGGGCCATATCAGATTCTTCAGAAGATTGGGTCCGTTGCTTATAAATTGGAACTTCCTCCTTCTTCCCGCATTCATCCAGTTTTTCATGTCTCTTGTCTGAAGAAAGTTCTTGGCACTAACATCAGCGGACAAATGATTTTACCCAAACTGGATAATAAAGGATCCATCCTTTTGGAGCCAGAGGCCATCCTCAATCGGCGCACGCGTCAGCTTTTCTCTCACTCTATCACAGAAGTCTTAATTCAGTGACATGGCATGCAACCAGAGGATGCTACATGGGAACCACTCCTTCAGATTCAACAACAATTTCCACATCTAAAGCTTTGAGGACAAAACTTTTTTTAAGGGGGAGGGGATGTTAGGAACCCATGTCTTTACTTTGTTAGTATGTTGTTGTTGGACGCATATGCTTTGTAAGTTGTCCCGTAGTATTTGTTGATCAATAGTTTGTGTTATTGTTGTTGGCGCATATGCTTTGTAAGTCGCCCGTAGTATTGTTGATCCATAGTTTGTAACGGCCCATGGTTTCGACCCATAGTATTGGCGCCTAGAATTAGTATATAAGTGTGTGTTGAGACCTATGAAGGCACTGTGAAGTTATTTGTATTGAGCTTGATCATAGGAGGTTGCCCCCTCAAAGTGGCCTGTGATCAATATAAAAGTGATTATGAGTTCTGTCATTTCTGCGATTTCGCATATTCGTATTAATTAATTCTTGCAGGTGCCTCACATTGGATTTCCCGTGGACACAGTTATGAATGTTGGGCCAGCACATAGGCTACTCCACAATCATTCAAATAGGCAATGCCAAGCCAGTACGTCGACTGGGTTTATCAATTGTTTAAGGGGTGTTGGGCCATCATACACATTGCTTTACCATATCAAGTAGTTAATGCTCAACTAGTCACTCTCTGGACTTCTCAAGAACTTTATAGCGTTCAACTAGCTACTCCCTATATTTCTCAATAATTTATATTGCCCACTCATTTACTCTCTGGATTTACTAGCAATTTATATCGCCCACTCATTTACTCTCTAGATTTACCAACAATTTATAGTCTTTCAGGGTCTTGCCTTCCTGCAATGACCAAGTTTTCCAACAAAGAAACAATAGTGTATCAGCTTGGCTATTAAAAGACTTATACCTGAAATATTCATTATTCCAAACAAGACATAAATGAAAACGAATACTTATCTGTATTGTGTGTTTCCCCTCTGCTCCATAGGGTCTTGCTTCGCTTTGCAAGCCTTGGAATCACCTATGGACTTTGATATAGTTAATGCTTAACCAGTACACCTCCCCATCGGCTAGATTTACTAAGCATTTGGTGGTGCCCAACCAGTGCCATACCTGGTTGGCCCTCTTTAGTGCCAAGCTAGCACATTCGTTTGGTTCATTGACCAATGGAAGGAAATTGCACCACCTGACCATTATAGGTCAAGGCTCTACTATGGAGCCATAGGCATCTCAGGGTTTTCAGTTAGTCTTGGCGCTCGCCCTCCTACTGCCGACCCAATAGGCATCTCAGGGTTTTCAATCAATCTTGGTGCCCACCCTCCTACTGCTGACCCAATAGAGATTTTATGCCTTCACCAATGTCATCACATCTTCTTGCACCACACACCTCAACTCTTCATTTATACAAGGACACCACTCCTTCTATTATGCAAATCAGTGGTTCCTTTTAGGAACTTTATAGGTGACTTTCTTGACTACAGGTTAACATGGCCCCACTCACATAAAGATGATACCCCTTTCACTACACAGCTCCCTCGGTTCGTCCATCCATTCCAGCATTATTTAGTGTGAGCATAGAAAGGTTACCAATTCCTATACAGTCCTTCTGCATACCCTTCTTCCCTTTGCCTCATAATGTGCAGTACCAATTTGCATCTGTGTAGGCTAACAACACAAGAAGGATAAGCAGACTTATTAGTATTGCTTCTCAAAATTGTATCCGCATTCCATAACATTCACTATCAAGTATTGAAACACCAGGAATGTGTCCTTTCCCTTAGGGTGTTGTTAATATTGACAACCCTAACATGACCCAGCACCAGAAAAGGAGTGCACCCCCTTTTCTAATGTGAGCCATGTAGGCCCTAATCATACTCAAGCAGTTTGAAATGATATAAATAAAATAGAGCATGCTTTGCATATTATTCCTAATAATTTAGACATGCATGTTCTTATCTAGGGTCACAGAATACTCATTCATTTTGCAGATGTATCTTTTCTTCATTTGCGAAGAATGGGGGCTCCCTTCTCTAAGTCAACAGTTCTTCTGTTTGCCACCCCAATCTTTCCACGTTCCATAATCCACTCATGCCTTATTGGCATAGCTTTACCATCTCACTCTCATGGTTTTCAAACATACAGCTTAGCTGAGATGTCATCCTTAATAGATGTAATGGTGTTTCACCCGAAACCCATTTCCAAAGCATGGGGTCCTTCCCATGGAGTTTGGCTTCTGCAGGTCATCACACATGGTCTCCCTGCAATGTGTCTTCCTGACACATTTATCAAATAGCCAAACAGTCAGTAGCATTTAACAATAATCATTCAAATCTGATTTTCCTTAATCATTCGATGACATTGATAATTAAATTCAAGTATGAATTTGCAATTTTGTCCTCTGCAGAATTGATTTGCTTAGCCATGAGTCTGTTCTCATATCGTCTGGCTCTTTCTCATGGTAGATTCCAATCTTCATCATGGACTTACCCACATTTTCCATGCCCAAAACAATCTACTTTAAATCTGAAAATTCAATTAGCCAAACCTATTGTGAGTATCTATGCATATAATCCTTTCGTTGCTACAACAGACACTAAAGTGATATCAGAATTATAAGCCTTAATAATTCAAACACCTTCAGATGTCAAAATTTGAAATGCAATGAAATGTATGTATATATCTATATATGCATCGTTATCATAAATAAAATTGCAAGACATGGGTACACTATCCATGCAATTTAAATAAATTCTAAGTACTCATTACTTCACATTCCATGCAATCTCTGTCCTTCCATAGAGAACTCTGGTAGCCCATCATCATGTCTACCTTCTTCATGCAATCTTTCTCTTGCATTCATAGCAGCTCATGAAATTCTCTCAGTATTAACAATGGTTCACCATTTCGTCTATTATCTAATTGCATTGAAACCTATACATATCACAACCGTGCATTCTCGCAATGCATCTCAACATGTGCACTTACACATATGCATGCACATTCACAACATTTACATAATATTTTAAGGTGCATTCACTCGATGCATAATCCCTCAATACAACTTTGCATCAATCCACGGATACTATGCATTCCAGCATATTATGGCCTAACCATTCATATGGCATGTACTACCACAACATGACTATAGGTCTTTACTTCCTTTGGTTATTTAAACTTATAATCCAGCATACACAATGGCATGCTATAATTTCATATGAATGCATTGAGGTTTCTAAGCAATTATAGGGTGTAAGGATCCTTTCCCTCACTTACCCACACCTCATCATACTCAGTAGATTAAGATTCACATTCAAGCACTTGATACCGCATACAAATCAAATCAACATAGTTTAAACATAGTTGAATGGATCTTAGAAAATCCTCTTTCAACATCCATGCACTTCAAGCACAAATATCCATTACCTTCATGGCTGTCATTAACATCGTTTGATGTTACCTTATCAGTTGGCCTCTTACCAAGGCTTCATAGTTCTTTTTCCAACCGCCTGCTTCAGTTGTCTTTGGTCCTATAACCATTGCAAACAAGACTAGTTATTTAACAACCACCATAATCATCTTTAAGTGGCTCATTGCATATGCAAAACCTCACTATTCTACCAATATGCAATATCATATATATACACAAGTATTTTCACATGCACTGTGCAATGTTTATCAATATGCCATCTAGTGCATATTCATTTCAGCTATCTAATCTCTTACATTTTCAATCATGCTTCTATGGTCTGATTCATACAACCATTATCAACAACATTATTGGTGATCAACCATAAGCAATACCATTAATGGGCTATTGCATGTGTAACTTTCACTACCTTTACCCATATGCAACATCATGCTTTATGTATAAGTGATTCACATGCACTATGGAATGATTCCTTAATCATGCCCATTAATTCATATGCATTACTCTCTTGCATTTCCAACATCCCTATGCCATAATTTTCAACTTATGAAACTTAGGAAATATAAATACAATAGCAAGAGAGGAGTGAATGAATTCCCCCCTTTTCAATTCCTCATAATATCATGGAATTTCCTCTTCCACATCATAGCTAATCCAGTTTCATGGGCTCTCTACCATGCACACAAGGTATCATTAACTGTCATTTCTCACCAAGTAGGAATTTAATACAAATGTAAAACATTCTTAGTTGCTACTTTGCAAGCATGCAATTCCTATGCTATAACAGAAATAGTTAAGGTGAGAAGCTTCCCTCTTTATCAACATTGTCTTACTTAGCTCCCATAGAATCTTTCTCATCATTGACGACGTCTCAAGGGGACGACGGAGGTCAATTTTGCACAATCTAGCACATGAGTTCAAAGACATTTTTCAACTTTTGGCACCTGTAAAATTTCCTTGGAAAACGGCTGAAATTCCCTGTTTCAACGGACTTGGAAATTCTCTTCCGACCTGTTGTGAACAAAGTTGTTGATCTTTTCCGCCATTGCGGAGAAACTCGCCCATCTCTTCTGCTATTGTGGAGCAACTCACCCATCTCTTCCGCCATTGCGGAGCAACTCACCCATCTCTTTCGCCATTGCGGAGCAACTTGCCCATCTCTTCCACTGTTGCGGAGCAACTTGCCCATCTCTTTCGTCATTGCGGAGCAGCTTGCCAATTTCTTCCACCGAAAGACACTTAGAAAAATTTTGAAATTTTTCGGACCAACTCATCGAGTCCTTCCGCCATTGCAGACCAACTCGTTGAGTTCTTCCGCCATTGCGGACCAACTTGCCGAGTTCTTCCACCGAAAAACACTTAGAAAAATTTTCGGACCAACTCGCCGAGTTCTTCCGTCGTTGCGGACAAACTTGCTGAGTTCTTCTGGTCGAAAACTCAGCTTTTCCTTCTGTCACTGCGGCAGAAACTCGCCAATTCCTTCCGAGGCTGCGGTGGAAACTCACCAACTTTTTCCACCATTGTAGACGAACTTATTGATTTTCTGTCGGTTCATTACAGAGCAACTCGCAAAGTTTCGCCACCAACTTCAACGCAAACTCACCAGCTCTAGCTGGAAACTTCGACGCAACTCAGTGAGGTTCGCGGAAACATGTTGGCTCAACTCCACGAGACTTGCCCAAATAGTTAGGAGAAACACTTAGAATTTTTTTTGAAATTTTCTTAACGATTACTACGGAGCAGGAAGTGTACTTACCTCTGCAATCTGTGATAGGTAGCCCATGAAGGCCCAATGCTGCAACCTTCACTCTGATACCATCTATCATGTACCCACCCTTGGACCCAATTTGTGGGAGGGAACATGATGGCAAATACTGGGGCTTTTACATAAACTCAGTCCATACATTAGATTTTAAAGCAAATAAATACATGTGTGCAGATGTAAATCAATTAAACATGCACAGTGGAATGAAAACTTCATCCACACACATTACATGATGCCATTCAATTTAACATAGCCAACAATTAATACATTTGTAGAAGTAATTACATAAGAAAATACTCATCTTGATGTAATGTTGTCCCAACAACTAGCTATGTCGCTGCAACGTTCCTCCCAATCGTAGGTCTCTGCCCAACCTGTATTATTTCAGCACTCAGAGACCACCCCCGAGTTGGGCATGATATCTACAAGGAACTTGGGACTCTCAAACCCTACACGTCCAAAGCAATGGATACCCATCTCAACCGCAACATTCTTTTACACCCAGTAGCTCAAAATTGGCATGGATACATAATTCAACCATGGATTCACAGAATAGGGTCTATGGGTTTTCCCTAAAACGTGGGCACACCAAAAATGGATCGTGGGAAGAGGGAATCAACCCTAGGGAAGAAAACCAATTTCTCCCACATATGTATGAGCATTTAGTTGGCCAAAACGGCCTCAATTAAACCCCAAATCGTTTCCCCTCTCTTTCCCACTGTTAGCCACAACAAAACCACCCTTCCCAGCTAGGGAAATGAAGGTAAACACAGGAAATTCATGGAGGGAAATGCCCAGGAAGCTCTAAACTCGTGAGAGAACAAAATGATGGTTGAATAATGGCTTGGGGAGCAATTTCGTGGCCCTTTTCTTGCCCAAGAAGCCAAACACGAAAATCTAGGAAGGGTGGCTTTCCCATACTCGAATTTGGACAGCCATACCTCTCCATTCCCCAAGGCATTAACTACCTCAATCAACTCTTGGGAGAAATTAATGATTGGGTACAAAAGTCAACATGGTAGTTGATGGTTCATGGGTTCTCTCATTGACACTTGGCTTGACTCAATTGGATCAAGGGTTTGAATATCGTCCTCCCAATTCCTTGTAATATCATGCCCCCATCTCTTGTTGCATTGCATGGCTAGTTGTGGGCATTTATATTAGAATGCATAATTACAATTCCCATGGTTCACTAGCACATGGGTAGCATAATATCAAATACTTGCCTCTTCTAGATCGAGTGTTCACTAGCAGGGCCTTGGCCTTGAGCTCCACGCTAGGAATCATACATAATATGCATACATTATTTACATTATAGCCCAAAATATTATAAGGGTAAAAATGGGGGACGTGACACTTCACCAGATTTGGTTGATGCCACAATGTATCTTCAGATGATTGAGTCTTTGATGTACCTAGAAAATACGAGACCATATATTTGCTTTGCTGTAAGCACATTGAGTCAGTATATGGTGGAACCCAGGAAAGTTCACTTGATTGTGGCAAAACATGTGATGATATATATGAAGGGTACACTGGATTATGGACTCAGACATGCCTAAAATAGTGATTTTAGGCTGTATGGGTACACAGACTTAGATTGGGTTGCTGACGGCAGAAGATGTTCGAGCTGATGGTGTTGCTGATGACGATGTTCCAGTAGATGGTGTTCCAGCTCATGAGGTTGCTGACAGTAGAATATGTTGCAGAATATATTAGTCTGCAATCACCGATGAGGTTCCTTTTTATGTCTTAATACCCTTCATATACCTTCAGACCCAATTCGAAATCCTTTAAAGAGTCTTTTGGAGCCAAGAGTCTTTTGGATCCATCTACCCTTGGGGGCTTCTAAAATTTCCTCTATATGGGTTCTTGGTTTATCTCAGTTAGACATTGCTTATTAAAAGTTGTAGAGAGGAACGATGCAAATTTTGTCGCTTTTTATGTCCTAATACCTTTGAAACACATTCAGACCCAAATCAGAAGCATTTGAATCCATTTGGAAGCATTCGAGTCATTAATAGTCTAAGGGTCGAATTGGCCAAAAATTGTAATTTTTGAAGTTTAACAAATTTATTTAAAATGGACACTACATGAACAATTATGCAGCTAATATGAAATGGGATGTGTACAAAAACAACGCCAACCTTGGATGTTATTTCTACAACATGTGATCTATGATTCCTTCTTTTCCTAATTTAATGTTTCATCCCACTGCCATCTTGGAAGATTGATCTTGTTGTTTAGACTTCTCTTATCTCTTATGGTCATCTCTCCCTTTTCTTCATCGAATTCTTCCCATGTTACACTAGACCTTCTACAAACCCATCTACAAACAAATTATGTCTAGAATTGGTATAATTCATCAAACAAGTGATTTCTTCATAAAAATTGTTACTTGTTAGCATTTTTGTCTTTATGTTTTTTAAATTTATTCTATATGGATTCTTGGGTTATTTAACATTAATATAACATACAGTTTATTAATGTTTATAGAGAGGAACAATGCAAATATTGTTACTATTCTAAGGTCAGATAAGCTCTCTCACTCCAAGGGCGGAGGTGGAAAAGCCGCTAAAAAATTGGACAATTCACACCAAAAGTTGCAAACGTGTAGCAATGTGGCGGAATAATGATCCAGATTCACCCAGAAGCAAATTGACGGTGGAAATGAGTTCCCGTGCTAGAAAGTGCATGGTGGTTAAACCTAGATAAGTTGGAGCAAAAATTAAGCCGCTTACCACGTGGAAAGCGTTGGTGGAGTCCACGATGAAAAGCGATTAAATTTAAACCGCTCATCGCAAGTTCTAGAACCACCTAAGCATATGTTCTATAAAAGGTTTGTTCGAAGTTTTAAAAAATGTTTTTGTCGCTTATTTCCTGGAGGAAAAGAAGCAGCGAGAAACACGTCGTTGTCTTCGTCAACTAGAACAACACCCAAGAAGCTCACTTCAAAGGTAGCTCAAAACCATCAATGTTTAGATTTTGTGTCCCAAATGGAGAATACCCAAGACCTTCTTCCCTTCAATGAAAGTTCAGATGAAAACGAGAAGCTTGTATTCAATAGGGAAAGGGATATTTTCGACCCTATTTTGTCTATGTGTAGTATTTCGCAATCTAAGGAGAAATTAATGGAGTTTAAGTCGCAAGGAAAGGATGTATTTAATGTTTTCGGTTCTTTTCTGTACTATTTTTGTGTCGAACAAACCTCACACTTCCCCAAATTTGTTTGTTGGTGTGCATCAAATTATTCGCATGGCTAAAGGGTAATCATTAATGTAAAAACGACCAAAATTCTATGCCCAATAAATGCGCAGACTGTCCGTGAGGTTCTAGGTTTACCTGAAACATTTCCCAAAAGCCCTGAGTCATTTAACGAAGAAAATTTGCCAAAGTTTTATGCAAACTGCAGTCCTACAGAAAAAGACAAGTTTTTATTACATGTCTTAAAAGATGGTTAGTCGCATGAAAACTTATCGTTCCCTTTGAGTATTGATGTCTTTCAGTGAGATACCCAGTTAGTTTTGTCCTTGTTGAGTCAAGTTTTAGGTCTAGATAGTGATAAGTCAATCACGGAAGTTATGTTAGGTTTCCTTCTCCAAGTAATTTCACCAGAGTCACAGTCGAGTCCGGTGTGTTGTTTTAATTTGGATCAATTCCTAGCTAAAGCGATTCATGTGCAGTTGGTGAATTTCAACCAGTTAAAGCATTTCAGATATCATTCATATCTCCTGAAGTTGTTCGTGTGTTCAAACATTTCGGAATCCAAGTTTCTTGGTACCATCTTTTCTCATGACCTTCCTAAAAAGGTCAATATGTTTGAGTTCACCCATAAAATCATGGTAGAAGTTTACAGAATTATTTTTAATGCTTAAATGCCCCGAGTGTTAGAAGGAATGAAATAAACTTTGTAGCCTACAACAGAAGGCCAAATAGGTGATTGGTTCTTGTATAGAGAACATACTATAATTAGGGTGTATGGTTTTACTGGAGCGCCATATCTGTTTCCAGCATTTTTAACACCGAGGGTCTTTGCCTTGGAATTTATTAGACAAAGGTTGCAGTCAAAAGAAGAACATTTTGGTGCTTTCAAAAAAGCATCGGATGTGAAATTCCCTCTTAAAGTTGGTCCATTCATCATTAAGAATAAGGAAGCCCTCTCTGTAGTAGAAAAATTATTGAAGATTATGGATTTCCAAGAGGCTCAAAGGATTAATTATGATCCTCATCAAATTATATCGCAAAGGAGACATCAAAATGGAAACAAGGCTTTTGATCATCAAACAGTATAAGGATTGAAAGAAATGGCAAATTTATTCAAATTTGAACAAGATAATAAAGAGGCGAATATGGAACAAACATGCAATTTGGCAATGTTGGCTCAGACACCAGCTAAATCTGATATCACCAGTAAGAGAACTATTTCAGAAGTTGATAGTATGGAAGTCGATCAAGAATTTTCAAGGAAGAAATCAAAAGTGGAACGACAGAAGGAAATTATTAGTATGGAGGAACGAGATTCAATTGTTCCAGAAAAAACTAGTTTGATTTCGCATCCACCTGCAAATATTATGTAGCAATATTATTTTTCAGAAATAAAGGAATCTGGAAGTAACTCTCAGTATAAGTCTAGATTTGATGTGCTTTCACAATATACATCAAAGAGGAAGCAGTCTTCTGAAGAAACTCAAAAATTGTACCCTCAAGTAAGAATGTTGGCAGAACAAAAAGTTTCCCTCCTTACAGCTACGGATCCAGGAAGAAACACTATAAGGTTTGCAGTGGTGAACAATGAGAAATTTTCTGAAATGGAAGCTAAGCTTGATGTGATTAATATACCAGATAAGATTCAATTGCATAAACAAACATGAGATGTCCTGTATTTTGATTTATTGCAATTCACTTTAAAAATTTCTAAATTGCAGTCTGTGATTGCAAATCTGGAGAGTCAACTGAGGCAAGAGAAGGTAGAAAAAAAAGCAAATTCGATCCAGATCAAAAGACTACAAGTGGACCTTGTGACCGTGGGAGCCGAGCCAAGGAACAACTAGTGTACCAAAAGGCTCATTGATGAAAAAGAAAATGCCATTCAAATTCTCAAGAAAAAATTGAAGGTGCCAAATAATCAACATGTGCAGTCTCCAGAGTTGACAACATTACAACAAGAAAAGGAATCCATATATCAAGAAATGATGGATCACAAAGGTAAAATGTTAAAGTTACAAGATGAAAAGAATGCTTGGGAAAAACAAAGGATTGAATTGTTGTCACAAATTTCATTGTTGAATACCAATCAGATTGAAACTATGCAAGCGCTAAAGAAGCAAGGGGATCAATCTCTATGTACGGGTGAAGTACAAATGAAAAAGTCCTCCACAGAGGAACTAACCAGTGCTATGTCACAAATTAGTATAAAAGATGTAGAGATAGAAGATCTGAAAGCATAAAACCAGAAGTTGAAAGAGGAAGTAATTCAAAATTCTGGAGCAAACATAAAGGCTTTGAGTGATAGAAATCAACTGCAAAAGAAAGTTGATGAATTAAAAGATAAATTGACAGGTTGCCTTCCATTACATGTTGTTAAACACCTTATATGGGATGCGATATCAGTGGAAGTAACGAAATTCTGGTCTTATTTGAATTTTATAGCAGATAAAGATGCTATAGAAAACATAGCTCTCTAGAGTTGTAAAGTGGTAAACGAGACATTACGCAAAAGGCCTTCAGAAACAGCTCAGAATACAGTCAGTTTGTTAAAAACTCTAACCCAATTATATATGCAGAGTTTTGGAATCAAAGACAGACCATCAATCATCATTTCGGCAAGAAGAGTTATTGGCAAGCATGATCGTGTTAAAGAAGTAGAAGACATGGCGCAACAGATGGTCCTTGAAGTTCAAAATTTTAAGGAACTATTTCTGGGTCCTTTTGAATCTAGTCTACCTTCTTTTTGGAGTAACGATGGAAAATTAATGGCTCAAGAAAATCATCACAGTTTGATAGTACAGGATCGTATGGATCACTCGAAATTTGAAGGTTTGGTCAAAGGATTAACTGGAAAGACAATAATTGATAAATTGACCGATGATTTTGAAATACTTAAAAAATTTGTATGATTAAGAAGGGTCTTCCAGATGTATGTTACACAGAATGCATAGAATTGGAGGTGATGGTGAAAGAAATTATGGATTATAAGATCCCAACTCAAGAGCAATGGAAAATTGTTGAAAGATTTGAGAAACCAAAACACAGGTTATGTCGAGAATAAATATTCAGGTGTGTTAATTTTAAATGACGTTGCGGTTCCTTTGTTAACTACTCGAGTGTTACATCAGACATATTTCTTTGAAATTTCTTTTTTTGGCGAAGAATTCAAAGAATGTTTTGTATAAATTTTTATTTTACAAAGCGATAGGGGTTGGATCCGAGAGCAAAAAATATAGTGACGTAATATTTTTTGAAGACTTTAAAGTTGAACAGAAAAAAAAAGTACATCCGAAATAGAGATTCACATGTTGTTATTTTCTTCAGTCTTTTAATTTCTTTTTTGTGAATGTGTTTCGTGTTACACCATCTTATCTCTTTGCCTCATAGTTGACTGTAATATCTGAGTTAGAATTCATTTTATATGCTCTAATCCACACATTTAAATATTGTCAATGTTCTTTCTTCCAAATTAATGCAGAATTCATCATAGAACGGAGATTGGCTAAGTTATAACATATAATCAATATTTTTCCCAACTTCCGACCTCCGACAAGAAGGATCGGCCACCCCTTCATTTAGTATAAAATTGTGAACAACTATATCCAACCATTCACCTGTACTGTATCTAGGATGGTGAACACAAGAAGGATCGACTGGCCCTTCTTGCAGTCTAGAACTATTTTTAACATAATACTGGGCAGAAGAAAGGTCGGTCGGCACCTCATTTGTGAGTGAATGGTAAAACTATTCAACCCGCCTAAGTTGCGACAACAATTCTAGACTTCCGACTTCGGCGATGAATAGTTGGGATCGGTATATTGGATAAGTTAAAACATATCAACAATATTTATCCCGACTGGCGACAAGAAGAATCGGCTGCCCCTTCATTTAGTAGATAAATATAGACACCTGTATGTTACAATTCACCTGTATCCAGAATGGTGAACACAAGAAGGATCGACTGACCCTTCTTGCAGCCTAGTACTATTTTGAATAGAATACTTGGCACAAGAAAGGTCGGCCAACCCTTCTTTCACCCCGCATGAGGATTCATCGCCTTTTCCAAAGACAAAAATATGTTGCGGATTGCGGATACCTAATTTTCTTAAAATGTTCCATCAATTCCGCTATCCCGCAACCCGCAATGCAGATTGCAGGATGGGACAACAATTCCTGATTCTCGACTTCCGCAGTAAATAGTGGAGAATGGAGATTGGCTAAGTTATAACATATAAACAATATTTATCCCGACTTCCGATCTCCGACAAGAAGGATTGGCCACCCCTTTGTTTAGTACAAAGTTATGAACACCTATATCCAATAGTTCACCTAGAATTGTTATCGGCCACCCCTTCATTGCATGGAAATTTTTAACAAAGGCAAGGTATCCATTTAGTTACAGTCAAAGTGCTTTGGTGTCATGGAAAAGAAGAGATAAAAAACAATCCAATCAATACTCTTTAATAAGTTTTATTTGTTATCTCTGTATGATTTGTCGAGCTTGTTGTCCAATAATTGTCCAAGCTTAATTAAGGTTGACATCTATTCAATGCATGTAAATTCGATTTTTAATACGAGAAATATTTTCAAATTATCGAGTGGCCTGCATATACTTTTGTCCAATTTTAAGTCTTAGCTCATTTCATCTCATGGACGAAGAATATAGCTTTGGAAGTGGGATTTTTCTTGCATGCATGGGAGCAAGCTTAAACCCCTAGATTTTCTTATATATCAAAGATTCAAATGATTATAACTATGTTCCATATGTATCATCTGACATTCCATTGTATCTCTCTTACCCGATTCTTTGAAGTTTTCTTTGATCTAGTTGTTTAGTTATTGCATAAGTTTTGTTGGACTTGGTCCCAGATATAATGTGCATTCACCAAGGTGCTAGAATCTTTCTAAGTCTATCTAAATTAACTTTCCCCCTTGACCTCGACCAAGGGGACAAGGAGTCAACCTGTAGCAATAAAGGAGTTTCTCTGAGCCATCCATCATGCATGATCGATCTGGTACCGTTGATCTCCTTCCATGCTTAGCCCCACGACCTTCCAAGTTTTGCAGTCTTCAATCTCTCAAACGCCGCTTTCCTCGCACCTTATATCTACGTAGTTATTATCAACTGTCGATCTGACCCCTGTCCAAATCCTGACCATCCAAACATGCATCCTTTACTGAGGTTCACAAATTTGGAATGTGTCGATACTCCGCGCATGTTAAATCTGCAAACTAAACCCACGCTTAAACCGTCCTATCTTACTTTTGTGAACAATGCTTGTGGCCGTCGATCTACGCCAAGCTTCTGTAACCCTTGTGATTGGGACATTGGCTAAGTTACAATATATAAAAAAAAAAATATCCTGACTCGCGACATTTGGCAAGAAGGATCGACCGCCCCTTTCTTTAGTAGAGAATTGTGAATTCACCCGTATCCAGAATGGGGAACAGAAGAAAGATTGACCGACCCTTCTTGTTGTATAGATCTATTACAAAATGAATCCTTGGCACAAGAATTGTCGGCCTACCCTTCATTTATGAGGGAATTGTAAAAATGTTCAACCTCCGAAGGTGAGGGTGTCAATTCATGTAAATGAAGAATGGTGAACACTAGAAGAAGGCTGAGCACAATAAGTGTCGGCCGACCCTTCACTCAGGAGATAAATGTATACACAACAAAACCCCTTTCAGTAGCGCCTTCGGCATCACCTTGTAAACAGGTTGAAGTCTAACCCGAAGCAAATATGGGGGTTGCATAATCAAGATTCTCTTAACCATGGTGATGCACATATGTGGTTACGATCTTTCCATAACGTTTTATTTAACATCAACTAGAACACCAGATGACTTCGCACTTGGCAGCTATGGCAGTATACAAAACTATGCTGAATCTCTAATGTATTCACCAGTTAGCTATGAATTCATCAAACTATGTGTTTCTTCTTCACAATCACGCATTTGTATTCCAATTAACCAATGTGCAATTACCATTCACATACATATAAATTAAGTAAAAACACTCACATAAACTCGAATACAAAACATTTAATAAACTCATACACATAAACAAGAAGGATCGGCCTCCCCTTCTATGATGATCGATCGTTCTCTGAACGGTCCTTATCTCAAACGACTCTATAAAATGTGCTTTCGATCTCTCATGGATAATGCTGGCAGATTTGTTCTTAATCAATCAATTGATTTTGAATATGACGGGTCGTTCCTTAACCATCAATCATTAGCATTAACATTTGCAAGTATACATCTAATATTAAAACACTAATTTATAATTATAGACATTATATGCCTTCTTATATTGACTACTTAATATTGATTGTTTTGAAGATAAAGCATGGCTATGTTGTTGAGCCTCAGTAACTACCAGGAAATGCCTTGCTTTGAACTGTCAAAAGATCACTACATTCAGGTATTCACAAATGGATGGTATGTTGAGATAGATGGAAGAACCAGATAATTTGTACTTGTATTTATATCTATTCTACTTGGATTACAACGGAGCTCAAACTAGAGCTAGAATATTGACAAATGTAGATCTCGTTGAATTTGATGAAAAATTGCAAGTTCAAGTTGAAGCGGTCAATGGTGAAAAGTGTTTCCTTCTACAGCTTGATCTTATGGTTTGTAATTATCGACCAGATCTAATGAAAAATGGTCTCAATCCAGATCCGATTTCCTATGCGAAGAAAGGGTGTGTTTTTCCCTTGTATGTTGTTTCTAATCGTTCTGGAATTGACACCACGACATCCCTGAAGAAAGGAATTCTGTCGGTATGGAGGAAAAGAATGTTGGCTGCGAAAACTTCATCTGTATTGCATTACATGAATATTAATAATTCTAGGTCGATAAAGGAAATCCATGAAAGGATTCTTATGTACAATAGAAGAGCATTTGTCCAAATTATTGTAAAAGATGTGGACAAATATTCCTTCAAACAACTCAAACAAAGTCCTTCTAAAGTGATGTTGTGGAAAGTGACTAAGAGCTTCGAAAGATCAAAAGAAGTTCAACAAGAGTAGACCAAATTCTTTTTGTTCAATGAGCAAGTTTATTCCATTGACGTAACAAGATGTGTTGTTGTGCCTCCGCACTTACAATATCGAAATGTTAATGAGGAGGTCATGCAAAAGATGGCTGTATCTCTTCTCCATACATTTACAACAACATTGAGAGATGCTATTCTATTGCCTTTCGATAAGGAGACCACATTGGCCTTTCAACCTGGAAATGAAGAAGAAATTAATTTGCCATTAGTAAATTTTTATATATTGGATGGGAAACATACTATTTCTGTGCTGAAAATAATCGTTGCAGATGATCAATATAAACAGCTCCATTCAAGGTATCAGCATCAAACAGCTCGTCTTCTACATAGAGTTTCTTCAGTACATCATCAACAAATTATACAAACAACAAAATTTGTCAAAGAAGGAATTTGTAGACACTCCATTCATTTCTAGTGTTGAAAAAGCAAGGGAGAAATGGATATCCTGCGGTACTCCATCCCATCCGGGAAAGGGAAACGTTTCCAGTGATGCTTGGCAGGTATAGAATTTTTCTTCTTATCAATCGAAGTCTTTAGATTGCTGCCTGTGTTATGAAATTAGCAAATTGACTGGAATATTGAATTTTATATGTTTGCAATCTTTCCAAACTGAATGTATGGATATCTTTCTTGTTCAAACAAGGGGGACTAAGCCTTAAAGACAAGCTAACTCTTTTTTTGACATCAGATCGACTGTGGACCAAATGGCAATCTGTATTCAAGCTTTACAAAAGTGGCTCCTTGCCATGCTCGCCGAAGAGCATCACTCAGGATGATTTTGTTCAAAATAAAATAAAGAGTTATGGGTCTAATTTTTTTAGACCATTGCGTGATCTTGATGAAGATGAATTGATGTCTATGGCGGACAATCTAATCAAATGATCGGTTTGGATGAGCACATCAGTCGATAAAAATGTTTGTGGAGAAATTTTAAATCAATATTGCAAACGAATCAAGGACAAGAGGTCAACTAGGCATTCGATCGTTGAATATTTCAAAGTTAATGATGTTCAAATTGATCAATCACAGAATGTCACTGACCATAACATCATTGAAATATATAAAATTGCACCAAACCATCTCCAGCAATTGTGCAGTATTTTATGCTCCGGAAAGAAAGCAAATTCTCCGAGTAAAAAGAGAAAGAACAAATTTGAAGTGGATAATGGTACCAAATACCAATTGATGCTAAGAAAATATTGAATCTATATATGAGTAAAGAGAGGATGGGTATGTCCATTGACGACATCAAGAATAGTTCATAGTTTGCTTGTCAATGTTGTTATCCCGAATCTTTGGTCAACACACTCAGATTAATTCCATTCTTTCGTGCAACAGTCAGCTATGAATTTGTTGCTGTGGATATGCGCAATTGTGATAGTCCATGGACAGAACAAGACATGATTGTGTTTTTGTACTACTTAGAAACAAATGAAGAGGCATGTACTTGTATTTTTTTAGTTGATATGGAAAACTCTTGTATGATTTCTAAAGCTTTCACAATTTTCAGCAAGAAATAAAAAAAACATGTTACACCGAATCCTACAAAGGGAGTTTATAGAGAATTCTCTAGGGACTTGTTTATAGGATTCTCTATTATACAGTGTTGGAGCATTGGAAGGGATAAGGATATTTTATCAACTTTTGAAATTGATATGGATTGGAAGGATGAGGGCCTACCGATGATTGATTTACCACGGCCCAAGGTTGACAACGATAGTGCGAGAAGCCATGTGTTTGCAAAAGAAAGGACACGGGAATTATGGGATCACATAGTTTCCAGACAGGTCGCTTCTCAAGGCACAGTTCTTTCGTTGTACAAAGGAGATAGGCTTCTTCATTCGTTGATGAGGGCTCCAGAAAGAATAGTTATTTCGATTGTGGATACAGTACAACAAGAGTTGTTTATGAACAGTTTCTATCATGAATTGGGTGTAACACAAGGTATTTCTATTAACTTTTTCAGATGTCTATGATTTTATTTTAGTTTTCTAAAACAAGGTATTTTTATTAACATTTTCAGATGTCTTTGATTTTATTTTACTTTTCTCGGTCGGTTATCTTCAATAATTTCTTCAAATTCCTATTCTACTACAGCTTCAAATAAAGAGAGGATGTCCATTGACAATGTCGAAAATAGTTCACAGTTTGCTTGTCAATGTTGTTATCCTGATTCTTTGGTCACCACAGTCAGGTGTGAATTTGTTGTTGTGGATATGTGTAATTGTGATAGTCCATGGATAGAACAAGACATGCTTGCGTTTTTGTACTACTTAGAGACAAATGAAGAGGCATCTACTTGTATTTTTTTAGCTGATATGGAAAACTCTTGTATGATTTCTAAAGCTTTCACAATTTTCAGCAAGATATCAAAAAAACATGTTACACCGAATCCTACAAAGGGAGTTTATAGAGAATTCTCTAGGGACTTGTTTATAGGATTCTCTATTATACAGTGTTGGAGCATTAAAACCTCACAACCCTTCTTTTCCTTCCTGCATATTTAATTTTAACGACTGATTTGTCTTGATCCCGTGGATGAGATTACACTGTTTGATTTAAATGAAGTTTAGCTTGTCCGTTTTCCCCTCTACCATTTTAAAAATTGCAATTAGGCTCGTAACTGCGATTTTCACCTTTAGCCAAATTTGAAGTCGTAGTCATTGTCGATCATCATGAATCTTCTAAGAAGCATATTTCAACTTTTGTCACAGATAGCTAGTGTATTGTTGGTATCTTACACATTTTGTTACGGGATACTTCCCAGAAACCATGTGATAAAAATATTTTGGCAATTTTGTGAAAATATTGTTGGTATTAGTTGCTCCTGAGGATGCCTTTTAGTTTCGATTTGTAATCCCTATTTTAGGGGAAGTCTATCTTTTGTAACTATTTTTGAAATTTTTATTTAAAGGGTAGAGGTCTCATGGGGTGGGGGAGAAAATCAGCAAAAGAAGACTAGAGACACTCTGATTGATGCAAAGATTGTAATTTTTTGCAACTTTGAAGTAATACAGTTAGTCCTTCTCTTAATTCCTCTTCTGTTAATTGATCAAATTTCTTTGATGAATGTTGATTTTCACTTCAGATTATTTATGAACACTGTTTAATTTTTGCAATCAATAATCCATACATTGATCTAGTAATAGTTTGGATTTTTCTTTTATGTTTTCAAATTGCACTTTTCAAATAAAAAATTGCTTTTATTGATTTGAAATTCACACTTTTCAAATCAAAATTTGAATTTTTTCATTTTAAATTCACACTTTTCAAATCACAATTTGCATTTTTTGATTTGAATTTCACACTTTCGAAATCAAAATTTGCATTTTTTTATTTGAAATTCATGCTTTTAAGGTTCACAAGTAGTCAAGAAACACATTATTCGAATAGAAAAATACACTTTTCAAAACCAATATTGCCACTTTAAGAACTTGATTTTGCAGTTTAGAAGGGATTGCGGATGCAAAAATATTCTTCATGCATTAGTTATTGATTATGCTGCTTCAATGATCAATTAATTGACCTTCGCCATTATTAATGCTCCACTAATGAATACTAGCTAGTATTCACCCTTCCTGCCTACTACTTTGTCACACTACCACATAATTACTCTGTACGTTGGCTGCATTCATTTATTCATTCATGCACCTTCATTCATTCATTCTTCTAGCCACTTGATCGCATGCACCTTATAGTGTGCCTTCTTTGAAGGCTACACGTGCTTCAACACCTTTGTTAGCCATTTCATCTCCAGTTATGCGAAATCTACAGTCGGTACAGATGATATCTATGACCACTTCCTTGGAAGTATTTACTTCAAAATCTTCAGAGAGCAGGCTCCTGCTTTCTTAGTTGATGCCAGAACCTTCATTGCCACAATTGGTGACTGGTATGTGTGTGAATCCTTCTCATATGTCAGAGTTTGGGGAAGTAGTATTGTACATCTGCTACCCATGATAGTTCCTAACAGATTGGTCATTGAAGAGGTTTCCTATCAAACTATTACCGATGGTGTGTATTTAAAGCTATCTAGTCCTAAGAGGAAGGCGTGGCCTAAGTTCCCCTTGAACCTTGGGACATTGGCCATCCCAACTTCAACTTGGGCTATAGTGTTGGGTGACAAAATTGCTGCTTTAAAATTTGGTTATGCTGCCAAAAGAAGACATGATCCTTAAGGTTCTCTGGATGCCCATTTTAAGCGAAACCATGTGAAGGGTGCATATGTTCATGAAGAAGTTCCTGATGACTCCATCTATCGGGGAGTAAATACCTTTTCTAAAGTCTTGACGAGGGCTAAGAGTAAAGATGAACAAAACCATATCATGCAGTATCAACATGAGCTTAAGAGTATGATTTTGAGCTACATAGCAATGGAACTAAAGCTCATTGAGCAAGCAAGAAAGGATAGAGAGGAGAAAGAAGCTCATAAAGTAGTTGCTCCACTAATGCTGACCTGCAGTGAAGGGGATAAAGGAAAAGATCTCATGGAAGATGCTCCAGAGGTAAAGACTGTTGAACAAATGAAGGTATTGATGCAAGCATAAGAGCGATCAAAGCATAAGTTAGCTCAGAAGACTTCGATGCTACAAACTCAAGTAGCTGTAGCTACTAAGCTTACTGATGATATTCAAGTGACTGTTGCAGTTACTCAGACTTGTGATGATCAAGTGATGGTTGTTACCAAGCCATCCAAAAGGCATAAAACTCAGACTTCTACATCTCAAATCCCTATCTTAAATATTATTGACAGCGATGTTGAAGATGAGGCATATTCTTATGTGCCTGTGATTGAGGAAGTAACTTAAACTTCACAACCAATTACAGATTTATTGAATACTATTGAAGTGGTTGATTCTGTCCCAAACTATCAGTTTCTTGAAACTACCCCTGCTGTTGACACCACAACCTCGGCACTTCTACTTTCATCTATTCAAATTCTTTCAACTTTGTCATCTGGGGTAACACCTCCATTCCCCATATCCCAGCTTTTCCATACTCTAACTACCATCATTGCTCCATTCCCAGCCAGCGCGGTTCCACTTCCTATTTTTCCATCTACTATTGCAGAGATGCAGTCTTTGACTGTCCCTCTGCAATCATCTCCATTCATTTTATCACCACCAACTACTGATGAGAAGACTCCAGTTCCTCCTTCTTCATTACTAGCTAATGATATCCAAGTTCCACTTTCTAAAGCCTTCACTTCAATTCCTTCCCCAACTTATGTACCAGTAGTTATTCAAAATATCCCTTCCACCCAAACTACTTTTCAAATAACTATGTCTATACCTGCTCCTACTAGTACTCAGAAATCTTCATTGGTTTCAACAGTAAATGTGACTTCATCATTTACTGAAATGGTAGCTGAGTTTGAAGAAGACATTGTAGTCCCTGTTGGGGATTACTTCTACAGCAGAGCTTCCAAGGAAGTGGTAAGAAAAGGTAAGAAGAGAAGCAGGGATCAAGGTGGAAGAGAAGGAAGCACCTACTCCTAATCAAATAATTTGGACCAAGAAGTCTGATGACATACAGCGAGAAGTATTGGATGCTACTGCAACCATGGGTGCATTTGTAGGTGCAAACTATGATTCAGTGACAACATTGAATAGGGAGATTTATTTAAAGAAAGAAGAGCTAAAGAAGCTTGAAGAGAAATTGGCCAAAACCAATGAGGAACATGAATCTTATGTTACTGATCTCAGGAAGGTATTTGAAGATATGTTTGAAGATTTGTAGTTGAAAAATACCTCTCTACAGGTTAAATTACATGATGCAGAAGTTGTAAATGTTGCCAATACACAAAGGATAGTTGTGCTAGAAAAACAATGTGAGGATGCAACTGCAAGTGTAGCCTCCTCTGTATTCTCTAGGTTTTCCTAGCTAGAGTTTAAGGATTTGGCCATTCAGGTCAATGATGAACACTGTAAGCTGCTAGCTGAATTGTTTCACACCTTGAATGATATCCAGGAGACTCACATTGTTTTTGGGAAGATGTATGTTACTCTTGATCAGCAAGTAGCTAAAAGACACCAAGACTTTAAGGCTAATGAAGATATTGCGCAATGGCAGAGGCACATTTAGGAGAGACCTGAGAATATTCCTACTCTCACTAGTTTCCAACTGAGTAAAATCAAAACTGCGTTGGAGATACTATCCAGAAAGCGCAAGCTGTTTGCTGAAGGAGATGCTACGTTGCGAATAGCATCATGGAGAATTTGCAGTTCCCTACCATGGACCTCTTTGAAAGCGCTTGTCCACCGAAGTTGATGCTAGAACAGGCTGAACGCCAATCCGAGGAAGCTAAAGAGAATATCCAGTACCTCGAGCATATCAAGATTGATGACGTGGATCAGTTAATTAGGCAACTTGTTGCCATGGAGGGAAAGATCCACATTTTTATTCGTATTTGGCATAAATTGGCTAAAAAAGAGATGGAAACTTTTACGTGTGATGCCCAGCTAGGGCTTGAGTCAGTCAATTATCCAAATTTAGATGAATTGTTAGAAATTGCAGCCAAGTGGCAAGATTTTCTTGGCCATTAGCCTAGTTCGATTTTTGAAATCCCTATTTTTTGGGGGAATTTATCATTTGTAACAAAATTGCAATTATTATTTAAAGGGTAGTTCTCTCGTAGGCTAGGGATGATTGAATTTGGAGGACAAAATCAGCAGAAGAGACTGGGAATACTCTGGTTAATGCAGGGCTTGTAATTTCTTGCAAACTTTCAGTAATTCAGTTATGTTATTCTCTTGCATACTCTTTTGTCTATTAATAAAATTTCTTTGATCAATATTGATTTTCACTTTCAGGTTGTTTATCAATACTGTTTAATCTTTTGCAATCTATAATTACATTGATCTACAGTTTTGATTTTTCTCTGCTTATGATCTGTGTATCCTTAATGTTTTAAAATAATTAATTCAATTAAAACTTTTAGCTATTTCTGAAAATGGTTTTTACAGAAAATTATAACGAAGTTTCTATTTACCTGATCTGTAGTGTATCAGCTTTAAACTTTGTTAAGGAAATTCTACTCAGCAACTCAACCATAAATTCCTTACACCATCTTCATCTCCAACTACCTCTCATTTCTCGACAAACTGCAAGCTATACTTCCCATTTGGACCCCCACTGATATAATATCCACGTTGTTGGTTCAAAAAACGTAGAAAGTTAAAACAGTCCCCAAACTTTAAATGCTACCATTAATATCCTTAACATTCATTTAAACAATCTCTAAACTAATTTTAAAAAACAAATATGACACATGTCACAATATAAGCATTCCACGTGTCAAAAAATTTATAGAATTTTTGCTTGAAATACTTTGCTGGCAAGTAGAAATATTCTCAGAAAAAGAGCGGTCGCTCTTTCTCTAAGGTGTTCTATTTTTACAATTCCCTCATAGATGAAAGGTCGGGCACCCTTTTTGATCCTAATATTCTTTTCAAAACAGTTCGACACTGCAAGAAGGGTCGGTTGATCCTTCTTATATTATCCATTATAGCTATAGCTTTATTGATGGATAAAGGTTTTGACAATTAACTACAAAAAGAAGGGGCGACCGGTCTTGTCGTAAAACGAAAGTCTAGACAAACCATTTTTATATGATATAGCTTCCAAGGTGTTCTATTTTTATAAATCCCTCGTGATTGAAGGGTCGAGCGACCCTTCTTATCCCCCGTATTATTTTTATAATAGTTTGATGTTCTATTTTTACAGATCCCTCGTAACTGAAGGGTCGGGAAACCCTTCAATCCCCGATATTATTTTTATAATAGTTCGACATTCCAAGAAAGGTCGGTCGACCCTTCTTATTACAAATATTCTTTTCATAATATTTCGACACTGCATGAAGGGTCGGTTGCTCCTTCTTGTGTTCTCCATTATGGATATAGTTGAATTGTTGGATAAAGGATTTCATAGTTAACTACGAAAAGAATGGGCGGCCGATCCTTCTTCTCGGAAAGCAAAAGTCAGGACAAACTATTTTTATATGCTATAACTTCCAAGGTGCTCTATTTTTATAATTCCCTCAAAATTGAAGGGTCGGCCAACCCTTCTTATTCCCAATATTATTTTCATAATAGTTTAACACTTCAAGAAGGGTCGATCGATCCTTCTTGTGTTCACCATTATGAATATAGCTAAATTGATGGATAAATATTTTCATAGTTAACTATGAAAAGAAGGCGCGACCGATCCTTCTTGTTGGAAAACAGAAGTCGGGACAAACTATTTTTATATGTTATAACTTCCAAATTGTTCTATTTTTATAATTCCCTCAAATTTGAATGGTCGACCGACCGTTCTTTTTTTTTAAGTAAGCAGAGCCGGAAATTCTATAAATATGGTATAAAAAGGTACAAAAATGGTATAGAGTTACAAACAGATTGAGCTAAAATCTCACTCGGGGCCTTCCCGAGTTGGGAAAACCGTGCACCCATAGATCAACTTAACAACTTAACCAGAGAACATGACACACATAATCTTAACAATTGCACCAGATAGCATGACAGCTTCACAGAGGAAAACTGAGAACACAAAACCGCTTGGACAAGAAACCACCTTCCAAGGGCCAAAAAATAGCCTAGTAGCAAAGCAAGGGTGTCATGTCCCCATATTTTTCCATGGTCCATGGGGTAATTTTGGCCTAAGTCACCTAGGCAATAATTATTTAATTAATGAGCAAGTATGGAAACTACCTTATGGAAGATGCCTAAGGTTGTATTTGGGAATTAAATGGACAATGAGGGACCCCCATGCAATTATTAACCCCATGACTAAGTCCAAGTGATTGACTAATTGAGAAATTAATTAATTGGGGAAATTTTGAGGCATTACACCATAACAATTAATTAATTACTGGATAATTAATTAATTGCTAAGTTAAATTATTTCTAAGTTGTATTATTTTCATTTAAATGTTTATTGCTAATAAATGTGCCAAGTGGTTGATGACTTGGCTACGAAATTCGAATTGGTAAGTGAGCCAAACTTTCCTAAGTGGTAAAGTCTCATAAAAGCTAAGGAATCTAGTGGAGACTGTTGGGTATGTTATATCTCTTCACATGGTCGCTGCGTGTACAACACGATCCCTACGGCACCTTCGATTCGCCTGCGCCGGGCGCGTCCGGAGGGGGGGGTTTAGAGGGGGGGGTAGCCCGACAGGGCCCACCCCCTTCGTTTCGGACCGTTAGGTTCCGAAACGACACGGAGGGGGCCGTTAGGCCCCCGGAGTCCGCGCGGAGCGCAAAATTTTTTTTGGGTTGCTTTTTGCTTTTTCGCGTTTTTCGACCCATTGTAGTCTAATCTAATTCCGGTAAAAGGAATTAGGGTTGTAACCTAATTCGGGTAAACGAATTAGGGTTTTAGATGCTGCAGAATACCATTTATTGTATTGTACATGTAAAAATAAACATATAATGAAAAAGGAGCTATGCGGCTCTAAGTTTTGCTGGTTTTTTCCCGGTTAAGGGTTTCCAGGTGAAAATCTCTGTGTAATGTGTGTGCCATTGTGTATTTTCTGTAAATGCTTAAGAATCGATATATGTTTGTACTTCACTGTTAAGGTTTAAAACTTACATTTGGTATCAGAGCATTTTTGGGTTCAGAGGGACGCCTTTGTTTCCAAGGGTTTGGCTCGATCTTGGATTTGTGATAAACCTGGTTTCAGTGGGAGCTTTGCAGCGGTGATTTATTTCTTTAAAGAATGGAAAGCAGTTCTAGATTCGAGATTGAGAAATTTAATGGTCAGAGCTTTGAGCTATGGAAGCTCAAGATGGAAGATCTTCTGGTAGATAGAGAACAGTGGATCGCAGTAGATCCAGGTACCATGCCCTCTGGTATGGTAAAAGAAGAATGGGAAAAGCTGGAAAGAAAAGCAAGGAGCACCATTCGTCTTTGCCTCGCAGATTCGGTATTGGTGAACGTATCTGGAGAAGACAGTGCAAAGAAGCTATGGGACAAACTGGGAAATCTGTATCAGTCAAAGTCCCTGGTAAATAAGTTATTTCTGCGAAAGAAATTGTACCTTCTGAGGATGACTGATGGAGACTCTGTATCAGAGCATCTAAACGCCTTCAATACTCTGGTAAGTCAGTTGACATCTGTTGGTATTGCACTTGATGATGATGAAAAGTGTATTAGTCTGTTGTGCTCTTTGCCAGATTCATGGGATAATCTGGTCATAGCTATTGGGAGTAATGCAACCACGCTAAACTTCGAGAATGTGGTTGCATCCCTACTATCGGAGGAAATGAGGCGGAGATCCATAGACAGTTCAGCCAAGGATGCCTTATTTGTAAGAGGTCGCCCTGGAGACAGATCAAAAAATAAGTCTTCAGGTGGTAGATCTAAATCTAGAGGGAGATCTAAATCTCCAGGACCTTCTGTAAGAAAATGCTGGAAGTGCGGAAAAGCTGGGCATTACAAGAAGGATTGTAAATCAAAAATTACTGATAAAAGTAGAGGACCTAATGACGCTCCATCCGCAGATGGGAAAGAATCTACAGAGGAAGGAGGAGATGTGTATCTGGCATCTTCAAGTACACATGCAGAGCATGATTCGTGGTTGATTGACTCAGGTGCGTCCTATCATATGACTCCTCACAGGGAGTGGTTTTCTGAATACGAAAAGTATGATGGAGGAGATGTATTTCCGGGAGACAACTCGGTAGCGAAAATCATAGGTCGAGGAAAGGTCAAGCTACTGCTCAAAGATGGAAGGGTTAAAACTCTTCCCTGGGTTCTGCACATTCCAAAGTTGGCTAGAAACCTTATATCTGTAAGTAAAATGGATGATGCAGGTGTGAAAACTCTATTTGAAAAGAACACATGCAAAATGGTTCGAGAGTCATTGGTGTTGATGAGGGGAGTTCGGATTGGAACTCTATACAAGTTGTTGGGAAGCACCTTCAAAAATGGATGTAACAGCACTATTGTTTCTGAGGGTAAAAATGAAGGAGACAGAGTCCTTGCTGTCTCTAGTGAGAAGACATCGCTATGGCATCGAAGGCTGGGACATATTGGAGAAAAGGGTCTTCGACTATTACAAGGTAAAAGTATGGCTGAAGGCATGTCTGATTTCACATTAGATTTTGATTTCTGTGAACATTGCTTATATGGTAAACAGAATCGAGTAAGATTCTCATCTGGTGTTGTAAGAGCTAAAGGAATCTTAGAGTTAATACACAGTGATGTTTTTGGACCTGTGCCTGTTCCATCACTTGGTAAATCTGTGTATTATGTTTCATTTATAGATGATTTCTCAAGGAAAACTTGGATTTATTTCCTGCGTAAGAAATCTGAGGTTTTTAATAGATTCAAAGAATTTAAGGCTCTTGTAGAGAATCAAACTGAGAAGAAAATAAAAGTACTCAGAACAGATAACGGTGGAGAATTCTGTGAAAGTGAATTTGAGGAGTTCTGTAAAACGTGTGGAATAGCAAGGCAAAAGACTACTCCATACACACCTCAACAGAATGGGGTTGCAGAAAGGATGAACAGGACATTGATGGAAAAGGCAAGGAGTATGCTCAGTGGTGCAGGGCTAGCACAACAATTCTGGGCAGAAGCTGTTGACACTGCGTGTTACCTAGTGAATAGGACACCCACATCAGCGTTGGTTGACAAGAAACCTCATGAGGTTTGGACTGGTAAGAAACCCTCTCTCTCTCATCTCAGAGTGTTTGGGTGTGATGCTTTTGTACATGTTCCAAAGGAGAAAAGGAGCAAGTTGGATAATAAGGCGGAAAAATGTATCTTCATTGGTTACAAGGATGGAGTGAAAGGTTACAAGCTGTGGAACCCAGTAAAAAGGCAAACAGTTTACAGTCGAGATGTGATCTTCAGAGAAGTTGAAAGCACTTCCAGGATTGAGGATGTACCAAAGGAAAAGGATTCAGAGAAGCTACACTTTGATATCAAGGATGAAAGAGGTGACTCTTTTGAGGAACCAGATTCGTCTGAATCAGATGAGGAGGCAGAATCGTCTGAATCAGATGAAGAGGCGGATCCACAGACTCCGGTATTGAGGAGATCTGACCGAGAAAGAAGGCAAGTTGAAAGGTACAGTCCCCCTGATTTTCGTTCTAATTTTGTGTTATCTATTACTGATGATGATCCTAGAACTGCTAAAGAGGCAATGGATTCAGAAGATAGTAAACTATGGAAGAAGGCCATGATAGAAGAAATGGATGCCTTGGACAAAAATGAGGCATGGGATCTGGTTGAGTTGCCAGAAGGAAGAAAGCCTATTGGAAGCAAATGGGTATTCAAGAAGAAGTTAAATGCAGCAGGTAAAGTGGAGAAGTACAAGGCTCGACTAGTTGCGAAAGGTTACTCCCAAATTGAGGGCATCGATTTTGGTGAGATTTTTTCACCTGTTGCAAAATTGACTTCTATTAGATTTCTTTTATCTATTTCTGCTGCTTTTGATCTTGAAGTAGAACAGATGGATGTAAAGACAGCTTTCCTACATGGAAATCTTAATGAAGAGATCTATATGAAGCAACCAGAACGGTTTGTGGTGAAAGGAAGAAAGGAGCTTGTCTGTAAGCTGAAAAAGTCTCTCTACGGTTTGAAACAATCTCCCAGAATGTGGTATCAAAAATTTGATACTTATATACTGGGACTTGGTTTCTCAAGAAGCAAAGCTGATCACTGTGTTTATTTTAAGCTAATTGGTGATCATTTTATTTATGTAATATTGTATGTTGATGATATGTTGCTAATTGGAAACAACAAAGAAATCATCAAGGATGTCAAGAATCAGCTGTCATCTGAATTTGACATGAAAGATCTTGGTGCTGCAAATTTCATTTTGGGCATGGAAATAAAAAGAGATCGTGAAAACAGGAAACTCTGGTTAAATCAGAGGAAATATGTTGAAACGATATTGAAGAGATTTAATATGCAGGAAAGCAAACCAGTGAAGGTGCCCATTCCTGTAGGTGTAAGGTTATCTGCAGAACAGTGTCCCACTACACAAGAAGAGGTAGAGGACATGTCTCATGTTCCATATGCTAGTGCAGTTGGCAGTCTGATGTATGCCATGGTCTGTACTAGACCAGATATAGCCCATGCAGTGGGAGTTTTGAGTAGATACATGTCAAAACCAGGAAAGGAACATTGGACTGCAGTAAAAAGGGTCTTCAGGTATTTGCGTGGCACTACAGATTCTGCAATCTGCTACCAAGGAAGACCCGGTCTAAACAGAGAGATAGATATACAAGGATTTGCTGATGCTGACTGGGCTGGAGATCTTGATCACAGAAGATCTACAAGTGGCTACGTTTTTAATCTATTTGGAGGAGCAATCAGTTGGATGAGTAGAAGACAAGCTGTAGTTGCACTCTCAACTACAGAAGCTGAATACATGGCAGCTACCCATGCAAGTAAGGAAGCTGTATGGTTGCAAAGATTGTGTTCAGGTATTGGTTTTGTTCAGAATGCAGTAAAAATTGGTTGTGATAGCTCAAGTGCAATATTTCTGGCAAAGAACCCTGCTTATCACTCGAGGACAAAGCACATTGATGTGCAGTACCATTTCGTCAGAGACATGGTTGAACAGAACAAAGTGTTGCTGGAAAAGGTTGACACTTTGGTAAATGTTGCAGACTCTTTGACAAAGTCTGTGAGTACTCAGAAGTTCTCTTGGTGCAAAGAGAACATGGGCATTGTTGCCCTGAATTGTTGAAGTCATAAATTTCTCCTGTATGTGAAGAGAACAACAAGTGGGAGAATGTTGGGTATGTTATATCTCTTCACATGGTCGCTGCGTGTACAACACGATCCCTACGGCACCTTCGATTCTCCTGCGCCGGGCGCGTCCGGAGGGGGGGGTTTAGAGGGGGGGGTAGCCCGACAGGGCCCACCCCCTTCGTTTCGGACCGTTAGGTTCCGAAACGACACGGAGGGGGCCGTTAGGCCCCCAGATTCCGCGCGGAGCGCAAAATTTTTTTTGGGTTGCTTTTTGCTTTTTCGCGTTTTTCGACCCATTGTAGTCTAATCTAATTCCGGTAAAAGGAATTAGGGTTGTAACCTAATTCGGGTAAACGAATTAGGGTTTTAGATGCTGCAGAATACCATTTATTGTATTGTACATGTAAAAATAAACATATAATGAAAAAGGAGCTATGCGGCTCTAAGTTTTGCTGGTTTTTTCCCGGTTAAGGGTTTCCAAGTGAAAATCTCTGTGTAATGTGTGTGCCATTGTGTATTTTCTGTAAATGCTTAAGAATCGATATATGTTTGTACTTCACTGTTAAGGTTTAAAACTTACAGAGACAAGTTGGCAAGATGAACCCAGAAAGGAAACTGACAATAGCTGGCAAAATCAGACAAAAGCAGGAAAGAGGAAAGTAAAGAAAGTGGAAAGATTCAGAAAAGCTTTATGAAAGAAAATAGCAACAACCAGAAAAGCTACCTAAAGCGCACTTGCCCAAATTCAGTCAAGGAGGCAAAGGAAAGAAAGTTTTGAAAGCTCAGAAGTTGCTATTCTCCTCAAGAAAGGCGCCCTCATGGCTTTGGAGTAGAATGGGAAAGTGGGTAACCTACTCTCACAAGTCACCAAGCCAAGAACTTCCTCAGCAGGTCATCATGAATTTTATAAAAGAATCCAACCAACTCCATTTGACAACTTTTGTCATTTGCAATTTTGGTTTGAGAGCTCTGAGCCTCTCTAGTTGAGTGATGTGCCTCAACAAGTTTGCTTGGGAGATGTGCCCCAAGGCCATGTGAGTTTCGTATGAGTGTTATGCAGGTCCAGAACATGATTCTACAGACAATAACATTCAGATCAGTTCAGCATTGAAGTCATACAATCAGTTCGAAGAGAAGATCTCTCATTCAGTGAAATTCTAGCTAGTTTTGGTGAAGTTTCTCAAGTTGAAGATGAATGCTCCAGTAAATGTGCCCAAGAATTGATGGAGGGTTGGTTCAGCCATATGTCCCACCAACAGTAATGTCCAGTATCAAAAATAATTCTTAGAACTGATCCATTCTCTTCTTCTCATTCATTCTCACAACCACAGCTAGATTTGGAGGTGTTTCCCCTATAAGGAAGAGAAGATTTGGGGATAGCTCTCCATACTATTTCCAGAGACTCTGTTTGTAGCCTACACTCTATTTCAGACCTGTTTTCTATCAGAATACATCTTCAAAATAGAGATGTGTTCATTACCTCTCTTCTTCCAGTCATTCTATGGCCCTATGAGGGGATTTCCTAGTCGATAAGTCATTGTACTGAGGAGGAGCTATTAAATGAGTACAAATATGGTTCAGTGAGTAAAATTTCATCTTAATGCTGTTAATTACATTATATGAGATCACTCTAATATTTTAGAACATTGTATTACATTTAAATAAGTCAATACTTAACTCAGAATAGAAGACTAGCTCATTGAGCATTGTTTAATGACTAGTTTCACTAAAATGACTGTCAAATTTATTCTAAATGTTAGATCTGCTTTCTGTAAGTTGTAGGAGTTCATTAATATACCGTACAAGCCATATCATTCCATACTTTATGAATTTAGAAGGATTTACCCACTGTTTGTAAATCTTAAAAATGGACTAGCTCTGTCATCCCAACAGGGTCTAAAATATCCAAACCACCTCTACTCTTCCCGAATCTTTCTGACTATTTTCCAGAGAATCCCTTGTTCCTATTGGACCATCATAACTCAGTTTTGTACCCACCCAGTCTAGTAAGCATATGCTGGTGCACCCAGGAAGCTTTGTAGTAGGCTTCAGCGGTAGCTGATGTCCGAAACATAAATGGCCCCAGTGCTTTGTGCTCAGGACTCTCCCTCTGATATTAATATTTGTTGCTGCACATTTCCCCATACAAATTCCAGAACTGAAATCTCATCCCACCATCTTCAGATTCAATCTCCATCCTCCTCACTAACATCCTGCTCGGTTTGAAAAGATTATTAAGAAATTTATCCAGTGAATTTTATTAAAATTTATGAAGTTGAGTTAATATCTTGGTTAAATCTTCCCAAGGATATTATAGTGGTATCAGAGAACTTTTCTTGGATCATCCTGTAGAAAGTAACTCCTAGTGGAAAGGTATCTCAACACTATCGTCAAGTTGCAGTTGTGGAATTAGTTCCATTCAAGGAAGATTTAGAGTTTGAGTTGCATGAAGAAGAAGATTATTTTTATGAAGAGTATGATGATTATGATGAGCAGTATGAACAATATTGCAGACAATATGAGGAAGATAATCTCCAAGAAATACCTTCCACAAGCATCTCCCATGAGATCATGATTAGAAGAAGAGACTATGGTTATTCTGATAGACATATTCAGGAAAAAGTTGCATGTTTTACAGTCAAAGGTCAACCTTCTATCGAAGAGATAATAAAAGATATGAAATCTGTATTGGATGCATGTGAATTCACAAGAATTTTTGGATCCTCTTCAAGAAGAGCCTCCAAGAATCTTCATCCTAAGACAACCAGGGACAAGCAAGACCCAAAAACCAATCATGAGATTATTGATAGAATGGAAGAAGAATCTACTGCAAGATTCTATGCTGGGGATCTCAAGATCACCTCAGAAGAGATTGGTAAGCTTAATGATGGTGAGACATATTTTGGATCATATCCAAAAGAAGAACCTAAATCAGATTCAAAGTCACCACTTGAGCTTCATAGTGAGGCAGAAGTTGACCACACATCAGTTAGATGTGAACTAGTAGAATTGGTGGTAGAACAAAGCACCCTAACCCCACCCATTGAAGAGATAAGTATGATGCCAAGGTATGGACCACATTCAGATTTTTGTACTAGTTTGTATAATGATGATGTTGCAACCACATAAGAGGATGATTATTTCATAAAGGATTCCCTGGATGGTGAGTCTCGCATCCTTAGTGATAAGGGTGAATGCAGTGACAGGACTGAATCACTAGAAAGGTGTTTACAGGATGCTCACATGGTTGGAAGAGAACCTATTGAGGAATGTTTTAACTGTGAGGAAGCATCTAATGATGTGTATTCTCATATATATGTGGGAGACATGAAAGTACCCATTGGTGATGGTGTTGTGGATTCAAGATCCATGGAGAAAGAAGAAGGTCTTGCAACAACCGAAATTGAAAATGAGAGATTGGTGGAAGGCCAAATCACCAACACACCATCACAAGAAGGATAAAAGATAACACATGGGAATTGTTTCAATTCTGATTTTTACATGCCTATGTGTCAGCATGATGGGGCAGCCACTTCAAAGGAGAATATGAGTTTGGTTAAACCCCCAGGGGTTGAGACTCCTGAATTGGAGAGGGCTGAAAATTGGAGAGAAAGACTTACTGGTGCACTAGAGATGAATGAGCACCCTAGTTGCAGCCAAATATATGATATTCATGATCTGAAATCTAAATATCTTGCAGCCCCAAAATATGGATCAGCTTTCATAACTTCAACTGAATCAGCTGAAGTTGATCCTAGGAAGCTAGAAGAAGAGAAGGTTCATCTGCTAGAACCTCATTTCCTTGAAGGGACACTAAAGATGAATGAATGAAAAATTCAAGAAGCCCTTCAAACCCTCAATGACACCCATGCCTTAATGAATAACCTCTATTGGAATTTGGGGGAGCAGTCTTCCATGAGAGACATGGAAGAGTTTCAGAAAGCCATGGCAAGCATAAAAAGTAAATTCTTGAACCTGCTTTCTGATAGAGATAGTTTGTTGGAGCTTGTAGAATTGTTTCATGCTACATCCTTGAGGGATGATGAAGAGATCAGCAAGCTCAATGATGAATTAATGGCCACCCAAGATTCTTTGAGAGGCACTCAAAGTGCCCTCCAAGAATCCAAGAAAGAAATATTGCAGCTTCATGAAAAGTTGCAAAGATCCCCTCTACCCTCCTACTCACCATTCAGTCAACTTCATTTGGTTGAAAGCATTCTTGATCATAGGGAGGAACCTCATGGGATGGTGTATCATGAGGATCATTCATTTTTATATGTGCTTGAAGAGTGTGCAGAACAGTCTGATGAGAACCAAGCACTTGACTTTTTTCCAAGGGAACTTGAGTTGTTCCTTGAAGACAAACACTCTCCCATGGAAGAGTGGGATGAGAGCACCTAGTTTGGGCCAGCCAATAATGGAGAAGTTGCAGCCATAAGTCTGATCACTGAAGGTTGTAGACATGAAAAGAAGGTTCACAGTTCTTTCCCACATGTCCTAGATTCAGCAACATCAATGGAGAATGAATAGTGGGTGAAGAAATTCTTCTGGTTTGTGTCACATGTACAACAGGAGGATCATGACCTGTCCCCATGGGATATGGATCCTATTGCAGAAGAGATGGCTTATTATAGCTCATATAAATCAGTAAGTAGGATCTCTGATTCACCCACCAGATGGATGGATAGAGGCCTCACTAGAAAAGAAAATCTGGAAGATAAAAAGTTCACTTGTTTTTGCAATAAATTTCTTATTATAACTGACATTGTCTTGAATTGTGAGCAGCAGCAAAGGTATATTTTGCAGCCATTTGATGTCACTCATCCACATATGGATTGGGTGAAATATTACCTGACAAGGATGAAACTTCCTGGAAAATTTTTTTATGCTTATGGTCAAGGGAAGGCAGCTAAGCAGGCAAGTTGCTAAGTTAAATTAATGGAACATTTTACTTACAGAGGTTAGCCTATGTGGAGGGAATCCACATGCTGGGAGGGATGCTTGAAATTTTTCTCCAATGGCAGAGAGTTGAGCCATTGGATGTTTTCACTGGATGAGAAATTCTACTCCCCACTAGGTTTGGTTGGAGGAAATTCCCTAGGAGTTATTCCCCGGATGAAAAGGCACATGTTGGATGACAAATTCTTTAAAATTATTCTGATGATGAGGAAAATGCAGTTGATACTTTGGGATCCTAGCATACACTTGAGTGATAGATTACCAAAGATGATAGGAGAATTCTGCTCCTTGCAGGAGAAACAGCAAGAATTCTACTCAAGTTATCATAACTGTGTTGAAACTTTTGTTCATTGTTGGTTCATTTGCAGATATAATATACAATGCAGTTTTTCTTCATTTTTTTTAAGGCCCAAGTTTAATTTACAGACTGTACAGTTGATGGGGACAATTACAATCAGAGTGGTGCAGTAGAATCCTGGTGGAATAGTGACATTTCTTGAGGACAAGCAATCTTAGGAAGGGAGGACTGTCATGTCCACATATTTTTCTATGGTCCATGGGGTAATTTTGGCCTAAGTCACCCAGGCAATAATTATTTAATTAATGAGCAAGTATGGAAACTACCTTATGGAAGATGCCTAAGGTTGTATTTGGGAATTAAATGGACAAGGAGGGCCCCCCATGCAGTTATTAACCCCATGACTAAGTCCAACTGATTGACTAATTGAGAAATTAATTAATTGGGGAAATTTTGAGGCATTACACCATAACAATTAATTAATTACTGGATAATTAATTAATTGCTAAGTTAAATTATTTTTGAGTTGTATTATTTTCATTTAAATGTTTATTGCTAATAAATGTGCCAAGTGGTTGATGACTTGGCTACGAAATTCGAATTGGTAAGTGAGCCAAACTTGCCTAAGTGGTAAAGTCTTAGAAAAGCTAAGGAATCTAGTGGAGACAAGTTGGCAAGATGAACCCAGAAAGGAAACTGACAAAAGTTGGAAAAATCAGACAAAAGCAGGAAAGAGGAAAGCAAAGAAAGTGGAAAGATTCAGAAAAGCTTTTTGAAAGAAAATTGCAACAACTAGAAAATCTACCTAAAGCGCACTTGCCCAAATTCAGTGAAGGAGGCGAAAGAAAGAAAGTTTTGAAAGCTCAGAAGTTGCTATTCTCCTCAAGAAAGGCGCCCTCATGACTTTGGAGTAGAATGGGAAAGTGGGTAACCTACTCTCACAGGTCACCAAGCCAAGAACTTTCTTAGTAGGTCATCATGAAGTTTATAAAAGAATCCAACCAACTCCATTTGACAACTTTTGTCATTTGCAATTTTGGTTTGAGAGCTCTAAGCCTCTCTAGTTGAGTGATGTGCCTCAACAACTTTGCTTGGGAGATGTGCCCCAAGTCCATGTGAGTTTCTTATGAGTTTTATGTATTTATATAACATGATGCTACAGCAAATAACATTCATATCAGTTCAGCATTGAAGTCATATAGTCAGTTCGAAGAGAAGATCTCTCATTCAGTGAAATTCTATCTAGTTTTCGTGAAGTTTCTCAAGTTGAAGATGAATGCTCCAGTGAATGTGCCCAAGAATTGATGGAGGTTTGTTTCAGCCATATGTCCAGCCAATAGTAATGTCCAATATCAGAAATCATTCTCATAACTGATCCATTCTCTTCTTCTCATTCATTCTCACAACCACAACTAGATTTGGAGGTGTTTCCCCTATAAGGAAGAGAAGATTTGGGGATAGCTCTCCATACTTTTTCTAGAGAATCAGTTTACAGCCTACACTCTATTTCAAACCTGTTGTATATCAGAATACATCTTCAGAATAGATATTTGTCCATTACCTCTCTTCTTCCAGTCATTCTATGGACCTATGAGGGGATTTCCTAGTCAATAAGTCATTGTACTGAGGAGGAGCTATTAAATGAGTACAAATATGGTTCAATGAGTAAAATTTCATCTTGATGCTGTTAATTACATTATATAAGAGCACTCTAATATTTAAAAACAGAGTATTACATTTAAATATGTCAATAATTAACTCAGAATAGAAGACTAGCTCATTGAGCACTGTTTAATGACTAGTTTCACTAAAATGACTGTCAAATTTATTCTAAATGTCAGATCTTCTTTCTGTAAGTTGTAGGAGGTCATTAATATACTATAAAATCCATATCAGTTCATATTTTAAGAATTTAGAAGGATTTACCCACTGTTTGTAAAGCTTAAAAATTGACTAGCTTTGTCATCTCGGCAGGGTCTAAAATATCCAAACCACCTCTACTCTTCCTGAATATTTCTGATTGTTGTCTAGAGAATCCCTTGTGCCTATTGGACCATCATAACTCATTTATGTACCCACCTAGTCTAGTAATCATATGCTGGTGTGCCCAAGAAGCTTTATAGTAGGCTTCAGCGGTAGCTGATGTCTGAAACATAAATGGCCCAGTGCTTTGTGATTAGGAATCTCCCTCTGATATTAATATTTGTTGCTACACATTTCCCCATACAAATTCCAGAACTGAAAGTTCATCCCACCATCCTCATATTCAATCTCCATCCCCCTCACTAACATCCTGCTCGGTTTGAAAAGATTATTAAGAAATTTATCCAGTGAATTTTATTAGAATTTCTGAAGTTGAGTTAATATCTTGGTTTAATATTCCCAAGGATATTACAAAGGGAACAAGATGTCGGCTTAATCGAGAAAAACAGGTCGAACATGAAGAAAACCAACAACTACTACTGCCATCAAAATATAACCATAAACACAGGGCGAAGAGAGAAAAAGCCAGCCTGATCAACGTGTGGTTCTTGGCCACTAACGTCTCCAGAGTGCACGTACTCTCCATTTCGTTCTGCTAAGTCACTTTCATTCCCTCGATGATATATTTAATGTCTTTTACAATATCGCTCTCGCGCCTGGATTTTGCGAGCCAAAAGAATTCTTCCCACCCAGAATGGGTTGGCTACAATCTGACGGCCCTGCTGCTCCTCGACCTCCTGCTGCAGTGAGATTTCCAAATGAGTGATATGGGCCTTAGTAATCAGAGGAGTTTCCTCTAGGTAAAAATGCACCCAGTTGAAATCCAAATGGTGGTCATCCACCGGGACATTCGCCTTGTTGGACGAGTCTTCACCCCTTTGCATGCCACTCACCATGTAGGTCTGTTTAGAGCCACGATGACTACAAAGACGCATGCGAGGGGCCATAATTCTTAAGAAGATGGTTCCGGATGGAAAAGAAAAACCTCCAGCTATCTAAAACTATTTAATCCAAAAATGGAATAGACATAGCATGCCTTTCCTCAGGGTAGGGAAAGCTACTTTCTCAATTCGGACCTGCCTGCACTGGTCCGCCGTTTTGGATTTATAATCCATAAGCCTACCAATAGATATGGTCATCCTATCAGGCCTTGATTTTCCATTAATGAAAATGATAACTGTTCCATCCCTTCCCGAGGCCTCGCATGCTTGGTCAGCCTGTGAGGCCTCGCATGCTTGGTAAGCCTTCGAGTCTAGGCCTGGAATTTCAAATTTTCACTACCTGTCAAGTCAAAATTTAATGACGGTTACTAATTTTCATTGCCTATCATTTTACGTTTGATTAAACTTTATAAAGTGTCAAATTTTTTTATGTTATATTAAAATATTACTTATATATTTGCAATTTTTTTTACCATTTTAGTTTAAAATCAACCTAAGATACACAAAAGTCATGCTTTACAGACTTGTATTATCTTGTCGAGAGTACAAGTTCAAAAATACAATCGCCTCATGCATTAGTTATTCTGCTTCAATGATCAATTAATTAACCTCCACCATTAACAGTGCTCCACTAATGAATACCAGCTGGTATTCACCCTTCTCGCCTACTACTCTGTCACTCTACCATGTAATTACACTATACGTTGGCTGCATCATTTAAATGTTATATAGAATTTAATTAAAGGTGTGTAAAGGTGGCAACATGGCCTCCTAAAATATAATGCAGGCTGCAGCACCTGCCACCGCCGCCCAGGCTTTGGGGGTCGAACCCATCCATGTTCCATCTCAAGGCATCGGCTTCTAGCCATGTGATTGCATGCACCTTCTAGCATGCCTTCTTTTAAGGCTATACATGCTTCAACACCTTTGTTACCCAGCTCATCTCCAGTTATACGAAATCTACAGTCGGTACAGATGATATCTATGACCACTATCCCGCCATTATTACTGTGATAAAAATCCTTCCCCATCCATAACATCCAAGTCAATTCACCAATACTGTGATAAATACTAAAGCATGATACCCGGTATCGCAGCAAAATGAAATCTTCGGGAAGTCATGGCACTCTTCTTTACCGCCTATGTTCTGTTTCCTTTGTTGTTTTATCATAAATACTCTTCTTTATCTAATTTAATCTGTAACAGAACATTTCAATTCCCAAGTATGTATATTATTCAAACCATAAATCTAGTTTTTCAATTGCCAGGTGTTTCTATTATTCAAACCATAAATCTAGTTTTTCAATTGCCAGGTATTTATATATTTCTGAAATAAAACCCCGCAACCCTTCTTTTCCTTCCCACATGTTTAAGTTTTAATCGTTGATTTGTCTTGATCCTATAGATGAAATTACATTGGGTGAATTAAATGAAGTTTAGCTTGTCCGTTTCCCCCTCTACCATTTTTAAAAAATTGCAATTAGGCTCCTAACTACGATTTTCACCTTGTTCGGCCAAATTTGAAGTCATAGTCATTGATCCGACTAATCCATAATGATAAGTTGTTTATATTTGACATCAAATCATAATAACATGATATAATTAAAATTGTACTCCATCTTAATCCAAATTTGGTTGGTGCATGCTATATGTCATTTCGTTACAGATGTGATAATTGCATTTCTCAGACCGAAAGGTTTTAATCATGGCAATTCATCATATTTAATCATTATGGGATCTTTATTGCTCTTCTTAAACACATTAAGACCAATATGGGCAATTTGTTAGTCGTCATATTCCATAGAAAAAGTCTTCTTATGCAATTTCCAGAGATTTCTTGTGAACAATATGCTGAAAAGTCACAAAATTTCTTCAATCAGATTTTGTGGTGAGAAAGAACTTCAGCCTCTTCAATATCATGAACCTCTTTCGCCACCTTTTAAAGCCAATGTTTTAGATGACAACAGTGGTAGTGAAAAAGAATACTTTGAGATTCAATCCATGTATATACGACTCCCTCAGAGTAAGAGAAGGAAGATCACTGAGAAACATGTTGATCGAGATGATACAGTCATCCGGGATTTTATAATTAATCAAGTGCCTGTGAGTCCACCAATTCCCTTGAAGGAAGGACAAGTGGTCAATTTTTCGGTTTTTGAGGATATTGTCGATCATCATGAATCTTCTAAGAAGCATCTTTCAACTTTTGTCACAGATAGCTAGTGGATTGCCATATACTTCTTGAAAACCATGTGATAAAAATATTTTGGGAATTTTGTGAAAATATTGTCGGTATTAGTCGCTCCTCAAGATGCCTTTTAGTTTCGATTTGTAATCCCTGTTTTATGGGAAGTCTATCTTTTATAACTATTTTTGTAATTATTATTTAAAGGGTAGGGGGGAGAAAATCAGCAAAAGAAGATCGGAGAAACTCTAATTGATGCAGAGATTGTAATTTTTTGCAACTTTGAACTAATACAGTTAGTCCTTCTCTTCATTCCTCTTTTGTTAATTGATTAAATTTCTTTGATGAATGTTTATTTTCACTTCAGATTATTTATGAACACTATTTAATTTTCACAATCAATAATCCATACATTAATCTATTGTAGTTTGGATTTGTCTTTACTCATGATCTGTGTTTCTTTTATGTTTAAATTAAGTGAATTTATTTAATTAAAACATTTATCTATTTCTGCAAATGATTAACATATTAAATTAAACCTGCATTAGTAACCTCGTTATACTCAATGTGCCAAATCAAATATGCCACGTGTCACAATATTATCATTCCACATGTCACCCTAGGATAGTAGATATTAACATTTTAACAACAAAATTTATAGATGATTTACTTTAAAGACTTTGTTGGCAAGTAGAAGAATTCTCAGACAAAGAGCGGCAGCTCTTTCTCCAAGGTGTTCAGAGAAAGAGCGGCCGCTCTTTCTGCCTACTCTGGTTAGTGTAAGGCTTGTAATTTCTTGCAAACTTTCAGTAATACAATTATGTTATTATCTTGCATACCCTTGCATCTATTAGTAAAATTTCTTTGATCAATATTCCTTTTCACTTTCAGGTTGTTTATCAATACTATTTAATCTTTTGCAATCTATAATTACATTGATCTACAGTTTTGACTTTTCTCTGCTTATGATTTGTGTATCCTTAATGTTTTAAAAGAATTAATTCAATTAAAACTTTTAGCTATTTCTGAAAATGGTTTTTACAAAAAATTATAACAAAGTTTATATTTACCTGATCTGGAGTGTATCAGCTTTAAACTTCGTTAAGGAACTTCTAATCAGCAACTCAACCATAAATTCCTTACACCATCTTTATCCCCAACTACTTCTCATTTCTCCACAAACTGCAAGCTATACTTCTCATTTGGACCCCCGCTGATCTAATATCCACATTGCTGCTTCGGAAAACGAAGGAACTTAAAACAGTCCCCAAACTTTAAATGCTACCATTAATATCCTTAATATTCATTTAAACAATCTATAAACTAATTTTAAAAATAAAATATGACACGTGTCACAATATAAGAATTCCACGTGTCGAAACATTTATAGAATTTTTGCTTCAAAGACTTTGCTGGCAAGTAGAAATATTCTCAGAGAAAAAGCAGCTGCTCTTTCTCTAAGTTGTTCTATTTTTACAATTCCCTCATAGATGAAAGGTCGGCCGACCCTTCTTAATCCTAATATTATTTTCATAATAGTTCGACACTGCAAGAAAGGTCGGTCGATCCTTCTTGTATTAACCATTATGGCTATAGCTTTATTGATGGATGAAGGTTTTGACAATTAACTACGAAAAGAAGGGGCGGCCGATCCTTCTTATCGTAAAATGAAAGTCTGGACAAACCATTTTTATATGATATAACTTCCAAGGTGTTCTATTTTTACAATTCCCTCGTAATTGAAGGGTCGGTTGACCCTTCTTATTCCTCATATTATTTTCATAATAGTTTGACATTGCAAGGAGGGTCAGCCGACCATTCTTATTACCAATATTATTTGCATAATATTTCGACAGTCTAAGAAGGGTCGCTTGATCCTTCTTGTGTTCTCCATTATGGATATAGCTGAATTGTTCGATATAGGTTTTCGAAATTAACTACGAAAAGAAGGGGAGGCCGATCCTTCTTGCCGAAAAATGGAAGTCGAGACAAACTATATTTATACGTTATAAGTTCCAAGGTGTTCTATTTTAACAATTCCCTCGAAATTGAAGGGTCGACCGACCCTTCTTATTCCCAATATTATTTACATCATAGTTCAACACTACAAGAAGGGTTGGTCAATCCTTCTTGTGTTCTCCATTATGTATATAGCTGATTTGTTGGATAATTGTTTGCACAATTAACTACGAAAATAAGTGTCGGATGATCCTTCTTGTAGGAAAACAAAAGTCGGGACTAACCATTTTTATATGTTATAACTTAGCTGATTGACTTGTTATTCAAACATTGACTGAATATTTTAGACATTGAACTTTTCACCTTAAAATTTGAACATTTACAAATGAAAATTGCAATTTTCAAATAAAAAATTGTAGTTTTTTTATTTGAAATTCACACTTTTCAAATCCGAAATTGCATTTTTTAAGTTTAAATTCACTCTTTTCAAATCAAAATTTGCATTTTTTGATTTGAAATTCACACTTTTCAAATCAAAATTTGCATTTTTTGATTTGAAATTCATACGTTTCAAATCAAATTTGGAATTTTTTGATTTGAAATTCACACATTTTGAATTGAAATTTATAGTTTTATAACAAAAAACTACAGTTTTAAGGTTCATAAGTAGTAAAAAAACACACTATTCGAATATAAAAACATACTTTTCAAATAAAATATTGCCACTTTCATAACCCGTTTTTGCACTTTAGAAAGGTTGATATTGACACTTTCAAAGTCTATATTCACACTTTCTTAGTCCACAACCCAAGATAAGTAAGTAGCAGAGTCAAGAAGTCTTCTATTACTCGTAGGTTCACTAACGACTCGTAATGACTCGTAGGTTCACTAACTTACGAGACTAACTGACTCGACATGTGGTGATCCACACGAAGGTTCGAGATGTTCTTTGAAATGGTCCAACGGAGGACCTAGTTGGGCGACCGACCTAACCTCCTCCAACATATTCCCCATGAACAATGCGTTTGTTCGTCTCGAAGAAATCAGAAAATAACTGGAGTTGGATGAACAGTGCGTTGATGACTATGAGCTGGTACTCGATACTCCCTTGGATGGAAATGGGTTGTCATGTCTAGAAACGTGTCTGGAGGCAGATATGATGAACTACAAGCTGATACCCCCGATATTCCCTTGGCTGGAAATGGGTCGTCATGTCTGGAAACATCTCCATGCACGAAGAAGAAGCTGACAGCATGGTCGTAATTGTTTGAATTCCTGTGATTGAAATATCTCATTCCATGTTTTGAAAACTGTACGAAACCTCATAATGCTTTTCATGGGTAGTCTTGCCAATATTTGAAGTAAAAATTCTTCCTTGAATCTCTTCATTGTCTTTCCATGCACGAAGAAGAAGTTGATAGCATGGTCTGTTACTAAAAAACCATTCGATGACTGCTGCAAGCCTAACATTGAGGACCGCAGCAGTACATGTTGTCTTAGAGAATAAATCTTAAGTCCAAGACAGTGGCTTGCATATCAATCGGAATTAAAGAAAAATTCCATGGCTTTGATATTTCCTGAATATTTCAATTTGTTGTGATATGGGGCATGGCCAGTGACTTGATGGATTGACAAGGATGGGATGGATGGGTAATGTAATTATCACAGTATGGTGGGATGGCAGTCATAGATATCATCTGCAACAATGACAGTAGATTTTGCTGGAGTAATCATAGATATTAGTCGTGTGAAGAAAATAATCTCATCATGCTTCAGTCGACATTATGTCTTGTCACGAACAAAATATACACCATGATACAGATGTCGCTCACGTTCCATGTTTCACAGTCTGAGCGTTCCACGTTTCACAATCTGAGCATTCCACGTGTGCCCCTGGAAAACTAGATGTCGACATTTTAACAACAAAATTTATAGATGTTTAACTTTTGTCAGAGATTAAATATTTTATTAATCAGATTCTCCTTAGAATCTACTTAATCAGAGGGACAAACCATTCTTTTATGTTATAACTTATCCGAAAAACGAAAATCAGGACAAACCATTTTTGTATGTTATAACTTAGCCGATAATTTGACTTGTTATTCAAACAATGACTGAATATTTTAGACTCCACCAACTGAAAGCTATACTTCACATTTGGACCCCTCTGAAAAATGCCACACTACACTCAGGTCACAAGTGCATCTAAGAATCACACTACCCTCAGGTCACAAATGCATCTAAGAAGCACACCACCCTAAGGTCACAAGCGCATCAAACAAGCATAAATCTGATGAAAATTTTCAAATTCACACTTTTCAAATTTTAATTTGCATTTTTTGATTTGAAATTCACACGTTTTGAATTGAAATTCATAGTTCTATATTAAAAAGAGTGGACATATTACATAGCATAGTGGAGACTAGTCCCAAAAAACAAGAGTTGTTGAAACAGTCTCTTCATACTTCAGTCTCTTGTTTTCAAAAAAGGCCTTATGCCTAAAAATTTTAAGGAACTGGCCTAAGAGAAACTTACAAGAGTAATACATATAAGAAGGATTACAAAAAAAACAAGCCCAAACAGAGCTTCTAAAACCCTAAGACGAGCACACAAAGAAAGAGTCAATTGCCATGATTGGGACGAGTGTTCTTATCCTTGCCTCCTGTAGCTGCACCTGCATTTTCCTAGTCATTGTTCAGGCTGACGGATGAACTATTTCTGCCTCTGTTTCTGATACAGTCAAGTCTAGCTTCCATGATCCTGAGGAAGGTATGGAATGAGTCTAACTTTCCAACCAGCTTCTCGAAGTAGTCTTTCATCTTACCATTTCTATTCCGGACTTCAGAGGTGAGGTGAGATATGGTTTTCTTCATATCGGAGAGGTCACCCCATGATCAAGGGACTGTTGATGTAATTGGAACTTCAGAATGTGTTTCACATATATGTATATTGTATTCCTATAGAGATGTTATTATTCCTCTATACGGAAGTGTCGTCATTTATATTGTAAGTGTCATAACTTATACTTGATGGGTTATTAGACCACCCTATTGGGGGTCGGCCCAGTTAGCATTATGTTATGTGGTTAAGTTGAGGATGACCTAGTAAAGGTTATTAGGCAAGTCAAGTCATGTATAAATAGAGTGCCGGAGGCACTCTATTTTATCATTCACTTTCTCACTCATAATCTCATTGGAGAGTGGCGCACTTCTGGAAGAGGAGAAGTTACTGCTAGGAGAAGACTATATCTTATGCTTGGGTTGTATCATTTCTCTATCTATGTCTGAGGAAGTTGTGGGGTTTTTCACCTTTATGGTTTTCCCCAGTAAAACTTTGTGTGTCTATTGTCTCTTGTGTTCTTGCATTATTATGTCCAAGATTGGTATGCTGTAGATATGTTGTACATGTTGTTCTCCCAGTTATAATCCTAGATCATATTGAAGTAAATTCTAAAAAACTAACATGGTATCAGAGCTAGCATGAAAGAAGGCATGGTATGGCATTTATGACACTTGTTGCACTTGCAAAGCTAGGGCTTGATATAGGAAAAACCAGTCATTGAAGAACTTTCACTATAAATCTATTTTGACAAAATTTCGGGATCTTAAACGTTTACAAGTCGAAGATAAGATCCCAATGTACCTTGTGTCTGAAGTACAACTTCTAATTCATTGTACTGTGTGTTTTATGATCTGTATAATCTAGGGTTTCTGCCTCTTCCAGATCTCAATCATAAACAGGTTACCTAGGAAAAAAGGTCACAACCTGGGCTAGGAAGTTCCAAATGAAATTTCCTAAAAAGTGACAGGTAGGGAATGGACAGTAGTTTCTCAAGTAAGGTTTTCAGAGCCTGAAATTGAACCAGTGACATGTGGCACTCCGTACAAGTTTGCTCTCCTGTTTTATCCTATAAACAGGTCATGTTGCGACACTTGGCATAACTCTCTCTTAGAGAATCCATTTGAGGTCCAACCTGTGAGGTTGGAAATTTAATAGGTCAGGCTACTATAGGTAGAGTTTTTAGATTCTATAGATATGAAATTTAGGAGTTACACCATAAACAATCAGGTGCATATTTATGTCAAAACAGAATTGGATTTTGAGTACCTTCATTCATGGCTCCGGGAATTTAGGGTTTCGAAGAATGTTGGAATTTTTTGTATCGAAGACCACGGCTGGATAATCCTCATCAAAATTGAAATTTAGAGATCAAGATCAAATTTTTGGTTGGGTAGAAGGACGAGCTTGATCAAACCCTAGTTAGGGACTTTGATCGGAAAAGTGAAAAAAATTAGGGCTTCTGCAAAAATGAGAATTTTTGAAATCTGTGACCATAGCTAGAAGCTCCTTGGAAAAATCAAAGTTTAGAGATTTGGATCAAACTATTTGGTTGGGTTAAGCTTGGGGAAACTCAAACCCTAATTCAGGGTCCTCCACAATGAATCCAGAAATCTAAAAGGCAATTTTGAGGGGTGAAACTTTGTAGTTTTCAAACTCTGAGTATACCAGCTTGACCAGCTTAGAAAGGCACATCTTTCTATCCTTTCAGAAGTTTGAAATTCAAAGTTTGAATTTTTAGGGTTTCTCTAACAAACCCTAATCCAACTCTAGATCTAGTTTTTGCAAATCATAGTGGATTGGGTTAATCCTAAAAGAGAATGGATTAGTCACCTGCATAAGTGAAGTTCTTGTTTCAGTGGGAGTTGAGGCTAAGGTCTTACATAAGAAGATTACAAGCAATCTCGACAGGTATGACTTATCCAGGTATGTTTCAAGATCTGTCCATGATTAAGTTTATGGTATGTTTGTCTTCATCAAGGTTAGTACAATCTTGATTAACTTTAGTCTTGTTGTATCACCTTAATAAAATTATGAATGCAGATATTCATTGATTAGGATTTTGACACTTATGATTGTACTAATTCATTGTGGTGTTGTATGAGATTGATGTTGTCCGCTAACATGAAAGGTACATTAAGAAAGACAAATCATGTTCTAGTTCAAGAACATATGACCATGGTGACATGAAGACAAAGATTCATCCATTGTCATGGATCACATAGAAGCTCTACTTACGAGGTATGTAAAATTTGGTTCTATAATGCTTAACCTATGATATATGCAGGTTACTAGCACAAGTCATTGAAGAAAACAAGAAGACATCATGTGGGTAAGTTAGACATAACTAATTAACACATTAATCCAGGTATGTTTTTCCTATATCAAGTTAGAATCCTACCTTGTGATAGGATCTCTTATATAAGTATACTTGGTATGATTGATAATGATTATTCATAAAGCTATAGGTTTGAGTAATCATGGGTTTAGGTATATTATGTTTCTTACTTTAATCGGTGATATGACTAACCATAAGAGTCCTATGGTCAAATAAGAATTTGCATGAGTAAAGGAAGTACTCCGTGAAACCTTGAATACTAGTGCTTGTGATAAATTATCTGTGTATGAAATGATCTTGACCATACATGTTTAAGATTACTTAGAATCATAATGTTTTATAGTATTGAGATTATACTAATGAATGTATAATTGTGTATGAGACCTCGAGGATAACACAATGATGATACTAATAAGTATGCATAAGTGATCGAGGATGGATATAAGTTCAAGGACAGGTAATCCAGGAAGCAAAGATAAAGAGGGAGCACACTCCAGTAGTTCCTGCAAGGAAGCAAATATTGAGAGGGAGTCCACCCTACAACCAAACAAAGATAAGTATTTGAATTGTCATTTCTTGCATACTTGTTTGTTTAAATAATATTGCTCAATGATGTATATGCTTATGTTCCTAAACTTAGGGTGTGTATTATGCATATTAGAATAATTACATTAATGAACAGTATACTACTAATATGCATGTGATGGGTAAGTGGCCTATGGCACTGTACAACATTCCATTTCTACTTATCTAGAATGAAACCTCTTTGCTGACATGTTGGGAGTTGTACACACTCTTAACAATGTTCTGGTAAAGATTGGAAGGCATCTAGAAAGTTAAGAGATATGGATAAATGTTGTATTGAAGCATTGGCTAAAATAATTGCATGAATGTATGACATATTTCTTTATGTGTAAGAATTTGTTCTGAAAACTATGAGATGTTTTCTAATCATGCAATTTAACTTGTTTTGTAGGAAAGATCGTATACCATCACCTACAAAAGAAGAACTACAACATTTGTTCCAGCAATGAAGTTCAAACTATCTATTGAAGATATTGAAGAATCTGAAGTTCCCAGGATACGGGATACAGTAAAAGGATGCCATGGTCGAGAAGTACCAATCGATCATGTTTGGGATATGGTCCCAAGACCTAAAGGGAAGTTTGTTGTGACTTCCAAGTGGATCTATAAGATCAAGCATGCTGCAGATGGTAGCATGGAGAAATACAAAGCGAGGTTGTAGCTCATGGCTTCTCCCAGAAAGAGGAATTGACTATGAAGAGACTTTTGTACCTATAGCCAGATACACTTCCATTAGATCAATACTTACAATGGCTACAGTAATGAAATAAAAGATACACCAGATGGATGACAAGACAGCTTTCTTGAATGGTGTAGTCAAAGAGGAAGTGGATGCGGAGCAGCCACTAGGTTTTGAGACATATGACAGGGAGTCATATGTGTGCAGGTTGAAGAAATCCTTGTATGGCTTGAAGCAAGCTCCTAAGACATGGTATGGTAGGATAGACAGCTTTCTATCTAGTTTGGGATTTACCAAGAGTAAAGCAGATTCCAACCTTTACTACAAGGTTGAGGAAGGCAATCCAGTGATACTACTATTGTATGTGGATAACCTATTTGTAACAGGTGAGGATAGATTGATTGCCAATACGAAGAGGAAGTTTGCTGCAGAGTTCGGGATGAAGGACTTGGGGATGATGCACTATTTTCTAGGCATGGAGGTGTGGCAGAGTGTAGATGGAATCTTCCTTGGACAAGGGAAGTATGCAATAGAGATCCTGAAGAGGTTCGGGATGATGGACTGGAATGCCATAGCCACACCCATGGCATCGAACATGAAGCTTCTGTGTGATGCTTCATCTGATCTGGTTGATGTCACAATGTATCATTAGATGATTGGGTCCTTGATGTACCTGACAAACACGAGACCAGACATTTGCTTTGCAGTGAACACATTGAGCCAGTTCCAGACAAATTCGAGAGGTGTTCACCTAGTTGCTTTAAAGCATATTCTGAGGTACCTGAAGGGTATAGTTGATTATGGGCTCAAGTATGATGCGAATCAAAAGTTTAACCTACAGGGTTATGTTGATTTAGATTGGGAAAGCAGTGCTGCAGATAGGAAGAGCACATCTGGGTGCTGCTTCAGTATGGGATCAGGTGTGATCTCTTGGTTTAACAGGAAGCAGTCCTGTGTAGCACTGAGTACAGCCGAAGCAGAGTATGTTGCAGCTTGTTCGGCTAGTTGTGAGGCACTATGGCTCTGGAAGCTACTGTCTGAGTTATTTGATCTCTCGTTGGATGCTACTAGTATATTTTGTGACAACCATAGTTGTGTGAAGTTGTCTGAGAACCCGGTGTTCCACGATAGGTCGAAGCACATAGAGATCAAATATCACTATATCAGGGATATGGTGCAGAGAGGAGCAGTGAAGCTCCTGTATGTTGCGACGGATGAGCAGGTTGTAGATGTGTTGACAAAACCACTAGCCAGAGTGAAGTTCAAGTACTTCAGGGAGAGCCTTGGTTTCTTCAGATTGAAGACACTTCGAGGAAGAAGTGATGGACACAATTGCAGGAGCCATTCCAAACATGGTGAGAGGAGGATCCTTCGCATCACTGTGGATATAAGCGTTGGATGATGAGAATCAGGACGATGCTCTAGTTACTGCTCTGTATATGAATCATGTTGGATGCTTGTTATGATCATTTGGATCATGTATATGTATATGCATCATGTTGGATGCGGGATATGATAAGTTTGATCATGTATTTGTATATGCATCATGTTGGATGCTTGATATGATCAGTTGGATCATGCATTTGTATATGCATCATGTTGGATGCTTGATATGATCAGGTGGATCATGTATTTATGTATGTATTAGGTGGATACATTGTATGATCAGGTGGATCATGTATTTTTATGTATGTATCAGGTGGATGCACTGTATGATCAGGTATATCATGTACTTATGTATGTATCAGGTGGATGCATTGTATGATCAGGTAGATCATGTACTTATGTATGTATCAGGTGGATGCATTGTATGATCAGGTAGATCATGTATGATGATATGTATCAAGTAGATACTTTGTATGCATCAGATGGATATATTGTTTGATCAGGATGATCACAGATGACAAGCTTCAGGATGTTTCTCTAGATGATATACATCAGGATGATTCTATGATGGTGATCAGGATGATCACAGATGATGAGCTTCAGGATGTTGCTCCAGATGATATGCATCGGGTTGATGCTATGATGATGATCAGGTTGATCATGTGATGATGCACATCAGGATGATATATGGTGAGTATCGGGTTGATACTCTGTGGCCATGGACAGGTTGTGCAGGTGGCATAGAAAAGACCCTTTAAAATCTGGACAGGTAGAATGGTGTGCTCGTAATATCCTGGGATTCTCTATCGAGATCCAGACAGGTAGAGCGGTGTGCTCATAACATCTTGGGATGCTCTGAGTAGGTTTTGCTATAGGTATCATAGAAAAGGTCCTTTAAAATCTGGATAGGTAGAGCGGTGTGCTCGTAATATCCTAGGATGCTCTATCGACATCCAGACAGGTAGAGTGGTGTGATCGTAACATCCTAGGATGCTCTGAGTAGATTTTGCTACAGTTTCGCATAGAAAAGATCCTTTAAAATCCGGACAGGTAGAACAGTGTGCTTATAACATCCAGGGATGCTCTATCGAGATCCAGACAGGTAGAGCGATGTGCTCGTAATATCCTGGGATGCTCTGAGTAGGTTTTGTGAAAGTTCACATAGAAAAGATCCTTTAAAATCGGGATAGGTAGAGCGGTGTGCTCGTAAGAGCCTGGGATGCTCTATCGAGATCCATACAGGTAGAGCGGTGTGCTTGTAAAATCCTGGGATGCTCTAAGTAGGTTTTGTGAAGGTCAACATGTAAAAGATCCTGGGAGATATGATAGGTTGAGCATTAAGCTTGTAATCAGTCCTGGGATGCTCTTTCGAGGTTTTGTTGATGCACGTAATTAGTCCTGAGGATTCCACATTATGGCCAGTAATTATGAAGACCTACAGGTGGTGGGCCTACATCCAGTATGAAAAAGGACTGGCTCTGTAGAACTTCCTATGATGAGTAGATTGGAGATTGATTGAGATAGCAGCAGCAGTGACGATGACGATGATTCGAGGACGATGATCCAATGACGATGATCCAAAGAAGAAGACTTGTGCTAGCAAATATGTGTTGAGAAATACCTTCCTAGTTAAGAGGGAGTGTTGATGTAATTATAACTTTAGAATGTATTTCACATATATGTATATTGTATTCCTATAGAGATGTTATTATTCCTCTATACGGAAGTGTCGTCATTTATATTGTAAGTGTCGTAACTTATACTTGATGGGTTATTAGACCACCTTGATGGGGTCAGCCCTGTATAAGTCATGTGGGTTAAAGGGTTATCAGACCACCCTATTGGGGGTCGGCCCAGTCAGCATTATGTTATGTGGTTAAGTTGAAGCTGACCTAGTAAAGGTTATTAGGCAAGTCAAGTCATGTATAAATAGAGTGCGGGAGGCACTCTATTTTATCATTCACTTTCTCACTCATACTCTCATTGGAGAGTGGCGCACTTGTGGAGCAGGAGAAGCTGCTACTAGGAGAAGACTATATCTTATGCTTGGGTTGTATCATTACTCTATCTATCTCTGAGGAATTTGCGGTTTTTTTCACCTCTATGGTTTTCCCCAATGAAACTCTATGTGTCTATTGTCTCTTATGTGCTTGCATTATTATGTCCATGATTGATATGCTATAGATATGTTGTACATGTTGTTCTCTCAGTTAAGATCCTAGACCAGATTGAAGTAAATTATGAAAAACTAACACGGACCTGGGCTTCCAGATCCAAAACTTGCGTGAGAATTTCGAGGGAAGGGTTGTCCTGCCCACAAGGAGAATCAATGGTAACCAGGCCACCATTATCGCCTAATGCATGCTGCCTCCCAATTCTCCCGGGATACCATGAAACTGCTTTGTAGGACCACTTTGATTGTGGCCAGCTTCACAGGGGGTTGAGATAAACCCAGAATCGAGAGTTGAGAAGACCTTCCAATTCCTGCTTCAAGAATCAAAACCGCAGCCAGTATGCTGCATAGGGGCCCTAATTCCCTAACCCTGACAAAAGTTGAGAGGAGCACATCTTTTACCATTATTAGGGTCGACAACTTTGGAATGACCATGAAAAGCATGCTTTGTCAAGCTACCACGAGAGTGCTCATTACTGCCAGAGCTATGCCCATGAAAAATCTCAGAGAGGTATCTCTTTGAGTCAACTCCCCAGGAGTGCCCCTGAATAGTTGTCCTGCATTTGCGACATTGCAGAGCAGAAAGACACAAATTTCTCTCCTCCATATTCAGACAAAACCATAGACTCTGGATAAAAATGTAGGGAGAACCTTCAGAGAGAGAGACATGAAAGATACAGAGTGCGCCACCTTCGAGCATGAAATAGCCTCGGAGCATGACTAGTCCGCATTGATCTCCCGCATGCGAGACAGATGGAGCCTGCCAAGGGCGGCCTTCATTTTGGACGAGGAGACATTTGAAAGGAGCAAGAGAATCCCAAGGATCCATTAATGGAGTTCATCAAAAGTGTGAGACCTAGGTTACAAGGGTGAAGGGGGAAAGGTGTCAAAAGGATTAGGGACCCTTGGTTTTCAGTTTTGAAACATTTTCATTCTACAACCTGCAATCCTCAATGTGGATTGTGGATGCAAAAATATTCTTCAATAATTGTGGTCTTTTACATCTGCAACCCGCAACCCGCAATTGCGGATTGCGGGAAGAGTCTAAGTCATTGATAAGTTGTTTAGATTTGACATCAAATCATACGTGATATAATTAAAATTCTACTTCATCTTAAACTAAATTTTAATTTTGTTGACATCAAATCCTATGTGATATAATTAAAATTGTACTTCATACGCGACACCTGCCACCATCCTCGTCCCCCACGCAACCTTATAAATTCTCGCGTGATGCTCTGGTCGGTGCTTAATTCCCATTGTCTATTGCTTCTTACCTACTCTGGGGGTCATTACTGGCGTTGCTTTTGATAAGCATTCCATCCAGGAGTTCATTAATGCTACTCTCACAGCCTTGTTGTGCAAAGGCTCTACAAATCATTCTCGGCTACGAGACATTCTTCTTTGGACTCCCATTTTTTTCTATTTCTCCTCTTTGGTTTGGTTGGTTCTGGACCCCGTGGCTCTCTAGTTCTCTTTTTCGCTGCTGTGCATACTCCTTGGCTGCCCGTTGCTGCTCTGACTACATCAAAGTGCTACCAGATCCACAACTCCGAGGTCTATTGTGTCCGCAGCTTTGATTCCTACCTGCTCCATGGCTTTGAGGTCTATTGTCTCCACAGCTTTGATTCCTACCAGCAACGCAGCTTTGAGGTTTATTATGCTCCCTAAGTGCTTTCTACTCCGCCTTTGTTTCTTTGCAGACATGCTGCCAAAGAAACATGTCTGCACCCGCCAGGACACCTAGAAGGTTACTGCTCCTCTGCTCAGTGGCTCTTCCTCCACCCCACCCATGTGGTTCATGCGGGAAGTTGTTGAGAAGGCCTATAAATTTCACTCTGAGATTCCTATCCAGGCTCAAGCAGAGATAAACGATGCCGAACATGATGCTAGGGTATCTCGGTGTTGTCTAATAGATGACAAAATTTGCCAAGAATTTGAGGCTCTCATCCCTGACCCTGGTAATACCAGTGGTCGGACTACATTGTACCAAAAGACTCTCGACCTGCATTGGTCTCAAAAGCAAGTTCTGGGAAAATCCCTCACTGATCGGAATGAGGCTCAGGCAGAAATCATGATGCGGCAGGACGAGCTGTACAACATGCTGAAGCAGATTCTCTATAATCAGCAACAGTTTGCGTGGCGCTTCAGAATTATTCTGGAAAAGGATCCGACCACCAAGCCGAAGCAGAAGGAACACACCAGTAATTAAATCATGCTTTATGCTTTTTGTTGCTCTGGTATTTCTATTTCCAGTTTCGCTTAGTAGGAAGACTATTTTAAAAATTGTCGATCATTATGAATCTTCTAAGAAGCATCTTTCCACTTATGTCACAGAGAGCTAGTGGATTGTCGATATCTTCCACAGTTATGGATTCCTCGAGGGACTTCTTGGAAACCATGTGATGAAAATATTTTGGGAATTTTGTGGAAAGGGTTGGTATTAGTCGCTCTTGAGGATGCCTTTTAGTTTCGATTTGTAATCCCTGTTTTATGGGAAGTCTATCTTTTGTAACTATTTTTGTAATTATTATTTAAAGGGTAGAGGTCTCATGGGGTCTAACAGGGAATAAAATCAGCAAAAGAAGACTAGAGACACTTTGATTGATGCAGAGATTGTAATTTTTTGCAACTTTGAAGTAATACAGTTAGTCCTTCTCTTCATTCCTCTTTTGTTAATTGATCAAATTTATTTGATAAATGTTGATTTCCACTTCATATTATTTATGGACACTGTTTAATTTTTGCAATCAATAATCCATACATTGATCTGCAGTTTGGATTTGTCTTTACTCAGGATCTGTGTCTTTTATGTTTTAAGTGAATTTATTTAATTAAAATATTTATCTATTTTTGCAAATTATTAACATAAATTAATAAATTCATGTTAATTTTTCATAATCTTTAATACTGTTTAATATTGTTTAATCTTTTGCAATCTATAATTACATTGATCTACAGTTTTTATTTTTCTTTGCTTATGATCTGTGTATCCTTAATGTTTTAAAAGAATTTATTCAACTAAAACTGTTTGCTATTTTTGCAAATGGTTTTTACATAAAATTATAATTGATGTTAATTTTTCAATTGACACATATCTATTACAGGTCAATCTTGAATGCGCTTGAACCCTTAAATTGCCATCAGTTAATTTTAATTGGTTGATAGTAATTTGAGCAGATAAGTAATTAATCTCCTTTACAGTGTCCATGAATGTTGATTTTTACTTCAGATTATTTATGAACACTGTTTAATTTTTGCAATCAATAATCCATACATTGATCTACAGTTTGGATTTGTCTTTACTAATAAATTAACATAAATTAATAAATTCATGCTAATTTTTCAGTTAGCATTTCCAACTACAGGGTAATCTTGCATGTGCCTAATCCTTAAAACTACTATCAGTGAATTTTGATTTCTTGATTGTGTTGTGGTTAAACCACCACTAGTAACCTCGCTATACTCAATGTGCCGAATCAAAGAAATAATAGTAACCTCACTATACTCAATGTGCCAAATCAAATATGACACGTGTCACAATATGATCGTTCCACGTGTCACCCTAGAGAAAGAGCGGTCGCTCTTTCTCCAAGGTTTTCTATGGTTACAATTCCCTCCTAAATGAAGGGTCAGCCGACCCTTCTTACTCGCAATATTCGTTTCATAATAGTTCGAAACTACAAGAAGGGTCGGTAGATCTTTCTTGTATTCTCCATTTTGGCTATAGCTTAATTGTTGGATAAATGTTTTCACAATTAACTACGAAAAGAAGAGGCAGCCAATCCTTCTTATTGTATAACGGAAGTCGGGACAAACCATTTTTATATGATATAACTTCCAAGGTGTTCTATTTTTACAATTCCCTCATAATTGAAGGGTTGGCCGACCCTTCTTATTCCCAATATTATTTTCATAATAGTTCGACAATGCAAAAAGGGTCGGCCGACCCTTCTTATTCCCAATATTATTTTCATAATAGTTCGACACTGCAAGAAGGGTCGGTCGACCATTCCTATTACCAATATTATTTTCAAAATATTTCAACACTACAGGAAGGGTCAGTCGATCCTTCTTGTGTTCTCCATTATCCATATATCGGAATTGTTGGATAAAGGTCTTCACAATTAACTACGAAAAGAAGGGGCGGTTGATCCTTCTTGTCGGAAAATGGAAGTCAGGACAAACTATTTTTATATGTTATAACTTCTAAGGTGTTCTATTTTTATAATACCCTCAAAATTGAAGGGTTGACCGAACCTTCTTATTCCCAATATTATTTGCATAATAGTTCAACACTGCAAGAAGGGTCGGTCGATCCTTCTTGTGTTCTCCATTGTGTATATAGTTGAATTCCTGGATAAATCTTTTCACAATTAACTACAGAAAGAAGGGGCAGACAATCCTTCTTGCCGGAAAATGGAAGTCAGGACAAACTATTTTTATATGTTATAACTTTTCACCTTAAAATTTTGAACACTTACAAATGAAAATTGCAATTTCCAAATAAAAAATTGCATTTTTTTTATTTGAAATTCACACTTTTGAAATGAGAAATTGCATTTTCTGATTTTAAATTCACACTTTTCAAATGAAAATTTTCATTTTTTGATTTCAAATTCACACTTTTCAAATCAAAATTTGCATTTTTATTTAAATTCACAGTTTTCGAAATCAAAATTAGCATTTTTGGATTTGAAATTCACACTTATTGAATTGAAATTCATAGTTTTATAACAAAAAAATGCAATTTTAAGGTTCATAAGTAGTCAAAAAACACACTTTTCAAAGCCAATATTGCCACTTTCAGAAGCTGTTTTTGCAGTTTAGAAGGGTTGATATTCACAGTTTCAAAGTCTAAATTCAGACTTTCTTAGTACAAAATTTGCCTAAGTGGTTTTGTGGTTACCTCGGCTTGGCCTTTCTACAACCTTAAGGTACAATTCGGGTGCTAACAGTCGGTATCTTCCACAGTTTGTTACGGGATACTTCCCGGAAACCATGTGATGAAAATATTTTGGGAATTTTGTGAAAAGGGTCAGTATTAGTCGCTCCTGAGGATGCCTTTTAGTTTCGATTTGTAATCCCTGTTTTATGGGAAGTCTATCTTGTGTAACTCTTTTTGTAAAAATTATTTAAAGGGTAGAGGTCTCATGGGGTAGGGGAGAGAAAATCAGCAAAAGAAGACTGGAGACACTCTAATTGATAAAGAGATTGTAATTTTTTGTAACTTTGAAGTAATACAGTTAGTCCTTCTCTTCATTCCTCTTTTGTTGATTGATCAAATTTCTTTGATGAATGTTGATTTTCACTTCAAATTATTTATGAAAACTGTTTAATTTTTGCAATCAATAATCCATACATTGATCTACAGTTTGAATTTGTCTTTACTCATGATCTGTGTGTCTTTTATGTTTTAAGTGAATTTATTTAATTAAAACATTTATCTATTTCTGCAAATGCGTAACTTAAATTAATAAATTCATGTTAATTTTTCAATTAGCATTCCAACTACAGAGTATTAATGTTGCATGTGTCTAATCCTTAAAACTACTATGAGTGAATTTTCATTTCCTGATTGTGTTGCGGTTAAACCATTATCCATATATTGGAATTGTTGGATAAAGGTCTTCACAATTAACTATGAAAAGAAGGGGCGATTGATCCTTCTTGTCGGAAAATGGAAGTCAGGACAAACTATTTTTATATGTTATAACTTCCAAGGTGTTCTATTTTTATAATACCCTCAAAATTGAAGGGTTGACCGAACCTTCTTATTCCCAATATTATTTGCATAATAGTTCAACACTGCAAGAAGGGTCGGTCGATCCTTCTTGTGTTGTCCATTGTGTATATAGTTGAATTGTTGGATAAATCTTTTCACAATTAACTACAGAAAGAAGGGGCAGACAATCCTTCTTGCCAGAAAATGGAAGTCGGGACAAATTATTTTTATATGTTATAACTTTTCACCTTAAAATTTTGAATACTTACAAATGAAAATTGCAATTTCCAAATAAAAAATTGCATTTTTTTTATTTGAAATTCACACTTTTGAAATCAGAAAGTGCATTTTCTGATTTTAAATTCACACTTTTCAAATGAAAATTTTCATTTTTTTATTTCAAATTCACACTTTTCAAATCCAAATTTGCATTTTTTTATTTAAATTCACAGTTTTCGAAATCAAAATTAGCATTTTTTTGATTTGAAATTCACACTTATTGAATTGAAATTCATAGTTTTATAACAAAAAAATGTAATTTTAAGGTTCATAAGTAGTCAAAAAACACAATTTTCAAACCCAATATTGCCACTTTCAGAATTTGTTTTTGCAGTTTAGAAGGGTTGATATTCACAGTTTCAAAGTCTAAATTCAAACTTTCTTAGTCCAAAATTTTGCTAAGTGGTTTTGTGGTTACCTCAGCTTGGCCTTTCTGCAACCTTAAGGTACAATTTGGGTGCTAACAGTCGGTATCTTCCACAGTTTGTTACAGGATACTTCCCAGAAACCATGTGATGAAAATCTTTTGGGAATTTTTTGAAAAGGGTCAGTATTAGTCACTCCTGAGGATGCCTTTTAGTATTGATTTGTAATCCCTATTTTATGGGAAGTCTATCTTGTGTATCTCTTTTTGTAAAAATTATTTAAAGGGTAGAGGTCTCTTGGGGTAGGGAGAGAAAATCAGCAAAAGAAGACTGGAGACACTCTGATTGATAAAGAGATTGTAATTTTTTGCAACTTTCAAGTAATACAGTTAGTCCTTCTCTTCATTCCTCTTTTGTTGGTTGATCAAATTTCTTTGATGAATATTGATTTTCACTTCAAATTATTTATGAACACTCTTTAATTTTTGCAATCAATAATCCATACATTGATCTACAGTTTGAATTTGTCCTTACTCATGATCTGTGTGTCTTTTATGTTTTAAGTGAATTTATTTAATTAAAACATTTATCTATTTCTGCAAATGCGTAACATAAATTAATAAATTCATGTTAATTTTTCAATTAGCATTCCAGCTACAGAGTATTAATCTTGCATGTGCCTAATCCTTAAAACTACTATGAGTGAATTTTCATTTCCTGATTGTGTTGCGGTTAAACCATTATCCATATATCAGAATTGTTGGATAAAGGTCTTCACAATTAACTACGAAAAGAAGGGGCGGTTGATCCTTCTTGTCGAAAATGGAAGTCAGGACAAACTATTTTTATATGTTATAACTTCCAAGGTGTTCTATTTTTATAATACCCTCAAAATTGAAGGGTTGATCGAACCTTCTTATTCCAAATATTATTTGCATAATAGTTCAACACTGCAAGAAGGGTCGGTCTATCCTTCTTGTGTTCTCCATTGTGTATATAGTTGAATTGCTGGATAAATCTTTTCACAATTAACTACAGAAAGAAGGGGCAGACAATCCTTCTTACCGGAAAATGGAAGTTGGGACAAACTATTTTTATATGTTATAACTTTTCACCTTAAAATTTTGAACACTTACAAATGAAAATTGCAATTTACAAATTAAAAATTGCATTTTTTTATTTGAAATTCACACTTTTGAAATGAGAAATTGCATTTTCTGATTTTAAATTCACAATCTTCAAATGAAAATTTTCATTTTTTTATTTCAAATTCACACTTTTCAAATCAAAATTTGCATTTTTTTATTTAAATTCACAGTTTTCGAATCAAAATTAGAATTTTTGGATTTGAAATTCACACTTATTGAATTGAAATTCATAGTTTTCTAACAAAAAAATGCAATTTTAAGGTTCATAAGTAGTCAAAACGCACACTTTTCAAAGCCAATATTGCCACTTTCAGAAGCTATTTTTGCAGTTTCGAAGGGTTGATATTGACAGTTTCAAAGTCTAAATTCAGACTTTCTTAGTCCAAATTTGCCTAAGTGGTTTTGTGGTTACCTCGGCTTGGCCTTTCTGCAACCTTAAGGTACAATTCGGGTGCTAACAGTCGGTATCTTCCACAGTTTGTTACGGGATACTTCCCGGAAACCATGTGATGAAAATCTTTTGGGAATTTTGTGAAAAGGGTCAGTATTAGTCGCTCCTGAGGATGCCTTTTAGTTTCGATTTGTAATCTATGTTTTATGGGAAGTCTATCTTGTGTAACTCTTTTTGTAAAAATTATTTAAAGGGTAGAGGTCTCATGGGGTAGGGGAGAGAAAATCAGTAAAAGAAGACTAGAGACACTCTGATTGATAAAGAGATTGTAATTTTTTGCAACTTTGAAGTAATACAGTTAGTCCTTCTCTTCATTCCTCTTTTGTTGATTGATCAAATTTCTTTGATGAATGTTGATTTTCACTTCAAATTATTTATGAACACTCTTTAATTTTTGCAATCAATAATACATACATTGATCTACAGTTTGAATTTGTCTTTACTCATGATCTGTGTGTCTTTTATGTTTTAAGTGAATTTATTTAATTAAAACATTTATCTATTTCTGCAAATGCATAACATAAATTAATAAATTCATGTTAATTTTTCAATTAGCATTCCAGCTACAGAGTATTAATCTTGCACGTGCCTAATCCTTAAAACTACTACGAGTGAATTTTCATTTCCTGGTTGTGTTGTGGTTAAGCCATTATCCATATATCGGAATTGTTGGATAAAGGTCTTCACAATTAACTACGAAAAGAAGGGGTGGTTGATCCTTCTTGTCAGAAAATGGAAGTCAGTACAAACTATTTTTATATGTTATAACTTCCAAGGTGTTCTATTTTTATAATACCCTCAAAATTGAAGGGTTGACTGAACCTTCTTATTCCCAATATTATTTGCATAATAGTTCAACACTGCAAGAAGGATCGGTCGATCCTTCTTGTGTTCTCCATTGTCTATATAGTTGAATTGCTGGATAAATCTTTTCACAATTAACTACAGAAAGAAGGGGCAGACAATCCTTCTTGCCGGAAAATGGAAGTCAGGACAAACTATTTTTATATGTTATAACTTTTCACCTTAAAATCTTGAACACTTACAAATGAAAATTGCAATTTCCAAATAAAAAATTGTATTTTTTTTATTTGAAATTCACACTTTTGAAATAAAAAATTGCATTTTCTGATTTTAAATTCAGACTTTTCAAATGAAAATTTTCATTTTTTGATTTTAAATGCACACTTTTCAAATCAAAATTTGCATTTTTTTATTTAAATTCACAGTTTTCGAATCAAAATTAGCATTTTTGGATTTGAAATTCACACTTATTGAATTGAAATTCATAGTTCTATAACAAAAAAATGCAATTTTAAGGTTCATAAGTAGTCAAAAAAACACACTTTTCAAAGCCAATATTGCCACTTTCAGAAGCTGTTTTTGCAGTTTAGAAGGGTTGATATTGATAGTTTCAAAGTCTAAATTCAGACTTTCTTAGTCCAAAATTTGGCTAAGTGGTTTTGTGGTTACCTCGGCTTGGCCTTTCTGCAACCTTAAGGTACAATTCGGGTGCTAACAGTCAGTATCTTCCACAGTTTGTTACGGGATACTTCCCAGAAACCATGTGATGAAAATCTTTTGGAAATTTTGTGAAAAGGGTCAATATTAGTCGCTCCTGAGGATGCCTTTTAGTTTCGATTTGTAATCCCTGTTTTATGGGAAGTCTATCTTGTGTAACTCTTTTTGTAAAAATTATTTAAAGGGTAGAGGTCTCATGGGGTAGGGGAGAGAAAATCAACAAAAGAAGACTGGAGACACTCTGATTGATAAAGAGATTGTAATTTTTTGCAACTTTGAAGTAATACAGTTAGTCCTTTTCTTCATTCCTCTTTTGTTGATTGATCAAATTTCTTTGATGAATGTTGATTTTCACTTCAAATTATTTATGAACACTATTTAATTTTTGCAATCAATAATCCATACATTGATCTACAGTTTGAATTTGTCTTTACTCATGATCTGTGTGTCTTTTATGTTTTAAGTGAATTTATTTAATTAAAACATTTATCTATTTCTGCAAATGCGTAACATAAATTAATAAATTCATGTTAATTTTTCAATTAGCATTCCAGCTACAAAGTATTAATCTTGCATGTGCTTAATCCTTAAAACTACTATGAGTGAATTTTCATTTCCTGATTGTGTTGCGGTTAAACCATTATCCATATATCGGAATTGTTGGATAAAGGTCTTCACAATTAACTACGAAAAAAAGGGGCGGTCAATCCTTCTTGTCGGAAAACGGAAGTTGGGACAAACTATTTTTATATGTTATAATTGTCAAGCACTCTATATGCAGATAAATTGTTACCAATACACACAGAGCATATGAATTTATTGTCAACCCGAGGAAGTCTTCTTATTTCAAAGGATAAGAGAACAATATATGCTTAAACACCAAACCATTAGAAGTGAATACTTTTATCTTCTATCATCCATGTTCATCCCCAAAAATCTATGCAATCCCAATTGCCTTCTAACTGCTATACTTCAATTCCTCTCTATCATGCATCAATAAGAAATGGTATCAGATCTAATCAACAATTGCAGGAAAGAAATTTCATTCGTATTCTAGAACAATCACTTGTCTGATATAATCACTATGGAAATCATAAGGCATAAACTGAACATTAATCTAGAAATCCAATTGCAACAGATTGAGTCAACTATTCTAAGAAATTGAATTGCAGAATGGAAATCAACGATCATAACATAAAAGATAAATTTCCAGGACTCATGGGATCACAACTTTATTTGTAAGATGAACACAGCTGTGTATAACTGCAAATGAAACGAATAAAGCAAACCTTACTCAGTCGACTATTGTTCTACACCATTCACCAATCTCACAGAAATATAATCTTTAACTATACTGAAAATCCACACAATGAATATTGCTGCTGCCTACAAAAGGAAAGAACAAAGCATCACACAACAATGAATTCAAAATCCTATTTTAACTCAACAATCTCTGTGGAAGACGGGCCCAGCCTTCACACAGAGACGCTGGCTGAACAACACAAATTCTTTTAGCTCAGAAGCAACCCCTTATATTAACAGAAGAATGAGTACACAGTTTTGCTCGGCTGCTAATACAATAAAAATGATTATCTGTAGTTCCACCCCTGGGTCGAGGCAACTCCCTCATATTTATACAAATCATAACATCTAATCCTATAATCGGGCAGCCATGAAGATCTCTGATCTTCAGGCGCCCTAAATAACTAGCTGTTACAATACGTGGCAGAACAGAAACATCCAGATATGAGAAAGTTATCATTTGACCCAAGAGTGGTGGTCCTTCCAGCTCACAGCTAGACTTGAGCAGCAACATACTCAAGATAGCATTCTGTTACAGCTGCCTTGTCACAGCTGTGCCTTAATTGATGATTCGAGCCCCGAGGATCCCTTTTCAAGCAACGAACATCCCTTCTTTCACGACTTATTCAGCCCCGATCTTCCTACAGTCCATTTATCTCAACTACCTTCATAAATCGTAACATGTTAGCACAATTGAGAGATGCACAGCTTTAATTATCACAATCATAAGCATTAATAAAATAAAACAATGATCAATCATACCTTGGTAATTTGGGGAAATAAAGTGAGGACAACAGGTCTAATTGGCATGATAAATGGTGTAAGACAGGGGCAGGAAAGATGATTGAAGATGATTAAAAAGGGCCGATTCTGGGCTCAACATCTCCCCCCAACTACCCTGTTGCATGTCCTCATGCAACAACCTGCATTATTTACAATCTGAATCCTGTACTGAGCTCTATCCATGGAGAGAGAAAGAATTGAAGGAAACCCAGGTACCTTATCTGTCTTTTGAACAGCCTGTGTGAGTAACCCAACATCTTCCTTCATCACTGTTCCCCTTCCACTGCTAATTGCTGGTATCTGGAAATGCAGTTAATGTAGTGGGAATCTTCCTGCAGTCTCATTATGTTGTGCCTGAGAGCTTAGAAGGCCATCCTTAATCTGAATCTAAATCAATAACATTCTTAGGAGGGAGAAGCACTGGTTCTTGTGGGGCAGTGTCTTCTAGCACATCTAAATTTAATAAAAGAGTTGCTGGTTCTTGTGTGACAACAACATCCTTTAGGCTTTCTTCAGCAGCTACCATCATTGCTTTAGAGACACTGGTTCTTGTGTAGCAGTGTCTTCCTTGTCCTTCTGCTGCTGAGATTGGATCTCTTTCTCATTGTGCAGCTCCTCCTCCAAAATTTCAGTGTCACCTGAGCATGGTGTCTGTACCTGTTCATCTTCTCCCCACTTTGTATCGGGAATGAAATCCACTCCAGGCTTATCTTTTAAATGAAATTCAGGAGCTCCTGTTGCAGCTTCCAAGGATGTTGGTTCTTGTGTAGCAACATCCTGGCTTGCCTCTTCATCCTCCTGTTGTTGCAAATCTTCTCCTAGGAGCTCTGTGTCATGGGAGTCCTCTGGGGTTACCACCCAAAGTTCATCATTGAACTCCAGAGTATCCTCTGTTCCGGGTTCTTTTCCCACCTGTTTGGTTGATTGGACAAGTAAATTCAGGTTTGTTGGTTCTTGTGTTATAGCATCCTGTTCCAGTTTATCACTGTCCTGCCTTTGAGCCTCTTCTTCCAAAATTTCTGTGTCTTGGGAGCATTCTGGGGTCACAGTATGGAATTCTTCATTGGCCTCCAGAGTGACCTCCATTCCAGGTTCTTCTCCCATCTGTTCTATAATCTCTGTATCATGAGAACATTCTAAAGTTGCCATATATTCTTTATTAGGCTCCAGAATGTCCTCCATCCCATGTTCTTCTCCTATCTGTTCTCTAATTTTTGTATCATGGGAAGTAGTAGCTTCAGCAAGGATGTTCAAAGATGCTGGTTCTTGTGTGACAGTACCTTCTTTTTCTGCTGTTTCCTTTATTGTGGTCACGGGCTGTTGTGCTGAATAAGTGCTAAGTTTGATTTTGTGGCCTGCTTCCTTGAATATTTCTCCACAGATGGGACAGAGAATTCGTTCATCCTCCTGCCCAGCTTCAGCAGAATTTGATCCCTCCAATTGTTCTGCAGCCTCTATCAGCATGTACATTTTTCTTTCACCCTGCTTTCTGCAGGTTTCCTTCCAACTTTCCAACTCCCTTCTAAGTACTTGAAGATCCTCTTTCAACATTGCATTCTCAGCAAGAAGTCCTTCAATTCCAGGTTCCTCCTCCACTGGCCTTTGTGGAGCATCCATCGGTCTTGGTACAAGGGTTGGGGGCTCAACCTGTGCCTCTAGGGTTGTCCATCTTTTCCTGGCTGCCTCTGCTGCTGTGGTTGATCGAGTTCTTTTCTTTCTAATTGGTGCTATTAGATTAAATTCATTGGTGGCTCTCTTTCTTTTCTTCTGTGGTGTTTTCTTTTGTGGTTTTTCCTTTTGTGGTGTTTCCTTCTGTGGAGCTGGGACATAGGGAACCAAAGCTGAGGTCGAAGGAATATTTGGTTGCTTCTCATGCTGTTCTTCTTCAATCACAACTCCTCCTCCTACCCACTCAGGTGAAGACTCAATTGTTACCAGCTCAATTTCTTCTTCCATTGCCCTGGCTCTGTCATCTTCAGGTTCCATTGTCACAACATTTGATGCTGCTCCAATTTCACCTTCTGCTATCGGAGCTGCTCTGTTATCTAGGTTTTCCACAAAGGTTTCATCTGCATCATCGCCTAATGGCTCTGTTTGTGCCTCCAATTGCTCTCCTTCAAATGCAGTTTCATCCCCCAATGGTTCTGCTTGTGCTGGAGATTCATCTCCCCCGTATGGCTCTGATTGTGCCCCTGGTTGTTCTTCCCCTAATACAGGTTCATCCCCCCCAGATGGCCCAGCTTGTGCCCCTGGTTGCTGTTCTTCTCCCATGGTTTCACCCACCCCGGATGGTCCTGCTTGTGCCCCCGATTGCTGTTCCTCTCCCATTTCATCCCTCCCCCCAACTTCACTGGAGGAACTCCGGTCCTCCTGTTGTGGCAGGACCTATAATTTGTGTAATGGGACGACCCGCAAGGGAACCGGTTGCTGAGGTCAGGTGATGAATTGTTCCCAAGTTATATGATGTTGGGAAAGGGTTCTTACAATGATTAATTTGATAAGGCCATGGTGGGTGAGAGAGGATAGTGGGTGTTTAGCAGACTGAACAAATGCCGCCATATGACGCAAGTCGTACAGTAAATAAAATGGAATGTTCAATAAAATGCCATGGCGGAGATGAGAAAGCAAAGGAAGTTCAGAGTTATACACAGTTTGATATCTACCTTCACAAGTAATGTACTTCTTGAGGAAGACAGCAACCTGGTCCCATGGCCGCGGCAATGAGTTCAATGCAATCCCTCTTCTGGATGCTTCAACTTGCTCCCCTGCGAGTAAAAATTCTTCTCGTGCAACCGTTGTAGGGACTCGTTGGTTAAACCATGGTTTTCCCACCATCGGGATAGCTGAAACCTCGGATATAATGATCTCGGAGACTTCTATGCGCAGCCCCCACATCGTGGAGTGGGTTTTGGTAAGATTCAAGGAAAATTGCAGGGTTGTGTCCCGATCGAATCCATCCAATCGCTCGAAGAATTTGAGCCAGCCGGCAGCTTGAAAAATGGCAAGAACTTGAAGATTTCGCCTGAGTTCCCATGTATTTTAAGGTTCATGGCGAACTGGAATCCCCATGGTCCTGGCTGCAAGCTGAAGTTGCTATTCCACAGAGTACAGGATCCTAGAATGGGAGTTGCAGCACAGAGGATGCACGAATCGTTGAGCGGAGACGTTGAGAGAATGAGCAAATTTGGAAAGTTGAGCACAGAAAAGCGTTTGAAATTTCCATGCCGAATTGGGGAAGGTGGCAGTTATTAGTGTTTACGTCGTACGAGGGAAAGGTTTAATCAAGTATAATGGTGGTACGAGTGAAGGTACGACTAATATCGCTTAAATGATATCAATGCTCAATCACGTGATAAATGAAAGCCATACCTCATAAAACTGTGCATCGGAATGCTGCGGAAAATGGTGGAGCATGCAGTTGGTGATGTCACAGATCCGAACTCGTGCACAGTCAGACGTGTGATCATGATGACTCGGATAAGGCAATAATTTCTTCCACCAGTGAAACACAAACCATCGCGTCCTCGGGGTCGGATGATGAGTTCGTCGGCACGACTGAGGTGAATCAGCACCATGATTAGCAGGTTTGGAACAATTCTTCTGTTAACACGGGAGTTACCACTGCAAGTTGCCAAAAAAATGATAGCACGGCCGACGAAAAATATGTTGCAGTCGCCAAAAAAAATATGTTGTAGCTACCGGGAAAGAAGTTGCAGCCACCGGAAAAGAATTCACGACAGCCGGAAAAAGAATTTACAATATCGGGGAAAATTACGGCTGTCACAGAAAAGTTTTATGGCGGTGGGAAAAATTACAGCTGGCGGGAAAAGTTTTACGACTGTGGGAAATATGTTGCAGCCTGGCGGGAAAGTTGTTGCAGCTACGGGAAAATGGTTGCGGTTGCCGGAAAATAGTTCACGTTTGTCGGAAAAAGTTCACAGCTGCCGGGTAAAAGATTTTACCGGTCGATGGAAAAATGATAACGCAACCGCTGGGAAATTATGTTGTAGCACTGTGACATGATGTTGTAGCCGCTGGATTGAAGTCGCAGCTGCCGGGGATGATTCACAGCCGCCGGGAAAAAGGATTAACGGCTGCCGGGAAAAATGATTTTATGGTAGACGGAAAACAATAACGCAGATGCTGGGAAATTATGTGGCAGCTGCTGGGAAATGAGGTGGCAGCCGCTGGGAAATGAGGTGGCAGCTGCGGAAAAAGATGTTGCAGTTGTCGATGTTGCAGCCGCCGATGTTGCAGCTGCTAGAAAAGATTGACGGCAGGCGGGAAAAAGGGTATTACGACTGCTGGGAAATGAGGTGGCAGTCGCTAGGAAATGAGGTGGCGGCTGCGGAAAAAGATGTTCCAGCTGCCGATGTTGCAGCCGCCGATGTTGCAGCTGCCGGAAAAGATTGACCGCAGGCGGGAAAAAGGATATTACGGCTGCTGGGAAATGAGGTGGTAGCCACTGGGAAATGAGGTGGCAGCTACGGAAAAAGATGTTGCAGCTGCCGATGTTGCAGCTGCCAGAAAAGATTGACGGCAGGCGGGAAAAAGGGTATTATGGCTGCTGGGAAATGAGGTGGCAGCCGCTGGGAAATGAGGTGGCAGCTGCGGAAACAGATGTTGTAGCCGCCGATGTTGCAGCCGCCGATGTTGCAGCTGCCAGAAAAGATTGACAGCAGGCGGGAAAAAGGATATTACGGCTGCTGGGAAATGATAACGTGGTTGCCGGAAAAGATATACAGCTACCGAAAAAGATGTTGCAACTGCCGAAAAATATGTCGCAGCTGCCGGATTTTTTTTTTTTTTTTTTATAGCAAGGACGACACAGGGAGATTTTCGCTTGACGGGCCCAAACTGGTCGTTCTACTGGCGCTTCCCTGAAAATTTTTGGAAAATGACAGCAAACGAAAAGATCAAATGCAAAGAGGAAAAAAAACAACAATTATATGCTACAGCAGGAAATTATTTATGTACGGCAAATACGATTTAAAGTTTAAGGATTGGCAAAGGCAAAGAAAAATTCCTGCTCTGGTGCCAACTGATAATCTGGATCGGCAACAATTTTTGAAATGAATGCATCTTTCGAGATGGGCTTACGATACAGTCGCAGTCTGTGGCCGTTAGCAAGTAATGGTATACAGTTTTCATCAATGGTCACCAGGCGAACAATGCCATTGTCAAATACCCTGTCGACCAAATATGGACCCAGCCATCTTGTACGTAATTTTCCTTTAAAATCCTTCTTGAATCTGGAGTCATATAATAGTGCCCAGTCTCCTTCACAGAAGATTTTCTTTTTGATGAATCGGTCATGCCAGTTGGATCTCTGTTGCTGGAGCAACACAGTCTGGTCTACTGCAGCTAACCGTTTCTCATCCAGTTCATTTAATTGATTCAATCTTCTCTTCTGGGCTTCTGTTACATCTAGATTCATTTCGGTGGTTGTTTTCAGGGTCTTGATCTCAAATTCAATTGGAAAGATGGCACTCTTTCCATATACCAGATCATAAGGAGAAAACCCTGTGGTGTTGCTCCAAGTTGTGCGATATGCCCACAGTGCTTCTGGAATCCTGTCAGCCCAATCTTTTCGATGGCTTTTAACTGTTTTAGTAAGGATTGCTTCAATAACTTTATTAGTAATTTCCACCTGACCATTGGCCTGGGGGTGGTAAGGTGAAGCTATCCTATGCTGTACATGATACTTCCGGAGCAAGGACTCAAATTGGTGTGAGATGAATTGCGGTCCCCCATCGGTGACTACTTCCTTTGGTACCCCAAAGCGGGTAAAGATTTCACTGTATAGAAAATCAATCACCTCCAGGTCATTAGCCTTAGTCAAAGCTACAGCTTCTACCCACTTGGTCATGTAATCTGTACACACCAGAATGTAAACCTTCTGTTTGGAAGGAGGGCTGATAGGGCCAACAAAATCCAATGCCCATCTGTCAAATGGTTCTAGTACCACTTGGGGCTGTAAAGGCATCTGATCTGTTTTATTAGGTTGGCCCATCCTTTGGCAGTTGTCACAGGACTGAACATATCTTTTAGCATCCCTGAACAGTGTCGGCCAATAGTAGCCCATCTGCAGCACTTTATGCCCTATTCTTTTGTCTACAAAGTGTCCTCCACAAGGTTCATCATGATAGGCCTTCAGTATATGAAAGATCTCATCTTCCCTTACACATCTTCTAATCTCAAGATCGGGTCCTGTGTAAAAGAGATGACCATTGAGCCAACAATACCTGGCACTTTGCTGGATGGTTTTTCTCTTCTCTCGTTTAGACATATGTGGCGGGAGCTTTCCTGCAACCAAATAATTAGCAACGTCTGCATACCAGGGGGAATGAGCTGAGAGTGCGAATAGATGCTCATCTGGAAAAGAATCCTCAACAGGTGAACTGCCATCGCTGTTAGTAAAACGTGATAAAAAATCAGCAACAACATTTTCTTTTCCAGGTTTATCTATAATGGTAATATCAAATTCCTGCAATAACAAGAGCCACCTAGTTACTCTGGCATTGGTGATAGGTTTGTTCATCAAATACTTAATGGAAGAGTGGTCAGTGTGCACAAATGTAGGATACCCAGTAATGTAATGCCGAAATTTATTAATAGAATAAACAATAGCCAAGAATTCTTTTTCAGTGACAGTATAATTAAGTTCAGCAGGAGCTAAGTTTTTACTAACATAGTAGATAGCATAAGGTACTTGACCATCCTGCTGTCCTAGTACTTCTCCAATGGCAGTATCAGAAGCATCTGAAGAAATGTGGAAAGGTATGGTCCAATTGGGTCCCCTTAGGATAGGGGCTGTGGACAGCTTCTCTTTAAGCTTATCAAACACTGTCTGGCATGCTTCACTCCACACAAACTGTGCGTCCTTCATTAATAATGAAAACAAAGGGGAAGCAAGTTTGGAGAAGTTTTCTATTAACCTCCTGTAATATCCAGCGTGTCCCAAAAAACTTCGCACTTCTTTCTGTGTTGAAGGAGTAGGTATATTTTTTATCACCTTAATTTTTGAAGGATCCACCTGAATGCCATCGGTAGAGATGAAATGTCCTAATACCACCCCCTCACTCATCATCATATGGCATTTTTCAGTGCTTAATGAAAGGCGATCTTGTTCACAACGAATTAAAACCTTCTTTAAATTTTCCAGTGCTTCCTCAAAATCCTTGCCATAGGGAGTGAAATCATCCATAAAGACTTCCATACTATCATTAACCAATTCAGAGAAGATGCCAATTACAGCTCTTTGGAACGTTGTTGGTGCATTACATAAGCCAAAGGGAAGCACCCTGTACACAAATGTTCCCCAGGGGCAAGTGAAGGTGGTCTTATCCTGATCCTCATGAGCAATCTGAATTTGGTTCTACCCGCTGAACCCATCCAAGAAGGAGAAGAATTTTTTCCCTGATAGGGTATCAAGTACCTGGTCGATAAAGGGCAGAGGGAAATGATCCTTTTGCGTAGCTTTGTTCAGCTCCCTATAATCGACACAGACTCTCCACTTACCATTTTTCTTGGGCACAATTACAAGTGGGGAAACCCACTCACTATCTGAAATAGGATAGATAAATCCTGCTTCCAAAAGTTTCTGGATTTCCTCCTTCACTATATCCCTCAGATTGGGGTTCATGCGTCGTTGAGGTTGACACACAGGCCGAGAATCATTTTTGATATAAATATGGTGGGTGCACAGATTAGAGGGAATACCTCGCATATCTGTATACTCCCAGGTGAATGCCCCCTTTCGTTCCTTTAAAAGACTGATTAGGCGCCTCTGTTCCTCTGAGGAGAGGCCAGGGTTGATATTCAAAGTTCTTCCAGGCTCTACCTCAATAGGAATGCTTTTTGAATTTTTCAAAACTGGGATTATGTTTGTATCACCAACCAATGTTTCCTCCGTAAGATTTTCTTGTTCTTCCTTACCAAGGGTAATGTTCAGGATTTGATAGACTTCTTTATCCACTGAAGCAGGTTCGCTAATGAAATTACTGATGGCATCATCTTCTACTTCATTTTTAAAAGTTAAGGCCTTCCCTATTGTTAATAGTGGCTGAACATCCTCCTCCTCTTCCTGTTCTATCCAAAGGGAAGTTTCAGCTTCTAGACTCGGCCATGCTGGAGGATACAGGGTGAGGTTTTTGGTTTCCATACCATCAGATATAGTCATGGACCCCGATGGACAGCTGATGCAAGCATCAGCTGTGGCCAACCAAGGCCTCCCCAGGATCAATGGATGTCCTCCTAGCTGTGATTTTGGTTGCAATATCAAAAATTCAGCAGGGTATTCCCATGAATCTACTAAGATGACAAGGTCGTCCAGAATCCCTTCGGGTCTAATGGTGGATCTGTCTGCCAATTCTAAAATGGTAGGGGTCGGCCTAAAATTAGTGAGTCCCAGCTTTCTTATAGTCTCAATTGTTATGACATTGATCGGTGCTCCTAAGTCGACTAGCACGTTGGGTATCTGCATTTGTCCTATATGTACAGTGACAGTAGGATTTCCGGGGTCGTCATACTTGGTCACAGGGGTTTTTCCTGTTATTAAAGCAGATAAATTCCCTATGACGTGAACAGTGGGAGGATCTCTAGGTTTCCTCCCTGGTTTCTTAGTGCACAGATCCCAAACTGTTTTAGCATAAATGGGCACATCTTGAAGGGCTTGCAGAAGGGGAATTTTAACATAAAGATTCTTCAACTCTCCTAGGAGGTTGAACTGAGGTTACCCCCCTATTTTTGGTATCATTAGTCTCTAAGGGTATGGTGGTTTCCTTACCAGCTGGGTAGGCTGTGTATTATCTGATTTCTCATTTAATGTTTCAGCTGTCCCATCTAAGGGATGCTCAGCACCTTCATTGATAGGAACCGGATTGGATGAATGCTGTGAACTCTCTCCTTTTTCATGCACAAAAGGTGGAATATCTTCTGTAATTACCGGTTCTATTATCTTCCCAGATTGTAACCGAATATCGTTACAAGGTACAGGGGAGAGAGAGTAGGCCAGCATATTGACAGTTTCCAATTGATGGACTATTTTATTATTCGGGTTAGGATTAGGTTGGGCAGGCAGCTGAGGCCGTATTGGTATATTAGGAACAGGATTATTCTGCAGCTGCAGCTGCGACTGCTGAGGTGGGTATTGAGGATATTGAGGAAATTGAGGGTATGGAGGAGAATATGGTGACTGTTGAGGTGGAGGTGGTTGGAGGAACTGATTCCCAAGAGGGAAGTTCCTCCACCCAGGAGACCACGACATAGGTTGATGTGGTGGCTGTGCCCAAGGACCCCATGAATTAAAGTTTTGCATTGCAGCTTGGGAAGGACTCCACTGAGCATAATTTGAAGGGAATTGTGTATTCACATTTTGCATATTATTATTCCAATTGCTCATATTATTCAAAAATGGAAACGAGTCCAGAGGCATACCTTGATTTCGAGGCTGCCAAGGTTTCTTCTGTGCAATGAAATAGGATGATTCCACTTCTGGAGTTGATGCCTGCAGGACAGCCTTCACTTGGGGAAGTGTGGGACATTCTTTCATGTCATGGTTCAGCTCACACAGCTGACATACTTCTACTTTGTCAAGAGGGCATTCTTTCAGTGGATGATTCTTTCTACATCGGGGACAGAACACACCTAGAGTGAGATCTTCCACTGCCTATCTTTGTTTTGCCTTCAGGACATCAATCTCCGAAGAGATGGAACTAATCATTTCTGTTTTAAAATTTTCAAGGAGATTACCTATCTCTGCACGTGTAGCTCCTCCATTGGATGACTTCTGAGTTCTGTCGAAGACATCACATTCCAGCTTATCCCGTTTATCCCACTTATTATTCCTGGAAGATCCCCTGGAGTATCTCTTACATAATTCCACAATCGTCTCAAAAGGTTCCTTGGAGATATCTCCCTTTCCTAACAGATTTAACATGTCTAAACAATCATCCCTGATCTCTCGAAGTAAGATGATCTTGAGCACGTCCAGCCCCATGTTCGTCTATCCGGCTCTTTGCACATTGTACAGCAGCCTTTCTACAAAATCCTCCAGACTTTCATCTTCCTTCTACACCATCTTGAATAATTCCTCTCTTTTGTCCCTGGTGTTACAATATTCATGATATTTCTCCAGGAATACTTGCTTCATCTTATTCCAATTAGAAACAGTTCCTCCCCCAAGGCTCATGAACCATCGTAATGCATTGTCCTTCAGGGTGGCGGGAAAAAGTTTCAGCTTTTGGGCATCTGTGACATAATCATAGCTGCGACAGAGGATATCAAATTCAAAAAGGAATTCGTCTGGATCTTCTGCTGCCCTGCCATGGAAGCGAGGCAACACCGATGGTGAAATGTTCTTCATAGGAGCTGTCCCTTCTAGCTGCTGAATTGGAAATTGTAATGTAGCCGTAGTTCCTTCTGGCAGGGAGTGATTTTCATGATGGTATTCTACCATTTCCTCTTCCTCTTCGTTCTCATGTCTGTTATTCATCCTTTCTTCTGTATCCTCTTCTTCGTTTGTCCCTGCGTTCTTTTCCTCAGTTTTAATAGCTGCGTATTCTTCAGTTGTAGCAGCTGCGCACTCTTCAATTGTAGCAGCTGCGTATTCAATTGTGACAGCTGCGTATTCTTCAGTTGTAACAGCTGCGTATTCAGTTGTAGCAGCTGCGTATTCTATTGTGACAGCTGCATATTCTGTTGTGACAGCTGCGTCAGTTGTACCTTCCTTAGCAGGGGTGTATGAGGGAGTCACGGCTGCTCCTGTATTCTCCACCGAAGACGTTGACGTTCCAAAATCAGAAGGGTTTCGTCTGATAGGAGTTTCTTGATGACGAGCCCTGGTGGATGAATCAGTTCTGTCAACAAGATCGTCGATGAATGTTCTTTTTCCCAATTGTTGTCCTCGACCACGACCTGAACCACCTGCGCTGTTAGTAATTTGTGGGGTTTTGGGAGTTGGGAGGTGATCGCGTTTTACCCTCCTTATATTCATGTGAACCAAATCATTTCAACAAAGAAAAGACTGACCAGAAACAATTATCAGATGCAACTAATGATCAATGTTTAATTTTTATCCTTCCCCGGCAACGGCGCCAAAATGTCAAGCACTCTATATGCAGATAAATTGTTACCAATACACACAGAGCATATGAATTTATTGTCAACCCGAGGAAGTCTTCTTATTTCAAAGGATAAGAGCACAATATATGCTTAAACACCAAACCATTAGAAGTGAATACTTTTATCTTCTATCATCCATGTTCATCCCCAAAAATCTATGCAATCCCAATTGCCTTCTAACTGCTATACTTCAATTCCTCTCTATCATGCATCAATAAGAAATGGTATCAGATCTAATCAACAATTGCAAGAAAGAAATTTCATTCATATTCTAGAACAATCACTTGTCTGATCTAATCACTCTGGAAATCATAAGGCATAAACTGAACATTAATCTAGAAATCCAATTGCAACAAACTGAGTCAACTATTCTAAGAAATTGAATTGCAGAATGGAAATCAACGATCATAACAGAAAAGATAAATTGCCAGGACTCATGGGATCACAACTTTATCTGTAAGATGAACACAACTGTGTATAACTGCAAATGAAACAAATAAATCAAACCTTACTCAGTCGACTGTTGTTCTACACCATTCACCAATCTCACAAAAATATAATCTTTAACTATACTGAAAATCCACACAATGAATATTGTTGTTGCGTACAAAAGGAAAGAACAAAGCATCACACAACATTGAATTCAAAATCCTATTTTAACTCAGCAATCTCTGTGGAAGATGGGCCCAGCCTTCACACAGAGACGCTGGCTGAACAACACAAATTCTTTTAGCTCAGAAGCAACCCCTTATATTAACAGAAGAATGAGTACACAGTTTTGCTCGGCTGCTAATACAATAAAAATGATTATCTGTTGTTCCACCCCTGGGTCGAGGCAACTCCCCCATATTTATACAAATCATAACATCTAATCCTATAATTGGGCAGCCATGAAGATCTCTGATCTTTAGGCGCCCTAAATAACTAGTTGTTACAATACGTGGCAGAACAGAAACATCCAGATATGAGAAAGTTATCATTTGACCCAAGAGTGGTGGTCCTTCCAGCTCACAGCTAGACTCGAGCAGCAACATACTCAAGATAGCACATTCTGTTACAGCTGCTTTGTCATAGCTGTGCCTTAGTTGATGATTCGATCCCCGAGGATCCCTTTTCAAGCAACGAACATCCCTTCTTTCACGACTTATTCAGCCCCGATCTTCCTGCAGTCCATTTATCTCAACTACCTTCATAAATCGTAACATGTTAGCACAATTGAGAGATGCACAGCTTGAATTATCACAATCATAAGCATTAATAAAATAAAACAATGATCAATCATACCTTGGTAATTTGGGGAAATAAAGTGAGGACAACAGGTCTAATTGGCATGATAAATGGTGTAAGACAAGGGCAGGAAAGATGATTGAAGATGATTAAAAAGGGCCAATTCTGGGCTCAACAATAACTTCCAAGGTGTTCTATTTTTATAATACCCTCAAAATTGAAGGGTCGACCGAACCTTCTTATTCCCAATATTATTTGCATAATAGTTCAACACTGCAAGAAGGGTCGGTCGATCCTTCTTGTGTTCTCCATTGTGTATATAGCTGAATTGCTGGATAAATCTTTTCACAATTAACTACGGAAAGAAGGGACGGACGATCCTTCTTGATGGAAAATGGAAGTTGGGAGAAACTATTTTTATATGTTATAGCTTTTCACCTTAAAATTTTGAACACTTACAAATGCAAATTGCAATTTCCAAATAAAAAATTGCATTTTTTTATTTGAAATTCACACTTTTGAAATCAGAAATTGTATTTTTGTATTTTAAATTCACACTTTTCAAATGAAAATTTTCATTTTTTGATTTCAAATTCACACTTTTCAAAACAAAATTTGCATTTTTTATTTAAATTCACAGTTTTCGAATCAAAATTAGAATTTTTGGATTTGAAATTCACACTTATTGAATTGAAATTCATAGTTTTATAACCAAAAAAATGCAATTTTCAGGTTCATAAGTAGTCAAAAAACACACTTTTCAAAGCCAATATTGCCACTTTCAGAAGCTGTTTTTGCAGTTTGGAAGGGTTGATATTCACAGTTTCAAAGTCTAAATTTAGAATTTTTTAGTCCAAAATTTGCCTAACTGGTTTTGTGGTTACCCCGGCTTGGCCTTTCTGCAACCTTAAGGTACAATTCGGGTGCTAACAGTCGGTATCTTCCATAGTTTGTTACGGGATACTTCCCAGAAACCATGTGATGAAAATCTTTTGGGAATTTTGTGAAAAGGGTCAGTATTAGTCGCTCTTGAGGATGCCTTTTAGTTTCAATTTGTAATCCCTGTTTTATGGGAAGTCTATCTTGTGTAACTCTTTTTGTAAAAATTATTTAAAGGGTAGAGGTCTCATGTGGTAGGGGAGAGAAAATCAGCAAAAGAAGACTGGAGACACTTTGATTGATAAAGAGATTGTAATTTTTTGCAATTTTGAAGTAATACAGTTAGTCCTTCTCTTCATTCCTCTTTTGTTGATTGATCAAATTTCTTTGATGAATGTTGATTTTCACTTCAAATTATTTATTAACACTGTTTAATTTTTGCAATCAATAATATATACATTGATCTACAGTTTGAATTTGTCTTTACTCATGCTCTATGTGTCTTTTATGTTTTAAGTGAATTTATTTAATTAAAACATTTATCTATTTCTGCAAATGCGTAACATAAATTAATAAATTCATGTTAATTTTTCAATTAGCATTCCGGCTACAGGGTAATCTTGCATGTGCCTAATCCTTAAAACTACTATGAGTGAATTTTCATTTCCTGATTGTGTTGCGGTTAAACCCGCATTAGTAACCTTGCTATACTCAATGTGCCATATCAAATAAAAAATAGTAACCTCCCTATACTCAATGTGCAAAATCAAATATGCCATGTGTCACAATATGATCCTTCCACGTGTCACCGTAGGATACTAGATATCAACATTTTAACAACAAAATTTAAAGAAGTTTTGCTTTAAAGAATTTGCTAGCATTAAGTGGAAATATTCTCAAAGAAAGAGCGGCCGCTCTTTCTCCAAGGTGTTCTATTGTTACAATTCCCTCCTAAATGAAGGGTCAACAGGCTCTTCCTATTCCCAATATTCTTTTCCTAATAGTTCGACATTGCAAGAAGGGTCGGTCGGCCCTTCTTGTATTATCCATTATGGTTGTATCTCAATTCATGGATAAAGGTTTTGACAATTAACTAGGAAAAGAAGGGGCGGCTGATCCTTCTTGTTGTAAAACGGAAGTAGGGACAAACCATTTTTATATGATATAACGTCCAAGGTGTTCTATTGTTACAATTCCCTTGTAATTGAAGGGTCGGGCGACCCTTCTTATCCCCCATATTATTTTTATAATAGTTCGATATTCTATTTTTACAAATCCCTTGTAACTGAAGGGTCGGGCGACCCTTCTCATCCCCCATATTATTTTTATAATAGTTTGACACTCCAAGAAGGGTCGGCAGACCCTTCTTATTACCAATATTATTTTCATAATATTTCAACACTGCAACAAGGGTCGGTCAATCCTTCTTATATTCTCCATTATGGATACAACTGAATTCTAGGATAAAGGTTTTCACAGTTAACTACTAAAAGAATGGGAGGTCGATCCTTCTTGTCAGAAAATGGAAGTTGAGACAAACTATTTTTATGTTCTAGGTAGTTATTTTCTTAGAGTCAAGGTCTTAATTTGCAGTTTGATATTGAATAAAAGAATACAGTCCATTAATGTTGGGAATTGGTCATAAGTGAATCCAATATCAATTTTAGCAAAAAATTAGTGAATACGTAGATGCCGTAAACCAGAGAATAAACATATGAATTCTGATTTAATATTACATTCATCCAAACATGAAGAAAAACACAATGGAAAAGATTTACTAGAAATAACAATTAACAGAGAAAGGAAGGAAATTTACAGACTGACATAATTTACTGCAAATAACAATTAACAAAGAAAGGAAAGAAATTTACAGACTGTCATTACTGGAAATAAAAATTAATAGAGAAACGAAGGAAATGTACAGACTCTCATTAATGAATAGTTTTGTCATCAGTGGTACAATTATATTCAACACATTCCATGTATAATTTAAAATACAAACAACACATGCATGCCTTCCCAGACACACCATAATGCTAATTAAAGTTTAACAGTGATCGACATGAGGACCTAGATCGAACGAAGGACCTAGTCGGGCAGTACAGTCCTGAAAGTTGGTACCGGAAACTCCCTTGGCTGGAAATGGGTCGTCATGTCTGTAAAGTACAGTCTTGCCTTCTACTTACTGCTGCTTCTTCTTACTACGGCAAGTCGAAGGTAGAAGGACTGTGCTTTCCAGACATGAAGGACTGTACTAAAACAACATTCGACGACTGCTGCAAGTGTCTTTGAAAGAATGAAACCAAATCATTCATTGAATACATCATACCTCCTATACAAGGTGGTAGTATAAGGTAACCTTTAAAAAGTGTTGAAAATCCCATAGTAATCCAAGGATTCCAATTTCCATCCCCATTAACTTGGCCTAGTTACTCGTGGATGCAGGCTAGAGAAACTTTAGAAAGCCTCCTACCCTGATGATTTTCCCACCTTTAGCTACAAAGGGAATATTCTTGCAAAGACTGGTAAGCTCTCCTAGCCATATGTAGTTATTTGTTGATGAATTATAATGCAAAAAATGTGCGATGGTGATAACAAGTTTACTGTCTATTAAGTTTGATACTACATCATCCGAGAGTCGCTCAACAAACTTTGAGATAGAGTGTTGTGTAATTTAAGATGTTGATTCAACCACTTGCATAGTTTCTCACCTTCCCGAGGACCGTTTCATTGAAGTGAAGTGATATGTTTCTTTTTCCAATGAACAAAGGTGAGAATTGATGCATGGAATTCAGTTGATGAGTTGAACTTTGGCGATTTGTGTCCCCTCCACTAGGACAGTTTCTCAGCTTCTACTTGGAGTAGTTAGAAGAAGCTAACAGCATGATCTGGAAGCACAGACATTCGAAGATACTACTAGACACGGCGGTATTGCATCTCTCTTGAATACCTGCATAGCAAAAAAATAACTGTTTATCACGCTGCCGTAAAAAGAAACCATTTCCAGCAAATGCAAAAATAATCATTTTATTGCAGCGAGGGTAGCGCGTGAGCATACATATCATCATGCACAATAAAAACATAGAAACTATTCATGAATTGAAACAAAAGTAAGAAGAAGCTGACAGCATGGTCTGGTACTAAAACAACATTCGACGACTGCTGCAAGTGTTGACGACCGCAATAGCGCATGTTGTCTTAGATAAGAAAGCTTCCAAGACAAATCCATGTACTGTGACTTCAACAGTGCTAATCTCCCTATGTCCCCATATCAGTTTGATGTGATATGGGGCATGGTTAGCCTATATATAGTGAGTGGCCACTTTGTTGATGGATTGAATGGGATGCGAGTCTAGGACAGATGGGGAATGGTAATTATCACAGTATGGTGGAATCATGGTGATCATAGATATCATCTGTAGCTAGTACAAATTTTGCTCGAGTAAGCGTACACGTATCACTCCAATCTGACTACAGATCTGTAGTAGGATCCTGAATAATATACGCCGTAAATGATGGATTGAATCACTCGTGTGAATAATCTCATCATGCTTCAGTCCACATTATGTTTATGTCTTATCACCAACAAAGTATGGCAGTCATAGATATCATCTTTAGTGACTACAGATTTGTTGGAGTAATCGTACACTTATCACTCCAATCGATTCCTTGAAAATCCAATGGCCAGTATGCCTACTGCCAACGCATTAAATGGCCTATAGCAAGCTAAATAATATTCGAGAAGTAGTTGGAGCTGAATATGGTGTAAGGAATTTATGGTCGAGTTAGTGAGTAGAAGTTCCTTAACGAAGTTTAAAACTGATACACTCCAAATTAGGTAAATAATAGTAACCTCGCTATACTCAATGTGCCAAATCAAATAAAAAATAGTAACCTTGCTATACTCAATGTGCCAAATCAAATATGCCACGTGTCACAATATGATCGTTCCACGTGTCACCCTAGGAACTTAAAACAGTCCCCAAACGTTAAATGGTACCACTAATATCCTCAATATTCATTTAAACAATCTTTAAAGTAATTTTAAAAAACAAATATGCCACATGTCACAATATAAGCGTTCCACGTGTCCCAAAATTTATAGAAGTTTTGCTTCAAAGACTTTGCTGGAAAGTAGAAATATTATCACAGAAAGAGCGGCCGCTCTTTCTCCAAGGTGTTCTATTATTACAACTACCTTGTAAATGAACCGTCAGTCGACCTTCTTATTCCCAATATTCTTGTCATAATAGTTTGGCACTACAAGAAGGGTCGGTCAATCCTTCTTATTACCAATATTCCTTTCATAATATTTCGACACTGCAAGAAGGGTCGGTCGATCCTTCTTGTGTTCTCCATTATGGATATAGCTGAATTGTTGGATAAATGTTTTCACAATTAACTACAAGAAGAAGGGGTGGACGATTCTTCTTGTCGGAAAACAGAAGTCGAGACAAATTCACACTTTTCAAATCAAAATTTGCATTTTTTGATTTGAAATTCACACATTTTGAATTGAAATTCTTTAGTTTTATAACAAAAAAACTGCAATTTTAAGGTTCATAAGCAGTAAAAAAACACACTATTTGAATAGAAAAACACACTTTTCAAATCCAATATTGCCACTTTCAGAACCCGTTTTTGCACTATAGAAAGGTTGATATTGACACTTTCAAAGTGTAAATTCACACATTCTTAGTCCACAACCTAGTATAAGTAAGTAACAGAGTCAATAAGTCTTCTATTACCCATAGGTTCACTAACGACTCATAGGTTCACTAACTTACGAGACTAACTGACTCGACATGTGGTGAACCAGATGACGATTCGACATGTTCTTTGAATTGGTCCAACGGATGACCTAGTTGGGTGGCCAACCTAACCTCCTCCAACATCTCCCCCATGAACAATTCCTTTGTTCATCTCGAAGAAATTAGAAATAACTAGAGTTGGATGAACAACGTGTTGATGACTATGAGCTGGTACTCGATACTACCTTGGATGGAAATGGGTTGTCATGTCTAGAAATGTGTTTGGAGGTAGAGATGATGAACTACGAGCTGATACCCGATACTCCCTTGGCTAGAAATGGGTCATCATGTCTAGAAACATCTCTATGCACGAAGAAGAAGCTAACAGCATGGTCTGGTACTAAAAAACCATTCGACGACTGTTGTAAGCCTAATATTGAGGACCGCAGCAGTACATGTTGTCTTAGAGAAGAAATATCCCAAGAGAGTCGCTTGCATACCAATCGGTTATTGAAAGAAGAGTGACGGAAAGAAGATTGACAAAAATGTGATTGGTGCCAAAAAACATAATGACAAATCCATGTATTGGGACTTCGACAGTGCTTGAAATGCCCATATATCACGGTCTAGTGAGGATTTTCAAGGGAGCCAATTTCAAAATGCTCATATATCATGAGGAGAACTAGGGAGAGATAAGACTCAAGGATTTCTCATAAAAAACGACAAAGAATAGAGGCAGTGAAGAAAAATGCCATGGCTTTGATTCCCAAAGATTTCAATTTGCTGTGATATGGGGCATGGTTAGCTTATATATAGTGAGTGGCTAGTGAGTTGATGGATTGACCGGGATGGGACGGATGGGTAATGTAAATATCACAGTATGGCAGGATGGTGGTCATAGATATCATCTGCAGCAACAACAGATTTTGCTGGAGTAATTGTAGATATTACTCCTGCGAAGAAAATAATCTCATCATGCTTCAGTCGACATTATGTCTTGTCACGAACAAAATATACAGATGTCGCTCATGTTCCATGTTTCATAATCTGAGTGTTCCACGTTTTACAATTTGAGCATTTCACGTTTCACAATTTGAGCGTTACATGTTGAATCTACTTAATCAGATTTTATTTTTCATAGGTTGAATATTTTTACAATTACCTCTAGAATGCAAGAAGGGTTGGTAGAAGGTCTCATGGGGTAGGGGGGGAGAATGCAACTTTGAAGTAATACAGTTAGTCCTTCTCTTCATTCCTCTTTTGTTAATTGATCAAATTTCTTTGATGATTGTTGATTTTCACTTCAGATTATTTATGAACACTGTTTATTTAATTAAAACATTTATCAATTTCTGCAAATGATTAACATAAATTAATAAATTCATATTAATTTTTTAATTAGCATTCCAGCTACAAGGTAATCTTGCATGTGCCTAATCCTTAAAACTACTATGATTCAGTGAATTTTTGAATTAGCATAAACTACTATGTGCCAAATCAAATAAAAATTAGTAACCTCGCTATACTCAATGTTCCAAATCAAATATGCCACGTGTCACAATATGATCGTTCCACGTGTCACCCTAGGATATTAGATATCAACATTTTAACAAAAAAAATTATAGATGGTTTGCTTTAAAGACTTTGCTGGCAAGTAGACAAATTCTCATAGAAAGAGTGATCAGTATTTCTCCAAGTGTTCTATTGTTACAATTCCCTCCTAAATGAAGGGTCGGTCGACCCTTCTTATTCCAAATATTCTTTTCATAATAGTTCGACACTGCAAGAAGGGTCGGTCGATCCTTCTTGCATTATCCATTATGGCTATAACTGAATTGATGGATAAAGATTTTGAAAATTAACTACGAAAAGAAGGGGCGGCCGATCCTTCTTGTCGTAAATGGAAATCGGGACAAACCATTTTTATATGATATAACTTCCAATATGTTATGTTTTTACAACTCCCCCGTAATTGAAGGATCGGTCGACCCTTCTTATTCCCCATATTATTTTCATAATAGTTTGACATTGCAAGAAGGGTTGCTCGACTCTTCTTATTACCAATATTCTTTTCATAATATTTCAACACTGCAAGAAGGGTCGGTTGATCCTTCTTGTGTTCTCCATTATGGATATAGCTAAATTTTGGATAAAGGTTTTCACAATTAACTATGAAAAGAAGGGGTGACCGATCCTTCCTGTCGGAAAACAGAAGTCGGGACAAACCATTTTTATATGTTATAACTTAGCGGATTGAGTTGTTATTCAAACAATGACTGAATATTTTAGACATTGAACTTTTCATTTTAAAATTTTGAACATTTACAAATGAAAATTGCAATTTTTAAATAAAAAATTGCAGTCTTTTGATTTGAAATTCACACTTTTGAAATAAGAAATTGCATTTTTTTATTTTAAATTCACACTTTTCAAATCAAAATTTGCATTTTTTTATTTGAAATTCACACTTTTCAAATCAAAATTTGCATTTTTTTATTTGAAATTCACACTTTTCAAATCAAAATTTGCATTTTCTGATTTGAAATTCACACATTTTGAATTGAAATTTATGGTTTTATAACAAAAAACTGCAATTTTAAGGTTCATAAGTAGTCAAAAAAGACATTATTTGAATAGAAAAACACACTTTTCAAATCCAATATTGCCACTTTCAGAACCCATTTTTTCACTTTAGAAAGGTTGATATTGACACTTTCAAAGTCTAAATTCACACTTTCTTAGTCCAAAATTTGCCTAATTTGTCCAAATTTAATGAAATTGGCATTATGATCATGTGATGATGATGTGCATCAGGATGATGTACTGTATGATCATGATCAGTATGATCATGAGCATCACGATGATGCTCCGTGCGAGGATGATGAGGTTGATAATGAGTAACAGGATGATACTCCGTGGTCGTGGACAAGTTGTGCGATAAGCATATAATATTGCCCTAGGAGATTTGCAGATACTCTTATGAGGTTTTTCCTATGGCATATAATAGCTCCCTGGAGATCTAGAAAATACTCTTTTGAGGTTTTGCTTGGAGGGACATATAATATTTCCCTTGGAGATTTGTAGATACTCTTCTGAGGTTTTGCCTATGGCATATAATAGTTCCCTAGGAGATCTGGAAAATGCTCTTTCGAGGTTTTGTCCGTGGCATGTAATAGTTCCCTGGCAGATCCAATAGGTTGAGCAGTAAGCTCGTAATCAGTCCTGGGATGCTCTTTCGAGGTTTTTCTAGACAACATGTAATCAGTCCTAGAGATCCGATAGGTTGTGCTAGGCACGTAAAAGTCCTGGGATGCTCTTTAGAGATCTTGTCGGTCATGTTAGGCACATAAACGTTCTTGGGATGCTCTTTTAAGGTTTTGTGGTGGTCACATGTAATATTTCCCTGGGATCCGATAGGTTGAGCAGTAAGCTCGTAATCAGTTCGGGGATGCTCTTTCAAGGTTTTGTTGATGCATGTAATCAACCCTGAGGATTCCACGAGATGTCCAACTCGCAGAGATGATGAAGACCTACAGGAGGCTATGCCTACATCGAGCATGAAAAAGGGTTGGCCCTGTAGAACTTCCTATGACAAGAAGAATTGAGAGATAGCCCAGTGATCGAGATGACGAGTACAGCAGCAGTGACGATGATGCTCTGTGATCCAATGATGATGATCCAGCTCCAGAATTGAAGACTTTTGCGTATGTGTATTGATGAGCCATGTCAAGAGAATACCTTCCTAGTTAAGAGGGAGTGTTGATGTATTTGTAACTTTGGAAGATATTCACTTGTATATTACATTTGTACTTTATTGTATCACCAACAGAGATGTATTATTCCTCTGGTTGGAAGTGTCGTCATTTGTATTTGTAAGTGTTGCAAGTTACATTGTAAGTGTCGTAACTTATATTTGATGGGTTATTAGACCACCTGTGTGGGTTTGTCCCTATATGTGTCATGTGTATGGGTTATTAGGCTTCCTTAGGAAGTCAGCCCAGTTAGGGTTAAAGACAGGTCAAGTCATTGTATAAATAGAGAGTATGTGTCTCTCATTCTATTCATTCACTCACTCATCCAACTTGCATAGTTGAGAGAGAGAAGTTCTCACAAGTGGAGGAGGAGTAGCTGTTGGATTCATCTATCTTTTGGGGATTAATGTTTGTGATCTTTGTATTGGGGCTTATTCTATCTCTGAGGAAGTTGCGGGGTTTTTCACGTTCTTGGTTTTCCCTGATGAAATGCTTTGTGTCCATTGTCTCTTGTGATCGTTATGCTGTGCTTGTTATTCTCTTAGTGATCCTAGATAATATTGAATGAAATTATCGAAAAATTAATAGTCAATGCAATAAAGTAAGTATAAGTCAACATGTTAGAGACATTTCGAGAGAAAGTTAATATTGAAATATGAAAAAAAGAGGGATGACCTATTGTTTGTTCTTCAAAATTGGCATTAAACCACACATTTACACTTAATCTTACTAATAAGCTCTCAATGACTAATTGTTCTATGAAGAAAGGATGAACAATTCTCATAACTTAAGAACTCAAGTGAAGATTCATAAAGACAAGGTGTCCAAGATTCTTCGTGATGCTTTTGTTAAGTAACACTTAAAATGGTGCTTACACCAATAAAGTGGTAAGATTATCTAAACATTATGTGATGAATTTAACCTAATCGTATATCAAAGAGTAGATCTAGCACAACCACTTACCTATCCCATATAAACTTATAAATATAAATATAAATATATATATATATATATATATATATATATGTATGTTTATTTTGAATTTGGAAGAGACGATTATACAAAAAGGACTCTTTCTCATCCACCCCAAATTGTAAAATATAAACGCCTACCATTGTAAATATTAAATTTTGTTATTGATTCACATCAACCCTCAATCCTCACACATAATGTGTAAAAGTTATAATCCTCCCTTATAGAGAAAACATTAATAGGTTGTTTTAGAGTTAGGGTTTGAGTCCTTTGAAGCTGAAAAACCATCTAATTTTGATCATTGCCACCGGCCATGCGTGTAGATGTGATTTGTATCTCGTTCTTTCTTATTAATTTTGGAAATAAAAAACACGTTTTCGTGTTAAATTTTAATGGCGGGCCAGGTTCGTTGCTGTTATCTGTGGGGTCGATTCCTTCATACGGAATTGCTGCTGCTAACAGTACTGATAAAATCACTAGTCACTGAAACGTTGGCCGTGACAGCTTCGAGTGTGACTGATAAAATTCATACACCAATGTTTTCGGCGATCACTCCGCACCCTGTGGCAACTCGAGCACACCCGAATCTATAGAGCATTAAATGCTCTGCAACAGGGTTCGGATTGATCGCCGATAACTTTGGTGTATGGATTTCTTAAATCTTTCCTTTTTTTATTGGTAAGAATCAATTTAACTGTCATTGTAGATATTATTTACCATGTAAATAATGAGCAATATGTGTTTTAGCAGTGTATTTATTATTGCTGTTACGTAGTTGAGTTGATTACTACATCCCATCCAACTTCAACTGATGATATCTCTAGAGCACTAATAAGTACACTGCTACCTAGTATTTATTGAAAATTGTTAATATGTTATAATGTACTATGTGAATATATGAATGGATGATAATCAATATCCTCCGCCATAGTGCACTAGTACAGTATTTAATACTGTTGAAGAAGAGATGTAGATGTAGATCATTGGATCATCGGCACCCACCATCATTAAATGTTACCCTGATGAATATACGTCACACAGTGATTGTGGTGGTAGAATAAACTGACAAATAATCAATATCCGCCCCCCATAATGCAGGTAATACAGTATTTAATACTGTTGAAGAAGAATACAGTATTTAATACTGTTGAAGAGGAGACGTAGATGTAGATATAGATCATTGGATCATCCGCACCGACCATCATTAAATGCTACCCTGATGAATATACGTACATTATGCACACACAGTGATTGTGGTCGTAGAATAAACTGACAAATAATGAAATGAAAGCCATGAGTAATGCAATCAATAAAAATAAAAGTGTGGTCGTAGAATAAACTGACAAATAATGAAATGAAAGCCATGAGTAATGCAATCAATAAAAATAAAAGCAAAACAATAAAAATGTGGTCAAAATGTATGCCAGCAAACATTACTTTCTGTAATGGGACAGTGGACTGTGTGATCGACGATGCTTTACTTATCATCTAAATAGAATTGAATTCATCGTATTGGTCTTCAATTAAAAGGCCAGCCTCGGGCTTACGTATTAGTGTTCTAATTATTAAACACAAAGTCACTTAAAAGAAAGTCGAAGAATATACAAATTGCTCTGAAAGTAACTTTGAATAATTATGTTTGATTGCAGGCTAATTATGCATCCCTTGTAATCTAATTTTGATTGGAGATCTTCATTGAAATTTTAAATAATTTTGATTGGAGATCTTCATTGAAATTTTAAAAAGCATGATAATAATTGATATGCCATATGCTTGGGGTTTGTGAAAGTAAACGGTTTTGCCAAATCACCACAATCATAACTTCTTTATAGATAAAACTTGGAATGATATGACTATACCATGTTAAACAAATGATATAGCCAGCCTTGGAAATTATATGACTATACCATGATAAACAAATGATATAGCCAGTCTTCTTGATAGTTCATTAAAAAGTAATGTGCTGAATATATAAAGTAATCATCCTTCTTGATAGTCTGTCTCTTCATTAATCACTTGGTTTAGAAAAGAAGCATGGTCCTTGTACCTTTTGGTAAGTAGATAATAATTTTCTCTGTAGCTTTTGTTCATGAAAATAAATATAATTTTATTTAAAATATCTGCTTTCAAAGTTTCATGATAGGGGATTTTATCATTGTCTTAATCACTCGGCTGAGAAAATAAGCATTGTCGTTGAATTTGTGAGATTTTATTCATCTAAATTAGCATAAAGTATTCATGTTCGAATTTTAAAATTTGAATATGTGAGATTTTATTAATCTAAATTAGTATAGAGTATTCATGTTAGAATTTTAATTAAAATTTGAATATATGAGATTTTATTAATCTAAATTATTATAGAGTATTTATGTTAGAATTTTAAAATCTATAGTATAAAAGATAAAGTTGAGTGTCATTTCTGAATTTTAACATTCATAACTTAAAAGATAAAGTTGTATAATAATATTGTGTACATTATATTAATATTAAAGATTAATAAAGTAATAACTTTTATTTTTAATTTTTGAAATGTTTAGTACAGTTGTAGAGAATTCAAATTTTCAATAAGATGTTTTAAAAAATATATAGAAAATAAATTTATTTGAATTCAACTAAGCAATTGGATTTTTTTGTTTAAATACTTATGTCATTTTAAAGTGGATTACATGTATGGTATTCCACAATTTAAATATTTATTTCTAATAACTTTAAATGCAATTATGAAATGATTCCAATCTTTAATTGAAAAACATGAGTAGCATAAAATATATTTATTTCTAATAACTTTAAATGCAATTATGAAATGATTCCAATCTTTAATTGAAAAATCATGAGTAACATAAAATACAAAGGATTCATCCATTCTATTCAACTATTTTGACATCTCTAAAAATATTTTGGAGCACAAGATCTAGAAACTAAAACAAGTAGTACTTAATATAGTTACTAAGTGATTAAACAAGTGTTAAAATCATGATATTCAACAACCATAAAGAAGAGATACAAAGGCTCATTCAAGGGAAGGAACTTGTAGTCCTTGATCAGTGGACTTAAGTGATTAGAATCACTCTACATGTCAAACATGCAGCGTGGGACCCTCAAATTAGGGAAACAGACTATAATTGAAGGAAGAGGCCCTCACATGCTAAAAATAGACTTGAGGATCACTTCCATTATCCATAAATAATAGATTACTCCCTTCAAACTAGGGATCAAACTCTACAGTGGCTCAGATGGTCAAATTTAGTCAAATTTGGACCATTGTAATCATGAGACCAAGGTCTAAGTCCCTAGCTGAGAGACTAAATCTATGGAGAGGGTAATTATTCTAGAGCTAATAGAAACTAGAATAGGATCACCAGTAGAGAAGTTGGGAATAAAATGTGGCACAATCAATAAAGATTGCTCATAGGATGAAGATGGCACAAATATTGAATTAGGATCTCGGGCCAATATATTTTAATGGAATTTAGCATCTCTCATAATAATAATTTAATTGGATCGAGGTTAAAGAATTCTATAAACTTTTTCATCTTCATAATATACAACAAAAATGCACTTCTAACTCCTAAGATGCATTTCCTTCTATTTTTCATCAAGAATGCGAGCCCATGCTTCATTACCAAACACATGAAAGTGGCTTACATTTGGTTTAATTTTATTCGATACTTCTTCTAGTTATATATCTCTTAAATCCTTTGTGACAGTGAGTTTAACTATGGAATTAGCACAATTCTTGGATTTCGACTAAAACTGAGGACTTAATCCCTTAGATTGGATAATGAAATTTGACATTTCGTTTAATGTGCAATTCTTTCTCTCAACAAATCCATTTTGTTATGATGTGTATGGAGTTCTTTCTCTCAGCAACACCATTTTATTATGGTGTGTATGAAGTAGTATGTTGCATTTTCAACTCCCTATGTAGTGCAATAATTTGTAAATTTTTTGTTTACATATTCACCTCTATTATATGTTCTTAAATTTTGTATTTTGATGTCCACATTGTTTTTCTGCAAAGGCCTTGTAGGCCAAGAACATGTAAAAAACTTCACTTTTAAATTTTAAAAAGTAAACTCAAGTGAGTTTGCAAAAGTCATCAATGAATGTTAAGAAGTACTTAAACCCATAGAAATAAGTGGAAGGAGGTTGACCACAAAAATTGTTGCGAACAAGTGCAAGGGTGCCAAGGTGTGCCAATAGGCATATTTGCACAACTATCCCAATGATGTTTGTTGAGAACACACCTAGGAAAAACAAAATCTCTACAGGAAATGAGAGGAATACCATTCACCATATAATGATTTGATAGCTACTACAAAGAGACATGGTCTATATGAAAAATTGTTCCTGCTATTTTTTTCTCAAGTTGTCGCTATGAGAAAAAAATAGATGGAAAAGATGATGACCCAATTTTGTCAAATATGTACAACCTGGTAATATCATGAACAATTTCTATTTCTAGGAATTCTTAGGATATTTTAAATCCATTATTACAACTTGGTGAGGTGAAAAATCTATAGTCTCACCTTCACCAGAATGAGTGATTTGATCAACTAACAAAAGATTGTAGAAAATACTTGGAACACATGATACATCTTTGAAATGAGCATCATCTAGCTAAATAGTTTGAGAAACTAGAACACAAAGATATCTACCATCCTAAAAACATATTTGTTTGGTGTTATATTCATCCTACAACATAAAAAATGGCTTTATCATTATCCATATGATAAGATGCTCTATAATTAGGAGCCACTCATTGGATATCTTATGCCCATCTCCTAGTATTATGCCTGTCATCTAGTGCCTGAAAGATATGCCCAAGAAATTTATGCCCTCGAAGGTTATGCATCCTATAAAGTGTGGAAAGAAAGGTATATACATATATATATATACATATATATATATATATATATACATATATATATATATATATACATATACATATACAAGGCCATGTGCAAAGGTAAGATAGTAAGTATAGCGAGCAAATTAAAGGTAATGTGGAATGTCCTGAGAAATTTGGAAGGTAAGGACTAAAGAATATCCCACCCATGAGAGATGTATCAAGAAATGTGGATGGATATGGAACAATAAATATTGAGAAATGTGGGAAGCACTCATCCTAATAAATCATCCAAGCATGAATAATCCAACCAGAAAAGCAGCTAGAGTAAATAGATTATTTAGGCAAAGTGCGCTCTCTCTCTCTCTCTCTCTCTCTCTCTCTCTCTCTCTCTCTTTATATATATATATATATATATATATATATATATATATATATATATATATAAGATTTATGGAAAGGGATAGTCCTTTACAAAATGATATATTGAAGGCAAAAAAAGCAAAAGGTGCATGTCCATGAGAAGAAGAGTTAGAAGAAGGATCGAGATTGATGGTGTACTTATTCATTGCTACTTCCAAGAATTCCATTTCATTGAAACACATAGACGTCACATGACCATATTTCCCACAAAAGATACAATGATGCTCTTTATTCTTATGTTTTGATTTAGTGCCTGTTAATGCTAAAATTTTGCACACATGCGACATTTTGGCTTATATTGTAGGAATACATAATTAGCATACATCATGCAACTCACTAAAGATTGTCATCCTCATAAAATCTACAAGAGATATTGATCTCCAGGATGACAAAATTAGTCATTTGGAAAATAGTGCAACTATTTGGATTGGACACCCTCCATGATAGTGTGACCCCTTATTGAATGTCCCCCACAAACTAATGTGACTTTTCCTTTGAAAGTAGCATGAATATAAAAACGATAGTACCACTTACTTTATGCAGTGCATTAAAGGCCCATGACGTCTCCCTTGGATCCAAAACTCAAAATTGACTCCTCAAATGCTTTGGAGCATTCAATATTACCCTTCATGTACTTGGAGAACCATTTCACTAGCATGGGTGTTCACATTTGATCTGGATGTTTCTTTGCCTCCATTTTGCCTATAAAAGGAAGCTATGGGCATGCATTCTATAGGAGAAAAATGAGAGGAAAGTTATGTTGCAAGAATTGCATTGAGAGATCAACTTTCAATCCACCTCTTACCTCTAGTTGGCTTACAAATCTCCCTTTCTTTCTTCCTATAAGAAGCAAGAGTTACCTCCCTCAAGAAGCAAGATTTTGTCTTCATTCTTCTAGTTTAGTTTTGTTTTGTTGAATTTTCTGTAGATTGTGAGTGCATGGTCCACCTAATACACATCTAACATTTTGTCCTTAAATGCAAGCTACAAGAATAACAGTGACAATTTCTCAATTTTGTGTCATTCTTCCCTCTATAGTATTTATGGTGACTCCACTCTTATTGTTGTTCATTTCATTATAGATAGGTTATATTTTTCAAAATAACTTATTTCGTGTGCCTTTCAAGTCAAGGAGCTTGTTGTTCAGCCTCTCAAAAATTAAAATTTGGATGCTCAGATCCCAATTTCATCACAAATATCAATAGTGCGGCTCCAGGCATCTCAGGTGCATGATCTAGCATGGATTTTCTCTCAACGGGCGTGTTATAGTGTGATATCTATGTTTTGTAATTGCATGGTAAATCCACACGACCTTTCTAGTTATGTTCCCACACAATTGTGTGTTTGTGAGTCTAATACACACGTAGTTTTCAAATTTTCATTTGTTATCTTAGTTTTTTATCATCAAATGCAATTTCAACAACTTCTTAATGAATAGTAAAATTAACAAACTCGGATCCAGTTTTATTTTCTGTAGTAATTAAATAACTTAGCTCAAGATAGAGAGTAAAGAAGTCATTTCATGCATGTTGTTTTAGGCTAAACGCTTTGAGATTTTTAAGGGACCTCTTATTTCTCACTAGAATTTGAACTATCTTATACTTGCTATTTCATAGAGATTATTAGTCTAGGCAATTTAATTAGACTAATATTAGTTTTATATCTTAGTGCTTCTTTTCTATTTCTTGGTATTATACATGTTCTTTTAGATCACTCATTCAAACAAACAAGGGACCTAAAGACTACTCTTGCCCCAGTGTATGATCTTTTCCTTGCACTCTTAGTGATCTTGGCAAATAAAAAAGGGTGAAAGGTTTGAATTACCTCCATTTGCACATTTATTTCATCAAGCTTGCAGTTGTTGTTTGCAAAATCATTCAATCAACACTTAGAGTTTAAATTAAGTGGATTAAAGGACCATCAATGTTCACATATCTTTTCTTTATTATTCTCTTTAGTTAATTGCAAATCTCACTTCTAAATTTTCTTTTAAATGTCATGTGTGATTCCCACTCAAGGAAGTTTGAAATGCCTCTCTTACACTCCTTAAATCAAATTTGGAACATCATAAAATCAACATCGCATTGTAATTATCAACCAACTAAAATATTCCACAGGAGGTCACAAAACAATATTTTAGTTAGTTTAGGATTGATTGGGATAGGAATCCAAATAATTCTCACCAATATTCTACATCTTTGAAACATAGTGGTTGTTTAATTTTAGTGTAATTATCAAATCTCGCTATCAGTGAGTGTCAAAAGAAAACCCGGATAAGAAATACATGGTGATAGAGGACGTAAAAGGAAAGGTATAGTTATTTTTTTCACCACATAGAGACACCCAACTCTTTGTGGAGGTGACACTTTATTGTTCAAGGAAAAAATGATTATCCACACTTGATGCAGGTATCTTAGTGGCCAAAACCTAATATTATCACCAAGTGGCATTTGTGGGATGTATTAGCAGCTAAATTATTTTTTTTTCATTGGTTATTAGATATGTTTCTGTTAGTATATAATTTTTACAAAGGGAGGGAGGGGTCTGAAAATGGCCTAAAATAAGAGTCTAGGCAGTGACTTCAAAGAAAAACGACTTATCCTTTTGGTGAACCAAGGACTAAGAGCTAGGAATCGAGCGCTTAATAGGAAGCAGTGAGACACCGTTTGATCTAGGTGGATATTGGTGGCCACCCACCTTTCCAACTGGCTCAAAACAGTTTTATGGCAACTTTGGTATTGTACTATTTTTAGCAGTTTTTTGGGTCCTGAACTTCCGGGGCCATTTTGAGGCCCTAAATGACCTTTTTTGGAAATTTTTGGGGGCCAAATGGTTGCCCCCGGCATGCATTTGGCCCCAGTCGAAAGTTGTAAATCTCGGATAGACCTTTCCAACGGGCTACCGAGCGCCCCAAACGGAGATCGTATGCAAAAGTTACGACCCCGGGAAGTTGATGTACTAACTTACCCAAACGTGGCCCACATGACTTTTGGCGCTTCATCTCCTAGGGTTAGGTTTTTGGATGTCTAGGGTTTTTTGGCATTCCTGTTTATTGTAAAAGGCCTTGAGAGCCTCATTGTAACCATCTTCTTGTGAAATGAGCGCAGCCGTCACATCTCTTCTCAGAGATAAGCCGCCACCATTCCAGCAAGCTTGTTTTCCGCTGCATTTTACAGTTCTAGCTTATTTCCTTATTGAATAGAAAACCAGTTTTACTGTATCTCTGTTATTTTGTTTTAAGCATATGATAATAATCTGTATTCATTTCGTTCTGCTCATAAAATCCAGATCACCGTTGATCAAATCCGTGATCACGGGTCATAAGTGATAGCGCTCCCAAAAGATACATGGAAAATAAAGGTGGTCCCGAGATAATATGATGAAGGAGCGACAGATCTACGACTGATATTAATAGCTCTTACAAAATTTGTATAAAGATTAAAGGTGGGGCCCATGCTAATTAAGAGAGAAGAGCGGAAGATCGACGGTGCACATTAATAGCTCCTTGATGAATTGCAGGAGATTTAATTTTGCTCGTTGAGCTAGATACGACAAAAGAGTACACTTTGCACTTTTTCATTGACAACTCCTCAAGGAAAATTTTTCTAAAACCACCGATCCCATTGGGAGTTGTGGTTTTTCAAAACCATGTCAGTGTCGAAAAAAACCACCGATAGACCAAATGGTCTACATCAGCAACATGTAAGCCCACTCAAGGTCCAACACGTGTCTAAAACAGAGGGGCGTGCTCTCAAATGAATTCATTCAATTTGGACATTGTAATAGCCCAATTTTGACTTGGAATCTATTTAATCCAAATTATGTAAATGATGTAAATATGCTAGTATGGATTCCTAGTGTGGATCTCAAGGCCAAGGCCCAACTATTGAATGACTAGGCATATACGATGTATATCTTTTATTTGGACCATATGATTGGCTTACTATGCCAATTCGAAATGTATGTAAATATTATGTTGAAAATTAATAAAATCGTCCAAGATGGTTGTGTAAAACGCACTAGAGGGGCTATGATTCCACCCAAGGGGAAGAGGAAGGGGACCTATGGGGAAACCAAACCCCATGTTGCCAATTTTCAACCTTAGAACTCATCCAAATTCTTCTGTGTTCCTTAAATGAGCCAATTACCTTCTCTTGACTATCAAATCCAATCATTGAATGCATATGTGAGGATGGTGGGAAAATGCACTTCATGTAGTTATTGCAGCATGGGGGTTGTGACAGTTATGTCAGTTGTCAGTAGTCATATTTATTCTATGGCCAGAATCTATGTTAGTTTTATTTTCACCCTTACCTGATATCATTGGAGTCCACACTCTTTTGATCACTCTCTCATGCATGTTTTCTACACTACGTAGAGTTTTCCATTGTTGTTCATGACCATTACAAAACTATGTTCAACCCATAAATTCGAATTTGAAGACAAAGCTACATTTTTGGAAGGGAAAATAGATGGTTGTAGGTGAACATGGAGGTTGGGAAAGCTAGGAACCCTTATCCATTGATATCTGTTACTTTTGGATGCTTGAGAATCCATGGATTGATGTTGGAGGAGGTTTTCCAACAGCATACAACATGTTGGGATCTTACTGCACACACTGGTAAGCACTGTAAGGGTTAGATTTCCTAAGGGAACTCTAGGTCGGTGAAGCGAAATTCATTCCTTGTGTTGTGTGGGGAAGTTGGAAGGAGTTCCATGGTTGTGATGACTTAATGAGACCCCTATAGAGCTCTAGTTGAGATTTTTGGCTAAGAAAAGTGAGAAGAATGGGTTGTGGGATGAGAGATAGAATCTTGTAGGTGTTTACTTTACCCTATTGGCCTCATAGCCAAGCTTGGGGGTGGCCTCTAAAAATAAATATTATATGCTGGATAGAATGCCTATGGTTGGGTGGAAAATCACTCTTATATAGCTAGTTGCTTGGATCTTCTTTGCTTAAATATTAGTATTCTTATGTATCTAATGTGTAATAATTTTTAGTTGTATTCATTCTAGAATTATGCCTGTAGATTGCATGATGTGTGTGTGTGTGTGTTGTATTATTTCCTCTATGTATTTTTATTATGTATACACATGTCTTTTTTACTATTATGAATTTGTAATTTTGCTTATGGGTAAATTTGGAGGCCTCGATTTATTGAATGTCCCCTTTTGTCGGCGGATTGAGGGAGGGGGACATTACAGGCACCAAGGCCATTTATTGCAATTTATCTGTCACCTTTCGAATTTTTAACTTTATCAAAATATATTGTGCCCATTATTTTCATACCATCCATTTGAAAGAAGCGAAACAAGCCTAGAGAATCCCATTGGTTCATACTTTTCTCTGCAACAAATCCTCCATAGCCACCTACTCATCAGGTATTTCAAACACTATTGCCTCACCTAATAAATTGCTCAATTAGAGAATAGAATTTAGCTCTAACCCATACCAATTGAACCCAATGAATGTTGTGATACCAAACCATTGAAACCAACTTTTAAAGTGACATTTCCATGGTTCGATCATCCATAAAAAATTTACCCAAGACTCTATTTATAGGTAATGAGCATATCCTCAATAAGTAAGCTAATGTCCTCGATACAATCGTTACCAGCTCTATCCTGATATCAACCCTATAAAAAGTTGATATATTATCAAGATAAAACCAAGATCCTTTTCATCTATGGGACTCAAACCTTTCCCGGTTGTGTGTCCTATATAAGTATATTTCCTTGAATTCATCACCTAGTGCTCCAAGCAGTATTCCCCAAGAAATAATGCCATCATGTCATCAGATCTAACTATTGTCCTTCGTAGTATAGATTTTCCCAACATGCAAAAAATGTTTGGATTTCCTGAATTCCAGAAGATGCAACCTGTGAATGAAGTGGATTTATCACAATCATATAGAAGCCTTGGCCTTCTAATCGAAGCTTGTTCTTAAAAAAAAATGGAGAAGTGGATTTCCATCCCTGATGTATCCCCACCTTATGAGTCAGTAGTATTGTCTGATTATTCAAGAAGAGATTTATACCTGATCTACACAATCTTTGGCTATGAAAAAGACAAGCAAATTGATGAAGTAACCCTAGGCTTCTTGCTGGACCTAAATCCTATGTCCACCAATACTTATCTTAAGTATGACAGTCGTGGCTATATCATACGAAATATCCAAGAATAGTTAGAAGCATAACTATTCTTGGATATTTAGATACCCATCCTACATATTCTATATGTCTGTGTTCCAAAATTTTGAGCATTTTAAGTGTCTAGATCTGAAGATGGTAGATGAAAGTGGGAATCATGTCCCATTATTGAAGTGGAATGTTTTTTTTTTAAGGAAGGTTGATAATGCCAACTACAAAGAGTTTACACATAGAGTTATGAAGATAACATACATAATTCTAAATGGTTCTCTCCCACCGAGGATGTTTCCATAGAATCAGAAACTACTCCAATTTACACCTGAAACTAGAATAGGAGACTGGTTTATTTTTTAAGAATACACTGTTATAAGGGTCTACGGATTTGAAGAATAACCCTGTCAATTACCTTCTTTTCTCACCCTCTATATTTTTTCCATGAAATATGCTAGGAAAATATTCTAGGTGGATAAAAGGGACTTTAGACACTACAGACATCACAGGACCTTCAGTATGCCTTTAGAAATAGGCATGTTTTAGCTAAAGGGACTGAAATCATAATAGTATTGAAAGGACTACTTGGTCCAATTAAACTTGAGGAAGGTAGAAGATTTTTCCTATGATCCCCATGAGATTATTTCCAAGAAAAAAGTGGAAGATAATAACTCTAGGTATGATCCTATCCCAAGGATAGACTATAAAAACATAGCAAATCTAGAGAGTTGGGAAGAGTTCAGATAAGTACGGAAGCGTTTGGAGTAGAAAAAGGATAAGGAATAAAAGGTTGGACAAAAGGAGGAGCATAAAATATATATGTGGACGTGGAAATAGATCAGGATGACCAAGTTCAATCATCAAGGAGGGATAGAAGTACATGAGGAGAGACTGAAGATGATCATGAAATAAAACTATCGAAAAAAATACTAGACATGATACCACCCTCTCATCACAAAGAGGTAGGGTCAGTAATTGGTTTTTCTCACTACCCTTCTTTGATCCTTATAGAACCAAGGATGCTGCAAATAACACCCTCTGAATTTCCATCAATAGGCTTTTTTCTAGTACAAACATATATGCAAACTAAATATAAGAACTTAAGATAAATAAATGAGAAGTTGGCAGATGAATCCAAGCAACAGATAGGGGTCTCAGGAAAAAAGTTGATCACAGTTGTCGAAAACAAGAATGATATATTGAGATGGTTGATAGTGTTGCCTACGCTTCCAAGTCCTACTATTTAAAATGATTTTAGGGCTAATGAATATAAAATTGACTTTAAAAAAACTTGAAAAGATGGATAAAGTAGAATTCTATAGGAAAACAAGTAGGAGGATATGACATGAAGTGGAGAAATCAGAGAATATAGAAAAAAAACTAAGGAAAATTCTCTAGATATTTGAAGAGCTTTGGAAAGAAGAGAAAGTATCAATTAGGGCCAAACAAGTAACCATCAAGTGTTTATAAGAAAAGGTTATGGCATTAAGTGCCAATCCTGGTGATAGTTCTCACGCTCCATCTATCCTAAAAGAAAAAGACAATGAAATAGAAATATTAAAAAGACATTTAAAAATCTCAACTGTGGAGCCAGTTAAGACAGGCTTAGGAGGAAAATGAAAAGATATATGCCAACATGCTACAATTTAAGAAATTGGCAGAAGACATAGGAAATAGGATTGATGAGCTTAAACTACAAGTTTCCTCATTAAATACGAAAAAGACCACTATAACAACGGAACAGATTATCTATGGTTCACCTTCTCCTACTTAGAGGACAAAACAGACAACTGAAGCAATAAGGCCTGAAGCAAGGAAAAATTTAAGGATCCATAATTTTCTCAAAGTGTGGAAACCTTGGCGAATCTTACTAATTATTAAATTTGCAACCATAAAATGTTCGGTGATTTAAAAACCAAATATCTAAGGAATTTATATAGTTTTTGAACAATTTTGGCGATTTTTAGAGTAAAAAAACTATCACTTGGAATTTGGATGAATCATATTTGAAAAAAGGAAAATTGGTGAATCTTTTTTTGGAAACAAAGGTTGTAAAATATACCATGGGTTAAATTTCGCCCCTAAAGGTTTCCTTGGCCTCAAGAATAGGATGCACATGTGGAAATGGTAGATGTGTAAAATATGGAGGAAGACTCCCCAAGCCAGCAGACTGATAAAGATGGCAAGATCATAGAATCAGAATATCAAGTGACCCAAAAGGATGAAAGGATAGTTGAGATAGAAGGCGACATATCAAAACAAGAAGATGAAATCCATGTAATAAAGAATAAAATGGATGACCTCAAGAGTCATGTAGCCAGTTTAGAGCTTGATATAGAAGTGTAATGCCTGATCAGAAGGGCTAATATAACCCTATGGGATAGAATAAATCAACTGATAACATATGAATGGGGAAGATTCGAAGTTGTCTAAGAATAAATTGGTATCTTCAAAGCCATAAAAGGAGTTAAATAGGGTGAAAAAGGAGCTAGGGAAAATGCCAAGAATGGAAGAACAATTCATATATTATTTAAATGGCATGAGCAATACTGAATTGCAAAGATTGCAGATACCAAGTAGAAATGAAATCATAAAGGTGGGAAAACAAATGATATTCAATAAAGTCCCGATGAAGAGATCATAGATGAGCATGCATATGCTTGATTTCGATATTGGAAATTTTAAAGGATTGTTTGACAAAGTGATCAATCTAGGATTACCACATCCATGGGATGGGAATGGAGAGATATTGTCTAGAGATGAATTTAGAAGGAACTTGGAATATAAAATAAATGAAATACCTTCAGTGGAGAAACTAAAAGGGGTTATCTCAGGAGAACAAGTGATTGAAAGGATGAAACCTCAATTTTAGATATGGATAAATTTGAAGAGAATATTCAAAGAGCAAGATCATGTTTCCTATGCCAAAAGTGCAGATGCATAGATTTCATTATATTCTTTGAAATATCATAGGATGGAAATAGGAAGAGGCTGGAAGATAGTGACTCAATATGTACCCTCAGTTGCACCCTCAAATCCACAGATCCTAGGTCAAACCTCCAACACAACAGGTACCTCTTCAAGCAGTCAGCGACACTCAAATCAACAAGAAGGAATCATGAGATACCCTACCCCTTTTTTCCTTTGTACCACCAGCTTGTAATATACCCAAATCATATATGAGAATATTAATTCAATCAAAACAATTTTTAACTCAATTTTTTTAAGATAAAACTAGTCAACAACTAGTTACAGGAAAGCTAGTTTTTAGCTAAGGTAGATTCCCACTAATATTGGGAACTTCAGGAATTTAGGAGATGAAAAATGTATAGGTGAATGTGCAGCAGAAAATATATAATATCCAATGCCGGCTTCATATTTATATGAACAAGGTACTGGGGCCATTTACGTTTCAACAACCGCTCTGCGGAAGTCTACTGTTAGGCTTCCTGGGCACACCAACATATGCATACTAGACCATCCACTTACTCTTGATAGTAACCAAAGGTTGTATGTTAGTTAATAACTCCCAATATTGATTATAACATTTTTTTATGAGATTTAGGGAAGATATGGAAGAATTTGGGATCAAAGAGGAAAAAAGGCGCTATGATTGACAACTCAACTAGTCGACTTCCAGGCTCTCCCAAACAGGATGAGAGGAATAAGAGTTATCAGGGAAAGGAATGGAGGGCCTTCGATAGTTTCTTAAGAATTCCATACAACGATCAGAACATAAAATTGATCCACAGGTAACTTCAAATATCAAAAACTTTAAAACTAGTCAAGAAATTGTGCTCAAAGAGCTAGTCTTGGAAAAATGCAAATCAAACAGCCTCTAAGGATTTCAAATTCCTCTTTTGAACTATAATATGAATCATAAATTAACATATGAATAGAATCAAATCAAAATTAAAATTTATGAGCATCAATTTAATGTATTTTACTCTCATACTTCTCGGGGAGTCTCAAATACATGAATTTCTTACAATATGGAGTGTATAAGACTGTAGGGAGTGAAGAAGAGAAGATTTATTCACTAAATCTGAAATATGATGAATACAAGGAAGATTTATGATCATGGAAGGTGAACCATATCTCAGTGACTTCTCATATGGGGTGCACTCATCAACTGAAACTTTACACGTGCGCTCGTCAACACCGAAACCTTAGCTCTGGTGAGAATGGTTGTATCATGGTCATCTAGACACCTTTTTCAACAAGAAAAAAGGTGTTTCTTACTGGAAACAACTCTACATATGCAATGGAATAGGTCACATAACCCATAAATTCCTAAACCATAGCCTCAATTTTGGCCCTTCAACATTGTTCCCATTCAATGAAGGGAATGAATAGAGATTTTGAATGGGATGCTTGATATTTCTTCTTCTAAATATCGAATAAAATTGAATGGAATTGAGGACCTGCACATTAGACTTCCATGGCTATAGTAGAACATAATACTGGATCAATGTTAACCTTGGGGAACATCACCCAATATTGGCTGAGGCACAACACTCAACCTGAGAAGCGAAGCTCTCTTAGACAAAATACAAACTAGCCAAAATATGTGAATGGTGCACTTTCACTCCTTCTTGTGACACCCTGTATCTTATTATACAAGTCCTGAGGTTCATTGTATGTGGTCACTAGCTCCTCAATGCACCTTCCTTAGTTAATTTAGCAATTACTTGCTTTGTGCAACCTCCTTGATTTTATAACTTTCCTTGCTTTGTCTCACTTTCCTAGACTTTTATTTCCTTCCTACTTTTCTTTGACTTTTTGGTCTTTTTGCTAGTTTCTTGCTTTTCTCGCTTTTCCTGCCGTTTTTTTACAGTTTCCTTGTATTTTCTGACACCTTGCTTTGTGGTTGCTTTCTTATAGTTTCTATCTTTTCTTTTAAGCAAGTGAGGTCCACCTTATCCTCATGTTCTCTCATGAGCCTACTTATTCATAAATAAATATTATTTTTATATTTTAGGACAATATTAATAAAATTAACTTGTGTAAAATATTATTGGCCAATTGATCCCAAATTACTAATAATTATCATAGGAAACTCAAATTGGGAGTATCATACTTCATGTGGCCCACCTTAGTCCAATAATTATTCAATTAATCTCATGGGCATCTTAGTTAGGTAAATTTCCACCCTTAGCCACCAATTTAATAATTTTAATCCTAGGTGACTTAGGACAAAATTATGTCTTGGACCATATAAAAGTTTAGGAACATGACAAATCCTCCCCTTCTAAGATTGCTTGTACTCAAGCAATTTAGTTCATGGACTAACAATGCATATCCATCCCAAGCATGCTTATGAATTTTCTGCCTCTCATCATATTGATGACCATACCAAGTCACCAACTTTGTGCACCACAAATAAAATCATCAGAATAACGGGTCTAAACAATTCATGGCAATGAAACATATGCTCTCCTCAAATCATGCTCTGGTAATTCAATGTATCTATAAACTCCCAATCAACTCTGATAGGTTCCATCATGCTATTGTTGCTCAACTTTGATCATAAGTTGCTCATGTCTTTCCCAGGAGTCAAATCTGTCATAAGGTTTCCCATGCATGGAACTAGACCACTACTCAACATGATCCAGGAGGATATTCATGGCCACCCACCTATTCCACTTGGACCCCCACCAGTGTTTCTTTCAATTTTTCAGTTTCCTTAACAGTAGCACAATTTCCTATTTTTGGCAGTTTTTGGGTCCTAAACTTTTAGAGTCGTTTTGAGGCCCTAAACGACATTTTTTTTGGCATCGAATGGTTGAGAAAATATGATTACTGCGCACCTAACCCTCATGCATGCTGAACTCGACATTTTTCGACACTTTTTGTAGTCCTTGAATAGATCTTTCTAATGATGTGTCATGTGCATCAAACGAAGGTAGTATGCCAAAGTTACGACCCCGGGAAATTTATGTACCAAGTTACCCAACGGGGCCCATAGTCTGGCGCTTCACCTCCCAATGTTAGGTTTTTGGATGTGTAGGGTTTCCATTGTTTCTCAATAATATATAGGCCTTCGAGCCTTATTTTAAGGTGGAAAGAGGCATGTAGCCGCCACATCTCTTCTCAGAGATAAGCTACCAGCACTCTAGCCAGTTTATTTCCATGTAGTATGTAAACAAGTTTCAGTTCTTTGATTAAGGAAACGAAGTGTTATTTCCGCTACATCTGTGTTTTTATGGATATTTGTGTATTATGTTGCATTCCTGCATAAATCCGGATCACAACATAAATGGAATTCAAGAAATGTAAGATAGCTTTCCCTCCTGGATCCCATTGATTATGTTGCAGGTCAGTGATCTTAAATGTCATCAATAGCAATATGTCACTCCATGGAATGTCAGGATCCCATGGCTTATGCATCGTCCCTATTAATTTCTTGATCACTTGGAACAAGGTTCCTTTCCAAATGATGTGAGGATCCCATATCCATAATGGAATTCCATCACTCCAAAAACATATGAAGGTCGTTGTCATTTGATCCAACAATGTTTCAATCTCTTCTTTTACAAGTTGTTTGCTTGCATGCTTTGTTCTCTCCAACATGATTTGTACACAAGGTGAATTTCTCTTGCATGGTAGTTTCAAATATTCCATGTACTTGCAAACCCAACCCATGGATGCATGTGTTCTGAAAGTATCTAAGGGCTGCCATACATACCACTGTTGTTGCTCACATGGTAAGGCAATTTCAGTAAAACCAAAAACATTATCACAAAAGAAAAAAACAATATTTACCTTGATGAATTTCCATACTTGCTATGTATCTGTCCACCCAACCCATGGATGAATAAAAACTTTGGCTCGCTGATCCAAATGGAAATAAATCAACCTTCTTCTTTGGAGCTAAATTTCCTTCCCATGCAAGTAACTCAAATTCCTCCACAAGCCAAATAAGTGTTTGGAAAACACTCTCCATGTCAACTAGTCCATCCAACCCAATCAAGTAGGGCTCCCATGTGCTTCTTTTCATATTAGAAGGATCACATGGATGTTGTAGGAACTTATGTTTCCACTATGTTGCTGCTCACAAGGATTCACATCAAATAATGTGTTCATAAATATCCTAGCAATGCAAGCAAGTCTCGTGCCTCATTGATCTTCCATTTTGATTATGTACTAATCTATCCAGTCCATGGAATAGTGAATACCTTTGCTTTCTGATTTGGATTGCATGTCCTTGAATATCTCCCCCATAGCTAATCTCTTCTCCTCATCGTTCGAAACAAGTTCTTGGACAAAAATTTCTTCATCATGGCTCTTCACAAGCACCTGCAATTCTGCATCTTCCTCATGTCCGATCTCCACACGAGGTTCCTCCATCAAACCCAACATTTCTCATGCCATGTGCACATGATCAGGTCCCATATAGGATGGAGGATGTGGTGTTCTCAACTCCTTTTGAAGTTGTTCAATTTTACTTCTTGAATCTTGAAGAGCTCCTTGGGTTCTCTCCAATTCATTATGAAGATGCTTAATCTGAATCTTAGATTCATGAAGCGCACTTTGATTTCTCCTCAAGGAATCATGGGTGGTATCCAAATCATGAGTGAGTTGGTTAATATCCTCTTCATCTTCCAATGAGGAACTATGATACATCTTGCTCACTATAACGAGATTATTTCTATCTTCCAGCAGGTTCATGTAGCTTGCTTTCATCTTGGCCATTGCTTCTCTAAGAGATTCTAAATCTCCCAAGAAGGATTCTTTCTCCCAATCTTCACTGAAATATTTCCAACAACATATTGACACCAAGGAATTGGAATCAACAAAGTTCTTCAAGGCTTCCATGAGATTTTCTTGGTCCTCCTTTAGTTATCCACTCAAATGATGTGGCTCACAAAGGAGATACCTCCCCAAGTTTGTTGTATTTGTAGGATGACAGAAAAGATCTTCCTACTTGTGACATGAGTCCACAACACATGATTCACACAAACCACCATCATTAGAAGAATTTTCAATATCACTTTCATGGTATGAAGTAGAAGGAATTTCAAAGTGCTGCAATGAAATGTGACTATTGCAAATCTTATCAACACATCTTAGAATTTCATCTTTAACACCAAAATTCCCAACATTGGAAATTTCCTCCAAGCTACCTTTCTCACTAGAACTGGCTACTATCTCAGTATGATACAAAGGAATTTTATTTCTACAAAAATAAGAATTATAGTCATACCTTTGAATCATATATTACTCCTCATGAGGTATAGCTGTGGTGGTATTTTATTCCACCAAAATTTATAGCTCACATCCAAATGATGTGTGGCTATCATCTGCTTCACTAAGTAGCTCAAATGGTCACTGGAAATCTGAATTAAGCTCTAATTTTATTTTGGAACCTTCCATAGTGCTAGTTCCATCATGATCATTTGATGGCTTCCTTTTAATAGAGGGCTTCCCTCTTTTTTCATCAAGATAATCTTTGGATTCTCCCTAAGTCACCGGCTCATTGGATGTAGAGCATGATGATGCTTCACTCTACTGCCACATATGCTCTAGTTCTTTGCACACATTATTGACAATATGACTTACTCTTCTTTGATATGTGTTTCCACAAGGATCCTCACTTGAAAACAACATTTCAACTTTGAAAGTATAGAACTCTTGAAAAGGAAATACGTCTTGGATCTCCTTCCTTAATGTTAGGTATTCTATGATGTACTCCAAGGGATTAACTCCTCAAATTTTTTCCCCATATCACACTCTTCCATCTACAATACTGAAATATGGTGGATCAGTCCTTCTGTTCTCTTTACACATAGTGGAACACAAACAATCATCATCCTCATTTCTTTTTAAGCCTCCATCAACATAGAACATCACCCCATTCAAAATCATCATTAGCCAACGCTAGTCTCATTGCTGCAAATTTTTAAACTTGAGAGATTACTTTCCATAGTAGTAGAGGAAAGTGCTCTGATACCACTGTAATATCCCCAAATCATATATGATAATATTAATTCAATCACAACAATTTTTAAGTCAAAATTTTTAAGATAAAACTAGTCAACAACTAGTTACAGGAAAACTAGTTTTTAGCTAAGGTAGATTCCCACCGAGATTGGGAACTTGAGGACTTTGGGATCTGAAAAATGTATAGGTGATTGTGCATAGTAAAATATATCATAACCAAGGCTAGCTTCATAGTCCTATGCATAAGGAACTGGGGCCATTTACATTTCAACAACCGCTCCACAGAAGTCTACTTTGAGGCTTCCTGGGCACACCAATATATGCATACTAGACCATCCAATTACTCTTGACAGTAACCAAAGGTTGGATGTTAGTTATTAACTCCGAATATTGATTATAGACAAGGTTTTATGATATTTAGGGAAGATATGGAAAAATTTGGGAGCAGAGAGGAAAAAAGGCAATATGATGGACAACTCAACTAGTTGACTTCTAGGATCTCACAAATAGGTTGAAAGGCCTAGGAATTCTTAGGGAAAGGAATGTAGGGTCTTCATTAGTGTATTAATAATTTCGTACAACCATAAGAACATAAAATTCATGCACATGTAACTTTAATTCTAAAAAACTGTAAAACTAGTGAAGAAATTCTGCTCAAAGAGCTAGTCTTGACAAAATGCAAATCAAATAGTCTCCAAGGCTTTAGAAATCCTCTTATGAGCTATAATATGACTCATAAATGAACATATGAATAGAATCAAACCGAAATTAAAATTTCCGAGCATCAATTGAATGGATTTTACTCTCAGACTTCTCGGGGAGTCTCAAATACATGAATTTCTTACAATATGGAGTGTAGAAGGATGTAGTGAGTGAAGAAGAGAATATTTCTTTACTGGATCTGCAATATGATGAATAAATTGAAGATGGATGACCATGGAAGGTTCACCATATATCAATGACTTCTCACAGGGGGCGCATTCATCAATTGAAACTTCACACGTGCACTCCTCAACACTGAAACCTTGGCTCTGGTGAGAATGGTTGTATTTCCGTCATCTAAACACCTTTTTAAACAAGAAAAAAGGAGTTTCTTACTAGAAACGACCCTCCGGATGCAATGGAATAGGTCTCATAACCCATCAATTCTCATAAATTCCGAAACCAAAACCATAATTTCGGCCCTTCAACATTGTTCCCACTGAATGAAGGGAATGAATAGAGATTTCAAATTGGATGCTTGATATTTCATCTTCTAAATCTCGAATCAAATTGAATGGACTTGAGGAGCTACAAATTATACTTCCAAGGCTGAAGTAGAACATAAGATTGGATCAATGTTAACCTTGGGGCACATCACCCAAGCTTGGCAGAGGCACAACACTCAACCTGAGAAGTAAATCTCTCTTAGACAAAATACAAACTAGCAAAAAAATGCAAATGGTGCACTTTAAGTCCTTCTTATACACCCTGTGGCTTCTTATACAAGTCATGAGGTTCATTTTATGTGGTCACTAGCTCCTGAATGTTACTTCCTTAGTTAATTTAGCAACTACTTACTTTGTGCAACCTCCTTGATTTTCTAACTTTCCTTGCTTTGTCTCACTTTCCTAGATTTTTATTTCCTTGCTTTTCTCTGAATTTTCTGTCTTTTTGCTAGTTTCCTGCTTTTCTTTGAATTTTTCGTCTTTTTGCTAGTTTCCTACTTTTCTTACTTTTCTTTCCTTTCTTTGACAGTTTCCTTTATTTTTCTGACACCTTGCTTTGTTGATGCTTTCTTCTAGTTTCTATCTTTTAATTTAAGCAAGTGAGGTCCACCTTATCTTCATGTGCTCTTGTGAGCCTATTTATTCATAAATAAATATTATTTTTATATTTTAGGCCAATATTAATAAAATTAACTTGTGTGAAATATTATTGGCCAATTAATCCCAAATAATTAATAATTATCTTAGGAAACTCAAATTGGGAGTCTTATATTTCATGTGGCCCATCTTAGTCCAATTATTCTTCAATTAATCTCTCGGGCATCTTACTTAGGTAAATTTTCACCCTTAGCCACCAATTTAATAATTTTAATCCTAGGAGACTTACAACAAAATTATGTCTTGGACCATAGAAAATTTTAGGAACATGAAACAACTCGACAAACAAATATGCCTACTATGCCACAGATGTAGTAATCAATAGAAATAGATGGCCACCCAGTTGTTCCATCTGAAGTATAAGTGGGAGAGCATATGTAACCAGACAAAGGAAAGAAAAAGGGGATGAGCAAGAAGAAAATTCAACTGGGAAAGCTTTATGAAAAGTTAAATGTAAATCTTTTTGTAGAGAGTAACAAGTCAAAAAATTATTACTATTTCTAGTTACAAGTCAAATCAAGTCTAACTAATTTAAGTTAGTTTGAAAGGTTATATAATGTAATCCAAGTCATAAAATAGAGGCTGGAAATTTTAGAATAGAGATACTCTACCTATGTTGTAGAGTCGATGAACCTTTTTTCCCTGTAATATCCTTTTGATGATATTAAAGATACAAAAGAATACAGAGAATTTGTTCCTTTGTTAGTAGCTCGATTGTTATATTGCATATATATGTATGAGAAGACTCATGATAAAATAATAGATTGATGTAGTATATTTTATTCCAATTAAGTGTTGATGATTCCTTTTCGTGGTTAAATGATGAATGTTATAACATATATTTCAAGCATATGTTTCCCTTTTCTATAATTTTTTTTAATTTTTATGTTGATTCAATAGTGTATGGATTTTCCTACTCTTATTGCGCTCGTAAATGTCTTGTTTCCCGTGAATAAATCTACAGATAAACTCATGTATGATTCCTAGTTGTGTAAAGAATTATTGAATTCCTCTTCTCGAGGCTCAGTATGTTCATGTATGCTTTTGATTTAAGAAATTCACCTTGAAAATGATTCTTGAACACACTCAAGCACTTCATCTGTCAAATTCACCTTCATTTTCCCCATATGTTATGTTACATTATGTAAATTTCCTCTTCAAATTAGCTTTACATCTGCAACAATTTGTTCATAATCCTTTGTTACTGCAAGAAGTTCAAGAATAAGATCAAACCATATTGTATACCATATATAGCTCCAATATCTTTCAAATTTGAGCTCTCAGCATACCTGAGCATATGTTATTTCAACCTAATTTACATTTGGGACTAGTTATCTTCAGGGATTTTATCACCGCTGAAAAGAGAGCTATTGGAAATCCAAGTGACTATTTGAGAGGAAGGACATTATGTTGTCTAAGGAATTTACGCCTTCTTTCTTTTTATTTGCAAGATCATCTAAACATAATTAAAAAGAACTAATCTTTGAGATCATTTGCACAAAGAAATTGACACATTCCCCTCACTTGCACCATATTTCATCTATTATTGTGGTTATTATTTTTTTCATCTATTCAATTGTGTTTAAATCTCTTCATCATCACCCTCATTTGATTACACAACCATCAACATAGAGAAACAAAGAAATCTGAGGTAGTCCCCCAAACTGCAAGGAATCCCTCATATTCAAGGAGGAGTTCCCACAATATATTCATGTAAACCATGAGGATGCCATCTATCTGAAGGCATACTTGGGAAGCAATGTTAGCATCATCTTTGCTTGGAGAAACCTTACCTAACTCTCGTATTTCTCCACCTCTTAGAGGACATACAACTCCCACACCCTCTCCATCTCATGGAAGAGGTAACACCTCATATCCACCTTTTGGAGGAATTACACCTTCATCACCTCCACCTTTTGGAGGAAGTTTCCCCTAATCACCTCCACCTTTTGGAAGAAATAAATCATCACCTTCACCTCCCTTAGAAGGAAACACACAGAGGAAAATGGTGGCATCAAACCTCTGATTCATGGAAATTCTAAATATCCTTAAGTTATCTAAGTTGATTAATGATCACATTCTTCATGACACAACTTGGATAGACATTCCCTCCAAGATCTCCTTGGATATTTAAAACTTTTAGGGGAAACAAGGAGACAACCCAATACACCATGTGATGTCATTTCACCTTTGGTGCTCATCTAACAATATAGTTGAGGACACCATTCAAATTCAACTTTTTCAGAGAACTCTCATAGGTACTATATCCTACTGGTATGTTCGTCTATCATTTGGGACTTGTTCCACCTTTGATTCCATTCCTACCACCTTCCTCGCATACTTCCAATTAACCATACTCCATGATTTAGGGACCGAAATTCTCACCGAATTTTGACAAAAACACCTCACCTCACATCGCAGATGATATCCATGAATGGCATTGACATTGTGCACAATACAAATCCAACTATAATTCTTGTTGGATTGGTTCCTCAAATCACTCCAACCCATGATCACAAAGGATGTGGAAGCCACATTGCCAAAAATGGAAGAAGAGTCCATCCTCAAGGCCCAACATTTCAATGTAATATATGAAGAATCTGGGTATTTGTATACCATCCTTCCTAATGCCACACATCATCATTCCTTGAACCTAGCACCTTTGGTTACATAAAACCTTGCTGATGGGATTATCAAAACTATTTCACACCACGGAAATGCTCACTAACCACAAACCTCTATGCCATACAATGTGGCACATGAGTACCTTCCAGCACCTCCTGCATCGATGACTCCAACAATTGCTCCAAATCCTCCATTTGGGTAGTTGTCATATGGACCATACAGTCCTAGGTATCCCAATGCTAGTCAAGTGCCTCTTGTGTCACAACCTCAAGTAGTGCCTCCAGTTCCTATATTTACATCCTATGGATCCCCTAACCCATACCTTCCCACACCCATTTACAACCCATATTTCCCATTTCCTAGTCCACCTAGTTCTCTCCCCATGCCTCAAGCTAGGGTAAGTCTAGTACAACCTTCTCTCATGTGACAAATTCAGCGCTTTGAGCAGTTGAATGCGGGTAATTCCCCCAAATCCTCAAAATCAGGCAAAGAATAAAGGAAAGAATAGGAAAAACCAATAACAAGGAAAGGGGGGGAATCCTCCCCCCAACAAAACCAAATATTAGGAAACCCCAATGAGGGGACTAACAATCCCCCCCAAACAAGGAAAGAATTCCAACCAATAAATGAACTTCCCTTTATATTTGTAAGGCGAATATGGGCATTGCACTCACCATTCTTTATTTATACCATAATGTTAACAATTGATTCAGGTAAGGAAAAAGTGTTAGGAACCCATGTCTTTACTTTGTTAGTATGTTTTTGTTAGACACATATGCTTTGTAAGTCGTCCCATAGTATTTGTTGATCAATAGTTTGTGTTATTGTTGTTGGCGCATATGCTTTGTAAGTCGCCGTAGTATTGTTGATCCATAGTTTGTAGTGGCCCATGGTTTTGACCCATAGTATTGGAGCTTAGATTTAGTATATAAGTGTGTGTTGAGACCTACGAAGGCACCGTGAAGTTATTTGTATTGAGCTTGCTCATAGGAGGCTGCCCCCTCGAAGTGGCCTGTGATCAATATAAAAGTGATTCCGAGTTATGTCATTTCTGCTATTTCGCATATTCATATTAATTAATTGTTGCAGGTGCATCACATCTGGTATCAAAGCACTTTCTTAGGCTCACTGGGTGAAATTTCTGCCAATTTTTTTTTCGCATCTGTTGCAGGTTCAGATTTGGGAATAATCCCTATCTGCTTAACTGTGGGAAGTACTTGGGCATAATCCCTAAAACTCATTGTGAGGAGTACCACAGGAACCCTGAAGTAGCTGGCCCATTGAGAGGACCTGCCAGCAAAAAGGGCAATGACCCCTACCTGATTGACTAGTTCCCACCCGTGAGGTAAACCAAGAGTTGTCGTTTGTGGCAAAGCGGTTATTATTTTTACGTAAGCTGTGGAGTGAGGGGTACTGCCCCAATATGCAAGCCGTCAGACAGCATTGGTGGCCGAGTGAAACCCATGAACTGTTAGGAAGCCGCACATACCTGGGGTCCATATCTACTTTCAGCTGAACTATTGTCGATCACTACTGCGCCGTTTCAGATCCATTTTGCAAGCCATTCTAGATCCAGCCATTTTCAATCCATTCAGCACTGTTCCAGATCCCTTCCGAGCCGTAGCCGCTCTAGTCTGGAAAAAAAAAATCAGTTTCTTGTCCATATCTCCCATGTTTTCACTGTGTTTCCCTTGAAATTTTCAGGGAACCCCTGTCATCCCATTCTGCATATTTCATTCCTGAGGACCCTATCCCCAATTCCCCTTCCCAAAACTCGAAAGCCCACATTTGTCTATTTTTAGGGTTTGCCATAACTTCCTCAGATTTCACCCAATCACCTTCAAATTTTACCACAGAGTTCCTTTCTGAATTCTGCTTCTTTGTCCCCCTCTGCCAAATTTTTCCATTCTTTCACCCCGCTTCTGAAATCCTCATTTTTGCTTCCCTGTCTAGTCGACAGTGTCCAAAACCTAGTCAAACCCCAATTATCCTTCAAATTTTTTCCCAAGTCCAGATTTTCCCTTACTGAAGCAGTTCCTGTTTTTGTTTTCCTACCTAGTAAAAAAAAAAAAAAACTCCTGGTTATGGTTGTCACCCGTGCAGGAGCAAAAACCATGGAAGAAGCACTTGCAACCATCCAAGCCAAACTCCAGGATCTAGATGAAAAATTTCTTGGCCTCCATCTTGAACATTCAGCTATGAACAACAAACGACAGTTCCTGTTTTTTCCCCAATTATCCTTCAAATTTTTTCCCAAGTCCAGATTTTCCCTTACTGAAGCAGTTCCTGTTTTTGTTTTCCTACCTAGTAAAAAAAAAAAAAAACTCCTGGTTATGGTTGTCACCCGTGCAGGAGCAAAACCATGGAAGAAGCACTTGCAACCATCCAAGCCAAACTCCAGGATCTGGATGAAAAATTTCTCGGCCTCCATCTTGAACATTCAGCTATGAACAACAAACGGTAGTCCGAGTCATCATCAGACAATGGGTTCTCTTCTTCCAGCAATTTCCATGGTCCGAAGCTTGATTTTCCTCGCTTCAATGGTACTGATCCAACTAGATGGATCTATTGTGCAAAACAGTATTTCAGTCTGCATAATACTTTTGATGTCAACAAAGTTCTGCTGGCATCGTTTCACTTGGAACAGGAAGCTCTTCAATGGTACCATTGGTACATCAAGGCTCATCCAGAGCCCAAATGGTCAGACTTCTGCCAGCTCCTTTTGCAACGATTTGGTCCTAGTGCTTTTGATGACTTCACCAGAGCCCTCACTAAACTTCGCCAAATTGGCATTGTGAGAGAGTATCAAACCGAATTTGAGAACCTAGCCAACCACACCGAAAGATTGTCTTATGACTTTTACCGGAGTTGTTTTATCAGTGGTCTAAAGGATATCATCTGCTCTGAGGTCAAAATATTTTGTCCCACCACAATGATGGAAGCCCTAGGGTTGGATAAGTTGGAAGAAGACAAGATTGCAGCCCAACAACGCTCCAAGCCCACTTTTGTTCCCTTTCGAAATATGGGTTCTCAACGACCACCTATACCGCAGGCTCCTCGACCGACTCCTATCAAGCGTTAGTCTGAAACAGAGATGCAAGCACGCAGAGAAAAGGGGCTTTGCTATAATTGTGATGAGAAATTCACTTGGGGACATAGATGTATTCAACAAAAGCTTTATCTCTTGGATGTGGAGTCTCCGCATGCCTCTGAAATTGGTGACAAAGATCCAGAAACACTAGATGCTCCGGTTGACATTCAGGAACCGCCTATTGACCCTCCGTCTCAGGATGACCAGCCAGAGATATCTCTCCATGCTTTAGCTGGAATCACCACCCTCCAAACAATGCAGATCAGGGGTTACTTCAAGAAGCTTCCTCTTACAATACTCATTGATTCTGGTAGCACTCATAATTTCATTGACCCTCGGATCGCTAAACAAGCTCATTGTTTTATCCATCCTTGCTCCAACTTTGAGGTCATGGTTGCCAATGGGGGCACCTTACCTTGCAAAGGGAAGTGTCGAAATGTGCGTATCTCTATGGGAGATTATACCTTGCGCTATGACATGTTTTCCTTGCCCTTAGGCGGATGTGATGTGGTTTTGGGTGCTCAATGGCTACACACACTTGGCCCTATCTTATGGGATTTTGCTGAACTTTGGATGCAGTTTTCCCTCAATGGACAAAAACACACATTGACAGGATTACAACTAGGTTCTCTCAGCATCATCAGTTCACATCGCATGGAAAAATGCCTCAAGAAGAATTCACATGGTGTCATCGCTCAGATCCATTCCATTCAGATGCAACCATCAGTGGTCTCCACTACTCCTTTGGATCTACAACAAATTTTGGATCGATATACAGGTGTCTTTGCTGAACCAGTGGGATTGCCACCTTCCAGGCTAGAAGACCATCGTATTCAGCTCCTTCCTGGAAGTGTTCCTCCCAACATCAGGCCCTATCACTACCCTTTTCACCAAAAAACAAAGATTGCAATGCTCGTTCCGGACTTATTGAAGCAAGGTATTATTCGCCCAAGCACTAGTTCATTTTCTTCTCCAGTTATTCTTGTCCGCAAAAAAGATGGGTCACGGCGCCTCTACATTGACTTCCGAGCACTTAATCACCTCACCATCAAGGATAAGTTTCCAATTCTTGTTGTTGATGAGCTTCATGGGGCTCACTTTTTCTCCAAGTTGGATCTTCGTTCTGGGTATCATCAAATTCGGGTTCATGAGGATGATATCCCTAAAACAGCTTTCCGCACACATGATGGCCATTATGCGTTTTTGCTCATGCCCTTTGGCCTCACTAATGCTCCTTCCACATTCCAGGCCTTAATGAATAAAATATTTCGACCCTACTTGCGGAAATTCATTTTGGTATTCTTCGATGATATCCTCAACTACAGTAAAACATGGGATGAACATCTCCAGCATCTAGATCTTGTCATGCAACTTTTCTTTGACCATCATCTCCATGCCAAGCAGTCTAAATGTGTTTTTGGATAGAAGGAAGTTGAGTATCTCGGGTACATTATCTCAGCACAAGGAGTTTGCGTGGATCCTGCCAAAATCGATGCCATGAACAATTGGCTGCATCCTCAGACACTCAAGAGCCTTCGTGGTTTTTTGGGGTTGACTGGATACTACCGCAAGTTTGTCAAGGATTATGGGAAGATTGTAGCTCCATTAACTGCTCTATTGAAAAAGGATGCTTTTACATGGACACCTGCTGCTTAGTATGCATTTGACAAACTAAAACAAGCTATGTGTACTACACCTGTGCTAGCTATGCCCGATTTTTCCAAGCCCTTCACTATTGAGAGTGATGCTTGCGGCAATGGACTTGGTGTTTTTCTCCTTCAAGATGAACACCGCATTACGTTCACCAACAAAGCCTTTTCAGGTAAGAATTTAGCTGCCTCTACCTATGAGAAGGAAATGATGGCTATTTTGCATGTAGTACAGAAGTGGCGCCCATACCTATTAGGGAATCATTTATGCATCAAGACTGATCACCAGAGTCTGAAATATTTCTTGGACTAACGTGTCTCCTCCCCGGCACAACAGAAATGGGTTAGAAAACTCATGGGTTATGACTATGAGATCACTTACAAGAAGGGTAAAGACAATATTGTGGCAGATGCTCTTTCTCGCACAATTGATTCCCAAGGTTCTCTTTCAACTATTTCTATGCCTATTCCAAATTGGTTGAAATCTGTTCAATAGGGTTATTTCAATGACTCTTCCTTATCTCAAATCATCCAATGCTTGACCAACAACCCTTCTACTGTACCACATTACTCCTGGGATGGTGCTTCTCTGCGATACAAGGGTCGTCTAGTGCTTCCCCAGAGCACAGATCTTCAACAGGCTGTCTTCTATGAACTCCATGCTTCTCCATCGGCAGGGCACTCTGGGTTCCTCAAAATGTATGAACGAGCACGGCATAACTTCTTCTGGCAGGGCATGAAAAGGACAATTCAACAGATGGTGGCCGAATGTGATACCTGCCAGCACAATAAGGGTGAAACAACACTCCTTCCAGGATTGCTTGAACCATTTCCCATACCTACACGGATTTGGACAAATATTTCTATGGATTTCATTGAAGGGCTCCCTAAATATGGCGGGAATACAGTGATTCTCATTGTGGTTGATTTCCTCTCCAAATATAGTCATTTTTGTGCTCTCAGCCATCCCTATACAGCCTCCTCCATCACTCAAATTTTCCTGGACTAGATCTTTCATCTTCATGGCATCCCTTCTTCCATTGTCTCGGATCGTGATGTGACTTTCACCAGTCATTTTTGGATAGAACTATTTGGCACCAAACTGAAGATGAGTTCAAGGTATCACCCACAAACAGATGGTCAGACTGAAATTATCAATAAATGCTTGGAAACTTATCTTCGTTGCTTCACCTCGGAACAACAACATCAGTGGTCAAATTGGCTCCCTCTCGCTGAATGGTGGTACAATACCTCTTACCACACTACCTCTAAAATTACCCCATATGAAGCAGTCTATGGTCAGGCACCTCCAGCTCTTCTTCCATACACCCCCACCAGTTCACTAGTTCAAGAAGTTGACACGGTCCTTCGAAACCGCGATAAGATTCTTCGCATTTTGTGGGACAATCTTCACATGGCAAGAAATCGCATGAAGCAACAAGCTGATCAGCACCGTTCTGAGCGCACTTTTCACGTCAGCGATATGGTTTTTCTTCGTCTCCAGCCGTACAAACAATCCTCCTTGAAACTCAAAGGGAATCATAAGCTCACTCCAAAGTTCTATGGGCCATATCAGATTCTTCAAAAGATTGGGTCTGTTGCTTATAAATTGTAACTTCCTCCTTCTTCCCGCATTCATCCAGTCTTTCATGTATCTTGTCTGAAGAAAGTTCTTGGCACCAACATCAGTGGACAAATGATTTTACCTGAACTGGATAATGAAGGATCCATCCTTTTGGAGCCAGAGGCCATCCTCAATCGGCGCACGCATCAGCTTCGCTCTCGCTCTATCACAGAGGTCTTAATTCAGTGGCACGACATGCAACCAGAGGATGCTACATGGGAACCACTCCTTCAGATTCAACAAAAATTTCCACATCTAAAGCTTTGAGGACAAAGCTTTTTTTAAGGGGGAGGGGATGTTAGGAACCCATGTCTTTACTTTGTTAGTATGTTGTTGTTGGACGCATATGCTTTGTAAGTCATCCCGTAGTATTTGTTGATCAATAGTTTGTGTTATTGTTGTTGGCGCATATGCTTTGTAAGTCGCCTGTAGTATTTGTTAAGTTTAAACCAAATAGACTAGCAAGATCACTAAAAGAAACATAATCACAAGATAGACACAGAATATACCCTGGGAAACCCTCATGGGGTAGAAAATCCAGCAAAGCTTTCCTCAATAAGATGATCAACCAAAATACAAGATGTGCTCCCTCCTTCTTTATCTCCTTAACAGACCTCCCAGACAAGTGTGCTACTTTTCTCAAGTGAGTGAGTGTGTCTAATGAGGAGTTCACCTCCTCTATTTATACTAACTCCTCACTGACTAAAATAAATAATGGGGCCGACCTCTCCTGGAGAAGTCTAATAACCCTAGCTACCACAAACCCTCGGAGGAATAAACATCTCCGGATACATAATAGGGTTGCCTCGGAGGGATGAAACATCTCCGGAATAATAATGTACAAATATAATATTCTTAGAAGTTACAATATTCAACACTCCCCCTTAACGAGAAGGATATTATAACAACATCTGCAAGAGCAAGGAGTCATCTACTACATCATACATGATACATCTATAAATCATCGAAAGCTTTCTTCAATTCATCATCATCAGTAACTCAACTAGTTACTGGAACATCATCATCGTCGAAATCGATATCACTCGAACATCAGCATCGTCATCATACAATCATCAGCATCGTCATCAGCATCATCATCACATGATCATCAGCATCGTCATCACAAGATCATCAACATCGTCATCACATGATCATCAGCATCGTCATCACACGATCATCAGCATTGTCATCACACGATCATCAGCATCGTCATCACACGATCATCAGCATCGTCATCACACGATCATCAGCATCGTCATTAGCATCGTCATCACACGATCATCAGCATCGTCATCACACGATCATCAACATCATCATCAGCATCGTCATCACACAATCATCACCATCGTCATCACACGGTCATTAGCATCATCATCACACGATCATCAGCACGATCATCAACATCGTCATCACACGATCATCAGCATCGTCATCACACGATCATATTACAGGACGATAAATCCTACTCTCTTTAGGACATAGGTCCATGGATGATGCAATCCTATCATGTACCTTTTGAACCAAAGTCCAGGGACGATCCAGTCCTATCATGTACCTTTTGAACCGAAGTCCAGGGACGATCCAGTCCTATCATGTACCTTTTGAACCGAAGTCCAGGGACGATCCATTCCTATCATGTACCTTTTGAACTGAAGTCCAGGGATGATCCAGTCCTATCATTCAATTCTTGGAGACCTTATGTCTACGGCTCAATTCACAGGACCAAAGTCCGAGGATGATCCAATCCCCTTACCTGTTCATTCAGGATTTTATTCTCAGAGACATCATGTCTACGGATCAATTCACAGGACCACAGTCCGAGAACGATCCAATCCCCTTACCTGTTCATTCAAGATTTTATTCTCAGATACATCATGTCTACGGCTCAATTCACAGGACCAAAGTCCGAGGACGATCCAATCCCCTTACCTGTTCATTTAGGATTTTATTCTCGGAGACATCATGTCTACTGCTCAATTCACAGGACCACAGTCCGAGGACGATCCAATCCCCTTACCTGTTCATTCAGGATTTTATTCTCGGAGACATCATGTCTACTGCTCAATTCACAGGACCACAGTCCGAGGACGATCCAATCCCCTTACCTGTTCATTCAGGATTTTATTCTTGGAGACATCATGTCTACGGCTCAATTCACAGGACCAAAGTTCGAGGACGATCCAATCCCCTTACATGTTCATTCAGGATTTTATTCTCGGAGACATCATGTCTACGACTCAATTCACAGGACAAAATTCCGAGGACGATCCAATCCCCATACCTGTTCATTCAGGATTTTATTCTCGGAGACATCATGTCTACAACTCACTTTAGGACTACAGTCCAGGGATGATACAATCCTCTTACTCTCGGAGACATATGTCTACGGATCACTTTAGAACATTTGTTCAAGGATGATACAATCCCTCTTCTTTCTCGGAGACACCTGTCTACGGCTCTCTTTAGAACATATGTTCAAGGATGATTCAATCACTACATGTATTCTTATCAATACAAGTACAAGTATCCTTCATTATACAAGTACACACATGTATCATCAAAAGCATGTATTCTCATCAATACATCTATCATCAAAAGCATGTATTCTCACCAATACATCTATCATCAAAAGCATGTATTCGCACTAATACATCTATCATCAAAAGCATGTATTCGCACCAATACATCTATCATCAAAAGCATGTATTCTCACCAATACATCTATCACCAAAAGCATGTATTCTCACCAATACATATATCACCAAAAGCATGTATTCTCACCAATACATCTATCACCAAAAGCATGTATTCTCACCAATACATCTATCGTCAAAAGCATGTATTCTCACGAATACATCTATCATCAAAAGCATGTATTCTCACTAATACATCTAACATCAACAGCATGTATTCTCACTAATACATCTAACATCAAAAGAATGTATAAGTAGAACTGAGTATTCTAAGTATAAGAGTCCTAAATATAAATATTTCTAAGTAACTAGGTGTAGTAACTAGGTAACCTCATCATTGATGAGACAAGCTTGCCATCGGAGATCATACTACTCCCCCTTTCGAGGAGGGTCCTTTTGAACTACACCAAGCTTGTCTCGGAAGTATTCAAATTTCACTCGAGACAGAGGTTTGGTCAAGATATCAGCAATTTGATCCTCAGTGCTCACATACTCGAGCTTGATAGCTCCTCTCTGCACCATATCTCGTCTATAAAAGTATCGGATCTCTATGTGTTTTGACTTATCATGGAACACAGGATTTTATGTCATCTTGATGCAGCTTTGATTATCACACATAATCACAGTGGGATCCATTTCTAAGTCAAACACTTCAGATAATAGTTTTCGAAGCCATACTGCTTCACAGCTGGTAGAGCAGGCAGCTATATATTCTACTTCAGTAGTACTGAGAGCCACACTGGTTTGTTTCTTGCTGAACCATGAGATCATGGCAGATCCAAGACCATAACATCCACCTGATGTACTCTTTCTTTCTGAGACACTTCCTGCCCAATCAGAATCTGAGTAACCATGTAATCTGATTTCATGACCTCCAAGATAATATAGACCAAAATATAATGTACCTTTTAGGTACCTCATTACATGCTTTGTAGCTATTAAATGAACCTTTCTGGGTTCTACAAGATACTGGCTTAGGGTATTTACATCAAAGCATATATCTGGCCTAGTATTTGTCAAATACATCAATGACCCAATGATTTGTCTATATAGAGTTAGGTCCACTAGATCCGATGAATCATTAACCAATAACTTTAAGTTGGAGTCCATGGGAGTGGCCATGGATTTACACTCCAACATATCAAACCTTTTTAAAATTTCCACAGCATACTTTCCTTTATTTAAAAAGATTCCTTTTGGTTCTTGCCATACTTCTAGACCTAATAAGTAGTGCATTAATCCGAGATCTTTCATCTCGAATTCTGAAGAAAGCTTCTTCTTGCTTTCAATAATCTGTTTCTCATTTCTGGTTAGAAATAGATCGTCTACATATAACAACAGTATAACTAGTTCATCATCCATTACTTTGAGATAAAGATTTGGATCAGCTTTACTCTTGGTAAAACCCATGCTAGTTAAGAATTTGTCAATCCTTCCGTACCAAGCCTTGGGAGCTTGCTTCAACCCATATAATTCCTTTTTCAGTTTGCATACATGAGTTCTTCCGTCTTTAACCTCAAACCCTTGTGGCTGTTCTATGTATACTTCTTCTTCAATTACACCATTCAAAAAAGCTATCTTAACATCCATTTGTTGTCATTTCCACTTCATCATAGATGCAAGTGCCATGATAGTTCTTATTGAAGTATATCTAGCAGCTGGTGCAAATGTTTCTTCATAGTCAATTCCCTCCTTTTGAGAGAATCCTCTGGCTACAAATCTTGCTTTATATTTTTCAATGCTACCATCTGCAGCATGTTTTATCTTGAAAATCCATTTGGAAGAAACCACGCTTTTATCTTTTGGTTTGGGAACTATATCCCAAACATCATTTTTCATTATTGACTGATATACTTCTGTCATTGCTTCTACCCATTCTTTCTTCTGAAATGCGTCTTCATAGCTAGTAGGTTGTTGATCCATAAGATCACACATCAAGGCCATATAGTTGGACACTAGCTTTGGTTTCTTTCTTTATCTAGTGGAACCTTCAGGAGCTCCATATATTTCAGCTCCTTGAATAATATCTCTAGCCCATGCTGGTCTTCTTTTCTTAGATAAGTCTGTAATAGGAGGTTCTTGTGGTTCCAACATGTCATGATCCTCTGGTGAATCATCTTCAGGGATGGGCACAACCACTGTGATTATGGGAGATGTATCTTCTTCATAGATTTCTTCAAGTTGGCACTTTTTGGATTTCTTTAGAGCTGCTTTTTCATCAAAGGTTACATCTCTACTTATTTCTATGTGATGAAAATCTGGAATGTAAATTCTGAAGGCTTTGGATGATTCACAATGTCCAGCAAATATTCGCTTCTTACCAGAAGGATCCAACTTGGTTCTCTTTTCTTTTGGAATGTGGATGTACACAGGACACCCAAATATTTTAAGATGACTTACCTCAGGCTTCTTTCCTGTAAACACTTCTTCTGGAGTTCTGAAGTCAAGAGCACTATGAGATCATCTATTTTGCACATATACTGCTGTCTTGGCTGCTTCAGCCCATAGATACATGGGAAGATCTTGGTCATGTATCATAGTCTTCACACCTTCCATGATAGTTCTATTTTTCCTTTCAGCCACCCCATTTTGTTGGGGATTATAGGGAGTGGTTAGTTCCCTTTTAATTCCAGCTTCTTTACAAAAGTCTTCAAAGTCCTTTGAGGTATATTCTCTGCCATTATCTGTTCTGAGAATTTTGATTCTCTTTTCTGAGATATTTTCTATTAGAGCCTTGAACTCTTTGAATTTTCCAAAGACTTCATTCTTACCTTTTAGGAAGAATATCCAAGTTTTCCTTGAATAGTCATCAACGAATGAAATATAGTATTCAAACCCACTTAGAGAAGTGGTGGGAATTGGTCCACATACATCTGAGTGTATTAGCTCCAAAATGTTCTTAGTCTTTGTTTCACTTTTTGGAAAGGGGTTCTTGACATTCTTCCCTTTTTTACATCCTTTACATGAGCCATCATGATCAGCTTTCAAATCTGGTAATCCTATGACCACCTTGCTTACATAGGGTAAAGCTTTATAGTTAATTGAGCTAATATTCTGTGCCATAGATCACTGGGGCTAGAGATCTCATGAGCAAGAGCAGATTCTGGATGACCCTTGAGCTTATAGAGACCTCCTTCTTCTTCACCAATGACAACTGCATCTTTAATTGACTTTCCTTTGGACCACATGAGTACTTGTCCATCTATGAAAGCCACTCTAAAACCTTTCTTATCTAGTGCTGAGATAAAGAGAAGGCTCTTCTTTAAACCTGGTACATATAAAATTTCTTTCATCTTCAATGGTGTTCCTGAATCTAGATTGTAGCTTGCTTCACCAATTCCTTTGATGGGATATTGGTAGTCATCTCCTAGAGATACCTTTTGTGTAGAAGACTTTTCTTCAAGATTTGAGAAAGTCTTTCTTTGACCTGTCATGTGCTTAGAAGCACCACTGTCAATGAGCCATGTATCTTCTCCAGGAGATACAAATCCAGAGAGTGTAAAAAATAGGACATATTCTTCTGGATCTTCTTTCTTCACTGTAGATATTTTCTTTTGAGGTCTTACCTCCACCTCTTCTTCTTCTTCTTCTTCTTCTTCTTCTTCACTTTCATCTTCTGCCATATGTGCATGGTGTCTTTTGTGGACAAACTTATTCTTTTGTGAAGGACAAAATCTAGAGATATGTCCTATTTTATGACAACTGTAGCATTGGATTGTGGAAAGATCTCTTACTGGATTGGGTCCTTTTCTCTTTTTAGATCTAGAGAACTGTTGATATCCTTTGTGGTCAACTTTCTTGAAGTGACCCATTCTTCTTCTTTTGGTGTGGGTGGCCAAAGCTTGGTCATATTCTTTAAGAAGAGCTTCTCTGTTGGCTACCCTAGCTTCTTCTTGAACACAATCCTCCCATACTATATCAAACTTCATGCTTTGTTTTTCTAGCACACAGGTTTGTATGAATGATTCCCAAGATCTAGTGAGACCATTGAGAGCAGTCATCACAAGTTCATCTTCATCAAGAGTATCACCAATGGCATCTAGTTGTTCCTTGATTAGTGAGACCCTTGAGAAGTAGTCTTGAATGGATTCTCCTTTGTGCATCTTGGTACTCTTCAACTGAGTCCTTAAGTTCATCTTCCTATTGATGTTCTTTCCTTCATACATTCTTCCTAGGGCATCATACATTTCCTTTGGGGTCTTCTTGGAGGCCACTTGGGGAATCAAGTGGTCTATAATAGAATCAGCTATGATTCTCTTTGCCCTAATCAAATCCTTCCTATGCTTCTCTCTCGCTTCATCTCCTTCCGGTTCTGCAACTTCATCCTTGATATAATGAGCAAGATCATTCTCTTCAAGAATGAGACCAATTCTGTATTTCCATGCCCAGAAATTCTCTAAACCTTCTAGCTTGTCTTCAAGCTTAGTGTTTGGAGCCATATTCTCTTGGGGGAGTCTAAGAGACAGAGTAGTACGTACCTGGAAATATTACCTTTTTACTTTTCCGGATCGTGGGACATAATTTCTGGTTTATCGCACTTTTGGTATAATTAGGGTTTGACTTTCTCGGAGTTCTACCCAACCAAAAAGTTCGATCTAGGGTTCAAAAGAATGGTCTTGAGAAGGGCTATTCAGCCATGTAATCGGATTTCAACAATACCAACTTTTTGCTGAAACCAATTTCTGGTTTATCACACTTTTGGTAGAATTAGGGTTTGACTTTCCCGGAGTTCTACCCAACCAAAAAGTTCGATCTAGGGTTCAAAAGAATGGTCTTGAGAAGGGCTATCCAGCCATGTAATCAGAAGTCAACAATACCAACTTTTTGCAGAAACCCTAAACTTCACCGGAGAGAGAGAGAGAGATTCTTACCTTGTGAAAGATGTCCTATTCAGTCTAGCTCTGATACCATGTTAAGTTTAAACCAAATAGACTAGCAAGATCACTAAAAGAAACATAATCACAATATAGACACAGAATATACCCTGGGAAACCCTCATGGGGTAGAAAAGCCAGCAAAGCTTTCCTCAATAAGATGATCAACCAAAATACAAGATGTGCTCCCTCCTTCTTTATCTCCTTCGCATATGCAGACAAGTGCGCTACTTTTCTCAAGTGAGTGAGTGTGTCTAATGAGGAGTTCACCTCCTCTATTTATACTAACTCCTCACTGAATAAAATAACTAATGGGGCCAACCTCTCTTGGAGAAGTCTAATAACCCCTAAAGTATAAGATCAGGGCCGACCCCCACATGGTGGGTCTATTAACCCTAGCTACCACAAACCCTCAGAGGAATAAACATCTCCGGATACATAATAGGGTTTCCTCGGAGGGATGAAACATCTCCGGAATTATAATGTACAAATATAATATTCTTAGAAGTTACAATATTCAACGGTATTGTTGATCCATAGTTTATAGTCGCCTATGGTTTTGACCCATAGTATTGGCGCCTAGATTTAGTATATAAGTGTGTGTTGATACCTATGAAGGCACCATGAAGTTATTTGTATTGATATTGCTCATAGGAGGTTTCCCCCTCGAAGTGGCCTGTGATCAATATAAAAGTGATTCTGAGTTCTGTCATTTCTGCTATTTCGCATATTCGTATTAATTAATTGTTGCAGGTGCATCACAAAAAGGCTATGACCAATCCTCCTTAAAAACCCTAAAACCACAACAGGATATGCTACAAAAACCATTTTCCAATCAATGGATGGTCACCCAATAGCAAGATCCTTACCCATAGGAAATGGAACCTTCGAGAAGATCGACATGAATAGGACCAAATTCAACCTTAAGACTCATGCCAAAGGTTATGGTATGTCTAAAACCCGACAAGGGGAGGATGTACCCACTACCACTCGAAATCCTCTACACATGCCACACCCAAGCAATGATCAAATCTCTTTGATCCATAAGACATTGCTTTGATGAACCACCCATAACCCCCATATGAAAGTTGCACAAAATTATAGAATTGTGGATGATTTGACTCAACCCACCACTTCCATGTCAACATTGAAAGTCATCCTGTCATGCCCTTCTCAAAAGATGGAATTGCTTATCACATTAGGGGGAATCAACCCTTCCAATTCACACTTAATGACCTTTGACCTCAACAAAAGTGAGTCATGGATACCCTCATTAGTTGCTTTCCATATCGCAATCACCATCAAGAACATAATCATTCATCGATGCAAAGTTGATAAAGGAGCATATACTTGTGTGATGTCCACCCATGTCTAGAAGTGTCTAGTCTCACCAAAATTAGTACCCTCGTCTATCACCCTTTTCACTTATGATGAGAGACCATGAAAACCATTGGGTTGGTACCAAAATTTCCCCATCGAGATAGAGGGGAAAATAGTACTCTTGGATATCGAAGTAGTTGATGCTCAAATCGACTACAATATTCTTTTGGGATGTATTTACATGTGTACCATGAAGGAGGTAGCTTCGTTAGTTTTTCGCATCATGACGTTTCCCGCACAATGGGAAAATAATCACCCTTGAACAGATAAATTACTATGACCCTCATACCATCTCAAACCCATACAACATCATTCTGACCATAGGATTAGCCACTTCCCCCACCACATGTCGATAAAGGTATAAGAATTTATAAATATTATGCATTGATAGGGGCATACTCTGGTCCTCCACTAGTTATCCTAGCATTCACAAAATGTCTTATGTGCATTATCTTCACATTTAAAGACAAGTCATAATTCCCATCCACACCAAGCCATAGCACTGGACAAATCATAACTCTATCATTTCTACCTATGTTTTAGATCTATTTCTTGTCTCCACCAATGCCTAACTCACTCTACCCGGGCTTAATTTGGGATTACCAGTGTGGTACCTAATACCACCTTATCTAGAAGTGGTACCAAAGCTAATAGACTAGTATAATTTCATTCAACTATCACCCACAAGCGGATAATCAGTACCACCTATAGGTCTGGTTCCCCCAAGTACAAAGACACCATTGGTCATCACTAAACCCAACACTTGGGACATTAAGAAACCAATGTTGAAAGCCCTATTGGTGCCAAATACTACCCCTACCCCCAAAGTCAACCAACCATGTACTTTGTGTGGAAAGTCAGGGAATGGATATTATAATATTAAAAATATGCATCTATTTCAATGGTGACACTTATCATCTTCAAAGATTTCTCACACACACCAAGGCATCTGAAGGTGCATTGTTGGATTTCTCGTATAGCGGAAAACCACTGGGTAAATCCATGAATGTGCTTCACGGTTTTTGGCAAGCAAGGTTGCAAAAATACATGTAGCAAATCCTCGATCGAGGTATTTTAAGACCCTTGATCGAGATTTTAAAACCTCGATTGAGGGCTTAAACATACCTCAATCGAGGGTTTAAAATTACCTCGATCGAGAGTTTATAACAGACCTCGATTGAGGGCTATTAAAGTTAAATAGGAAAAAATGGAGCTTATGGCTGGCCCAGGCTCATTTGAAACGGGAAGAGTGGTTGATAGAAGAGCTCGACATTAGGTTGGACCACATTGGAGGATATTCCACGATGTGAATCTTATGCTAAATTAGAGCAATTATTTTAGACAACAAGTTAAATAATTTTCATAATTTGTTGTCTAATTATGCTCTAATTTAGAATAAGTTTCACAATCATGGAATCCTTGTTTGTGATTAAAAATCAAGTGATCATTATCTCCATTTTCCATCACCATCAATTAATTTATGTGTTGAAATTATCATTGTTCAATTTCATAATGATGATCATATCAATAGTGATCATCTTTTGTATATTTCCTTTACTTGTGTTGTATTAAATATTACCCTTGGTGAAATCATGGCAGTGTTTTTTTATATAAGATCACCCGAAACTAACACTGATTTATTTATAAAATCCAAAATCTTGTTGCTTATTAAATTTGAATAGTTTAAAGGTAGTTTTTTTTACAGGTTAAGAGTATTATTGCATTAAAATGCATTTAAAACTAATACTTAAATTTTGGATCTATTTATCAATTGCCAAGTCCTAGTTTTTTGAGGAAGCAAGTTTCTTAATCAAACCTCTCTTTATACATAGATTATGTGAGGAACCTGCAACAATTAATTAATAAAATGCACAATATTTGAGATCACATAATATTTTATTGATCGCAGGCCACTTCGAGGGGGAAACCTCCTTTGATAAAGTTCAATACAAATAACTTCACGGTGCCTTCATTGGACTAAACACAAACTTATATACTAAGTCTAGGCGCCAATACTATGGTTCAGTACCATGGGCCAATACAAACTATGGATCAACAAATACTACAGGACGACCTACAAAGCATGTGCGTCCAACAACAATATACTAACAAAGTAAAGAGAAGAGTTTACATGGGTTCTTAACATGTTTTTTACAGGTTAAGAGTATTATTGCATTAAAATACATTTAAAACTAATACTTAAATTTTGGATCTATTTATCTATTGCCAAGTCCTAGTTTTTTTAGGAAGCAAGTTTCTTAATCAAACCTCTCTTTATACATAGATTTATTCATATTATAATGCTACAATGGATGACCCATGTATGAACAATAATTTTGCACACTTGAACTATTGAGCAAACAACCTCGACCAAGGGCTTGAAAACACCTCGATCGAGGTCTATGTCAAGCCCTCGATCGAGATCTTAGTTAGCCCTCGATCGAGGTATTTTAGAAACCTCAATCGAGCAAATACCTCGATTGAGGACCTAAAAAATAGGCATAAATCCCTTTTCTATGCAGAAATGAAATTTTGTCTTCCTTTCAGGGGTGTAAACTATATCATTAAATACACATTAATGTGAGGACTTGATACCATTGGATTCGTCAATGAATCCTCTATCCATATACATATAATTTACGAATTGGTATCTTCGTATGTCATTTGTTTTTAAATTTCTGCTAAATCTTACCCTAAAAAACCCCATCGACAACTTCGAATGAGCTCAAAGATAAATCAACAACATTCAAAATACACATCCAAAAAATTTGCAAAAATACACCAGCGCTACATCAGTGCATCCTCTTCAAAATGGTATTTTTAGTTTTTCAAATTATGTAGACAATAAAAAAATTTGGTGCACACATGCACATGTGTGCAAAATATGACTGAAATATTCACTAGTCAGTTTCGAAAAATAATAATAAATAAAAAATATTGAGGAAAACTAAAAGAAAAATATGTGCGCACTAGTGCATTCTGTCTAGATCATGTTCACATATTTCATTTTTTAAAATTATTACTTTAACATTAACTTATTTTGCACACACACAAGCCACTTCTTAATTGCTCTTCAAATTTTTAAGGACACACATTTCATTAAATGAAAATTTGACACGATAAATGACATTGGTATATTTAAAAAAAATATCATTGGAAAGACAACATAATTCTCTACATTTCGTTTTTTAACCGAATGTCAAAATTCATATGGAAAATATGAGTTTTGAGGGTTTCAGTTTAATATATGGATAAAATTTCCATTTTTCATCGCTATATTTGGCCAAAAAGAGTTACCCATCTTCATGGAATCACCTCATTATGTGCCACAAGGTGCCCAAAAATTATGTCTAACACATCAGTTTTGACCTATTTCAACAATATATCTTTTTACATTGTTCATAGCTTACACAAACCCTTAATATGAAAATGTTAAATATGATAAAATTTTAATCACCATAGCATTTTTTTCATAAAAGTTATCAATTATTTAAAATTTCTAGTATAGTGATCCTCCAAATTGAAATATAACTATAATATTCTTCACCCAATTATTTAACCCATTTTTTTTAGCTCCACTAACCATTCTCACATTATTATAATTTAATTGACTGAGAGGGATTACTATTTTGTACACTAATGTCATTCTCTCATTTGCAAGACAAGGACCACCCTCGAATCTATACCGTCACTTTGCTAATCTTTGCATGGCATCACATGTTGGTTTTGAAACATTTAATTGACATGAAAAATTGCAAGATAGTCTATCGTTGATCAAATTTGAATAATTACTTTTAATTTCAAGTTAAATGGTATATATTGATCCAAACCTTGCATAATAAAACCTAGAAAATAGTTGTAATTCAATTGGTAATAGTAAATTAAATACACACTTCTAAATATAATTTTGGGCTTTCAATTTTGTAATGTTAAAAGTTAACTAACCACCCAATCCAAATGTTACAATTTCAATAGAAAGTAATAATACAAATTCTTTGTAATTTCAAATGTAACATTTTGATGGATGATATGTCACAATTTCTTCATAGGAATTTTGAAATGCTAGAAATGGCAATATAAAATTTTAGATACATTTTCTCCATAAGAATTTTGAAATGCTAAAAATGACAATATAAAATTTTAGATACATTGATAAGTTAAACATTTTTTTCCACACCCATATAATAAATGACATGCCTTTGTATTTATATGATGCATGAAGATTCCATCTTAGATTTATATTTTTGTATTTATATGATGCATGACGACTCCATCTTAGATTTATATCTTAAGCATATTCCATTCTCTCTTAACCATGTGAGTTATGTTCATTATAGATTTTGTTATAAAATAATAAATTTTAGTAGATTTAAAGGCTTTTGTTAAAGGGTGATAATTCTATCAAAGTACTATAAAAGTAATGGGAGACCCCACTTTTATGCTCTTGAAGGGATGTGTAAATAAAGAATGACTACTTCCAATGCTTATTATTTAGGCTATGATAAAAAATATATAATGATTACTTTCGGTGCTTATTATTTAGGCTATGATTTCTATGATTTAAAGCTTCCAAGATCTACATGCACACAAAACTGAAAGAAATTACTCATCAGGGCCACTAAGTATGTTATTCTTAGTGAGGATATTGATTGTTTAGATCTCTCAAACAATTAAAATAGATAACAAATTTGTATTTTAGAGCATAATACCTAATTCATAAGGTTGATGATAGCAAAAATTATGTTGTATTTTCCTTAAATTTCTTAAGAATCCCACCCAAGCATTAGAAATGTTGCTCCAAGCATTAATGATACAAATGATATGTCTCCTTGACCTTGGGCTTGGGATGGGGTAGAGGTAAAGATAACTATGGGGCATTCTAAAAATATTTGACATGCAAAGCATCATCACATTGATGTCAATATTGCTAAAAACAAGAAGAAAGTGAAAGAATTTGATAGATACAGATGCATAGAGTCGGGAAAAGGGAAATGCTCATTCTAGAGGACAAAGTGAGGATTTGATGATGTAGAAAATTGAATGAATGAGAACACAACTACCGTTGTTGTAATCATTTCTTTCTTTCTTTTGTGATCATTTTCTTTCTTTCTTTTGTGATGTTGACATGGTCTATTTTGTTCAAGTTCATATCTAAACTTAATTAGCAACTTAGTATAGATTTTATTTCCCCAAAAGTCATCAAATAGTTTTTGTGAGAAACAAAGAAAAGCTATGCATTATCTAATAAAATTTTACATGCCAATGCTATAGCAATGCCATCACATTTAACAACCAAATACATAGAATTGTCAATGCAATAAATAAAGTAAGTATAACTCAAGTTAGAGACATTTAGAGAGAAGGTTAATATTGAAATATTGTGAGAAACAAAGAAAAGCTATGCATTATCTAATAAAATTTTACATGCCAATCCTATAGCCATGCCATCACATTTAACAACCAAATACATAGAATTGTCAATGCAATAAATAAAGTAAGTATAAGTCAAGTTAGGGACATTTAGAGAGAAGGTTAATATTGAAATATGAAAAAAAAAAGATGACCTAAATTTTTAGGTTCTCTCAATGCATATTGTTTGTTCTTCAAAATTGGCATTAAACTACACATTTACACTTAATCTTACTAATAAGCTCTCAATGCCATCACATTTTACACCTATAACTTATGACGAATTGTTCCATGAAGAAAGGATGGACAATTCTCATAACTTAAGAATCTGAGTGAAGATTCATAAAGACAAGGTATCCAAGATTCTTTGTGATGCTTTTGTTAAGTAACACTTAAAATGGCGCTTAAACCAATAAAGTGGTAAGATTATCTAAGGAATAGATCTTGCACAACCACTTACCTATCACATATAAACTTACTTATATATATATATTTGTTTATTTCGAATTTGGAAGAGAAGATTATAAAATTTACAAAGAGGACTCTTCCTCATCCACCCCAAATTATAAAATACCAGCATAAATCCATCTAAAAGGGGATCTACCAAGGGCCAAGAAGGACCAACACTCTCCGAAGTGCAAAATCTTTTTTAGACGGAATTTCAAATATTTTAAATTTGATATGAGCCAACATGTTATTTTTTTATCATATTTTATTATTTTTTATAAAAACACGTGTCATTTATAGAACACGGAAAAAGCTACACATCTCCCCATTATTGAGCTGTAAAATGGGCAACCCAACAAACACCTACCATTATAATATTAAATTTTATTATTAATTCACATCACTCCTCAATCCTCACACATAATGTGTAAAAGTTATAATCCTCCCTTATATCCCAAACATTCATAGGTTGTTTTATAAGTTAGGGTTTGAGCCCTTAAGAAGCTGAAAAGATCTAATTTTGATCATTGCCACCGGCCATGCGTGTAGATGTGATTTGTATCTCGTTCTTTCTTATTAATTTTCAAAATAAAAAAAAAAACACGTTTTCATCTTAAATTTGGATGGCGCTTCGTTGCTGTTATCTGTGTGGTCGATTCCATCATACGGAATTGCTGCTCCTAACAGTATTGATAAAATCACTAGTCACTGAAACGTTGGCCGTGACCCGGCCGCAGACAGCTTCGAGTGTGCTAAAGAAATCCATACACCAAAGTTTAGGCTACTAAAGCATTAAATGCTATGCAACAAGGTTCGGAGTGATCGCCGAAAACTTTGGTGTATGGATTTCTTAAATCTTTCTTTTTTTATTGGTAAGAATCAATTTAACTGTCATTGTATATATTATTTACCATGTATATAAGGAGCCATATGTGTATAAGGAGCAATATGCGTTTAGCAGTGCATTTATTATTTATTATTGTTGTTAATTTTCATTGTATATATTATTTAGCTGTTTAGCAATGTATTTATTATTGTTGTTAAAAAGTTGAGGTGATTACTACAATTTACCTAACTTTAAGTGATGATATTTCTGCATCATTAATAAGTACATTGCTACTTAGTATTTAGTAGGTTAAAGTTAAGTATTGAGCTGCTCAGCATTGAATGCGGCAGCTCAGTGTTTAGGGTCTGCACCGTACTATCATTAAATGCTACCCTGATGAATGTACGTCCATTATGCACATACAATGATTGTGGTGGTAGAATAAATTGACAAATAATCAATATCCACCCCATAGTGCAGGTAATACAGTATTTAATACTGCTGAAGAGGAGATGTAGATGTAGATCATTCGATCATAGGCACCCCACCATCATTAAATGCTACTCTAATGAATATAGGTCCATTATGCACACACAGTGATTGTGGTGGTAGAATAAACTGACAAATAATCAATATCCACCCCATAGTGCACGTAATACAGTATTTAATATGGCTGAAGAGGAGATGTAGATGTAGATCATTGGATCATCCGCACCACACCATCATTAAATTCTACCCTGATGAATATAGGTCCATTAGGCACACACTGATTGTGGTCGTAGAATAAACTGACAAATAATCAATATCCACCCCATAGATGTAGATCATTGGATCATCCACACCATCATTAAATTCTACCCTGATGAATTTAATGATCATCCACACCATCATTATGCACACAGTGATTGTGGTCGTAGAATAAACTGACAAATAATGAAATGAAAGCCATGAGTAATGCAATCAATAAAAATAAAAGCGAAACAATAAAAATGTGGTCAAAATGTATGCCAGCAAACAATAAAAATGTGGTCAAAATGTATGCCAGCAAACATTACTTTCTGTAATGGGACAGTGGACTGTGTGATCGACGATGCTTTACTTATCATCTGAATAGAATTGAATTCATCGTATTGGTCTTCAATTAAAAGGCCAACCTCGGGCTTTGGCGACGTATTAGTGTTCTAATTGCTCTGAAATTTCAAGACACATGCCATGTTTGTAAGTAACTTTGAATAATTATGTTTGATTGCAGCTAAATGCATCCTTTGGAATCTAATTTTGATTTGAGATCTTCATTGAAATTTTAAAAAGCATGATAGTAATTGATATGCCATATGCTTGGGGTTTGTGAAAGTAAACGGTTTTGCCAAATCACCACAATCATAACTTTTTTATAGATAAAACTGGGAATGATATAACTATACCATGATAAACAAATGATATAGCCAGTCTTGGAAATGATATGACTATACCATAATAAAGAAATGATATAGCCAGTCTTCTTGATAGTTCATTAAAAGTAATGTGCTGAATATATAAAGTAATCATCCTTCTTGATAGGCTGTCTCTTCATTAATCACTCGGTTTAGAAAAGAAGCACGGTCCTTGTACCTTTTGGTAAGTAGGCAATAATTTTCTGTGCCTTTTGTTCATGAAAATAAATATAGTTTTATTTAAAATATCTGCTTTCAAAGTTTCATGAGAGGGGATTTTATCTTTGTCTTACTCACTCGGTTGAGAAAATAAGTATTGTCCTTGAATTTGTGAGATTTTATTAATCTTAATTCGTATAGAGTATTCATGATAGAATTTTAAAGTTTGAATATGTGAGATTTTATTAATCTAACTAAATTAGTATAAAGTATTTAGGATATAATTTTAAAATTCATAGTTTAAAAGATAAAGTTGAGTAATCATCTCAGAATTTTAATATTCATAATTTAAAAGATAAAGTTGTATAACAATATTATGTATTAAAGATTAATAAAGTAATAACTTTTATCTTTAATTTTTGAAATATTTGGTAAATTTGTAGAGAATTCAAAATTTTAATAAGATTTTTTTTAAAATATATAGAAAAGAAATTTATTTGATTTTAACTAAGTAATTGGATTTTTTTTGTTTAAGTAGTTATGTCATTCTAAAGTGAATTACATGTATGGTATCTCACAATTTAAATATTTATTTCTAATAACTTTAAATGCAATTATGAAATGATTCAAATCTTTAATTGAAAAATCATGAGTAACATAAAATATGAAGGATTTATCCATTATATTCAACTATTTTGACATCTATATAGCTGAAAAATATTTCGGAGCAGAAGATCTAGAAACTAAAACAAGTAGTACTTAATATAGTTATCAATGATTAAACAAGTGGTAAAATCATGATATTCATCAACCATAAAGAAGAGATACAAAGGATCTTTGAAGGGAAGGAACTTGTAGTCCTTGATTAGTGGAGTTAACTTCCTAGAATCACTACACAAGTCAAACATGCAGTGTGGGACCCTCAAATTAGGGAAACCGACCGTAATTGAAGGAATGGGCCCTCATATGCCAAAAATGGACTTGAGGATCACTTCCATAATACAAAAATAAAAGATTACTCCCTCCAAAATCGAGATCAAACTCTATAGTGGCTAAGATGGTCAGATTTAGTCAAATTTGGACCATTGTATTCATGAGACCAAGGTCTAAGTCCCTAGGTTGGAGACTGAATCTATGGAGAGGGTAACTATTCTAGAGCTAATAGAAACTAGAATAGGATCACTAGTAGAGAAGTTGGGAATAAAAGGTGGCACAATCACTAAAGATTGCTCATAAGTTGAAGATGGAACAAATATTGAATTAGGATCTCGGGCCAATATATTTTAATCGAATTTAGCATCTCTCATAATAATAATTAAATTGGATCAAGGTTGAAGAATTCTATAAACTTTTTCAACTTCAGAATATCGAACAAAAATGCACTTCTCACTCATAGGATGCAATGCCTTCTATTTTTTTATCAAGAATGTGAGCCCATGCTTCATTACCAAACACATGAAAGTGGCTTACATTTGGTTTAATTTTATTCGATACTTCGTTTAGTGTTATATCTCTTAAATCCTTTGTGGGAGTGAGATTAACTATGTAATTAGCACATTATTGAATTTCGACTAAAAATGAGGACTTAATCCCTTAGATTGAATAATGCAATTTGAATTTTCCTTTAACATGCAATTCTTTCTCTCAGCAAATCCATTTTGTTATGATGTGTATGGAATTCCTTCTGTCCGCAACAGTATTTTGTTATGGTGTGTATGGAATAGTATGTTGCATTTTCAATTCCCTATGCAGTTCAATAATTTGTAAATTTTTTGTTTACATATTCACCTCTATTATATGTTCTTAAATTTTGTATTTTGATGTCCACATTGTTTTTCTGCAAGGTCCTTGTAGGCCAATAACATGTAAAAAACTTCACTTTTAAATTTTAAAAAGTAACCCAATTGAGTTTGCAAAAGTCATCAATGAAAGTTAAGAAGTACTTAAACCCATAGAAAGAAGTGGAAGGAGGTTGACCACACAAATTGTTGTGAACAAGCTGCAAGGGGGGCAAAGTGTGCCAAGAATCATGCTTGTCAAAACTATCCCAACGATGTTTGTTGAGAACACACCTAGTAAAAACAAAATATCTACATGAAATGAGAGGAATACCATTCACCATATAATGATTGGATAGATACTAAAAAGAGACATAGTTTATATGAAAAATTGTTCATGCTATTTTTTTCTCAAGTCTTCACTAAGAGAAAAAAAAAATAGATGGAAAAGATGATGACCCAAATTTGTCAAATATGTACAACCTGGTAATATCATCAACATTTTCAATTTCTAGGCATTCTTAGGATCTTTTAAATCCATGATTACAACATGGTGAGGTGAAAACTCTATAGTCTCACCTTCACTAGAATGTGTGATTTGATAAACTAAGAAAATATTGTAAGAAATACTTGGAACAAATAATACATCTTTGAAATGAGCATCATCTAGATAAATAGTTTGAGAACCTAGAACACACAAAGATCTACCATCCTAGAAATATATTTGTGTTGTTGTTATATATTCATCCTAGAGCATAAAAAATGGCTTTATCGTTATCCATATGATAAGATGCTCTATAATTAGTGAGCCACTCATTGGATATCTTATGCCCATCTACAATTCTTATGCCTATCATGTAGTGCCCGAAAGATATTCCCGAGAAAGTTATTCCCTCAAAGGTTATGTATCCTATAAAGTGTGGAAAGAAAGGTATGTATATAGAAATACATATAGAAGGTCATGTGAAAAAGTAAGGTAGTAAGGTATAGCTAGCAAATGAAAGGTAATGTGGAATGTCTTGAGAAATTTGGAAGGTAAGGACTAAATAATAATCCACCCATGAGAGATGTATCAAGAAATGTGGATTGATATGGAACCATAAATATTGAGAAATGTGGGAAGTACTCATCGTAATAAATCATCCAAGCATGAATAATACAACCAAAAAAGCGGCTAGAGTAAATAGATTATTTAGGAAAAGTGCTCTCTCTCTCTCTCTCTCTCTCTCTCTCTCTCTCTATATATATATATATATATATATATAAGATTTATGGAAAGCGATAGTCCTTTACAAAAGGTAGTAAAGAAAGAAGTAAATGATATATTGAAGGAAACATAAAGCAAAAAGTGCATGCCCATGAGAAGAAGAGTTAGAAGAAGAATCAAGATTGATGTTGTACTTCTTAATTGCTACTTCCAAGAATTCCATTTCATTGAAACACATAGATGTCACATGACCTTGTTTCCCACAAAATATAGAATGATGCTCTGTATTCTTATGTTTTGATTTAGTTCATGTTAATGCTAAAATTTTGCATACATGCAACATTTTGGCTTATATTGTAGGAATACATAATTAGCATACATCATGCAACTCACTAAATATTTTCATCCTCATTAAATCCACAATAGATATTGATCTCAAGGATGGAAAAATCAGTCCCTTGGATAATAGTGCAACTGTTTGGATTGGAAACCCACCCTGATAGCACAACCTCTTGTTCAACGACCCCTGCAAAATAGTGTGAATTTTCCTTTGAAAGTCACGTGAATATAATAATGACAGTAGCACTTACTTTTTGCAATGCAGTAAAGGCCTATAATGACTCCCTTGGATCCAAAATTAAAAATTGAATCCTCACATGCTTCGGAGCATTCAGTAGCCCCCTTCATGTACTTGGAGAACCATTTCACTAGAATGGGTGTTCACATAGGATCTAGATGTTTCTTCCCCTCCATTTGGCCTATAAAAGGAAGCTATGGGCATGCATTCTATAGGAGAAAATTGAGAGGAAATTTATGCTGCAATAATTGCATTGAGAGATCAAGTTTCAATCCAGTTCTTACTTCTAGTTGGCTTACAAAGATCCTTTGATTTCTTCCTCTAAGAAGCAAGAGTTACCTCCTTCCTCAAGGAGCAATATTTTGTATTCATTCTTTTAGTTTATTTTTGTTTTGTTGAAGTTTTTGTAGATTGTGAGTGCATGATCCACATAATCCACGTCTAACATTGTGTCTTTAAATGAAAGCTACAAGAATAGCAGCGACAATTTCGCAATTTTGTGTCATTCTTCCCTCTATAGTATTTATGTCGACTCCACTCATATTGTTGTGCATTTCATTATAGATATGTTCTATTTTTCAAGATAACTTAATTCAGGTTTATTGCAAGTCAAGGAGCTTGTTTTTCAACCTCTCAACAATTAAAATTCTGATTCTCAAAACCCAATTTCATCACAAATATCAATAGTGCAGCTCCAGGCATCTCGGGTGCATGATCTAGCATGTATTTTCTCTCAACAAGTGTGCTATGGTGTTATATCTATGTTTTGCAATTGCACGGTAAATCCACATGACCTTTGTAACTTTGTTCCCACATAATCGTGCGTTTGTGAGTCTAATACACATGTCGTTTTCATTTTTTTCTTTGTTATCTTAGTTTTTTTATCATCAAATGCAGTTTCAACAACTGCTTAATGAATAGGAAAATTAACCAACTCAGATGCAGTTGTCATCTCTATAGTAATTAAACAACTTAGCTCAAGATAGAGAGTAAAAAGTTCATTTCTTGCATGTTGTTTAGGCTAAACGCTTTGATATTTTTAAGGGACCTCTTAGTTCTCACTAGAATTTAAACTATCTCATACTTGCTATTTCATAGAGATTATTAGTCCAGGAAACTCGATTAGACTAATATTAGTTTTATATCTTATTGCTTCTTTTCTATTTCTTGATATTATACGTGTTAGTTTAGATCACTCATTCAAACAAACAAGGGACCTAAAGACTACTATTTCCCCAAAGTATGCTCTTTTCCTTGCACTCTTAGTGATCTTCGCAAATAAAAAAAGGGTGAAAGATTTGAAATACCTACCTTTGCATTTATTTCATCAAGCTTGCAATTTTTTTTGCAAAATCATTCATTCAACACTTCAAGTTTAAATTAAGTGGAGTAAAGGACCATAGATGTTCACATATCTTTTCTTTATTATTCTCTTTAGTTAATTTCAATTCTCACTTCTAAATTTTCTTTCAAATGTCATGTGTGATTCCCACTTAAGGAAGTTTGAAATGCATCTCTTACATTCCTTAAATCAAATTTGGACCATCCTAAAATCAACATCGCATTGTAATTCTCAACCAGCTAAAACCCTCCATAGGAGGTCACAAAACAATATTTTAGTTAGTTCAGGATTGATTGTGATAGGCATAAAAATAATTCTCACCAATATTCTACATCTTTGAAACATAGTGGTTGTTTACTTTTAGGTTAATTATCAAATCTTGTTATCATCAAGTGTCAAAAGAAAACCTAGATAAGAAAGACATGGTGCCAGAGGACGTAAAAGGAAAGGGATAGTTGTTTTTGTTCACCACATAGAGCCACCCATCTCTTTGTGGAGGTGACACCTTATTGTTCAAGGAAAAAATTCTTATCCACACTTGATGCGGGTATCTTAACGGCCAAAACTTAAGATTATCACTAAGTGGCATTTGTGGGATACATTTCCAGCTAAATTAGATTTTTTCATTGGCTATTAGAAATGTTTCTGTTAGTACATAATTTTTACAAAGGGGTGATGAGGGGTCTGAAAATGGCCTAAGATAAGAGTTTGAGTAGTGAGTTCAAAGAAAAGTGACTTATCCTTTTGGTGAACCAAGGGACAGGAGCTGGGAATTGAACACTTAGTAGGAATCAATGGAACACCATTGATCAAATATGTGATCAACGATCATAATTGATAGAGCTCCCAAGAGATACATAAAAAATAAAGGTGGTCCCAAGATAATCTAACGAAGGAGCGGCAGATCTATGACTGATATTAATAGCTCCTCCAAAAGTTATACAAATATTAAAGGTGGGGCCCATGCTAATTAAGAGAAAAGAATGGAATATCGACGATGCACATTAATAGATCCTCGACGAATTGCATGAGCTTTAATTTTTCTCGTTGAGGAGTTAGATATGACAAAAGAGTACACTTGGAGATTTTTGATTGACAAATCCTCAATGGATCTTTTTCTGAAACCACCAAACCCAGTGGGAGTTATGGTTTTCCAAAACCATGCCAGTGTCGAAAAAAAACGCCGATCGACTAAAGGATCCACATCAACAACATGTAAGCCCACTCAAGTTTCGACACGTGTCCAAAATAGAGGGGCCCACTCTCAAATGACTTCATTCGATTTAGGAAATGTAATACCCCCAATTTTTACTTGGAATATATTTACTCCAAATTATGTAAATGATGTAAATATGCTAGTATGGATTCCTAGTGTGGAGCTCAAGGCCAAGGCCCAACTAGTGAATGACTAGGCATTTATGATGTATATATTTTTATTTGGACCATATGATTGGATTGCTATGCCAATTCGAAATGTATGTAAATATTATGTTGAAAATTAATAAAATGGTCAAAGATGGTTATGTAAAAATCACTAGAGGGGCTATGATTCCACCAGAGGGGAAGAGGAAGGGGGCCTATGGGGAAACCAAAACCTATGTTTCCAAGTGTCAACCTTAGAACTGATCCAAATTATTTTGTGTTCCTTAAATCATCCAATTACCTTATCTTGACTATCAAATCCAATTATTGAATGCATATGTGAGGTTGGTGGGAAAAATCACTTCATGTAGTTATTGCAGCATGGGGGTTGTGACAATTATGTCAGCTGTCAGCAGTCCTATTTCTTCCATGGTCAGAAGTTATGTCGGTTGTATTTTCACCCTTACCTCATATCATTGGAGTCAAAACTCTTTTGATCGCTCTCTCATGCATGTTTTCTACACTGCGTAGATTTTTACCTCGTTGTTCATTACCATTACAAAACTATGTTAAAACCATAAATTCGAATTTGAAGGCAGAGCTACATTTTTGGAAGGGAAAATAGATGGTTTTAGGTGAGCATGGAGGTTGGGAAAGCTATGAACCCTTATCCATTAATATCTGCTACTTTTGGATGCTTGAGAAGCCGGCATGGATTAATATTGCAGGAGGTTTTCCAATAGCATACAACAGGTTGGGCTCTTACTGAACACACTCGTAATCATTGTAAGGGTTTGATTCCTTGAGGGAAATTTGGATCAATGAAGGGAAATTCCTTCCTTGTTTTGTGTGGGGAAATTGGAAGGAGTTCCATGGCTGTGATGACTTAGTGAGACCAATATAGAGCTCTGGGTTGAGATTTTTGGCTAACCAGAATGAGAAGAATGGGTTGTGGGTTGAGAGATAGAATATAGTAGGTGTTTCCTTTTCCCTGGTGGCATCATAGCCAAGCTTGGGGGTGGCCTCTCAGATGAAAGAGTATATGCTAGACAGAGTTCCTATGGATGGGTGGAAAATCACTCTTATATAGCTAGTTGCATGGATCTTCTTTACTTAAAGATTAGTATTCTTATGTATTTGATGTGTAATATTTTTTAGTTGTATTCATGCTAGAATTATGCCCGTAGATTGCATGATGTGTGTGTGTATTGTATTATTTATGCTATGTATTTTTATTACGTATCTATACACATGTTTGTTTTTAATATTATGAATTTGTAATTTTTCTTATGGGAGACATTTGGAGGCCCCGATTTAGTGAATGTCCCCTTTTGCTGTTCGGATTGAGGGAGGGGGACGTTACAGGAACCAAGTCCATTTATTGCAAGTTATCCATTACCTTTTTCATTTTGAACTTTATCAAAATATCTTGTGCCCATTCTTTTCATACCATCCATTTGAAAGAAGCGGAGCAAGCCTAGAGCATCTCCTCAGTTCATAATTTCCTCTGCAACAAAGCCACCACAACCACCTACTCATCAAGTATTTCAAACATTGTTGCCTCACCTAATCAATTGCTCAATTAGAGAATATAATTTAGCTCTAACGCATACCAACTGAACCCAATGAATTTTGTGATACCAAACCCGTCAAACCAACTTTTCAAGTGACCTTTCCATGGCTCGATCATCCAAAACAAAGTTACCCAAGACTCTATTTGTAGGTAACAAGCATATACTTGATAAGCAAGATAATGTCTTTGATACCATCGTTACCATATCTGAGCTGATATCAAACCTACAAGAAGCCGAGAGATTATCAAGAGAAAACCAATATCCTTCTCATCTGTGGGACTCAAGCCTTGCCCCAGTTGTGTGTCCTCGATCAGTATATTTCCTTGAATTCATCACCTGGTGCTCCAAGTAGTATTCCCAAAAGAATCATTCCATCATGTCATCAAATATGGCCATTGTCCTGTGTAGTATAGATGTTCCCAACATGCACAAAATGTTTGGAATTCCTAAATTCCAGAAGCTACAACATGTAAATGAAGTGGATTTATCACAATCATACAGGAGTCTTAGCCCTTCCAATTGAAGCTTGTTGTTCAAAAAACACCTGGAAAAGGGGATTGCCATCCCTGATGTCGCCCCACCTTATAAGTCAGTAGTATTTTATGATTATTCAAGAAGAGATTTATCCTTGATGTGCACAATCTTTGGCTATGAAAATGACAAGTGAATTGATGAAGTAACCCTAGGCTTCTTGCTCAGCCTAAATCCTATGTCCACCAATACTTATCTTAAGTATGAAATTTGTGGCTATCTCATACGGATTATCCAAGAATAGTTAGAAGAATTCCCTAAATTATAGCTCTTTTTAGATACCCATCCTACCTATTCTATATGTTTGTGTTCGAAAATTTTGAGCATTTTAAGTGTCTAGATCTGAAGATGGTAGATGAAAGTGGGTATCCCGTCCCATTCTTCAAGTGGAATGATTTATTTTTAAGGAAGGTTGATAATTCCAAATAAATAATATTTACACACAGAGTTATGAAGATAACATACATAATTCTAAATGGTTCTCTCCCACCAAGGATGTTTCTAGAGAATCAGAAACTACTCCAATTTACACCTGAAACTAGAATAGGAGTCTGGTTTCTTTTTTAGGAATACAATGTGATAAGGGTCTATGTATTTGAAGAATAACCCTATCAATTACCTACTTTTCTCACCCTCAGATGTTTTCCATAGAATATGCTAGGCAAAGATTCAAGGTGGATGAAAAACACTTTAGACACTACATACATCACATAACCTTCAATTTGCCTTAAGAAATAGGCCCATTTCATCTGAAGGAACTGAAAGGATAATAGTATTGAGAGGACTACTTGGTACAATTAAAATTGAGGAGCGTAGAAGCTTTTTCTTATGATCCCCATGAGATTATTTCCAAGAAAATACTGCACAATAAGAACTTTGCATATGATCCAATCCCAAGGCTACACTGGAAAAACATTGCAAATCTAGAGAGTTTGGAAGAGGTTAGAGAAGTTCGGAACCATTCGGAGTAGGAAAAGGAGAAGGAATAAAAGGCTAGCCAAAAAAGAGGAGCATAAAATATCTCTACATACATGGAAATAGATCAGGTTGACCAAGGTCAATCATCAAGGAGGGACATAAGTATAGGACGAGAGACTGAAGAGGACCACGAAATAAAAATATCCAAATAAATACTAGATGTGATACCACCCTCTCATCACAAAGGGGTAGGGTCTGTGATTAGTTTTGCTCACTACCCTTCTTTGAGCTCTATAGAACCAAGGATGTTGCAAATAGCACCCTCTAAATATCCATTAGTAGGCTTGCTTCCAGTACAAAAAGATCTGAAAACTAAATATGGGAACTTAAGAGAAAGAAATGAGAATTTGGCAGATATGTTAATGTAATTGTAACTTTGGAAGATATTCACTTGTATTTTATATTGTCTTTATTATTGTATTTTATTTGTACCTCCGACGGAGATGTTTATTTCTCTGGTCGGAGAATTCGTTATTGTATTTGGGTCATGTAAAGTCATTGAGGTAAATCCTCCCATGTAAGTCAGGGAATTAGTTCCCCTAGAGTCTTTTCTATTGGGGTGTTTGTGAAGAACCTGCAATAATTAATTAGTGAAAACACACGAGATAGAAAAAATAACAGAACTCAGAATCACTTCTATAGTGATTGCAAGCCACTTCGAGGGGGCAACCTCCTTTGAGCAAGCTCAATACAAATAACTTCATAGTACCTTCATTGGTCTCAACACAAACTTATATACTAATTCTAAGTGCCAATACTATGGGTCAATACCACGTGTCAATATAAACAATGGGCCAATACAAAATATGGATCAACAATTACTATGGGACGAATTACAAAGCATATGCATCCAACAACAATAATACAAACTATGGATCAAAAAATACTATGAGACGACTTACAAAGCATATGCATCCAACAACAATACACTAACAAAGTAAATAGAAGGCTTGACATGGGTTCCTAACATCCCCTCTCCCTTAGAAAAAGCTTTTTCCTCAAAGCTTTAGATGTGGCAATTGATGCAGAATCTGAAGGAGTGGTTTCCCTGTAGCATTCTCGGGTTGCATTCCGGCCCATCGACGCCTTTTGATTTTCAGGGAGGATTGCTTGGAAGGATGTAAATGAAGAAGGACCATATAAGCTACGTGAAAAGTGCACTCAGAACAGTGTTGATCGGGTTGTTATTTCAGTCGAATTATTTCCATGTGAAGATTGTCCTGCAGAATGAGAAGAATCTGATCGCAGTTTTGAAGAACCAATTCAATTACCTGAACTCGGGAGTTGTTGAGCATGTATGGAAGAAGAACTAGCGGTTCCTATCCATAAACTGCTTCATATGGTGTCATTTTAGATGTGGTATTGTACCACTGGAGCACTTATAGGAAATCCATAGAAATAGTTGTCCACATCTATGTAGGGATGGGAAAGGGTTTGAGCAGTCCCGAAAGAAGTGTCATTTCACCCTTGTTGACCTGGCAAGTATCACAATAAGAAACCATTTGTTGAATTGTCATTTTCAGCCCCTGCCAAAAGAATTTAGATTGTTCCAGTTCATACATTTTGAGGAACCCAGAGTGCCCTGCTAATGAAGAAGCATGGATTTCATAGAAGAGATAGCCCTATTGAACAGATTGCAACCAATTTGGAACAAGCAGAGAAATAACTGTAAGAGAAACTGGGTCATCAAATGTGTGAGAAGGAGCATCTTCCACCATATTGTCCTTACCCTTCTTGTAAGTGATCACATAGGCATAACCCATGAGTTGAATAAGGCATTTCAGGTGTGCTGGGGAGGAGACCCATTGTTCCAGGAAATTTTCCATACTCTGGAGAGCAGTCTTGATGTAGAAATAATTCCCTAATAGGTATGGCTGTCACTTCTGTACTGCATGCAAAATAGCCATCATTTCTTGCTGAGATGTAGATGTGGCTAAATTCATACCAGAAAGGTCTCCTAAAGGCAACAAGCCCACTGGTTCAACAAGGATACCTGCATATCTATCCAAGGAAGTAGGGGAGACTGTTGATGGGTGCATCTGAATGGAATGGAGTTGAGCAATGACACCATGTGAATTCTTCTTAATGATCTTTTCTAGGCGATGTTAACTGATGATGTGGAGAGACCCTTGTTGTAAGCCCTTAAATTTGTGTTGTTTCCCATTGACTGAAAACTGCATCCAAAGTTCAGCAAAATCCCATAAGATGGGGCGAAGTGTGCATAACCATTGAATGCCCGAAACCACATCACATCCGCCTATGGACAAGGAAAACATGTCAGAGCACAGGTTATAATATTCTAGAGAGATACGCACATTGTGATACTTCCCCTTGCAAGGTAAGGTGCCCACATTAGAAACCATGAATTCAAAGTTGGAGCAAGGATGGAGAAAACATTCAGTATGTTTGGCAATCCGAGGGTCAATGAAGTTATGAGTGCTACCAAAATCAATGAGTATTGTAAGAGGAAGCTTCTTGAAGTAACCCATGGGCCCTAACCCGCATTGTTTGGCGGGTGGTGATGCCAGATAAAGCATGGAGAGATATCTCTGGTTGTTCATCCTGAGATGGGGGTCAATAGGTGGCTCCTGAATGTTGACCTAATCATCCATTGTATTTGGATTTTCTTGACCCATTGTAAAGGTAGCGGAGAAGCCATATCCAAGAGATAGAGATTTTGTTGAACACATATATGTCCCCGAGTGAATTTCTCATCATAATTATAACAAAGCCCTTTTTCTCTGGGTGCCTGCATCTCTGTTTCAGACAAAGGCTTGATAGGAGTTGGTCAAGGAGCTGGCGGGATGGGAGGTCATTGAGAACCCATATTTCGGAAGAGAACAAAAGTGGGTTGGAGCACTGTTGGGATGCAATCTTGTCTTCTGCCAACTTAGCCAACCCTAGGACTTCCATCAATGTGTTGGGACATAACATTTTAACCTCTGACCATATTTCATCCTTAAGACCACTAATAAAACAACTCCTGTAGAATTCATCAGACAATCCTTCTATGTGATTGGCTAGTTTCTCAAATTCTATCTGATACTCTCTCACAGTGCCGCTTTAACTAAGTTTAGTGAGTGCTCCGGTGAAGTCATCAAAAGCACTAGGACTAAATCATTGCAAAAGGAGTTGGCAAAAATCTGTCCATTTTAGCTCGTTATGAGCCTTGATGTACCAACAGTACCATTGAAGGGCTTCCTGTTCCAAATGAAAGGATGCAAGTGGAACTTTTTGGACATCAAAAGTATTATGAAGACTGAAATATTGTTCTGCATGATAGATCCATCCAGTTGGATCAGTACCATTAAAGCAAGGAAATTCATGCTTTGGACCACGGAAATTGTTGGAAGAAGAGAACCCATTGGCTGTCGAAGATTCGTGCTGTCGGTTATTGTTCATGGATGAATGTTGAAGATGGAGGCTAAGAAATTTATCATCTAGATCTTGGAGTTTGGTTTGGATGGCTACAAGTGCTTCCTCCATGGTTGTTGATCCTACGTGGGTGACAACCATAACCAAGAGTTTTTTTTGGGGGGGAATGGATAGAAAAACACAAACAAAAGCTTATTTAGTAAAGGGAAATTTAGATTTGGGAAAAACTCAGAGGGGTAATTGGGGTTTGACTAGGTTTTGGACACTTTCTGATGGAGAGGGAAGCAAAAAATGGGGATTTCAGAAGCGGGGTGAAAGAATGAGAAAATTTGGTAGACAGGGACAAAGAAGTAGAATTAGGAAAGGAACTCAGTGGTAAAATTTGAAGGCGATTGGGTGAAATACGAAGAAGTTATGGCAAACCCTAAAAATAGACAAATGTGGGATTTCGGGCTTTGGAAAGTGGAATTTGGGATAGGGTCCTCAGGAATGAAATATCTAGAATGGGATTACCGAGGTGTCACGGAAATTTCAAGGGAAACAGAGTGAAAACAAGGAAGATATGGTCGAAAAATAGTTTTTATTTCTATTTTTTATTTTTTATTTTTTTGGAATGGATCTGCAACGACGCGGAAGGGATTTGAAACAGATAGATCTACAATGGCTAGATATGAAATAGATATGAAACAGATGGATCTGGAACGGCTTTCAGAATGGATCTGAAACGACACGACAATGATCGACAACAGTTTTGCAGAAAATAGATATGGACCCCAGGTATGTGTGGCTTCCTAACAGTTCAAGGGTTTCACTCGGCCACCAATGTTGTCTGACAACTTGCGTATTGGGGCAGTACCCCTCACTCCATGGCTTAGGTAAAATTGATAATTGCTTTTCCACAAACGACAGCTCTTGGTTTACCTCACGGGTGGGAACTAGTCAATCAAGTAGGGGTCTTTTCCCTTTTCGCTAGTAGGTACTCTCAATGGGCCATCTACTTTGGGTTTCCTGTGGTACTCCTCACAATGAGTTTTAGGGCTTATGCCCAAGTACTTCCCACAGTTAAGCGGATAGGGATTATTCCTAGATCCATAGCTGCAAGAGATGCGAAAAAACAATTTGGCAGAAATTTCACCCAGCAAGCCCAAGAAAGTGCTCTGATACCAGATGTGAAGAACATGCAATAATTAACTAATGAAAAGACATGAGATAGAAGAAATAACATAACTCAGAATCACTTTTATATTGACGCAGGCCACTTCGAGGGGGCAACCTCCTTTGAGCAAGATCAATACAAATAACTTCATGGTACCTTCATTAGTCTCAACACAAACTCATATACTAAGTCTAGGAGCCAATACCATGGGTCAATACCATGTGTCAATACAAACCATGGGCCAATACAAAATATGGATCAACAATTACTACGGGATGACTTACAAAGCATATGCATCCAACAACAATAATACAAACTATGGATCAACAAATACTACGGGACAACTTACAAAGCCTATGCGTCCAACAACAATATACTAGAAAAGTAAATAGAAGGGTTGACATGGGTTCCTAATAGTGTTAAGTCCCCTAAAGGAGTCGTCCCAGTCAACTTTAGTTGAGGCCAACTTGTCAAGTGGTAAAGGTAAAGTGAAAGGTAAAGTATAAATAGAGAGCTAGGCTCTCTATTTAATCATTCACTCACACTCACTCAATTCACATTAGTGAGAGAGGAGAAGTTCACACAAGTCGAGAAGAGAGAAGTTGTTGAAGACCATCTCTATTTTGGGGTTTACTTTTGTGACATTGTTTTGGTGATCATTCTATCTCTGAAGAAGTTGCAGGGTTTTCTCCTTTATGGTTTCCTCGAGGAAAATATTTGTGTCTCTTGTGTCTATGATGTGCTTATTATTCTCTTATTAAGATCCTAGATAACTATTGATTAAAAGTTTGAAATCTAACATGGTATCAGAGCTAACCTAGGAAGAAGACATTGTGCAACTACGGGAAGCTAGGGTTTCCATTTCCAGAAACTAGTCATCTTGGAATTTTTGCTATAAATAAACTTTGGAGAAGGTTTAAGATTTGAAACTTGGAAAGGCCAAATATGAAATGTTCATGTACCTTGTTTCCGAGTTTCATCCTCATATTAGTTGTACTTTGTGATATATTATCCTACAAGTTAGGGTTTCTACCTATTCCAGAATGCATCCCTAAACATGTGACCTAAGAAAAATGGTCATATCTCGAGCTAGGAAGCTCCAAATGGAATTCTGTAAAAATTGACAATTAGGACATGGATTGTAGTCTCACAGGTACAAATATCAGAGGTCGAAGTTGAAACAGTGACACTTGGCATGCTGTACAAGTTAGCTATGTTGTTTCATCCCATAAAGATGTCATGTTGGGAAATGTAGCATATCTCTCTCATGGAGAATCCAATGAAGATAAAAATGTGGGGTTGGAAAGATGACAGGTTAGGTTCCCACAAGTCGAAGTTTCAAACCCCGAGGATCTGAAATTCCAGAGATACACTAGAAACAATATGGCACATCTAAAATGGATCAACGGAGGAAATCAAAGAAGAGGAGGAAGAAGTTGTCACTTAGTGTTTTCAGTTTTTTAGGTATGGAAGGTCCTGATACAATGTTGGAGACAACTGATGCAACATTGGAAACTTTGAAAATGGATTTTGAATCCCTTCATAATAGATATTAATCTTCCATCAAAATGTTGCGGGAGGAAGGAGATTGTAAATTAGGGTTTCTGGGTTCTACAATTAAGAAGAAACCATAGCAAAGTTGGGAGACTCATAGGGAACCAATGAAGGAGGTTTAAATGGCACTGGTATTCTATAATCCTAGCACCATGAATCTATATAATATGTTTACAAGTGACCTACCTTGGTCGATTAGGGTTTTGCCCTTATAGAGAAGACTACAAGCAATCTCGACAGGTATGACTTGAGGAGATGCATGTATGTTTTGAAATTTGTTTTATTTATCTGATGATTAAGTTTATGATATGTTTGTATTCATATTATTGAGGTTAGTACAATCATGAATAATTTTAGAATTGTCTGATCACCTTAGTAAAAGTATGAATGCATGTGAATGATAGAAGACATTCATTGATTAGGGTTATAACACTAATGATTGTACTAATGCACTTGTGGTGTTGTATGAGGATGATGTTGTCTGCTAACATGAAGAAAGACAAATCAAGTTCTAGATCAAGAATATATGACCATGATGACATGAAGACAAAGACTCATCCATAGTATTTTATTACATAGAATCTCTACCTACGAGGTATGTATGATTTGGTTCTACTATGCTTAACTTATGAGATATGCAGGTTACTAGCACAAGGTCTCTAAATAATTGAAGAGAGCAAAGAAGATACGGTTTGGGTATGTTAGACATAACTAGAAAGCATGCTAATCCAAGTATTGTTTCCTATATCGAGTTAGAATCCTGCTTTGTGTTTGGATCTTAGATAACTAAACTTTCATATGGTTGATAATGATTATTCCTGAAGATAGAGTTTAGCTAATCAAGGATTTATGCATATTGTGTTTCTTAGTTTTATTAATGATATGACAAACTGGAAGAGTCCTATGGTCAAATATGAATATGCATGAGTATAATACGTACTCCATGAAACCTTGAATATTAACACTTGTGATAAATTACCTGTGTATGAAATGATTATGACTGTACGTGTTTGAGATTATTTAGGGTTATAATATTTTGATCTTATTGAGATTATACTAACGAATGTGTGATTATGTATGAGATCGTGTGGATGACACAATGATGAAACTAGTGCACACTTAAGGGTGCATAGTGCTACAGGATGGATAAAATATCAAAGACACAAAATAATGATACGATCATGAAATGGAAGGGAAGTAGAGATCTACAGGGAGGAAACCTCCAAAAAGCAAAGATCAAGAGGGAGGCAATCTCAAGGAAGCAAATATACAGAGGGAGGAAACCCCACAAAACATAAAAATATAAGTATTTGAATTACTTCTTGAACTCTGAATAGTTAATGATATTAATAGTTGTATGCATATTTGTATTCCTAGAATAGGGAAATGTATCATGCATAGGGTAAGAATTCATATAGAATTGAACAGTGTACTACTAATATGCATATGATGGGTAAGTAGCCAATAGTGTTGGACAACATTCCATTGTTGCTTGTCTAGAATGAAACCTCTTTGCTAACATGCTGGGAGCAGTGCATGCTCTTGATAGTATGTTCTGGTACAGATGGAAGAAATCTAGTGATGCAGGAGCATCGGGGCCTAGGAAAAGCAGTTGAGGCTGATTGACATAAGCAATGGACTAGGGGGAGTGCCGATGACCACTGGTGCGAAAGGAAGATTGGCTGTCGAAATCCAAGCAGTCAAGAAAGAGTTATCAAAGTGTGTCGAAAAAAGCAAAGAAAGGTCGAGTGTCGACAGGTTGTCGAACAATGACACCGACAGGTTTGAGGCAGATTCCAAGCAAGGAGGAAAGGGTGGACTGGCGAAGCCAATGATGCGAAAGGAAGCCGATGGGTAAGTCGAAGGCTGATGGAAGATAGTATGGTCGATGCAGGAGATCGGGCCGACTACTGTAGTAGAGTCAGAAAGACGTGCAGAAAGTCAAGAAGAGTACTTGGTAGTCATTTGGGGTTGCTAAGGAAGTTATGAGTAGTTATTGAAGGTGCTTGAATACATGCCAGATGTTGCCACGTGTTGAGGTTGTGCAGCACGATAGAGGCGCTGACAACTGTCGGTTTGTAGGATCGGGGGGATTCGACAGACAAAGGAAGCATGTCTCGGGAGTCGGAGTGATCTCAAGAACAGCAACAGAGAACCAAAAGGGTAGAATACCAGCGCACAAATGAAAAGGAGAGGGAGGTCACTCGGGAATTAATCAGGAGATTGGAGAGAATAGTCACTCATCAGCCGAGCGCAAAGAGATCAGAACCATAGCTCAGAGTTCCATAGTGAACCTGGAGAGGGTGAAGATCGACACACACACAGAGTACACATTTACTTCTGTATATTGTAATGGATAAGACTGACCAATTAGTTGTTTATTCACCTTGCATTTCACATTGTAACCATAATTGGATTGAAGTAATAGAAGCCAACTTTTGGCATCCTGTTTACATCCAGTTCATGTGAACATGTGTGTGTCATGTGTTATTGTTAAGCAAGAAGGTCTGACCGACCTGCCTTGTGCCATCTAGATAGTCATCACATGCATACGAGATATGGAAAAGTGTTGTGCCAAAGCATTGGCCAAAATAGTTTCATAACTATGTGAATCATATCAGTATGCATAAAAGGTTATCATTAGAATGATTTGATGATTATGAAGTGTTACTAATATTGTAATTGATTTGATTTGTAGAAAAGATCATGTTCTATGATCTACAAGAGAAGGATGATGAACACTTGTTCCGAAGAACAGGTGATGACTGTTCAGCAAGAAGTCTTACAAATCAAACATACTAAAGAGGTACAAGGAAAGGTTTGTGGCTTGTAGTTTCTCATATGAAGAGGGAATTGGATACAATTCTACTAGAGCTATACTCACGATAGCCGCAGTAATGAAATAAAAGTTACATCAGGAAGACATGAAGGAAAATTTTTGGGATGATGAAGTGTATGTGGAGCAGTCACTAAGATTTGAGGCACATACATGTGTGAGGCCTTGGAAAGACACCTTAGACATGGGATGACATATGGAATTGTTTCCCATCCGATAAGGAGAATATCTTGGAAGAAATATTATAGCTCCAAGTGACATTTTGAAAGACTAATGATATGGATAACCTCTTACAGAATATTAAAGAAGTCTTTGTATGAGTTCAACGGGAACCTAGGATCATTAGCTATTTGATGAGTTTGATGATCACCACGGGTGATGTAGATTTCAACCTTTTCTACAAGGTTGAGGATGGTTTCTATATATACAGATAACTTAATTCTCGTAGAAGATCACAGATGGATGCAGAGAGTGCATGATGTTAGAAACAGAGGGAGGACTCCACCTCAGAGGGAGAAGATCTCAAAGTTCAAGAATTTTGGCATGATTCTTGCAATTAGACATGTGGTTGAGATCAGATGATATTTTCCTTATCCAAGGAAATATGTAAATGAGATCCTGGTTGCTGAAAAGCATATATTGAGGTACCTGGAGCGTACATTGGATTATGGGATCAGATATGACGCAAATCAAAAGATTAACCTGTAGAGTTATGTTGATTCAGATTGGGAAAGCATTGATGCAGATAGGAAGAGCACTTCAGGGTGCTACTTTAGTATGGGATCAGGTGTGATCTCCATGTTTAGCAGGAAGCAGTCCTGCATGGCACTGAGTATAGCTGAAGGAGAGTATGTCGTATATTGTTCAGCTAGTTCTGCAGCAGTATGGCTAAGGAAGCTACTGTATGATTTATTTGATTTCTAGTTGGATGCGACTTGTATATTTTGTGACAACCAGAGTTGTGTGAAGTTGTCTGAGAACTCAGTGTTCCATGACAATTCGAAGCACATTGAGATCAAGTACCACTATATCAGGGATATGGTGCAGAGAGGATCAGTGAATCTCCAGTATATTGCGACGGATGAGAAGATAGTCGATGTGTTGACCAAGTCACTAGCCAGAGTTAAGTTTGAGTACTTCAGAGGGAAGCTTGGTGTACTTCATATCAAGGTTCCTTCCAAGGGGAAGTGATGAGTCTGGAAGATGCAGATGCACATAAGCCATTATCACATGTTGGTAGGTGTGTCCTCCCATCATGCAGATGGAAGGGTTGGATCCATTCTCACATGGTGGTAGGTGTGTCCTCCATGGTGTAGATGTAAGGGTTGGGGTCATTCCAACATGGTTGTAGGTTTTTCTTCCCATGGTCGTTGATATAAGTGTCGAGCCATTCCTACATGGTTGTAGGTTTGTCTTCCCATGGTCGTTGATATAAGTGCCGAGTCATTCCAACATGGTTGAGGTTTGTCTTCCCATGTCTGTTGATGTAAGTGTTGAGCCATTCCATCATGGTTGAGGTTTGTATTCCCATGGCTGTTGATGTAAGTGTTGTGCCTTTCCGGCATGGTTAAGTTTTCTCTTCCCATGGACGTTGATATAAGTGTTGAGACTTTCCCAAACGGTGGTAGGTTTGTCCTCCCATGTTGGTTGATGTAAGTATTGTGTGATGTGCATATTGGTTGTGCTCTGTGTGACGATGAAATGATTTGAATACGATGAGGCGATAGTAGGAGACGCAGGTATTTGCAGAGGTAATGTAATGACTGGTCCTAGGTTGTACCTACTTGATGACTTTCTCGCGGAAATGATGAAGACCTACATGGAGGCTAGGCCAACATCCAACATGAAAAGAGGTTTGGTTCTGTAGAACTTCCTATGACGAGTAGAACTGAGAGATGGCACCAATCAATGGTCGAGATGATGAGGATTGCAACAGCAGTGATGGTGACGATCTAGTTTTGATGATGATGTTCCATCATTGTTGATCCAACAATGAAGACTTTTGTCTAGATGTGTTGATGACTCTGTCAAGTGAATACCTTCCTAGTTAAGAGGTAGTGTTAATGTAATTGTAACTTCGGAAGATATTCACTTGTATTTTATATTGTATTTTATTTGTACCTCCGACGGAGATGTTTATTCCTATGGTCAGAGAAGTCATTCTTGTATTTGGTTCATGTAAATTCATTGAGGTAAATCCTCCCATGTAAGTCAGGGAATTAGTTCCCCTAGAGTCATTTATATTGGGGTGTTTAAGTCCCCTAAAGGAGTCGGCCTACTCAACTTTAGTTGAGGCCGACTTGTCAAGTGGTAAAGGTAAATTGAAAGTTAAAGTATAAATAGAGAGATAGTCTCTCTATTTATTCATTCACACACACTCACTCAATTCGCATTAGTGAGAGAGAGGAGAAGTTCACACAAGTGGAGAAGAGAGAAGTTGTTTAAGACAATCTCTATTTTGGGGTTTACTTTTGTGACATTGTTTTGGTGATCATTCTATCTCTGAGAAAGTTGCAGGGTTTTCTCCTTTATGGTTTCCCCGTGGAAAATCTTTGTGTCTCTTATGTCTCTTGTGTTTATGCTGTGCTTGTTATTCACTTAGTAAGATCCTAGATAACTATTGATTAAAAGTTGAAAATCTAACAAGATGAAGCCAAGCAGCAGATAGGGGTCTTAGGAAAGAAGTTGATCACATTTTTACACAACAAGAATGATATATTGACATGGTCAACAGTGCAGCCTACAGTTCCAAGTCCTACTAGTTTAAATGATTTTAGATCTAATGAATATAAAATCGACTTAAAAAAACTTCAAAAGATGGATAAAGTAGACTTATATAGGAAAAAAAGTAGGATGATATACCATGAAGTGGAGAGATTAGAGACTACAGAAATAAAAATAAGGCAAATTCTGTAGATATTTGAAGATCTTTGGAAAGAAGAGAAAGTATCAGTTAGGGACAAACTAGTAACCATCAAGTGTTTAGATGAAAAGGTTATGGAATTAAGTGCCAATCCTGGTGACAGTTCTCATCCTACAGATGTCCTAAAGGAAAAATACAATGAAATAGAAATATTAAAAATACAAATAAAAATGTCAACTGTTGATCTAGTTAAGACTCCAGAGTTAAGACAGACTTAGGAGGAAAGTGAAAAGAAATATGCCAACAAGCTACAATTTAAGAAATTGGTAGAAGACAGAGGATATGGGATTGATGAGTTTAAAATACAAGTTGCCTCATTAAATATGAAAAAGACCACTATAACAACATAACAGATTATCCATGGTTCACCTTCTACTGCTTAGAGGACAGAACAATCAACTGAAGTAATAAGGCCTCAAGCAAGGAAAATTTTAAGGATCCATAATTTTCTCAAAGTATGGAAACCTTGGTGAATATTACTAATCATTAAATTTGCAACCATAATATGTTCAGATATTTAAAAAATAAATAAAAAATATAAGGAATTTATTTAGTTTTTGAACAATTTTGGTGATTTTTAGAGTAAAAAAAACTATCTTATGGAATTTGGATGAATCATATTTGAAAAAAGGAAAATTGGTGAATCTTTTTTTGGAAAAAAAGGTTTAAAAATATCCCATGGGTTGAATTTTTACCCTAAAAGTTTCCTTGGCCTCAAGAACAGGATTCATAGGTGGAAATGGTAGATGTGGAAAATATGGAGGAAGACCCCCCAAGCCAACATAATGATAAAAATGACAAGATCATAGAATCATAATCTTAAGTGACCCAAAAGAATGAAAGAATAGTTGATCCAGAAGGGGACATATCAAAACAAGAAGATGGAATCCATGAACTAAAGAATAAAATGGATGACCTCAAGAGTCAGGTAGCTAGTTTAGAGCTTGATATAGAAGTATAATCCCTGATCAAAAGGACTAATATAACCCTATGAGATAGAATAACTGTTAAGATTTAATATGCTAAGACAGAAAATAGCAGCATTACATTCCATTTCACAATAATAGCATATATAGGATCACTGAAGAAACAACAAGCACAGCATAAACACAAGAGACAGAGATTTATCCTGGGAAACCCTCATGGGGTAGAAAACCCAGCAAAGCTTCCTCAATATAGATGACCAGCAATATACAAATATGAAACCCTAAGACATGATCTCCTCCTCCACAATAGCAGACCTCTCCTCCACAAGTGCGCTATCCTCAAGTGAGTGAGTGTATCAAATGAGGAACACACCTCCTCTATTTATACACTACTCTGATATGTATTTTACACAAGTACATGTAGGATCGTATTTAACCATTAGGTTAAATACCCCATTATAACTGACTGGGCCGACCCCCACATGGTGGGTCTAATAACCCTAGTTACCACACCCAACTCGGAGGAATAAACATCTCCGGATTTATAGTATAATCACATCGGAGGTATGGAACATCTCCGGAATAAATAATATACAAATATAATATTCTTTGAAGTTATAATATTTCAACACTCCCCCTTAACGAGAAGGATATTATAACAGTATCTGCACGAGCAAGGAGTCATCAACATCATACATGATACATCTATAAATCATTGGAAGCTTTCTCAACATCATCAGTAACTCAAGCAGTTACTGGAACATCTTCAATACTGGAACATCAACATCTTCAGTACTGAGTCTTTATCTTCTATAGCACTCGAACATCTACAACAACATCAACATCTGGATCCTCATGATCATCAGTATCGTCATCTCACGATCATTAGCATCATCATCACAAGATCATCAGCATCATCATCACACGATCATCAGCATCGTCATCACACGATCATCAGCATCGTCATCACACGATCATCAGCATCGTCATCTCACGATCATCAGCATCGTCATCACACGATCATCAGCATCATCATCTCACAATCATCAGCATCATAATCACACGATCATCAGCATCGTCATCACACGATCATCAGTATCGTCATCACACGATCGTCAGCATCGTCATCAACACAGGTATCCATAACAATACAAGTATCCACATCATTAGTACAAGTATTCATGCCAATACAAGTATACATATCATCAATACAAGTATCCATACTGATACAAGTAATCATGTCATCAATACATGTATCCTACCGATACAAGTAACCACATCATCAATACAAGTATCCATACCGATACAAGTAACCACGTCATCAATACTAGTATCCTACCGATACAAGTAACCACATCATCAATACAAGTATCCTACCGATACAAGTAACCACATCATCAATACAAGTATCCTACCGATACAAGTAACCACAAAAAAAATCACTTTCTCGGAGACCATTCGTCTACGGATCAATTCAGGGACCAAATTCCGGGGATGATACAATCCCCACTTCTCGGAGACCACACGTCTACAGATCAATTCAGGGACCGAAGTCCGGGGATGATACAATCCCCACTTCTCGGAGACCACATGTCTACGGATCAATTCAGGGACCGAAGTCCGGGGATGATACAATCCCCACTTCTCGGACACCACACGTCTACGGATCAATCCAGGGATCGAAGTCCAGGGATGATACAATCCCCACTTCTCAGAGACCACACGTCTACGGATCAATTCAGGGACCATCCGGGGATGATACAATCCCCACTTCTCGGAGACCACACGTCTACGGATCAATTCAGGGACCGAAGTCCGGGGATGATACAATCCCCACTTCTCGGAGACCACACGTCTACGGATCAATTCAGGGACCGAAGTCCGGGGATGATACAATCCCCACTTCTCGGAGACCACACGTCTACGGATCAATTCAGGGACCGAAGTCCGGGGATGATACAATCCCCACTTCTCGGAGACCACACGTCTACGGATCAATTCAGGGACCGAAGTCCGGGGATGATACAATCCCCACTTCTCGGAGACCACACGTCTACGGATCAATTCAGGGACCGAAGTCTAGGGATGATACAATCCCCACTTCTCGGAGACCACACATCTACGGATCAATTCAAGGACCGAAGTCCGGGGATGATACAATCCCCACTTCTCGGAGACCATACGTATACGGCTCTCTTTAGGACTGAAAGTCCAGGGATGATCCAATCCCCTCAACTGTCCACTAAGGACTTCATTCTCGGAGACCTCATGTCTACGGCTCTCTTTAGGATTGAAATTCCAGGGATGATCCAATCCCCTCAACTATCCTCTAAGGACTTCATTCTCGGAGACCTCACGTCTACGGCTCTCTTTAGGACTGAAAGTCCAGGGATGATCCAATCCCCTCAACTGTCCACTAAGGACTTCATTCTCGGAGACCTCACATCTATGGCTCTCTTTAGGACTGAAAGTCCAGGGATGATCCAATCCCCTCAACTGTCCACTAAGGACTTCATTCTCGGAGACCTCACGTCTACGGCTCTCTTTAGGACTGAAAGTCCAGGGATGATGCAATCCCTCTTCTTTCTCGGAGACACCTATCTACGGCTCACTTTAGAACAAGTGTTCAAGGATGATACAATCCTCACATGTATTCTCATCAATACAAGTACAAGTATCCTCAACCATACAAGTACATTAATCAATACATGTATCATCAAAAGTATGTATTCATACCAATACATCTTATCATCAAAAGCATGTATTCTCACCAATACATCTATCATCAAAAGCATGTATTCTTACTAATACATATAACATCAAAAGCATGTATAAGTAAAACTAAGTATTCTAAGTATACGAGTCCTAAATCTAAATATTTCTAAGTATCTAGGTGTAGAGAACAGGTTACCTCATCATCGACCTTGTTGTTCGATGAGACAATCTTCATCATCAGTGACTATACTACTCCCCCTTTCGAGGAGGGTCCTTTTGAGCTACACCAAGCTTGTCTCGAAAGTATTCAAATTTCACTCGAGACAGAGGCTTGGTTAGTATGTTGGTAACTTCTTCACTTGAGGTAGAGGTTTGGTTAGTACATCGGTAACCTGTTACAAATTCAAACTTCATAGTTCCTTTCTGTGTCATATCTTGTTAGATCCCTATGATCTTTGACTTATCATGGAACACTGGATTCTATGTCATCTTGATACAACTCTATTTGTCACATAGGATCACAGTTGGTTCTATCTCTAAGTCAAGCAATCCTGAAGCCAAACTTCTTCACAACTAGCAGAGCAAGCAGCCATATATTCTGCTTGTGCTGAGAGCCACACTAGACTGCTTCTAGTTAAACCACGAGATCATGGCTAATCCCAGACAATAACATCCTCTTGATGTGTTCTTCCCATCTGATACACTTCCTGCCCAATCAGAATCTGAATAACCATCTGAAGTCATGATCTTCAAGATAGCATAGATCAAATTCTATCGTGTCCTTTATGTGCCTCATCACATGCTTTGCAACTATCAGGTGAACACATCTAGTTTCCACTAGATACTGACTCAAGGTGTTCACAACAAAGCATATATCTAATCTAGTATATGTTAGATACATCAATGACCCAATAATTTGACTGTACATAGTTATATCCACTAACTCTGATGAGTTATCCCCTAACAGCTTCAAGTTGGAATCCATAAGAGTGGCCATTCCAACACCTCAAGTCATATTTCTCATCATACTTTACCTGGTTGAGAAATATTTCTTCTGAGCCTTGCCATACTTCTAGACCTAGGAAGTAAAGCATCAATTTGAGATCTTTCATTTTCATTTATGCATTGAATGATCTTCTGCATATCTATCTGTGCCATCTCTCGTTAGATGGGTCTACTGATATGAACCTCAATATCATTCGAACTCTGTAGTGAGTTCCTTCTTGCATCCATGTCATATGTGTATAGAAATCATATTCAACCTTGTAGCAAAGGTTGAGATCCACATCACCCATGGTGATCATTAAGCTTATCAATTTATTATCGATCCTAGGTACCTATACAGAACCTGATTCACACTTCTTCTTTAATTACACCATACTTGGAGCAAACATCTTGTCATGATTCTCTTCCCCTTTCTAAGAGAATCTTCTAGCCATGAGCCTTCTATATTTTGTTTGATTTGTAAATCTTCTTGTTTGAACATCCACCACTTGTACGGTATCCATCATTCTTCATGACCTTTCCTACAAATCAAAATTAAGCACATGATTAGTAATACTTCATAATCATCAAATCATATTGACATGATAACCTATTATGCATACAGATATCATTTACATAGTGATGCAACTATTTTGACCAATACTTTGGCACAACACTTTCCCATATCCTGTATGCATACAGTGGCTATCTAGATGCCTTCCATCTCTACCAGAACATACTATCGAGAGTGTGCACAACTCTCAGCATGTCAGCAAAGAGGTTTCATTCTAGACAAGCAACAATGGAATGTTTGTCCAACTTACCAATCATATGCATATTAGTAGTATACTGTTCAATGTTCTATGAATATTTACACTCAGCATGATATATTATAGGAATACAAATATGCATACAATCTATTACAGGCAATATCATTTACTATTTCAAATAACAACTCAAATACTTATCTTTTATGTTTGTGTGGTTGCCTCCCGCTTGATCTTCTGTATGTCTTTTGAACTTCTAATCATTTTGTACCACTGTGCATGCTCAAATGTGCACTAGTGTCATCATCATGATCTCATACACAAACATACATTCATTAGTATAATCTCAATGTTATCAAAACATTATAGTTCTAAATAATCTTGAAAATGTATAATCATGATTATAGATAATATTCAAGGTTTCAGGGAAGTCTTCCTTTACTTATGCATATTCTTGTTTGATCTAGTTAGTTAAATAATCAACCAAGATAAGAGACATGATATGCATAAACCCTTGATTACTAACTTTATGAATAAGCATAACCAATCATACCAAGTATACTTATATAAGGGATCCTAATCACAAGGTAAGATTCTAACATGACATAGGAAAACATACCTGGATTAGTATACCTTCTTAGTTATGTGCAACATACCTAAACAATCTCTTCATTGATTTAGAGATCCTGAGCTAGAACCTACATGTCTCATAGGTTAAGCATAATATAACAAGTTCATACATACCTCGTAAGTAGAACAAAGATTATGGATGAGTCTTTGTATTCATGTGGTCATGGTCATGGAACTTGATTTGTATTTTGTGATGTACCTGTATCTTGTTAGCAGACAACATCAACCTCACACAACACCATAATGCATTAGTACAATCATATAGCCCTAATCAATGAATGTCTTCGATCATTCACATGCATTCATACTGTTACTAGGGTGATAAGACAATTCTAACATTAATCAAGATTGTACTAATAAATAACATGAAGACAAAACACATTATGAACTTAATCAAGAATCAGATTTCAAGACATACCTGAACCTCCTTAAGTCATACCTGTCGAGACTTCTTGTAGTCTTCTTATGTAAGGCCTTAGCCTCAACTCCCCCTGAAACTTGATCTGGAGCTTGATTAGGGTTTTCTAGAGAAACCCTAAAAATTCAATCTTTGACTTTCACACTTCTGAATAGATGAAAGAATATGTCTTGCTGAGCTGATCAAACTAGCATACTTCAATTTTGGAATTTCCAAAATTTGACCCCTCAAAATTGCCTTTGAAACTTCTGGATCTTCTGGACAGGATCCCGAGCTAGGGTTTGATGAAGCCCACCCTTCTGCCCAAACAAAAGGTTCGATCCAAGGCTCTAAACTCTTATTTTTCTTAGGAGTTTCCAGCCGTGGTTACAGACTTCAAAAATTCCAACTTTTGCTGAAGCCCTAATTTTCCATCTTTCTGATCAAAATCCCGAACTGGGGTTTGATCAAGCCCGGTCTTCCACCCAACCAAAAAATTCGATCTTGGTCTCTAAATTTTGATTTTCCTGAGTAGCATTCATCCGTGGACTCCGATTCCAAAAATTCTAACTTTCTCTGAAACCCTAAATTCCGGAAGCCATGAATAAAGGTGCTCAAAAAATAATTATGTTTTGACAGAAATATGCACCTGATTGTTTCTGCTATAACTCTGAAATTTTTGCTCCACAGGGTCTGAAACCCTTTTTCTGCAGTAGCCTGACCTGTCATCTTTCCATCCTGACAGGTCTGACCTCAATTGGATTTTCTGAGAGAGAGTTATGCCAAGTGTCGCAACGTGACCTGTTTATGGGATAAAACAGTAGAGCGAACTTGTACGGCATGCCACGTGTCACTGTTTGAACTTCGGCCTCTAAAAATTTTTCCTGAGATATCTCGCCCTGTTATCTTTCCATCTTGATAGGTCTGACCTCAATTGGACTCTTTGAGAGAGAGTTATGCCAAGTGTCGCAACGTGACCTGTTTATGGGATAAAACAGGAGAGTGAACTTGTATGGCGTGACACGTGTCACTGGTTCATCTTCGGCCTCTGAAACAGTTTCCTGAGATAGTACAGTCTGTTTACTACCTGTCACTTTTTACTAAATTTCATTTGGAGCTTCCTATCCCAATTTATGACCTTTTTGCCAAGGTTACCTGATTTTGACTGAGATCTGGAAGAGGCAGAAACCCTAACTTGTACTGATCATAACTCATAAAGTACAACGAATCTGAGGGTGCCCTTTAGACACAAGGTACCTGGGGATGTTATCTTCGACCTGTAAACTTTTCAGACCCTGAACCTTCGCAGAAATGGATTTATAGCTAAAGTTCCACGAAGAATTGTTTTTGCTATGTAAAACCCTAACCTTCAAATTATCGTAAGTAAAGCAAGTGTCGTAAGTGCCATACCTTGTCTTCCTTCAGGTTAGCTCTGATACCATGTTAAGATTTAATATGCTAAGACAGAAAGTAGCAGCATTACATTCCATTTCACAATAATAGCATATATAGGATCACTGAAGAAACAACAAGCACAGCATAAACACAAGAGACAGAGATTTATCCTGGGAAACCCTCATGGGGTAGAAAACCAAGCAAAGCTTCCTCAATATAGATGACCAGCAATATACAAAGATGAAACCCTGAGACATGATCTCCTCCTCCACAATAGCAGACCTCTCCTCCACAAGTGCGCTATCCTCAAGTGAGTGAGTGTATCAAATGAGGAACACACCTCCTCTATTTATACACTACTCTGATATGTATTTTACACAAGTACATGTAGGCTCGTATTTAACCATTAGGTTAAATACCCCATTATAACTGACTGGGCCGACCCCCACATGGTGGGTCTAATAACCCTAGTTACCACACCCAACTCGGAGGAATAAACATCTCTGGATTTATAGTATAATCACATCGGAGGTATGGAACATCTCTGGAATAAATAATATACAAATATAATATTCTTTGAAGTTACAATATTTCAACAATAACTCATCTGATAATAGATGAATGGGGAAGATTCAAAGTTGTACAAGAAGAAATTGGTACCTTCAAAGACATAACAAAGGAGATAACGAGGGTGAAAAAGGAGCTAGGGAAAATTCCAAGAATGGAAGAACAAGTCATAGATTATTTAAATGACATGAGCAATATTGAATTGCAAGTATTGAAGATAGCAAGTAGAACTGCAATCATAGAGGTGGAAAAACAATTGATATTCAAGAAAGTCCCGATGAAGAGATCAGAGATCAACATGCAGATGCTTGATTCTGATATTGCAAATTTTAAAGGATTGTTTGACAAAGTGATCAAGCTAGAATTACCACATCCATGGGATGGAAATGGAGAGATACTGTCTGGAGATGAATTTAGAAAGAACTTGGAGTATAAAATAAATGAAATATCTTTAGTGGAGCAACTGGAAGGGGTTATCTCAGGAGAACAAGTGATTGAAAGGATGAAACCTCAAGTTTAGATATGGATAAATTTGAAGAGAATATTCAAAGAGCAAGATCATGTTTCCTATGCCAAAAAAACAAATGCATAGATTTCATTAGATGCTTTGAAAGCTCATAGGATTCCAATAGGAAGAGACTGGAATACAGTGAATCAATATGCACCCTCAAAACCATAGATCCTAGGTCAAACCTCTAACACAACAGGTACCTCTTCAAGCAGTCAATAACACTCAACTCAACTAGAAAGAACCATGGGATACCCCACCCCTTTGTCCTTTGTACCACCAGTTGGACAAAAAAATATTCCTACTATGCCACAGATGTAGTCATAAAGAGCAATAGCTAGCCACCCAGTTGTTCCATCCGAATTATAAGTGGGAGAGCATACGCCACCAGACAAAGGAAAGAAAAGGGGGATGAGTAAGAAGAAAATTCAAGGGAAAGATTTATGAAAAGTTAAATGTAAGTATTTTTGTAGAAAGTAACAAGTCAAAAAATGATTACTATTTCTAGTTACGGGTCAAATCAACTCTAACTAATTTGAGTTAGTTTGAAAGCTTATATAATGTAAGCGAAGCCACACAATAGAGGCTAGAAATTTTAGAATAGAGATGCCGTGTCTATGTTGTAGAGTCGATGAACCTTTTTTCCCTGTAATATCTTTTTGCTGAGATTAAATATACAAAAGCATACAGAGAAGTTGTTCCTTTGTTATCATCTCCATTGTTACATTGCATATATATGAAAGAGAAGGCTCATGAAAAAATAATAGATTGATGTAGCATATTTTATTCCAATCAAGTGTCGATGATTCCTTTTTGTGGTTAAATGATGAATTTTATAACATATATTTCAAGCATATGTTTTCCTCTTCTACAATATTTTGTATTTTTTACATTTATTCAATACTGTATGGAGTTTCCTACTCTTATTTCCCTCGTAAATTTCTTGTTGCTCATGAATAAATCTACAGATAAACTCCTGTATGATTCTTAGTTGTGTAAAGAATTACTGAATTCCTCTTCTCGAGGATCTGTACGTTCATGTATGCTTTTGATTTAAGTAATTAACCTTGAAGTTGGTTAATTTCTTGTATTTTAATCTCAGTCACAACTTTAGTAAGCTAAATTTGGTATGGCCTGAGTCACCTGCCTTGTCTGCTTTCCAACAATCAATGACAACTGAATTAAAGTTACAACATACTTCTAGAAGGGTGTGTTGCATACGTATTGTAAGTATCACCATCAATTGGGTATCTTTCACCTCCACATAATCGACACACGAAAGGTATACTTCTTTATTTTTGTTCTATTTTTATATTCAAAATTTATACTTGGTGAAGCTTACACTCTTAAGTTATTGTATTGTTGGTTATTTTTAAAGGGACTATTTATTCACCAGCTAACTATCCCCTTGTGTCACCCTCAGGAAAATTGAGTTCCCCAGTAGTCTCACCATCAATCATGTTTCCTTCCCCTCCAAATAATCGACATGTGAAAGGTATACTTCATTTCTTTTCACAGATAGTTGAGATGTATTATGAGTATAATAGTAGCGAAATTTACTAAGCACAGCCTGCTTATTGCATTTTTAGGACCCTCTACTTCTCCTGCAAACATTGCCCCTTCAGAATCACCTCAGATGACACAAAGGATACCTTTGGCACCACTGCCATTGGTATTTCCTCCCCCCTCCGCATACCAAAGGTATGGAAAGTACAAAATATACTTTGTTATCTTTGAACATTCATTATGTTATCATGAGTTGAATTTCACTATAATTGTTATCATTTTATTTGCAAATAAATTTACTCCATGCATATAAGATCAGTCTGCTTAGATTTCACCTTATTTCTGTGTATAAAGAATCAAGATACATTATGTGTGACTAACTTGATGCATTATTTGTACAGATTGCGGTTCAATAGATTTCACTCAACCATTGACTTCTACTCCTCCTAGTGCACCATGTGGCTGTGTATATCCAATGCAAGTGGAGCTTGAGCTTGGGGTGGCACTTTATGCTTTTTTCCCATTGGTTTCAGTGTTGGCTGCATAGATAGTAGTAGGAAATTTCTTGAAACAAATCCAAGTAAGGATAATGGGAGCAAATGCAGATGCCCAAGATCAGGAAAAGGCAATTGTGATTCTTGATTTGGTACCACTCAGAGAAAAAATTGACAATACAACTACATTCTTGATTTTTGAGAGATTTTGGCAAAAGAAGGTTATCATTAACATGACCCTTTTTTGTGACTATTGGGTAATCTTTTTTTCTTACCTAGGTATGTGACCCTTTTCTAGAATTTTACAAGATGATGTTAACTGTTGGAAATTTTATTCTCATATCAATCCATAGGGAATTCTATTTAAGGGTGCTATCTCAATGGTAGAGCGCCTTCCTTATAGGCAGGAGGTTGGTGCCTTGATTCCTCTGTGCCCTATATATATTCTAAAACCACTAAAAAGAGATAAATGACTAAAAAAATGACCAAAATTTGCATATAAACGACCACCAGTACAACATGAGAGATAAGTGACCAAACAAATGACCAAAATATGCATATAAATGACCACTTTTGAGTTGGTGATCACTGGTAGAAAATTAGCAGTCACTTATCACGTGACAAAAAATGTGGTCCTTAATTGTGACAATTAATGACCAAATTAATGACCAAATATACGACCAAATATATGACCACAAGATAAGCTATAAATGACCAACCTAAATATGACCACATTTTTGGTCGCGTGATAAATGACCGCTAATTTGCTACTAGTGGTAATCAACTCAAAAGTGGTCATTTATATACAGATTTTGGTCATTTATCTCTCATTTTGTACTAGTGGAAAGTTCTGCAAAACCTCAAAATTCGACATTGCACAAGGTGCTTGGGCTAAATCCTCAACAATGTTATAATTATGAGCAACCCAAGCATTTGAATTAAATTTCTCTTTTTGAATAGTTTCCTTGGGTGGGCATAATATCGAGTTAGCCACAAGCTTCTCTATATGAAGAGGGCCTATGGAGAGAGGGGGAGTAGCGGACATGGAGGTTGAAGTCTTATCAGTAGTATCTCCACTAGGTGTCTTATATAAAATACGCTCGTATTTCTATGATCGAGTACTTAGGTGAACCGATTTTCCACACATCATAAATATATATGCAGCCGAGGGTGAATCCCCTTGATGGGAGCTGGTATTACCTTCATGGGGTGCATTATTGTGAGTGACCATTGGATTTTGTTGTGGTGTGAAAGGATCAGTTAGCACCGCTAGGTGTGGTGGACATTTCAAAAACTTATTAATCTCCTCATGATGAGGACATTCTTTAGGGAAGTGGTCTCCTTCACATATTAGGCAAGGGAACTTATCCTTTCTCTTAGGTTTAGCATCAACATTGGTCTCTTGGGGTTTTGGATTATCCTACTGGTTTGAACATTTCTTGGGTTTACCTTTGTTTTTCTTCTTCCGTTAAGATGGGGAGGATTGAACCGCATTCACCTAAGAGGTTTGAGCAGGATAGGGGGTTGACCTTGTGTTGTTTGTAGTTTGGTTTTGAGATGGAGTTGAGGTGGATTGACCTTGTTGTCCAGTCGTTTTGGGTTTACACTGGGCCTTTATGGAACCAACTATACCATCAACAAGAGGTTCAATAGAGGGATAGATGGATTGTTTGTGGGATAAGGAGCATTGGAAATCAAATCATACAAAGTTCTGGACTAGGAATAAACCAAGTCCAAATACTAGGAAAGACTATTCGTGCGATGAACCTGCAATAATTAATTAATGCAAATACACGAGATATCAGAAATAATAGAACTCAGAATCACTTTTATATTGATCACGGGCCACTTCGAGGGGGCGACCTCCTTTGAGCAAGATCAATACAATTAAATTCACGGTGCCTTCATAGGCCTCAACACACACTTATATACTAAGTCTAGGCGCCAATACCATGGGTCAATACTATGTGTCAATACAAACCATGGGCTAAGTCTAGGCGCCAATACTATGAGTCAAAACCATGGGCCAATACAAACTATGGATCAACAAAACTATGGGCGACTTACAAAGCATATGCGCCAACAACAATAACACAAAATATGGATCAACAAATACTACGGGATGACTTACAAAGCATATGCATCCAACAACAATGTAATGTCCCTAGTTTGACCCCATGGCATTAAACTGTAAATGATGTAATATTGTTATAAAACCATGGTGAGGAGCTCAAGGCCAAGGCCCTGCCATCAATTTAGTGATGCATATGGTTTACGTGCTAGCTAGGCACATTGAAATTGTAAATATGCATTTTAATAAATACCCACAACTAGCTATGTAATGCAACAAGAGATGGGGGCATGATTTTATAAGGAATTGGGAGGGAAATCATTCAAACCCTTGAGCCACTCAAGTTAAGCCAAGTGTCAATGAGAGAACCCATCAAACCCTCAACTACCCATGTTGACTTTTGTACCCAATCATTGATTTCTCCCAAGAGTTGGTTGAGGTAGTTAATGCCTTGGGAAATGGGAGGTATGGCTGTCCAAATTCAGGTATGGGAAAACTACCTTGCATGGGAATTCACGTTTTACTTCTTGGGCAAGAAAAGAGCCATGAATTTCTCCTGCAAGCCATTATCCATGATAATTCCTTCTCCCTCATGAGTTTAGAGCTACATGGGCGTTTTCCAGGCATGTTTGCTGTGTTTTCCTTCATTCTCCCAGTAGAGAAGGGCGTTTTTTTGTTGTATACCAGTGGGGATTAAGGGGAATGGAACGAGGGTTCCATAGAGACTGTTTTTGTTGTTAAATGCTAAGAGAGTTGGGGAGAAAACGTTTTTCCTCCCTATGGATGCATTTCCCTTCCCCCAGCTCGTTTTGGATGAGCCACGATTTGGGGAAAATCTATGGCCATCTTGTTTGTGAATTCCATTGTTGGAAATGTGTATCTATGCCCAATGTTTGTGCTTGCTGTGTGAGAAATGAATATGTTGGGGTATGGGTATGGGTATTCATTGCTTTGGCTTGAGTTTGAGAGTAAGCATCGAGGGTTCAATTGTAGCCTGATAAACCCAGCTATGGACTGGCTTGGCTCAGATGGAATGATTAAATGGGCTGTGAATGAGCTTTGTCCCCCTTTTCCTTGTGAGAATCATGCCCAGCTTGGGGGTGGCCTTCGGACGGAATCAGTATAAGATATCGAAGAGCATATGGTTGGGTGGAACGTTGCAGCAACATAGGTAGTTGCTTGGGGTAGTTGCAAAATGAAGATAAGTGTTTTTATGTCTATGTATTTACTTCTGCAATGTATTAATTTCATGACTGTTGATATGTTGTATGCATGAGTAATGTGTGTGGATAAGTTTAATTCCGTTGTGCATACTTGATTAGTTTTACATCTACACACAAATGATTTACTCATATCATTCTAATGAATGGGAGGATAGAATGTGAAAGCCCCACATATTGTTATCATCTTCCCTCTCTTATTGGGTCAGCAAGTGGGTACATTACACTTTGGTATCAGAGCTGTTGGTTGCAGCATTGGACCTCTATGAGCGAAATCAGATTGCAGTCACATGGGAAGGTTCCTTCCTAATCACCATAGGTATCAGCATCGGGCCTAAACTGGCTAAGTTGGATGGTTTGCATAGGTAAGGATACCTCCTGTTGGGCAGCAGTCATCACAGAAAAAAGGAAAGATCTCAAATTTTCCTAAGAGTTTTTGAAAATTATTCTAAGTGTTCGGCATCGAAAGGAAAAGGTTCGGAAGGAATTTCCAATTCCCTTCCGAAACTGCGGAAGGAATTTCCAATTCCCTTCCGAAACGACGGAAGGAATTTCCAATTCCTTTCCGAAACTACGGAAGGAATTTGCAATTCTCTTCTGAAACTGCTGAAGGAATTTCCAATTCTCTTCCGAAATTGCGGAATGAACTTTCAAATCTCCTTCGAAATTGCGGAAGAACTCCACAAGTTGCTCCGAAACAGGGAATTTCAACCATTTTTCAGAGAGATTTTTCAGGCACCGAAAGTTGAAAAATGCCATGGAACTTATGCACCAGATTGTGCGAAATGAAAGATTTACAAAAAAAAAAAAAAACGAGGGCGCTACCCTCGACCTGCCCTGCAGTGGCGCATGGCAGCCACAAGGGGGCAAGCCCCCTTGACCCCCGTTGTCCCCCAGAGACAGTCATTGAAAGTGTGAAATGCACTCTTGGGATGAGGAGCACAGATTGCATAAAGGATGGAATTCTCAGCAAGAGAAATTGGTTGTGATATCCATTATGGAAGATGAAAGGGAAAATGCCTCACCTTACACTATTTCTGTTTATAGCATAAGAATTGCATGTTTGGAGAATAGCAAGAATGAATGATTGCACATATGTATATGTTCAATTGCTAATTCATGATAATATCATAGCTAATGATTACTTGTATGCTTGGTAGGGAAGTCAAGGAAAGGATTAGCTATGATGTGGATGAGGAACTCCATGATAGAATGAGGAATTGGGAAGAATTCCTTAACTCCTCTCTTGCCATTGTATTTATATTCTGAAAAATTATGGCATAGGGATGCTGGAAATGCAAGAGGATAGATAGATGAAATGAATATGTACTAGATGGAATATTGCACAGTGCATGTGAAAATGTTTTTGCATGTATATGATATTGCATATTGGTAAAATAGTGAGGTTTTACATATGCAATGAACCACTTAAGATAATGATTGTGGTTGCTAATAATAAGTTGTGTTCACATTGGTTGTAGGACCAAAGACAATGGAAGTATGGCCAAGGATGTGGATGATGATTGTTGCATCCAACCTCATGAAGAGAGGATGGTGCAACAAATCCATGATCATGATGTTGGAAAAAGGACTGAGTAGCCTTGGTAAGAGGCCGACTAATTAGGTAACACCAAGCGATATTAATAACAGCCATGCAGGTAAGGGTTAACTGTGCTTAATTGCAGTAATGTTGAAAGAGGATTTGGTGAGTCTCTTCAACTAAGCTTAAACTAAGGTGATTTGGTTTGCATTGAGTGCCTGAATGTGAATGCAAACCCACCAAGTATGGTGAGGTGCGGGTAGGAAAAGGTAGGGAGCCTTACACCCTATAGTTTCTAGAAACCTCAATGCATTCATATGAATTCATATCATGCCATTTGTGAATATTGGTTGTGAGTTTAATAACAAAAGCAACCGAGGACTTATGGACCTGTCATGGTAGTGCATGCTGTATGTAGTAATCATGGTTAGGCCATAGTATGTTTGAATGCATAGTATTCATGAAATCATGCAAGATGGCATTAAAGGGATGTGCATTGAAATATTCGGTAAATGTTGTAAATATGCATGCATGTGTAGGTGCACATGTTGAAATCTATTGTGTGAATGCATGGATGTGACATATATATGTTTCAATGTAGTTAGATAATAGATGAAATGGTGGACTATTGCTAATCCTGAGACCATTTCATAAGCTGCTATGAATGTAGGAGAATGATTGAACATAGAAGTTTTAGGTAGAAAAGTCTTGCGTATGGCAATGAGGATAAGTCCATAGTAAAGACCAGGATCTACCATGTGCAGAAGCCAAAGGTTATGAGAAGGTTCGCATGGTTGTAAGTTATGCATGAAACAAATCTGAAAAATTGTCTAGTTTAAGTTATGAGAATAGTCTCATGGTTGCAAATCTAATTTCTGTAGGAAAACAGATTTACAAATTTCAGATTTGAGAATTTGCTTGCTAATGACTATTTGGCTTATATAAAATTGTGTCAGGAGGACATGTTGTAGGTGGATGTTCATGTATGTTAGCAAGGTTGAAACCATAATGGGTAGAGTGATACCACTTACAAGAGCAAACAATATGAGGAGGGCCTCATTGCTAAGCAAATAAATTTCTGTAGGAGACAGAATTGTAAATTCATATTGAATGTAATTATTAATGCTATTGATTGGTTATGGAACAATCATATTTGAAGCTTATTGCTAAATGTTGTTGACTATTTGGCTATTTGATAAAGTGTGCCAGGATGACACATTACAGGAAGACCATGTGTGATGGCCTGCAGAAGCCAAACTAGATGGGAAGGATCCCATGATTTGGAAATGGGTTTCGGGTGAACGCCATTGTAAATGTTGATAATGTCTCAGCTGAACTGCATGTTGATAAAGCATGTGAGTGAGACAGTAAATTATGCCAAGAAGGCATGTGTGGGTTATGGCATGTAAAAAGGATTGGGGTGGCAAACCGAAGGACTGTTGACTCAGAGAAGGGAACCCCATTCTTCGCCATTAAAGAAAGATACATATGTGAAACGAATGAGTATTCGGTAACCCTAACTAAGGATATACATGTCTGGTTATTAGATTTAATATGCAGAGCATGTTTTATTATTTCATTATTGTTCCAGACTGCTTGAGTATGACTAAGGCCTACATGGCTCACATCGGAAAGGGATGCATACCTTTCGGCTGATGGGTTATGTTAGGGTTTCAATATTGACTACACCCTAAGTGAATGGATGCATTCTTGGTGTTTCAATACTTGATAGTGAATGTTATGAAATATGGTTACAAATTTAGAGCAGTAATACTGATGAGTCTGCTTATCCTTCTTGTGCTATCAGCTTACACATACGCCATTTGGTGTTGCACGTAAGAGGCAAAGTGAAGAAAGGGTGCTCAAGAGGACTGTATGGGCAGTGGTAACCTTTCTACGCTCACACTAAAGGACACTAGAAGAGATGGATAGGCCCAAGGAGCTGTGTTGCAGAAAAAAGGTATCATCCTTGTGTAGTGTGAGTGGGTATTGTGGGGCCATGTTATCCTGCAGTCAAGTAAGTCACCTATGGAGTTCCTGGAGGGAACCAATGGTTGCATAAGAAAAGGAGCCACATAATCATATTATGTTGTTCATATTGACTGATAAACCCAGTCGATGTACTGGCTTGGAAATGGTTGTTGTATGCCTGATAAACCCAGTCGGTGTACTGGCTTGGCATTGGTTATTTGGGTGTTGTGTGAAGGGTTGATGGATGCCTGATAAACCCAGTCGGTTGTACTAGCTTGACATTGGTTATTTGCATGTTGTGGAGGTATTGGTGAAGGGTGTTATTTCTTGACAAACCCAGTTGGAGAAATGGCTTGGAAATGGTTATTGTATGCTTGATAAACCCAGTCGGCGTACTGGCTTAGCATACTGATTTTTGAAATGCTTGATAGACCCAGTCGGCGTACTGGCTTAGCATACTGATTTTTTTGGGATTCCTGATAAACCCAGTCGGCGGACTGGCTTGGCATTACCTATTCGGACGATGTTGTGGAGTAGCATGTGTGCTGGCCAAGCATCCACCCCACAGGTGATCCAAGGCTTGTAAAGAAGAGAAGGATACCTATGGAGTAGCGAGGAGAAATGCACAATATAGATAAGTATTCATTTTCATTTATTTCTTATTTGGAATAATGAATATTTTAGGTACAAGTCTTATGACAACCAAGCTAATACACTATTGTTTCTTTGTTGGAAACCTTGGCCATTGTAGGAAGTAAGGACCCTGAAAGAGCCACAAATGCTTAGT